>CM043718.1:25961592-26571776 GCA_023969325.1 Oryzias curvinotus
AAAGTAAGTAGTGATAAAGCTAAAAATAGAAGAGCACATGAAGCAAATGTAATTTCAAAAATCACTCACTTGTGTCAAAATAATCCTGACACACTATCAGATGAAGATAAACTCCAACTTTCTAGCCTACAAACTGAACTGGATCATTTATATCTTCAAAAAGCCAAGGGAGCTTTTGTGAGATCTCGATCTAGATGGCTTGAAAACAGTGAACAAAATTCACATTACTTCTTTAATCTGGAGAGACACCATTCTAAAAGTAGTAGCATTCACAGAATTAATATAGATGGAACTATTTCAGAAGACCCTAAAGTCATTTCTAACTACTGTTGAGATTTTTACCAGAAACTTTATAGCTCTACATTTAGTCAAGTTTCAACAAATGCCTTCATAAATTCGTTAACAGTCAAGAGCATCACTGAAAGTGAAAAGGAGCAATGTGAGAGCATGATCACACTTGAGGAAGTACAAAAGGCCATAGAACAACTTAAATCTAATAAATCACCAGGGACAGATGGGCTGACTTCAGAGTTTTATAAATGTTTTGCTGTGGATTTGTCTCCCTTTTTACATCAAATGTTTGTAGAAAGTATAGATAAAGAACTTCTTCCTACAGCATTGACTCAAGGCCTGACAACATTAATTCCAAAATCTGGGAAAGACACGTCATTCTTAGATAACTGGCGTCCAAATATCACTACTCAACAATGATTATAAGATCTTTGCAACAATCTTGGCCACAAGTCTAAAACTGACACTGGATTAGTTTTGGACATTCTTGATCATCCAGAAATTATAAATGATAATGGTTTTATATTATTTTTGGATTTTTACAAAGCATTTAATACCATAAAACATAAATTAATTTTGCATTGTCTTCAAAAATGTGGTTTTGGAGAATACTTTTATTCAGCTATTGTTACATTATACAAAAACTGCAATAGCTCTATTAAATTAGCAGGTGGCACCTCTCCTAGATTTAATCTAGAGAGGGGAATTAGGCAAGGTTGTCCTGTTTCTCCGTATCTTTTCCTTTTAGTTTCTCAACTGTTACCAGATCACATCAAATCTAGCGCAGTAGAAGGAATCAATCTAATTATCAAAGAACTAATTATCACTCAGCTTGCAGATGACACTACACTTTTTCTAAAAATGAAAAGCAAATTCCTGTTGCTTTTGACGTTATTGAGACGTTTTCAAAAGCGTCTGGTCTTTGTTTGAATGTGAATAAATGCGAATTAATGGCAATTAAAGAATGTGCTGCTACCACATTGTACAATCTTCTAATTAAAACTGAAGTGAAATATTTAGGTATTTTGATAACAAAAGACCAACATGCAAGAAGCTCCCTAAATTTTAATCCAATAATAGAAAATCGCAAAGGAAATTGAATCAGTAGCTCTCCAGAGATTTATCTTTGAGAGCAAAGATTTCACTCAGAAAAGCAGAAGGTATTTCCCGCTCAACATACGCAGCTTTGGCTTTACATGTTAATGATAAAACTATCAAAGAAATTGACAAAAAGCTTTTTAATTTCATCTGGAAAAACAGAACCCATGACTTAAAGAAAAATGTTCTCATGAACTCCTATGATAAAGGTGGCCTCAATTTTCTAGATTTTTATACTTTGAATAACACATTTAAAATTAATTGGCTGAAACAACTTTTTAGAAATCCCAGCTCCATTTGGAACACTATACCTCTTCATATTTTATCTAAAATTGGTGGCGCTGATTTCTTTCTCATGTGCAATTATGATGTAAAATCCCACTTAAGTTATCTGCATTTTACCGCCAAGCCTTCCTTTCATGGTCCCTTGTACACAAACACAACTTTTCACCTCACAAATATTCTATCTGGAATAACAGGGACATTTTATATAAACACAAGTCACATTTCATAAAACATTGGTTTCGAAATAAGATCATTTTTGTGTATCAATTATTTAACAACCAGGGCTTACTTTTAACCTATGAGGAATTTCTATCTAAATTTAGCTTCCCTGTTCCCCCTTTAGAATACGCTAGAGTGTTTGGAGCTAATCCTTCTGGCGTATGCATGCTGTTTAAAGTGTGGGTGACATGGCCTATTTTAATAAGCCAAAATATAGTAAATAGTCTCTATTTCATGTTGCGATTGTTTTTAATATTTTTCGAAAAAGAATAAATAGCGAAAAACGTACGGTGGCCCAGAAGGGTCACAACACAACACATTAACTTTATACACAACACACTAACTTTACACACAACACATTACCTTAACACACAACACATTAACTCACAACACAACACATTAACTTTACACACAACACATTAACTCACAACACAACACGTTAACTCACAACACAACACATTAACTCACAACACAACACATTAACTTTACACACAACACATTAACTTTACACACAACACATTAACTCACAACACAACACATTAACTCACAACACAACACATTAACTCACAACACAACACATTAACTCACAACACAACACATTAACTCATGGCCCAGAAGGGTCACAACACAACACATTAACTTACCTCACAACACTTTAACTCACAACGGAAGTAAAGCAGCAATGGAAGTGCTTTTATTCTGAAATTTCCACTGGGCTGAGCGGCTAACTACCTAACAGAAAGTAACATCACAGTGAGCTGTGGAGGGAGCATGTTATTGCTACAAGAGAAGCTAGCAGCCCAGTAGAAATTTCAGAATAAAAGCACTTCAATTGCTGCTTTACTTCCGTTGTGAGTTAAAGTGTTGTGAGGTAAGTTAATGTGTTGTGTTGTGACCTTTCTGGGCCATGAGTTAATGTGTTGTGTTGTGAGTTATTGTGTTGTGTTGTGAGTTAATGTGTTGTGTTGTGAGTTATTGTGTTGTGTTGTGAGTTAATGTGTTGTGAGTTATTGTGTTGTGTGTAAAGTTAATGTGTTGTGAGTTAATGTGTTGTGTTGTGAGTTAATGTGTTGTGTGTAAAGTTAATGTGTTGTGTGTAAAGTTAATGTGTTGTGTGTAAAGTTAATGTGTTGTGTGTAAAGTTAATGTGTTGTGTTGTGAGTTAATGTGTTGTGTTGTGAGTTAATGTGTTGTGTGTAAAGTTAATGTGTTGTGTTGTGACCCTTCTGGGCCACTGTAAAAACGCGATATAAACAACGAGGACGGCCGCCGGCTTCACGCATTCCGCCGAATTCGCGCCGCCCTGTTTGTGACGTAACGAAAGGCAGACAACATGGCTAGCACCGATAGCGAAGCACAGAGTGATGCTACCGTCTTCCAGCCAAGACCACTTAAATTTGTTTTTTTTATCGTCTTCTCACAACTGAGGTCGTGACCACGCTCAATAATGACGATGCCCGCATTATTGATCGCAAACTCTTCAGATTTGTTTGTGAAAGTTTAGCGTGTCCCCGCCAGTTTTGGTCTCTAGGGGATCCGTCACGCTGACCACATGGTACAGACAGAGCCAATCAGAGCCGTCGATGCATCCGAAAGCAAATAAAACGTCCCGTCATTGGTCAATTAGGCCGGGTAGACGAGAGATAGCCGCGACCATGGAGGAAGCGATCTGCAGAGAAATATAGAAAATAAAACAAAAATTCGCCGATTTCAGACAATTTTTTCATCCGGAAAGCGATTTGTCCATAGAGATCAGGTCTTTATTTCCAGGAAAGTACGTTCGGTTTGCTCGAGGTCTTCGGTTTCGCCCTCGTTCGCTGAACTTGTTTTGTCCATTGTTTCAGCAGCGTTTCTTGTTTTGGGAATTTATACACAGATACACTTTCACTAGATGTATTGCTACATCCAGCTGCCACACAACGACTTGGCATGTTGATGATTAACAGAGAATTAACGAGAATTAACGAGAGAAACGAAGACTACCTGCTTTGTTTACATGCTGTCCGAAGCTGAACTACGGAAGTCAATGCCTTTCGTGACGTCACAGGTCATATCGGGGTCACTTCCAGCCTGCGCTCTTAGCGGCAAATTCAAATCTCTGATTCCTTCAAAAGATGTCTATTATTCATATGCTTCGGATTTTTTTCGACGCGAACTATTGGTATCAATAGAATCAGCGTTTAAAGGGCTTTTTTATTTGACAAAGTTGTTCAAAGCATGGCATCCACACTTTAAATTCCAACACAGAGTTCATGTTGAGGAGCCTTTTCTACTCTCTCCCATAAATACTCCTGTGGGAAAAATATGTCTGACCGGTTATCCCAGGAAAAACAACAAAGCAATAAGAACATTCTTTCAAACAAACATTGTTTCACGTCTTCGTAGCATGTCTTATTGGAACATGTTTGTTGAAGACATTGCATGGAAGGAGGTTTGGCAAACACCCAATACATTATTAATCAACAATAAGGTTAAAGAAGTTTCTTTTAAGATTATCCATAGAATTTATAAAGCAAAAATGTTTATTCAAAACAGATTTAGATTAAACATTGACACACTCTGTAGTTTTGGTTGTGATACCCTTGAAACAGTTATCCATCTTTTCTGGTATTGTCCCAAAGTTACGATTTTCTGGCAGAAGATGTGTGATCTTATTAATGATAAAATTGATTCTTGTTTTGTTTTATTTTGGAAAGATGTCTTGTTGAGTCTAATATAAAAAAATATGCAAAAGGACTCGTTTACTTTTAAATCTTTTACTCATTTTGGCTAAATTTCATATTCATAAATGTAAAATTTCTGGTAGAAACCCCTGTTTCACTGTGTTCCTTTCTGAGTTAAATCAGTTTATCAACAGTATTTGAAATTCAGAGAAGCAAAAAGCAACCAGAACATTGTATGTGATACAGTACTTTTTCATAGTTTAACCCCCTGGCTTTTTTCTATTTCTATTCTTGTTCATCTGTGTGTTAATATTTGTATTTGATATTTGCAGTTGTGTTTTGTGTTGCATACTTTAAAGTACAGCATTGTAAAATTGCATAATGTGCAATAAAGTTTTTTTTTTTTTTTAAATCATAGTGGAAGCGGGAAGCAGGACGCGGGAAGCCCCGCAAAGCAACAAGCTAACATCACATAAATCAGAAATTCAGTAATTGGTAAACAACTTATTACGGGATTTTTATCAGATTGTGTGCTTGAAGAATAACATACTCCGATTCCAACTGGATTTGACAAACATTTTCAACATTGTTAAGTCAAGTCTGTAAGAGACGGACATTTCTCTGGCCTGCCGTGAGAAATTTTAAACTTTCAATCTCTTTTTAAACCCATCATAGGAGCTTAAGTCTCATTTATGAAAACCAATATTTACTACTGAGGAAGATGAGAGGCGGTAAAAATGGAAAAGTAACCATTTCCTCCACAAACGAAGCGCTCTCGCGGTTTCCTTGGAGAAACGGGACACTCACCTCGTGAAGCCTCAGACAACAAGACCGCGGCACCGCAGCGGAAGAAGAAACAACACTTCCGCTGAAACCATTTCAAAATAAGAGTCTGATTGCAGTCAAACGGGGTCAGACATAGGACAGAATTTGAAAATCGTGATTCTTCAGGTATAATCCATCAAATAAAGAACATTATGTTTATTTTAATTTGGTTGGGCTCCTCATTTTGTTATTTTCTTTGTGTTTGTATCTGGAAAATTCAGCATCTTGTACTACAAATCATGTTGTGATGGAGCAGGTGGACAAGCATGTAGAGGTGAAGGCTTGTCCTGTAAGGACATGAATTAAGGTAATCGAGATGATCTGTGTGTAAAGAGGGGCATTCAAGTGGAATGGTGAGATTACAGGGATCTGCGGTGGAGGACTTTAAGTACTTTGGGTCAACAGTCCAGAGGAACACAGATGTGTGCAACAGAAGGAAGGTTTCAGGTGTGATGTGTGACCAAAGAGGGACAGCAAGGCTTCAAGCAGAGACATCTGTGTGCCATGTCTACCTGTGTTGTGTGGATTTCATTAAAAAAGACTTTGTAGCTATCACAGGTTAGAACCTTTCATTTATTTTGTTTCCAACAGCCACGTACAGAACCGTTTGTACACATGAATCTGATGAATGTTTTCGTTTCATTTATAAAAAGTATTATGAATCCTGACGAACTGTAGACTTAAAATGTCAATATCAATGCAACATATTTAATTATGAGCTAACTGTTAGCCAACTGGACAGCAGAAGAAGCAAATCTAGCCAATATAAAAACAAACAAGTTCTTCAGAATTAGAAGTTTTTCTCCTCGACTCATAGCTCAAGATTCAGTGTTTGAAACATATTTACCTTCAGGGGACATGTGTTAAAAGAGTGAGACCAAAAACTAAGTAACAGCGGAAAACAGACAATAACCTAAGAAAAACTTTAAAATGTCCTAAATAGTAACTACTGATGTAAAATACAAATCATTAAAAGAAAGTTTGGCTGCTAGAAGAAAAACCAACGATGAGATGAAGACTGAACAGAACTTTACATGTAAAAACAGTTATTCCATGAACAACTGACATGATTGAAGGAAAGCAAACAAGTCGCTCTGTTCCTTCTAAACGATGTATTAGCATGCCTTTGTTCTACTTTTCAAAATGAAATTATTTTCAACCACAGTGATTATTAAACTCTAATAAAAGCTGCAAAAGTTTAGCTAAAAACCACTACAAAATTCTAAATATTTCAGACTATATTCAGCATGAGTTTTTTGCTGAATATAAAAAATCTTACAATCTTTGTTGCAGTTTCATATCTTTACAGAGCTAAATAGTTCCAATTCATCAGGTTTTACAAGTTTAGATCTTTTTGCTCAGTTTATGTTTCTCTCATTATCTATAAGACAAAGGGCTGTAATCTGAAAGAGCAGAACAGATCAAGTGATGTTTACTCTGTTTACAAAAGACCGACAGTTTAGTAAGCAGTGATGAAGAAGATTTGGATTGTAAAAGGAAGCAGCAGCTTATGAAAGAGCATAATATCAAACGACAGACTGCAAGGTTTAAAGCCAAACTCGGAAATAGCAGATGATGTGGTTCAGAAGTCAAAACATTTCATGATGGCACCTCTGTCAAATTTGAAATTCAGAAAAGCCTTTGACGACATTGAGAGAGCAAAGTCTTCATCTTCAACTGTAGGATGGCAGCTGGAAGGGCTTGGAGCCACAGCTGTGGAAAAAGAAGTGATAGTGGAGGTTATGTTAGTCTTCATCAAAAAGATACATGAAACCTGCTTGAAGCCGTTAAACCTCAGCCATTAAAAGGACTCATATGTCAACAACAGTACTGATGAAACGTAACTCCTGCAGAGAATTGCATTTGTGGTTAAAACTGACATTACTTCTCCTAAAGGAACAAATAACATTCATTACATGAATGTTGGTGAAAATGTAGGAACCTGCAAAGTGTGAAGCGACCAGGTTCAGCAGAGACTTTGCTAATTAAAGTTACAGTTAAGGACATTATATTTACTGTGTTACCAGCAGCCGCTGTCAGAATGTTATTTAGTACAATGTCTTGAGTGAAATCTTTAAAAATGATCACGATGAAACCCTAATAATGTGTCATACTGCTGCCGTATGTTTTATACTGTGTGGTATTTACCACTCACTATAAAGACACATCAGAACCTCCAGGATTTTCCTGTTATCAATGCACCATTTCACAGAACTCAACCCCGCAGTGACGTGGCTTCCAGTCCATTTTGCTTAAACACCTTCAACTCTCACAGTTTGGTCAAACCGTCTCCACCAATCAGTTTCAGAGGCTCGATCATTTCATCAGTCAAAGTAAGCCGACATGGTTACCGTCTCCACTTCCTTGTAGCGACAAGTCTCTGAGATACGATGAAAATGACAGCTTCTGATGGTTTCTACTGGTGTAGCTCAGAGACATGAGGCTGTTCAGCATCAGCACCTCTGATAGTAACACTTTTGCTTCAGACATAAGAAAAAACTAATAAAAGCTTAGCTTGTTAATTTTTTCCTCTAGTTATAATTTCACTTTATAACATGAATATAATGTACAGTGGTGGACAAAATTGTTGGTCCCCCTCAGTTAAAGAAAGAAAGTCCTCAATGTTCACTGAAATGACTTGAAACATTCAAAAGTAACAATAAATTAAAATGTATTGACAATTAAATAATCAAAATCGGCCATGACTTTTGAGTTGTTGATTAACAGAATTATTGAAAAAAAAGAACAAACTAATGAAATAGGGCTGGACTAAAGTGATGGGACCCATATCTTCATATCTTGTTGCACAACCTTTTGAGGCAATCACTGCAATGAAACGGTTTCTGTATTTGTCAGTGAGCCTTCTGCACCTGTCCACAGGTATTCTGACCCCTCCTCATGAGCAAACTGCTCCAGTTGTCTCAGGTTTGATGGTGTCTTCTCCAAATGGCTTGTTTCAGCTCCTTCCACTAATGTTCAGTGGGATTCAGATCTGGGCTCATAGAATCCACTTCAGAATAGTCCAACGCTTTTCTCTGAGCCATTCTGGGGGGTTCTGGCTGTGTGTTTTGGATGGTTGTCCTGTTGGAAGACCCATGACCTGAGACTGAGACCAAGCTTTCTGACACTAGGCAGCACATTTCTACCCAGAATGCCTTGATCATCTGGAGATTTCATTTGACCTTGAACAACTTCCAGACACCCTGTGGCAGATGCAGCAAAGCAGCCCCAAACCAGAACTGAGCCTCCTCCATGTTTCACAGTAGGGACAGTGTTCTTTTGGTTGATGCTTCATGTTTGAGTCTACCAGCATAGAGCTGATGTGCCTCACCAAAAAGCTCCAGTTTGGTCTCATCTGTCCAAAGGAGATTTTCCCAGAAGCTTTGTGATTTGTCAACATGCATTTTTGCAAATTCCAGTCTGGTTTTTTTATGATTTCCTTTCAACAGTGGTGTCCTCCTTGGTCGTCTCCATGAAGTCCACTCTGGCTCAAACAACCACGAATGGTGACGCTGATGTACCTTGATCTAGGAGTTCACCTTTAATGTCTTTGGAGGTTGTTCTGGGCTCTTTGGATCCAGTTCCAACTATCCGTCTCCTCCAGTTGTCATCAATGTTCCTCTTTCAGCCACGTCCAGGGAGGTTGGCTACTGTCCTGTGGGTCTTAAACCTCTGAATAATATGTTCCACTGTGGTCACAGGAACTTCAAGCTGCTTAGGGATGGTTTTATAGCCTTTACCTTTACCATGTTTGTCTATCATTTTGTTTCTAATGTCCTGGGACAATTCTCTCCTTGGCTTTCTGTTGTCCATGTTCAGTGTGGTTCACACCTTTTCACCAAACAGCAACGTGACTATTTGTCTCCCTTTAAATAGGCAGACTGACTGATTCTGGGTTTGAAAACAGCTGTGATGTCAATTAAAGGACAAACCTGAGTTCATCATGACCCCCTGGGCAATTAGTTCTCAGTCTTTGATGGAGGTACCATCATTGTTGTCCAGCCTTATTTCATTAGTTTGTTTTTTTCAATAATTCTGTTAATCAACAACTCAAAAGTAATGACTGATTTTGATTATTTATTTTCAATACATTTTAATTTATTGTTACTTTTGAACGTTTCAAGTCATTTTAGTGAGCATTGAGGACTTTCTTTCTTTAACTGAGGGGGACCAACTATTTTGTCCACCACTGTAGGTCATTTTTGTGGAAAATTTTCACATTTATGAAGTATGCTGCAATAATTGTGCAAAATTTACACAAACATGGAAAAAATTATTTACAATTAATCATTTTTTTAAATGATTATCATCAATAATATTTAATTTTTTTAAGGTTACATAAAACTGCACTTCAATAAACAGAAAAAAACAACTACTTACAGATGTGTACGCCCACCTACATACACTTTAGTTCAAAATTATTACAGGAAGATGTTCCAACTACTTTTAGAAAAACCGCAACAACTTCAAGCATTTTCTGCTGCAACCATCAACAAAAAAGGTTTTTGAGATCCTGGAGGGATGGATGTATTGACAATATAGCAGACACATTATATAGTATATATATCAGAATATAGATAATGTTCCAAAGTAATCATGCAATCTGAAAAATAGTCTGTAAAGACCCTTTGATTATTGCCAAGAAGGATTTCTAAACATGTGAAACAACATGCCAGGCTTTAGTTGTACCAAATCATGCTAACCAAAATCTGGAAAGTGCACGTAACCCTTGTGCTATCCTATGACCCCACCCTTCTACTGACGTGTTCTCCCCACCATGACAAAGGTGGAGAGGATTTCATGTAATCCATGGACACCAGTGAAGATCACAAATCATTGAAGAAAAAAGGTTCAGAGCTCTGTCTAGTGGGTCTAGATGACCCCACTCCCAACGTTAAAGTGCCTAGGATAGCACGAGGGTTAAATAGTATGTGCTGTGTTACATTACGCTGGAAAAAGATGTTTTCTGCCCGGTCCTCATCAGCTCTAGCTGGCATCAAGCTCATTCATTCGGATTTGCTTCAACAAACTTACACCAGAAGAGTGAAGTTAAAACTAGTTCAAGTTAGCCGCCCTCTGTGCAGCTGCTCCACTCACCTTCAGTAGAAATGTCTTGCAGTCTTCTAGGTTGAGACCTTTTATCATCTTTCTGTTGAAACAGAAATAGTGAATTGATTAAAGGCAATAAAACCTTTCTACTTCAGTAGAGCCTCCTCAGGAAACAGTAACAGAAGAAATCATCTATAAAATAAATAAGTTCTTCTAACTGGATGGTCTGTGCACAGGGAAATGTTTCCAACCCATCTCTTTAATGTACAAAGATCTAGTATCACTTAGATCAGATTCTTACTCTGAACTGATCTGTGATAACAAAGGGAATCCTAAAACTGTTTTTCAATAATGATTAATATCTTTCAGGCCCCCAATAACCTTCCCCTCATATGTACTCCACCAATACCTGCGATTCCTTTCTGTCATACTCTAACAAAAAAATTCTAACTATACAAGCTCACCTTAACTCCTCTGTCCTGCCCTTCATCCTTTCTGACCCTCTCCTGTCCCATATATTTCCTACATTTCGGATGCCAAATCTTAGTGAAATTTCTTCCCTTATCAAAGAATCCCAGCCTTTTGACCTATCTCCAATCTGCCCTTCATTTAAATAATAGTAGCCTCTCAACTTCATCAGCATCTGGAACATAGTGTTTTTAAACTCTTTCAATCTGGTTCCATCCCAGCCACAGCATTGAAACGGCTCTCCTGAAAATCACTAATGACCTTCTCCGTGCTGCAGACTCTGGACTTATCACCATTCTTCTCCTCCTTGATCCGAGTTGGTCTTTGACACTATATCCCACTCAATTCTCCTCCATAGACTTTCCTCTCTCTGCATTACTTCAACTCCCCTTCGTTGGTTCGATTCTTATCTCTCAGGCTGCACTCAGTTCATCCAGTTGAAATCTTCCAATTCTCATTCCTCATCTCTTTCTTCCGGTGTTCCCCAAGGCTCTGTCCTTGGTCCTCTCTTATTTATCACTTACCTCCTTCCACTTGGTAACATCTTCCGTAAATTCAATATTAAATTTCAATTCTATGCAGATGACACCCAGCTCTTTCTCTCCAGTAAACCCAATTCCTCTCTCCCACCCTCACTTCCTGTTGAAATTAAAAACCGGTTCACTCAAAACTTTCTTGAATGGTGATAAAACAGAAATATTACTTGTTGCCTCTAAATCCAACCTTTCAAAAGTTCCAAACTTCACGCTCACCATTTACTCTGCTTCCGTTTGCCCCTCCCCTCAGGTAAAGAGTCTGGTTGTCATTCTTGATAGATCACTCTCTACCAAACCCCACATCAACAACATGACTCAGTCCGGCTGTTTTCATCTGTGCAGTATAAATCGTCCTCCTCTCACCCTTCCTGTCCACGCTGCTTCCGTTTCGGTTACTGACTACTGAAATGCTCTTCTCTTTGGTTTACCACAAAAAACTCTCAGTAGAGTCCAACTGGTCCAGAATTCAGCCAACCGTATTGTTTCCTGAACTCCACCATTTCATCACATCACCCCGTCCTTCAGCAGCTCCACTGGCTCCCAGTCAGACTCAGAAAAACATTTAGACTTCTCCTTCTCACCTGCAAATCTCAAACACACTGCCCCACCTTATCTATCTGATCTTCCTCATAACTTCTCTGAAGCTCTCCGTGCCCCCATCTGACTGGTCCCCATGGGGAGCAGAGCCTTCAGCCACTAAGCCCCCCAACCATGGAACTCTCTCCCCCTGGACCTTCATATCATTGAATCGTTACCCATCTTTAAATCAAAACCCACTTCTTTAAATCTGCCTTTCTTCTATGATTGCCCATTCAACCGTTGGCTGATTTTATTTCTTTATTTATTTTTACTGTCATGTTCAGTGTCCTTGAGTGGCAAGAAAGGCGCTTTAAATAAAATGGATTATTATTATAAGCAATCCTTTAACCACCGTTGACCGCTTGGTGGGAACATATTGGGTAAGAACCGGGGATCCCTACAGACCTTGGTTGTTCTGTGGAACTAGGAGCAAATGATAGAGGCAAAGGGCACTGCAGCTTCAGCTGTCACTGAAGACAAAACTAAGCTGTAGGGGGAGTTTAGAGCAGAGGAAAGCTTATGATCTGCAGGTTTTAAAATGTATTTACAATTAGAATAGTCAAAAGGTCACAATAAAAGTTTCTCATCACCAGAACACTTCCCCAGGGAGGCATCCAGACCTCATGTTGGGATCTCCAACTTTTGTTCCTGCATGTATCTCTTGCTCCACCCCCTTCTCAGCTGGAGCCATTTCCCTCATCTGACAACACCACAAAGCCCAGTTCCTCCAACCACTCTCTGCCAGGTTGTCCTCTTACTGACTCCAGCCCATCCAATTGGACATTTTGGCTCCAGAGACCATTGTTTGATTCTGCCCATCCATCAGTCTGCCTGCCTCACTGCCCAGCTCCAAGCTGTCTGCAGGCCGTTTGAGTCCAGAGAACTCATTGTCATGTTCTAGAAACCAGTCTGACATGATTCCAGCTTTATGACACGGAGCCTCATCCTGCTGGAAGTAGCATCAGAAGATGGAACACTGTGGTCATGAAGGGATGGACACGGTCAGCATCAATACTCAGGTAGGCTGTGGTGATGGAACCATGCTCAACTGGTACTAAGGAGACCAAAGAAAACATCCCCACACCATGACACCACCACCACCAGCCTGAACTGTTGATACAAGGCAGGATGGATCCATGCTTTCATGTTGTTAAATTCTGACCCTACCATCTGAATGTGGCAGCAGAAATGGAGACTCATCAGACCAGACAACGTTTTTCCATCTTCTAGGGTCCAGTTTTGGTGAGTCTGAGTGAATTGTAAACCCCAGAGATGGTTGTGGGTGAAAATCCCAGTAGATCAGCAGTTTCTGAAGTCCTCAGACCAGCCCGTCTGGAACCAACAACCACGTTCAGAGTCACTCAGTCACCTTTCTTCCTCATTCTGATGCTGTTTGACCTGCAGCAGATCGTCTGGACCACGACTGCATTTATGCACTGAGTTGCTGTCATGTGATTGGCTGGTTAGAAATATGCATTAAGGTGTAGACGTGTGCGTAATGGCCAGTGAGGGTAGAAACAAACTTCTATAAAAGAAATTAATGTCAAATATAACATTATTTTTGCATGTATAAATGTCTAAAAACAGATTTTAGATAGGCCCCAAAAATGAACTCATTCAAATAAGCAACAATCTAAGCTTGAACAGTGTTTTCACCTGATTTAGCTCATATTGGCCTGTGTATCCCAGATTCTTCTGCTGCTTCTGTTTTGAATAGATCTCTCCAGGAATGGCCTCTGTGCTCGCAGAATGGCGAAATTTTGCCCTGAAACAAAAAAGAAAATAAGATGATCAGTTAGGATGGGGAAGGGGACCGATGATCGGAGGTCCCTCCTTCCTTGTGTTGCGTGCGTGCGTGTATACAGTTGGGGTATAAAGGGTGTGTAAAAGGTGCATGTGTGAATATAGACCACAATGCATTGCGTTTGAACACTTTGTCCAAAAACATGTATTTTAATGTATTTTTTTAATAAACCACCAACATTTTCATCTTCGAAACTCAGTGGATTCATCAATAGCTGTAACAAAATGCTCATACAAAATAAATGTTTACTTCGTCAAATCAATGACGTCATATTCACAGTCTAAAAAAAAAAAGTGGGCATGGTGTCTGAATTGGTTTAAAAATCCAGGGGGCTACATAGGGCAGCACTATATCGTTTTATAGTAGTTAGGGAGTAGGGTGGGAATTCTGACACAGCCTAAGTTTTTGGGGCTAATTTAGGAGCTTAATATCATGTATTAGGATTTCAGGGATCTCTTTTATTTGTTTTAAATTATCACTCGTAAAGAGAAAAGTAGTATTCATTATAATCAGATACGCTGACAATACTGTTTATGTATAGACTGAAATGTTTTGGACCAAAGACTGACCCCTGTAGTACCCCACATATTATATTACATCATCGTGACTTACTACCATTTATTTGTACATACTGTTCATACAGTTTAAATAACTACCTATCCTTTGAAGAGCCATCCCTCTGACGCCTTTCCAGTTACCATTGTTCTCCGTTTCCTCTACATTCCTGCCTCAAAAACTCTAGTCTTCTCATTAAATGTTCATTCATCTACACACTGGACCCTCTCACCATTGTTGCTTGTAGTAACACATTATTTCTAAGTTTTCTGCTCATAAATCTAACAATGATAGTTGGTTCTGCCTTTTTATAGAGTTTTTTGGTAATGTGTGACAAATACATATACATAGCTTTTATGTTTTAAAACCCGTTGCACTTAAAATATCAAGAATTGTCAACCAAACAACAGTAACTGTCAATTAAAAAGTTAGCAGCCAATGCAGAGGTTTTGCTCAAGGTTAAAAAAAAATATCTGTACATTAACTGCAATTATTGCAGGTTTTATTAAATGCTCCTAATAAAAGAAAAAAAAAAGAAATGTCCAAATCCCAACAAGTGTAGTTAATGTTTGGGTAGTTGTATGCTTGTATTCTGCAGTATATGTACATTAACATAAGACTAAAGTTTAAAAGCAGAGGACAACAGTTGGCTTAAACAAAAACGCAGAAGAGCTTTACTTACCGAAGGCTCTCCGACTGTTTGCAGTAGAGGTTTCGGTTACTAACCACATCTTCGTCCCCCTCCGTCATCTCACCCTTACTTTTGCTGATCCAGTCCCGCAGTGGTCTGTCAAGGTGGGACAGACAACCGTCACGTCGGTACCAAAGAGGGATCCACCGTAATGTAGAATAACACCCAACATGCACACATTAGCACTAAAGTGCACACAAGTCTTGCAAGGTAATTTTACCGTACATAAAAGTAAATGTATTTACTGATGCTTTATGAATTTAACATAATCAAACTGTCAAAAGATAAATTCATTAAAATGACGAGGTGTTAGAGCAGAATTCAATTCATGCTACAGCCAAGAGGCTCAAATCAAATTGTGTAAAAGTTCCAATCAAACAAGTGGTGAATAATTCTATACAGAGTAAAGTGAGTATGCACATACCTGATAAATGGAATTGCCATGAAAAACCTGTTAGGGGCAAGTCCAAGTTTAGACTTTGGGGTCATATCATTCCGGTGACAAGGCAGCTTCTCGATAGAAAACCACTCAATATTCTGCATGAGAAGTAGAACTACGTCATGAAATGCGCAGTACTTCCTAATACAGTAAAGTCTTACATACCCTGATTTCTTTCCTTGTTTTGGGGTTGAACTTTGTATCCTTCGACACTCCTGGTATAATATAAAGCCGAACCAACTGGTCTGTAATCTTCTGTTCAATGTATACGTCTTTGCAAATGCGTTTTTTTATGTCAAAACCTGTCTCTTCCAAAACCTGTAGAGTACAACGGTCATTAGTAAGGAATTTAGAAATAAAATGGAAATCAATAGAAGATCGTCCGTTACTTCGCGAACGGCACAGTCATGGGGAGCTTCGCCCTCGTTGACCTTTCCCTTTGGAAATCCCCATCCAGACTTTGCGAGGTATCCCTGAACGAGCAGGACCTGTGGCAGCCAGGAGGAGAGGAACCACATCCTTATAACTGGGTAGTTTCATTTTCAACACCGGCATCAACATTTGTTTATGTGAAGACAAAGCCAGACAACAGCCCTCCCGCCTCCACTCACCAAGGTGCCCCTCCAGCCCCAAATGAGCAGCCCACCACCCCCCAGGAGTTCTGAGCATCCCCCCACCTCATCATGAACCAGGACCCCCAAAGGGAGTCCCGCCCCACACTCCAGGCAATCACCCACCCAACCCGGGGAGGTCCAGGAACTTAGAAAACTGCACAAAATAGAAAGTGCCACCTGAAGTGTTCATTGTGTTCCTGTGGTGGACATCACATGCACAACGTGCACTAAAGTCAGTTCACTGTTCAGGAAGCAGCTACTGCTGGTTGACACTGCATCTGCTAGGAAACAACTTGGTCTGGATTTTGAATACAAGGCAGAAAACTTTGTTTAAAAATAAAAACCAGCATCATCATCCCAGATTCCACCCAACCAGCTCCTTCATCACAGCTCATTTAACAGCTACTGTCAAGCAGATTTCATTTTAGACGGTTTAGAAACCTGCTGGTGTTTCATTGAAATACTGTATGATGACACAAAGAAGTGATTTCTACATTTTAAAATGCTTGCATGTATGGAATTATACGACGACGACAACAAAGCCTCTGCTTTTCACAGTATGAGAAAGCAACAGTGTTGCTGCAACACAGTTGCTGCAACAGATTAAGCGCATGTTTTAGACACACATGCTCCCGTTGAGGCTCTGCGCACATTGGACTCAGTTTTTCATGCCTCTTGGCGAGTTGGTTGGCCCGCCTTAGCGGTTGGTAGGGTTACACACTGGCACAAATGTATGCATCAGGGACTCAGGACGTCTATCCACTGTCAGTCCCGGGTGATGTTATTATGAAGGAGCTGGATATTAAAATACTCATCTGTAGCCATTTTAAATTCATTCATGTGTTTTATTCCATTTTATGCTCTAAATTAAAGATCATTTTCTTCCTGGTTAAATAAATACGTCATCAACCTACATTTTCCAGGGATTCATCCAGAATTATAGCTCCATACGTTGGTACTCCCATCTTGTACTCTTTCCACTGCTCCAGCACTTTCTGCACCTCCTCTCCATGAGGCAACAAGAAAGGGCAGTGATGAAAAAGTATGACTGTCAAGAAAAACATTCTTTTTCTCATAGAAATGATCTGAGTTTACCAGAACAACTACACTCAGAGGCGAATTTCTCATGAGCTACTGCTGATGTGCAAGAAATGCGTCTTAAAAACCACACGGGAGCTTGGATTTTGGCTACAAACTGCATAATCAGAAGTAAAAGTCCACCGGAAACCAATTTTCCATAGAAAAAATGGCTGGAGTGGGACTTTAAATAGGAAGCGACAGTCTGTCATTCTAATAGTAGTGGGTTCAAATAACAAACAAAAATCAGACAATCCACTTCTAGAATGTATACATTTCATTGAGGAAAATCAGTATTTGAGCCTCTAGTCAGAAAGACGTAGTACTTTGAACCCTCAGCAGCTCAGAGGTTGGTGATCGTTGGTGATCAGACTAGGAGGAATTCTGCTCCACTCCTCTGTGGAAATGATTTCTGAATCAGATGTGGTGGCCGTTGCCTAGCAACTCTCAGCTTCAGCTCTCCAGAGGTTTTCCAGAGGACTGAGGTCCAGAGGCCGGCTGGACTGCTCCAGGACCCTGACCTGCTGCTTCTTCAGACGTTCCTTGGTTGTTTTGCTTGTTTGGGTCGTGATCCTGTTGGAGGACCCGTCCACCCATTTTAAGGAGGTTCTGCCTCAGGAGTTGACGGTGTATGGCTCCGCCCATCCTCCCATCCACACCATGAAGTACCCATGTGCAGAAAAACACTCCAAACCATAATGTTTCCACCTCCATGCCTGACAGTGGGGATGGTGTTCTTGGGGTCATTTCTCTTCATCCAAACCCAAAAGGTTGAGTTGATGAGGGTCTGATCTGACCACAGCAGCTTCTCCCAGTCACTCTCTGAACCATGAAGGTCTTCAAACTTCTCTCTGTTCTCATGGTCATGGAAACCCCAACAGGTGCTTCTGTGGACAGGTGTCTTTTCTACAGCTGATTAGCTGAAACAGGTGTCTTCAACTCAGGTGACAGGTTGATTAGGAGTCTTTAACTGGACTGTGTGAACCAGAACTCTTGATGGTTACTGTGGGATCCAATACTGATTTTTCGTTATAAAATAACAATCAATTCTTTCAAGTGATTTCTTTGATTTTCTATCCATCACAGGTCAAGAGAACCCACCATCAGGATGACAGACTTCTTTTTAGGAGGACAAACCAACACAATGGAACCAAATCTTATTTCTACACTGCATGTATTCAAGTGTAAATTGCTACACAAAAAATATGTAATGTGATAATAATAACAATGGATTAGGTTTATCTGTGCTTTTTCTAGGTGCTCAAAGTTCTTCCAATGTGTCCATCGTTCACTCATTCTTGGTGAGGGTAACTACTGATGTAGCCTCAGCTGCCCTGGGGCAGACTGACAGAGGCGTGGTTGCCAGTTGGCGCCTACGGCCCCTCTGACCATCACCGGGATATTCGTACACATTCACACACCAGTGGAGGCGGGGAGGGGGAAGTGTCTCACCCAAGGACACAACGACAGCTGGCTGGGGGGAGCAGGGATCAAACCGCCGACCCTTCGGTCATTGGACTGCGTGAGCCACTGCCCCCCATGATGATGCAGATTTAAGGATATCAGCCTTTGCAAAGTCTCTGATGCCACAATGAGGCGCTCCTGGTGTGTTCTGCAAGCAGAAGTCCAAGTAGAACCAATGGGCCAACTCGATCTGGAAGCAAACCCGGATAGCATTGTCCCGCTCTTCGCTTGGAATGTGAAGTATGAACCGGCTGCAGAGAGAAGAGATGTTACAGGTTCACCTATTCCTATATACTTGACATACTGTGCCATGATTTGAGGCATGGGGCTTGTGAATGCTGTCATCTACATTTTTAGAAAGACTGACGATAACTTTCAGTGTATTTATTTCAGCCTCTTTAGCAGCTCTTTCCTAGAATGAAGTACTGAATTTGATCTACTTCAGTTTATTTTCTAAAGACCAGATCAAAACCAGAGTAGTCTCTACTACACAATAGGCAAAAACATCCCATCTCACATGATCAATAACATTTGTTGTGATTCGATTTAATTCCCAAATGTCCAGATAATTCCAATAAGGCCCGATTGTGTTGATTGTGCACTTAAGGTCAATGCGAGCCCAAGCAAAGATGACAGCATCCCGTCTCTGATAATGTGGGCTTACAGAAGCCACATCCACCACATGCTTGATGAGTCCATGGTACGTAATAGAGCCCTGCGCGGGACTATTTTCTTCATCCCGCTCCCGCCCACGCCCGTTGAATTTCTGACCAATCCCGCCCGCTCCCGCAACGTATGCGTTACACTCCCGCCCGCTCCCGCAATATGTATCTCCACTCCCGCCCGCACCCGCAAAACTCAGAGAATTTAGTCCCGCACAGTAATAGAGATGCATTGATTTTGTATCGTCCCCCGTCCCGCAGGAAAAAAACACGTATTTGTATTGATATTATTAAAGAGATTCATGTCCTCCTCCAGCCTCATCTTTTGATGCATTCTTCTCTTGTGTAATGTGCAACTTAAATATTAAATATATTTTCACAAATCCTGTTCGGTTAAAAGTGTGCGTGTGTGCGTGCGCAGACAGACGGCCTGAAGCGCGCTCTTAGTAAGAGGCGGGGCGGGGCGTTGCACACCCCCCAACAACAGGTTTGATGACAGAGGCCATTGGGCATCTCTACCTGGTGCTTCACGGAGCTTCAGTACGTAAGACTCCAACAGCCGCACAGCCTAACGTAGTCCGCTATTATATATTCATCCGATATTCATGCCAGCACTGATCCCGCGGGGTTTATTTTTTGCCGCCCGCTCCCGCCCGCAGCACAATCCAAACCGCCCAATCCCGCGAGATTTGGGTTGGGTCCCGCGGGACCCGGCGGGACCCGATCCCAATGCAGCCCTCTAGTACGTAATGTCTCCGTAATAGTTAACATCCTCCAGTCATTCATTCGTCTAATACATTTTATTGCTATTGGGGTCACGGGGCTGCTGGAGCCTATCCCGGCCACTTACGGGTGAAGGCAGGGGACGTCCTGGACAGGTCACCAGTCCGTCTCAGGCCACAACCACACACCCATGCACACTCACATGCACACCTAGGGGCAATTTAGAGTAACCAGTGAACCTATAAACATGTTACTAGATGGTGGGAGGAGAAAACCCACGCATGCACAGGAAAACATGCTAACTCCACGCAGAAAGGCCCCCATTGGTGTTCTGGTTCAGGTCCCCAGCCGGGACTTGAACCAGGGACCTCCTTGCTGTGAGCGCTAACCCTGTCCCACCATGCAGCCATCCTCCAGTCCCATTATTGAATTTTCTTCAGATTAACCGACACATCACTGACACCCCACACCCCCCAATCTCAGAGAGTTCTTGTAAAATCGGTTCTGTGTTGTGCTCCACACGTCTGTTTTCCGTGTTGTGTCTGTATGTCTGTGCTCTACAACTTCAGCATCTGTTGGTTTGGTTGAGGACTTAAACAGGTAACCTGGGGCCTCATTTCTAAAACGTTGCGTAGGATTTGCGTCAGAAGTGGCGTACGGATGAAACATAGGACGTGCGTACGCACAGAAATATTCGGATTTATAAAACCGTGCGCACGTTGTTCATCAAATTGTTCATCAAATGTAATTTCTTGTTGCTTTCTGAATGGTTGAGACATACGCCATACATTGTTTTATCAAAATAAAACAAACTAAAGGCATATGCATGAATACCATAATTCTGTAGCTTACAAAGAAATGTTTTACTATGAAAACAACTTTCCCCAGTGGACAATTAATACGTCTGTCTGTCTGTCTGTCTGTCTGTCTGTCTGTCTGTCTGCACCTATATCTGCTCCTCCAGACGGACACATTGAGGAGAATATCAGTTTTGTACATTATTTCGTTCTGTTAACTATATTATTTATGAGGATGAATTGCACAACATGCCAATATTGCAGAACATATTTCACTTTTCTTTTTGCAAATATGTGTTCATTTGAATTTCTGTTGTAATTTTCGTTTGATTGTTTTTGTTTGTTTCACTGCTGATCGATCAAACAGGTGTTCATGTAGCTGTTATTGTGAGACTTGCTTTGTGAAGTCTTCATGTTATTTATGAGGCAGTATTGTCATTTTCACTTTCACGTGTTTCTTCCATCTGCCAACGGTGTCGCCGTTTCTCATTTCACCCGTTTTTGTGCGTACGCCTGGGTCAGAGCTTGATGAAGGACCGCACATTTTCCCCTCAAGTTTGCTTTTTATAAATCTCAACTATTGCGTAGAGAGTGGCGTACGCCTTCTTTTGTGCGTACGCAACGTTTAGAAATGAGGCCCCTGGTCAGGACCACCCCTCCCTACAGACACACTCAGTAATTTCTGTCCTCTCAGATTCTCCATGGCAGCATTCAGCCGCTTCCTTTGGAAGAATTCAGTTTTCTGCATGTTTGGCTGAGTTTCATGACTTTCCATGTTTTTATGAAGAACATGTGTTTGATACGGATGTGTTTTCCTCTTTCATGGTGTTGACAGAAATTCCTGTCAGCTGTGTCATGAATGACTGGGAAAGCCTCTCCACCACAGCCATGTGTTGGTAAGACTATGAAGTTACCAAAGGCTGAGCACCGAGCCGGCTGCCGGCCTCCACCGCTTTGGGGCTTTTCTCTGATAACAAGGAACCAAACGTTTGGTCCCGGTTCCAAAGTCTGAGGTCCGTTTGTCCTTCCGGTTGATGGAACCAGAACTTCAACCAGCAGCCATTGTCCATGTGGCTGTTTTTAAAGTCATGTTTAGGAATGAACAGCAGAGCAGGAGGGTCTGAGCACAGAGAGCAGCACAAATGCCTCTTTTTTCATTCCAATACTGCTTCTGTTTACAACTCTAAGTCTAAAACACGCACATGTTAGATGCCAATAGTTCAGCTGTGGAAGCATCCCGTTCTCTAAACAACCGGGAAACTTTGAAGTGACACTGATACTCTGACCGCAGTCGTTCACCGGACAGACCGGGACGGTGGCGTTTGGTAACGTGACCTGCTTCAGTTCGGTAAAGTTAGAAAGATATTCACAGATTCGGACTTCCGGTCTCAATAACTCTTCTGATAAACCTTCAATTGTGACAGCAAGTATCTCACTCCTTTTGTATTAACCCAGAGAGTGAACTACAAATGCATTTCTATAAACTATAAGCACAACTAATTAAATGTCATGGGCCAATGATGATCAATATTCGAATAATTGAGATACCATAAAAAGTAAAGAAACAAACAGGTTGTTGTAGTAAGATGGTATAGTAAAAATGAGTAAAAGGTTGAGGACTGCATTAATTGTATTTTATGAGCAAATGAGTATAATTGACAAATAATTTTTCATTCTTAAAAAAGAACAAAGTGAATTTCTGACCAAATGTCTGTGGTGCTCGGAGAATCGGGACATGGTTAGTGTGTACAGGAAGTTTGGGGACCGTAACTTAAGCATCTTCAGAGCTATTGAGCATTTTTGACCAAATATGATCCATATTTCAAAATAAAAAATTCCCAAAAAATAAACAAAGTGAATTTCTGACCAAATCCTTGTTGTAGTCAGACAATAAGGTCCTGATTAATCAGTACAGAAAGTTTGGTGACTGTAGCTTCAGTATTTTTTAGAGCTATTAATCACTTTAATTATAATTCATATCTCTATTAAAATGTGAAAAATATGTGCAACAAAATATGATAAAGATGGAACTTTCACACAAAATATGTATTTTAGCATGAATATGCTGACCGATCTTCATTACCAGTTCATGTAAATGTAGAGATGTATTCACTTTGTAAAAGAGTGTTGATTTTTACAGAATGGTGTTTCACAGACGTTGCACTTTGTTGACGGTCCCTTGGCCGCCGGCTCGCTGCATGTCTGCATTCACAGCTCGAAGAGAACAATTTGGATCAGAAGGTGAAAAAACGATCTTTTTCCTTTAGACATGCATTTGTAGTTCACTCTCTGGGTTAATACAAAAGGATTGAGATACTTGCTGACACAATTGAACGTTTATCAGAAGAGGTATTGAGGCCGGAAGTCCGAATCTGTGAAGATCTTTCTACCTTTACCGAACTACCTGCTTCTACATCACCGGTTTCCGGTCAGACGGCGGCCGGTGAGTCACGGCAGTGCGGGCTGTAAAGGTGACCGGGAGGTAACTCGATGTTTCGGGATGAGGCGCTAACTCGACTCACCTGCACAGGTCGTCCAAGACGCTCGACGGGATGTCGACTCGTTTGGTCTCCATGTTGACGTGATCGCTCCGCCCCCTCTCCCTCACGTCGTCGCGCGGATGAAAAGAGTTTTGGCGGCAGAAAACATCAAACGACGTTAACCGCACATCTGGCCGTGTCACGCGAGACCATCAACGGCGGTTTCTTCTTCTTCTGTTTGGCGGCGGTTTGCACGCGCGTGCGCCACCTGCTGGTATGGAGGAAGGACTGAGGTGACGTCATATTTGTATGTAGCGTCCAACTCCTTCTGTAAATGTGTCTGTATTCAATGAAGTTAAAAAAAGTCCCTCTTCTCTCATTTGACATTTTCTTCCCCTTTTTCCCCAAAAACAAAGGAATCCATCCGTACTCTCAGTCATCCCGCATTTTATTTTGCTGCCTCCATGTTTTTCCTGAACTCTGTGATCAGTCTGGTTCCTGCTTCCATCCATGTTCCATAGTCTCATTTAGCCACATTCACATTCACCATCCATGATTTCAAAGAAGATTGTAACTCGGCTTATGGCGGCGTCCTGCACTCAGGTCTGTTCCCATCCTCCCAACAACCTCCTCCCCTCCTCCCCTCCTTCTCCTCCTTCCCCTCCTTCTCCTCCTTCTCCTCCTTCCCCTCCTTCTCCTCCTTCCCCTCCTTCCCCTCCTTCTCCTCCTTCCCCTCCTTCCCCTCCTTCCACTCATTCCCCTCCTCCCCTCCTTCTCCTCCTTCCACTCCTTCCCCTCCTCTCCTCCTCCCCTCCTTCTCCCTTCCCTCCTCCCTCCCTCTCCTCCTCCCCTCCTTTTCATAACCTCTTTACATTTCCTTTTCCCCCCTCCTCCCTCCTCCCCTCCTTCCCTCCTTCTCCTCCTTCCCCTCCTTCTCCTCCTTCCCCTCCTTCCCCTCCTTCCCCTCCTTCCCCTCCTTCTCCTCCTTCTCCTCCTTCCCCTCCTTCTCCTCCTTCTCCTCCTTCCCCTCCTTCTCCTCCTTCTCCTCATCCCCCCTTCTCCTCCTCCCCTCCTTCTTCCCCTCCTTCTCCTCCTTCTACTCATTCCCCTCCTCCCATCCTTCCCCTCCTTCCCCTCCTTCTCCTCCTCCCCTCCTTCCCCTCCTTCTCCTCCTTCCCCTCCTTCTCCTTCTTCCCCTCCTTCTCCTTCTTCCCCTCCTTCCCCTCCTTCCCCTCCTTCTCCTCCTTCCCATCCTTCCCCTCCTTTTCCTCCTTCTCCTCCTCCCCTCCTTCTCCTCCTTCCCCTCCTTTTCCTTCTTCCCCTTCTTCCCCTCCTTCTCCTCCTTCTCCTCCTTCTCCTCCTTCCCCTCCTTCTCCTCCTTCTCCTCATCCCCTCCCCCCATCAGGGAGTGCACTGCCTCACACAGGTCTGGAGGTCTGCTCTGTTGATAAGAATGATACATATTCACCAAATATCTCATTACATGTGACAAGAATTAACCTGCCGCAGTGAAAACGATTCCGTTTAGAATATGTAACATTAAAATAGTCAAATTTGAAGCAATGTTAAAAAGTCTAAATGTATTGGGTCAGAACAATTTATAGGCAGATTGTTTAATTTACCCTAATGGTTGGATCAGTTTGATGACCCAGCTGGAGCCTGAGCAGCTCTGACTGACTTTGGCCTAAACTCGCTGTACAGCTGATGGAACGGAGGAACCTGGAACCAAAAGCGTCAACATGCAAACACGTTAGAGTTGGCAGCGCATCTGCATTCCTGCTGCAACCAGACCAGACCTGGCCTGCACTTGATGTCAGAGCTGAAAGCAGCCGGTTGAGCAGCCCGACCCGGTTCTGTGGAGCTTATCTGCAGACGGGTGACTGAGGGGGTTGTTGTTTGTATAGGACGCACTTCTGTCTGAACCTCTCAGGCTGAAACTCCATGGAGCCATAGGTCAACAGATTTCCCTCTGTGGGCCTCAGACCCCTGCTAGCATATGCTATCGCTCACGTTCCCTTCCTGTCCCTGAAGAAGCAGAGCCCCACGACCTGCGAAACTGGCATTCACCTCCAGAGGCAGTCCTGGCTAGTTTGGCGCACTGGGCGAAACACTGGACGGTGCCCCCCCTCCCCATTGCCATCACAGCAGCAAGTTGGCATGATAGAATAGCGTCCTACTGCAAATTTCCTTAACTTTACGTGGAAATGTGTGGGTCTAGAAAGTCTAGAAAAACTGCATGGAAAAAACTGTCAATGTTTGTTTTTGTTTTTTGGGCGCTTCTGGGCCCCCTACAGCCCACATTGCCCATAGGAAAAACCGCCACTGTCCAACTCCACTACGAAGGGAAGGGAGAAATGTGAGTAGCCCAGACGTCCGGGGACGTCTCCTGCTGGACGTCACTCCGCTCTGCTGCCGATCTGTGGACTGGTGCGGCCCGCTTGGAAAAAGCCTCCAGGAACCACCTGGAACAGCTGGGAACCCCAAAGTCAACCCCAGTGGTGGAATGCAGCCGATGGTCACACCTCCAATTTAGCCCCAAATGATGCAGTCACACTGACAGCTTTACGCTTAAGGCCTCCCTCCAAGTTCTAACTCGCCCCGACTGACACACACACACACACACACACAGGGGCGCAAAAAGTGGGTATGCAGTATATGCGTCACAACCAAAGTTGTGAAAATGATTTATAGTCCGTATTTCTTGATTTCACAGCTGTTTGTGCGCATATATGTAGATGATATGATCCTGTAACAGAAGCACATCATAACTGATCGGCGCCCCCGCTGCAGCCGCTCCTCCCTCACTCAGGTCCTGTACAGAGAGCCGAATCAAACGTGCCTGAGCGCGCTCTCACAGAGATGTTTTCATTTGAATTGTGTGATCATCTGATGACAGCGCGCTTTAAATGGAAAGGCACAAGAAAAACCAATCTAGGGATCAAAACAGAAAACGCAAAAGGGACAAAGATGTAGAACGAAGAAAAGTTTCTCTAAATGGTTGAGAGACAGCAGATACGTTATAGCCGTGATAAAAACAGGCTTGAAAAACATTAATGCTAATCTACTAGTGTCACAAAAGTGTCCTGCAGCTGTACTGAGCAGGAGTTACAGAATCACTACTCATGATGAAGATAAAGGAGCTTCTTTGTGCTGATTTTGTTTTAAATAATTTCTTTAACTAGCTGTACCAAAACACTGAAAAAGCTTTTATCCTTTGGCTGAAATCGCACTAAATCATGATAAAAGCTGCTCCTTTGGGTAGAAGGGAGAAGTATGTGTGATGGTTTTTGCATATAGTTTAGTCGCTGTATTCTTTTAAAATCTTCCTAACACAAAGTTTATATCACACAGCTGTGAGGATGGAGAGAAAGACGAGAAAAGAGAGAAAGAATCAGGACAGATGGAGGAAAGAAACAGGCTGGTCTGATGGTGGACACTCAGGACAAAGCCAGTTCCTACCAAGTCAGTCATTTTGAAATGATATTCATTTTAAAAACATGCATTAGAAAGATGTTGAATTTATTTAAAACATTCAATAATTCTTGCTTGGCTGGTTAAATGGAGAAGAACACAGACAAGAGGTTGGTGATGCATCTGATATCAGAGAGAGCAGAGATGACTTAAAGTAGGAATAATTCAACTATTAAAGTCACAAAAACCTACAGATGCTCATTCTGGTTTAAACTTCTGCTGAACACCTCAGGCCTGTTGCACAAAAGTAGGATAAGGGATTGAGCCAGGATATCTTGGTGATCCTGGCTCAATTGATCCCCAATCCGGTTGCACTAAAGCTGGATAGGGGGGCAGGAGGATATGTTATGGTATAAGTTACCATGGAGATTTATTCTGTGGAGCTAGCCTGCTCCAGACCAGGCTAAATTCCAGGATCTATTTCATCTCATCCCTAATGTCAGTCAGCAGTCGCCACAAATGGAAACTAATAGTTATTTCACTGCTCACTACACATTGTTATCACATATAACTAGACCCACTGTCATTATTTAAACGTTTGTGATCATTAATGTCAATCATTTTGGATGAATAATGAGTTTTAGATGATGTTGCTGTCATTAGATAATTTACAGTTTCCCATAGACTATAAGGCTATATATAAAATGATAGAATATTAGAGCCACAGAGGGAAAAAAAGACGAGTCATAATATTGTAACCAGTTGTTTTAAAGGAGGACAGTTGTTAAAATGACAGATGTGGGGCATTTGGTGAAATTGTACTTCAGTATGGTTTCATAAACTAAGACATGCTGATGTGCATAATATGAAGTATCACATTGTCATAACTATCAAAACTGTCAAAAGAATATGTTGCTTTTCTGCAGAAAGAACCAGCTTCATAAATGTATGACTTTATCCTTTTTCCTCAGTGGGGCCCTAGTACTCTGTCATAGAAACAAATACACATTCCATACGAATATAGAAACACAATGTGTAACATTATGTTCCTTTATTGAATAAGGACAAAACAAAGCAGGTAAACTACACTCAAGAAATGTTCACTTTGAATGAACATAAAAAATTATGGAAATGATTTCCACATGATTAGATAGTGAACAAAAATGAATCATATTGGTCCTACTTGATGTACTTAGGTTCAAACTAATAAATTTAAGTTGATTCAATCTAAATACTGCAGTTGGACCCAACTTTAAATTAATATTGTTGCTCACTCTCAAAAGGAAAAAGTTGATCCAACTTAATTGAATCACTTCAATTGGTCACACCTCATTAAATTAAGTGTATTCAACTTAAATTTGTATGACTATCCAAAAAAATTTATGTTGATCTAACTTACATTTTTATTTTTTGCTTTAATTTCTTGTATACACCTGACATTGATAATGTTTTCCAAAGTGACAACCAATGGGTCTTTTATTTTTTAACATCTACGACATGAATTACGCAGCAAAGACCCACATCACAAGACAGGAGCTCAAATACAGCGAATTCTGTCTTAAGAATTAAAACATTAACATCTTGCCGCACCAGGGGGTTGGTCATCATCCTCTCCCACACTCTAACTCATGGTGCAGAAAAAAATAAACATAACAGTTTAAATCACTAGTTAAAACAGAGTAAAACAGCTAGACAATAAAACACTTGGACAAAAACTCACACTTAGACCCCAATCTGCCCAGATACACAAAGAAAATGGTATCCCATAATTCCTTGTGATTACTAACGTATCCAATTTCATGGTATCATGTTGGATCAACATGATTGACATTAGTAACTTTTAAATGGATTATTTTTATGTACGATCGACATGATTCATTCATGTAAGATTTACAAACATAACATTGTCTTTTTGAAACGACAAGTTACATTTTCGTAAACTTAATTGGCTGGTAATTTCCTTTTCTTGAGTGTGCTTTATCACTGTGGCGGTGTTGCCTTTCTTCTTAATGATATCTTTAACCTCCTCGTATGCCTCCATGAGGATTTGTGCTTCAGACGGGGAAAAGTACGCGGCTCTAGTTGCCATGGTAAATCAGTTCATCTGTGATCTGTGGCGGGTCTAGTGAGTGAGCCGTGAGCGCGCACCTATCCAGGATTGGTTTCCCCTGGCTTGATGAATCCGTGTCTGCTCATCCTGGCTTGGTCTTTGTGCCACCAGTTAAGCCTGGATGCACATGTTTTGGCTTCATTGAGCTCAGCTCAGTCATTTATCCCGGATGTCTTCATTCTACTTTTGTGCAACAGGCCTCAGGACACTTATTCTGGAAAACAAGTGCAGACACACATGACAAGTCAGTCCCAACAGAGAAGAACGAGGAGAGACGATCAGAGGGAGAAGAACAGAGAGGTACAGTGTGTGTGGGTGTGCGGGGGGGCGTATATTACGTGGCCGCATACCCCTATGAAAGTATGTAGTTGCGCCCCTGCGCACACACAGCCTACCTTTGATGTTGTGTCTAACGCAGTCTCTTTTATTTTGAAGGAACTCGTGTTCCGGTTCACCTGGCAGGTCGGAGCCGTGTCTCGTGCGTGCGCGTGTGCCGTCAGTGCAGAGTGCGGCAGCGCCGTGGAAACCATGGCTCTGTCTCTGGGCTGGCTGTCCGCTGCTGTCTCCGGTCTGGTCTGCGCGCACGCGCTGCAGCGTCTCTGCTTCCCGTACTTGTGGCGGGACCTGGTCTTCCTGCTGCGGGTGGTCCGGTACGGCGCGAGGCTGGAGGTCTACAGGTGGAGGCGCAGCGTGCGCACCGTCCTGGACAGGTTCGTGGAGCAGGCGCAGCGCGTGCCCGACAAGCCCTTCGTCATCTACGAGGGGACCGCGCACACCTACCGGGACGTGGAGCAGCGCAGCAACCGGCTGGCGAACGTCTTTCTGGACTCGGTGGGGCTGCAGAGGGGAGACTGCGTCGCCATGCTCATGAACAACGAACCGGATTACCTGTGCGTGTGGTTCGGGCTGGCCAAGGTGGGCTGCACGGCGGCGTTCCTCAACACCAACATCAGATCCGGGTCTCTGCTGCACTGCCTGGACTGTTGCGGCGCCCGGACTCTGGTTGTGGGTTCAGGTACGAGCGACTCCTGCAGGAGAAAAGAATCACCGATCCGATCCAGAGCCGGTCCGGGCTCCCGGTGGAAGTGACCGTCCACAATCAGAGTGTGATCATTTGTTTGTTTGGCACCTTAAAATGCTCACAGTTAACCAGATGGACACAAAACCCGAGAACCATTCAAAACACTGAAAGATGAAAAGAGTTCAAGGTAAAAAAAAAAAGTAGAAAGGAGACTAAAGACAGAAAAACAAAATCTGAAAGCTAAACCAATAAAAACAGGAAAACAATCAGACCGACACTCACACACAAAACACACAAAAGCCTGGGGGACAAAGCCTGGCTATCAAACGGCTTTCTGGAAGTCATTTTTTAACAAACATTGAGGATTTCTGCTGAATCCTTAGAGCTAACACGTTCAGCTTCAGTGGACAGATCAAAAACATTGGTTCCTCTGAGGTTCGTCCTGGACCTCGGTACGGGTTTTACGAATTTGACATCTAAATATGAGACGCCTTGTTCCCAAACTAGAGCTCCTGTTAGAGCTATATGTGAATCATGCCCCACACACTACTGTGCTCTGGGAAACGACCCATTGTCTGATGTAAAAACATTTTCCATCTCCAGGATTTCAGCTCTGTGTTCATCCAAACAGGTCCTGATAAACACTGAGTAGTTAGGAATATAAAAGATCATAAAATACTTTTTTCTTTGTGTTTATTTGATTCTATTAAAGACATTTTGATCAGAATGACGGTACCGCGATTTAGCTGCAGCTTCAGCTGTTTGTGGAAAAGTCCCGCCCCTTTAACTGTCTCCACCAATCATTCTTGGAGGCTTAATCACATGTCATCAGTCTGACCAATCAGAAGTGGTTAAAGTCTTCACTTCCTTGTTCTGATTCTGCTCATAAAGTCTCTCAGTTCTAACAGAAATACCAGCTAAAGCTCGTCTTTAGCGGTGTAGCTTTCCACAGAATCCGGTGTCAGACCGTGGAACAAGAGAACAAAACCATGAAGCTCTGAGGAGAGAGTCTGTCTGCATCACTACATCTCCCATGATGCATTGGGTTAAAGTGACAGCGTCTCTGCATACAATGAGTTTTCCCTGTTAAACATCTTAAACCACAACAAACACACAACCAGTTTTTAAATCTTCTAACTTCACTTTTATTACATCTTCTAGAAAAAAAACAGCTGCAGCTTCCAGCTTTTTCTGCCACAATTATCATGAAAATGCTGTGAGATCATGGAGGGACTGTAGATCAATACAGACTCTGAGTTTCTCCTTTGTTATTTTTGGATGCTGGTGAGCTGCGGGATTTTTGTCAAGGTTAAAGTGTACCGTGGCTCATAAAAGGTTGAAAAACACTGAAATAGTCAATAATCAAACCTGTAAGTTGGTTATTTGTGGAGTAATAAACTTATCAGTCTCAGATTCTTCACTCATAAATGTCATCAGGAAATGATTTAAACATCCACAAACTCTTAAAAAGAACTATGCTACTAAAATACCAAACTCAAAATGACCACAGTTTAACACTGAATGGCTGCTACTGACTGGAGGGTTGGGCTTTGAAAAATCCAGATCACATGCTGTCACATAAAGCTGGAGACCACTCGTCAAACGTGTACATGTACTTGTAAAAAGTACATTAAACAGAACAAAGTACCTCGGATTCCCTCTGAAATCTAAGAGGTTTAAAAAAAGGCCTCCTCACTAAAAACCTACAAGACGCTAAAAACACAAAATGTACATTCCTACAGAGTGACTCAGAGCGACTGGGACCAATCACTGTCGACTGGTTTCCACATGGCGGCGCCCGTACAGGAAGCAAGAGTGAGGGATTTGGCCTGATTTAGCGAGAGCTGGAGTTAGGGGGACGTCACGCCGCGGTTCGTCCGTTGTTTTACCGTCTGGTTTTACACCCCTCAGACCAGCTGGTCATTTAGTACAGAATGAGCCAAATGACAGAATGCCATCCAGACGTGGCGGAAAAATACCAAAACATGATCAAAACGTCTAGAATTACTGTCAAAAATATTATAGAACATTCATAAAAACCGGTATTCTCTAAATAACAGACATGGATCCACTTGAGTCACATGAGAAGAATCTGAACCATTTAATGTTTTAAGGCTTTTTGCTACGATGTTGTACGAAAATATTCACCTGGATTCAGAATTAAGAAAAAAGTTTTTTTCTCAGCAGGTTTGAACTTAAGTTTATGGTTAGATGAAAAGGAAGATGGAAGACGTCTTCAAACCATGTCTCAATTATTTTTATGCAATTTCATTTAGTAAAGAAAATAGGATTTTTTCAAATTCTCTTCAGGTGGTTCAGACTACATGGGGGAGGGGGGTACGGGGGGCTTTTTCAGAAACAATTTATTCGTGACAGAAAATAAAACACAACATTTACGGTTTAAAAACACAAATAATAAAGAAAAAAGACTGATTAGAAATCAATCTTAGAGTTACTTAGAAAATAATAATGTAAACAGTTTTTTTATTGTGTTTCAAGGAAATTGTGACTTCTGCTCTGTTTGCATCATTACCCTAACCCAGCATTATACCATTTTATGAAATAAATCAACAGTCAGAAATTCATTCCAGCCATTGTCTTAACCTGCTTGTTCCTTTCGGGGTCATGGGGAAGCCTGTCCTGGCTACCGTTGGGCGAAAGTGGGTTAGACCCTGGACCGGTCACCAGTCCGTCACAGGGTCACACCTACGGACACTTTAGAGCAGGGCTGCTCATTCCTGGTCCTCCAGATCTACCACCATGACTGTTTTCCAGATCTCCAAGTCCTGCTAGCTGCTGATTAGCTCGATCAGATGTCTCCACCTTCTGACTGAATGAACACACCTGGTCCAGGTAATCAGCAGCCAGCAGTGCAGGAAAGCAGGAAAACAGGCAGGTGGTAGATGTTGAGGACCAGGACTGCTTAAGAGTTACCACTTTACCTCTGAAGTAAGTTTGCAAAATAAATCACAAATGTATCGTTATCACGATATCAAGCTGTTTAATACACATATCACAAAAGACAGCAAAAATCACAATAAATGTTAACCTTAAATGTGCTAAAACAATAGTATGGCAGCTTGAAGTATTTAACCAATCAAAGAAATCCCTTTATGCATTTGACCAATCGGATGGACTCCTTCCCATTGTTGACCAATCAGATGGAGCCCATTTATGTTAGATCAGGGGTTCTCAAAGTTTTTGTAGTGGCCAAATTAGGAACTCAACATTAGACTGGGGGCCAATTTTGGTGAGAAAAAAAGGATAAACAGAAAAAGTTGTTTTTAATAACTTTAATGACCAAGTGTCATTTGTACAGTTAACCAGGCCCTCCAGATGTTTTCCTAGTTGCATTCGGAGGTTGCTGTCCAGATCTTCTACTCGTCTTCTTTTGCTCTGGACAAACAGTGTCAGCTACTTTCAGCATAAATTCTTTTACAAACTCCCCATCACTGAGGAACTTGCTACGGTGGGAATTTCCAAAGCCACAACGTAGCTACTAGCTTCTGTCACAGCTTCACTGGATTTAGTCATTTTTTGCTTAGCCTCCTTGTAGTTGTTGAAGCTTATTGTTGCGCTCCTCGATATATATTGAAATCTTTGAGCATTTCATTCACTTGCTTGCAAATCAGGCAGAGGACTTTATCCATGAGGTACGGCAAAGTAAGCGTTTGCCCATTTAGCTTGAAAGAACCTTTTCTTCTCACCCACACAATGTTTTTCCTCAAAGGAACCTGTTCTGGCTCTCTTTTATTGAGGGCCACAAAAATCTTCCCGCAGGCCACCATTGGTCCCCGGATCGCACTTTGAGAACCCCTTTGATAGATGTTCGCCTCCTATAGACGAGGGTCATTTGGTGTATAATTGAAGTTATGTTAACTTATTTAAATTAAGCTGTTGCAGTAAAATGGAAATTAGGTTTTTGGTTGTTTTGCTATTGCAAGTTTTCCTCAAATGATGCAACCCTAATATGAAGCATGTTTCTGGATCGGGGGGGGGGGGGGGGGGGGGGTCCAGAGTGCCCAGAGAAAAACACATGTTTACAAGGAGAGCATACAAACGCCACACAGAAAGGTCCCAGCTGGGGTTCAAACCAGGGCTCTCTTGTTAAACACTATGCCAGTGTGCCACCCTAGGGGCTGGGGTGACCGCCCTGCCGCCCCGGGAGGCTGGCAGATGTGAGAGCAGCTGTGGCGTGATCACATGTCAAAGCTAAATGTTAAAAAAAGCTCAATTTCCCTTAATTTGATTTAATTTTTATGTTGATTCTTTTTTCTGTTGATTTAAATCCCATAATAACCAATAGCCTCAAAAGTTGTAGAATTGCAGATCCAATGAAATGCTGTGTTTTTGACAAGATCCGCAGTAGTCACATGAAGTTCCAAAGAACAGTTAATTTCATGTTGTTATATGCATAAAAAAATAATAAAAAAAAACGCCCCTCTCACCCTCCGCGGGTGGTTTCTCCTCCAAGCTCGGGTCCTCTACCAGAGGCCTGGGAGCTTGAGGGTCCTGCAGTATCTTAGCTGTTCCTGTTCTTTTCTGGACTGAGAGGTCTGAGGTCTTTCCAGGTATCTGTTGTAGCCACTCCTCCAGCTTGGGGGTTACTGCCCCGAGTGCTCCAATTACCACAGGCACCACTGTCACCTTCACTTTCCAGGCTTTCTCCAGTTCTTCTCTGAGTCCCTGGTATTTCTCCAGTTTCTCATGTTCCTTCTTCCTGATGTTCCCATCACTTGGCACTGCCACATCCACCACAACGGCTTTCCTCTGTTCTTTGTCCACCACTACAACGTCTGGTTGGTTCTCCATTACCATCCTATCAGTCTGGATCAGGAAGTCCCACAGGATCTTTGCCCTCTCATTCTCTACCACCTTCGGGATGTTTCCCATTTTGACCTTGGGGTTTCCAGTCCATATTCTGCACACATGTTCCTGTATATGATTCCAGCCACTTGATGGTGGCGCTCCATGTATGCTTTACCTGCCAGCATCTTACACCCTGCAGTTATGTGCTGGATTGTTTCAGGCGCCTCTTTGCACAGCCTACACCTTGGGTCTTGTCTGGTGTGGTAGATCTACACCTTGGGTCTAGTCTGGTGTGGTAGATCTACACCTTGGTTCTTGTCTGGTGTGGTAGATCTACACCTTGGGTCTAGTCTGGTGTGGTAGATCTACACCTTGGTTCTTGTCTGGTGTGGTAGATCTACACCTTGGGTCTTGTCTGGTGTGGTAGATCTACACCTTGTGTCTTGTCTGGTGTGGTAGATCTACACCTTGGGTCTTGTCTGGTGTGGTAGATCTACACCTTGTTTCTTGTCTGGTGTGGTAGATCTACACCTTGGGTCTTTTCTGGTGTGGTAGATCTGAACCTTGGGTCTAGTCTGGTGTGGTAGATCTACACCTTGGGTCTTGTATGGTGTGGTAGATCTACACCTTGTGTCTTGTCTGGTGTGGTAGATCTTCACCTTGGGTCTTGTCTGGTGTGGTAGATCTACACCTTGGGTCTCGTCTGGTGTGGTAGATCTGAGCCTCTATGGCTCTGGTGCTCAGGGCTTGTTCCTGAGCTGCCAGGATGAGTGCTTCAGTGCTGTCCTGTAAGCCAGCCCTTTCTAGTTGGTAGGACTTCTTGATATCAGCCACTTCAGTTATGGTCCGGTGGTACATCCCATGCAGGGGTTTGTCCTCCCATGAGCATCTGTCCTCCAGCACTGTATCCTCTGCTCTCCATTGCCTGAGACATTCACTGAGCACACTGTCAGTTGGGGCCTTGAGCTTGATGTACTCATGCATCTTGGATGTTTCATCCTGGATAGTGGCTTCTACGCTCACTAGTCCTCGGCCTCCTTCCTTGCGGCTAGCATACAGTCTCAGGGTGCTGGATTTGGGATGGAACCCTCCATGCATGGTGAGGAGCTTTCGTGTCTTAACATCCGTGGTTTTTATCTTTTCCTTTGGCCATCTTATTATTCCTGCAGGGTATCTGATAACTGGCAGTGCGTAGCTGTTTATTACCCGGGACTTGTTCTTGCCATTGAGCTGGCTTCTCAGGACTTGCCTTACTCGTTGGAGGTACTTAGCTGTTGCAGCTTTCCTTGTTGCCTGCTCCAGGTTGCCATTTGCCTGGGGAATTCCAAGGTACTTGTAACTGTCCTCAATGTCTGCTATTGTTCCTTCTGGGAGTGAGACCCCCCCTGTGTGGACTACCTTGCCTCTCTAGCACCATCCGGCTGCATTTCTCGAGCCCGAATGACATCCCAATGTCATTACTGTAGATCCTGGTGGTGTGGATCAGGGAGTCAATGTCACGCTCGTTCTTAGCATATAGCTTGATGTCATCCATGCAGAGGAGGTGACTGATGTTGGCCCCATTTCTGAGTCGGTATCCATAGCCAGTCTTGTTGATTATTTGGCTGAGGGGGTTCAGACCTATGCAGAACAGCAGTGCGGACAGAGCATCACCTTGGTATATCCCACATTTGATGGACACTTGTGCAAGTGGTTTCCCATTGGCTTCAAGGGTGGTTTTCCACAGCTTCATTGAGTTTCCGATGAAGGCTCTTAGAGTCCTGTTGATGTTGTACAGCTCCAAGCATTCAGTGATCCACGTGTGTGGCATTGAGTCATAGGCTTTCTTGTAATCAACCCAGGCTGTGCACAGGTTGGTGTGTCGTGACTTGCAGTCTTGAGCGACTGTTCTGTCGACCAGGAGTTGGTGTTTGGCTCCTCTGGAGTCTCTACCAATGCCCTTCTGTGTGTTACTCATGAATTGATCCATGTGCCTATTTATCTTGGTTGCAATGATGCCTGACATGAGCTTCCATGTTGTGGAGAGACAGGTTATTGGTCGGTAGTTGGATGGGACTGCACCCTTTGAGGGATCTTTCTGGATCAGGATCGTTCGTCCTTCCGTTAGCCATTCGGGGTGAGTCCCATCTCTTAGCAGCTGGTTCATTTGTGCTGCCAGGCGTTCGTGGAGTGTGGTAAGCTTCTTTAGCCAGTAGGCATGTATCATGTCAGGGCCCGGTGCTGTCCAGTTCTTCATACCTGAGACTCTTTCTTGGATGTCTGCCACTGTGATGGTTACTGGATTCTGTTCAGGGAGGTTCCTATGTTCTTCTCTCAGAGAAACCAGCCACTGGGCGTTGCTGTTATGTGCTGTCTCTTTCTCCCATATACTTTTCTGGTACTGTTCAGTTTCTAGCCTTGGTGGGTCTGCTCGGCTGTTTTGACCCTGCCACTGAGCGTACACTTTCGCTGGTTGAGTTGCGAACAGCCTGTTTATTCGTCTGGCTTCATTGTCTCTTGTGTACCTCTTTAGGCGGCTGCTTAAGGCTAGGAGCCTTTGTTTGGCAGTTTCCAGGGCTTCAGGTATGGGCATCTGGCTGTATCTCTGAGGTATCTAAGAGATACAGCTACTATATATATGTAGGACAGGTGACTCCTGCGACCACAGGGTGGCAGCACTGTCGAGACTAACCCTTGTGCTCAAATGAGTGGGCCAGATGGGACACCGTAGTTCGGTTGGGGTTTTGCTGGGTTAGCGCCATTTTGCCTTCAGTTTCCTTTTGCATGTTCTGAAGGTAAGATGGGCTGTGCTGCTCCACAGGTTGTTACAGTTACACATGTTCAAACTGGTAATTTGTAATCTTGTTTCATGACTGTTCATTAAACTTTTACGTTGAAAAATAAGTATTAGGCATTTGCACTTCTCTGTCACTTTCGGCTTATCCATCAGGGGTTGCCACAGCGAACGAGTCGCATGGTAAGCTTGGCAATGTTTTACGCCAGATGCCCTTCCTGACGCAACCCTCTCAAAGCAACCGGGCTTGGGGCCGGCACAGAAGTAGAGAAGGGAACAGGGAGCAGCCCGGATTTATACCCTGGTTTCACGGACAGAAGGTGCCGCAAACCAGTGCGAGCTAAACCGGCTCCAAGCGAGGCATTTGCACTTAGTTTAGTTTAAATAAAGTTTTGGTACGAAGCAGGCGTTAGCTAGTTGTCAGGGGGAGGGGTCCATGAGCAGGCTGCACGTGACGGCGATGCAGGCAGACATGATTTAATTCCATGGGATTTAGATGCTGAAAGATATATTATTTTTGTATGATGTCTCTGTAATTATCATTTTGTATTAATCTTTAGTAACTTTATTAATTTATGGTTTTATTCTGATTTATATGTTTCTTTTGTTTTAAATTGACAATTTGCAATGTCTGAGTTTACCTGACACGGAGTTTCCTTTTGCATGTTCTGAAGCTGCCTGACTGCTGAGTGGATGTGGCCTATATATATATATATATATATATATATATATATATATATATATATATATATATATATATATATATATATATATATATATATATAGAAAGTGTTTTTCCCTCCTGAAATCTTATTCAATTTCCAGATTTATTGGAGTGTCTGGAAAGCATCCTGCTTGATCTGCAACAGAGGAACATCCAGGTGTGGACCATGAAGAGCCATGTGAGATATCCACAGGTGGGCTCTTTGCTGGAGCAGCTTGATGTTAGGTCAGACAAGCTAGTACCTGCAGAGCTGCGAGCAACCACCTCCATCACAGCTCCAGCGATGTACATCTTTACCTCCGGAACAACAGGCCAGTAGACTTTTTTTTTTTTTTTTTTATTAAATTAAAGCACCTTTTTGAAAATGTGATCAAAAACATGTGATACTACTAAGCACTTAAATTATTTTTTATCAGACACTGGGTTTGTTTTGTGTAAAACGTACCGACATGTTTCGGCGGAATGTCTTCCACCTTCGTCAGGGTCATCATCAGATGGTGGTGTGTGACGTCTTTAAAAAACAGCTGATTGTGACTGAGGCGGAGTCACCTGTCAAACTTTGACAAGTGACTCCGCCCCTTGATGTCCGTCTTTTTCTGGAGGATGTTGCTCCAGGTGTGAGAGAGCAGGAAAGCCCCCTCATCCCGGTTCATGGAGGTGTGGGCTCGCTTTCTTATCTCCACCGCCTCCATGATCCATCTGCGGTGTCTGTTGTCTTCCGTGCGGAGGACTTTGTCCTTTTCCCAGTCCATGATGTGGCTAAAAAATACCATAAATGTTAAATGGATTTCCAACCTATCAAAACACACACTATCCGAAGCTGAACGCAGCGTACTATCACACGGATTAAACTACGCCATAACCCCAAAACAGGTCCCGCATGAGGAGTTCATCGTAGCCACCGAATTAGCATGTGAAAGAATACAGGACCCAGGAGAAAAGGCAGCACTACGCAATGAAATAGCAGGCATTCACAAAACCGCAAAACTACCACCAAGTAACATAACCAAAGAAAATGAAATGAATGAAAGAAATGGCAGCCATCCACAATCTGAAAAACAATAGAGAAATCACAATATTACCAGCAGACAAAGGCAGAACCACAGTCATCATGGACACAGAACAATATGAGGAACACCTATGAGGTCCTGAAAAGAGACCCCACAGAAGCAAAGAAGAAAAAACTCAAGACTATACTGAGACAGTTACAGGAGGAAAAGAAAATAGACAAACAAACCTACAACCACCTCATACCAACGGCCAGCATCATCCCCAGGATCTATGGCACTCCAAAAATCCACAAACCTGGAGCACCACTGAGGCCCATAATAGACAGCATGGGATCAGTGACATACAACCTATCCAAATTCATTGCAGACATTTTAAAACCCCTCCTAGGAAACACAGACTACCATTGTGAAAATGCAAAACAGCTGGCAGAAGAACTCAAAAAACACACAGATGGAAGCCAGCGAAATATTCATCTCACATGACGTCATATCATTATTCACCAGGACTCCAGTAGAAGCCACACTACAAATAGTGCAGGAACAGTTAACAGCAGACAAATCACTAAGGAAACGCACAAACCTCACAGTTAATGACATTACACAACTCCTCCATTTAATTACTACATCCACGTATTTCCAATTCCGCAACACAATTTACAGACAAAAGGAAGGCTTTCCCATGGGCGACCCACTATCAGCCACAATGTGCAGCTTTTTCATGGAGGACCTGGAAAAGAAAGCAATAACATCATAATAACAGCCTTTTTTGTGTCATTTGACCAAGTATAAAAAAGTTACAACCCGCCCACAACTGATTTAATTGTGCCACTTTCCCTTTTTTTCCCTTATTGCTTGGAAAGGATTTCCTCAAATTGCAGTGGAATATGAAGTTTCCTTTGTGGTCTCTTATTCCTTGCCTGTCATGAGGAACCCTGACTTTGGCTCAACTGTGATCTCCTGGAGGGCCTCCCCTTCCTGTGTTCTAAATTATGTTGATTATGTTTGTGTCTATTTATATGCTGTCTGTTCTTGTCTCTGTGTCAGAGCGTCTTTGTTTCTATGCTCCTGTTTTGGTGTTGTGGTGTTTGGCATGAAAACCTTTGGGGTGAACTGTTGGATCTGGGTCGTTCTTCCTGCTCCTGAGTTTTCTCCCTTGGACTAACCGTCTCATTGCCCTTGTTCTTGTGTGTCTGTTTGTTTGTTTTCCCTTTTAGCTGTTGTTTAAATGTCTATTGTTATGTGACAATTTTTTTTAATAAACATATGTTTATTTAAAAAAAAAAAAGAACTTAGAACAATTCAGCTGGCTGTGGGGCAGTGGTAGGCCGGTAGTGGGTTTTGCAATGTATTACATTGTTGAAAAACAATAGTTAAAATAAAAATGGTTAGTAATCAAAATGTAAGTGATGTTTAAGTAGAAATTCACTTCTCACATTGGTTTTTCAGGGCTCCCTAAAGCGGCGGTGATCACTCACCTGCAGAGCCTGAAGGCAGCATCGGGATTTTGGGCATTTGGAGCGACTGAATCCGATGTGATTTACACGACTCTGCCTCTTTACCACAGCGCAGCATCATTGGTGGGAATAGGAGGAACCATTGAGCTTGGTAGGTTTGGGTGATGCTTTTATCTTCTGACTTCATCCTGTGACACTTTAAACAGATAACTTTCCGATGTAAATCTTTTTTTTTTTTAGTTTTGACTTTTCTCTTAAGAGAAGGAACAAATGTGAGAAAAAATCATTTCATTTTTGCATTTCTGTGAATTTCTGTTTTAAATGGCTGTCAATCAAACTGTTGCAAAGATGTCACAATGGCCCAGTTGGGCATAGCAGAAGCTCCCTGATCTGCCCCGTCCAGCCTGAACATCAGCTCAGGAGCCAGAGAAGAGAAGATGGCACGTTGCTGCATTCCAAGCACGTATTTTAAGGCTGGATTTGGTTGTTGGCTGGACGTATTTCAAATGAAACTGTTCTCCACATTTGTGGTTTCTCTCTGACCGCGTTTGAAGGCTTACTTTTACCAGAGAGGGTAAAAAGAAAAATAAGAATAAAATCAGGGGACGTTTTTTATTATTGGCTCCATGAAAATAAGAAAAACATCCTAAAGTTCTGGAGGTCCGAGCAGCCTGGCTCCCCATCCTTCAGTGGGTCTCTGTCTGGCCGCCAGCTCGCCTCCCAGGAGCCGGCGTAGTGACCGCGATCGCTTCATCGGCCCTGCGATAGGCGGTCCAGGTGTACCCGCCTCTGAACCATATCACGCTGAAATCCCGCTGCAGCCAGACCTTTTCGAAATGCCCATCTCTCAAATCACAAATGAGATCATGTCTCTGCCTTTGACTTAACATTGAAACTAGCGCCTCTGTCGTGCAAATGGTGTTCGGTTTGAACGCAGCTCGACCGTAACTCGTAATCCTGAACCTAACCCTTCCTCTGGGTCCGTGTGGCCAAGAAAAAACGTTCAGCGCTGGCCGCACATATTTGAAAAAGTCTGTGCGTATAACCACGTTCTTTCTGGTATTTCCTATGGAAGGTAATTCAACAACCTGCATGTTAGCATCACATCCGTGCTGCTTGCTTCTACAATGTGGCCTAAATTCTAATGTCATTTTCATGTTCTCATCAAAGCTCTCTTCGGTGTGTAATTTTATGAAACAGCAGGGTCTGATTCACACATTCACTTTGTTCTTCTGTTCAGAAAGCGTTAATTTGGAACCAAAAATATGTCAAAATAACAACCCTCCTTCAGTCTCACCAATGTCAAATAAACAAAATCAGGTATAAAATACAAATAAAAACTCAAAGGCTGATCATATAAATGCCTTATTCTTACCATTGATGCAGTCTTTTTTCAATGTAAATCAAATCATCATGACCATAAACACAGGCTGTGAGATTGTAGAAGAATACACAACAACTGACAAAAGTATTGTAGCGACCTGGGGCCCCTAAGACTCATGGGAAGTGGGGAATCTGGGGTGAAAACCATGAGTGAGAGGGGTGGAAGCAGAAGTCACCTCCATGCTGTTTGGCTGTTTGATCGGGCTTGAACTGAAAAGCAGACTCTTGGAGGGGTTGCTGCCTGCTTCTTCCTCTCTGAGGCTGTACGGGCTCGTGCCAGACAGACAGCTCTCCAATGAAGCCGTTTTAACCCTTGTTCTATCCTAGGCACTTTACCGTTGGGAGTTGGGTCATCTAGATTCACTAGACAGAGCTCTGAACCTTTTTTTTTTCAATTTTTTGTGATCTTCACTGGTTCAATGGATTACATGAAATTTTCCCACCTTTATCCACCTTTGTCATGGTAGGGAGAACACGTCAATGGAAGGGTGGGGTCATCTAAGATAGCACAAGGGTTAAAGCAGATGGGCTCTCCTTTCCTGCTATAGTGACGTACAGGCTGGATCGTTACAGTATGTTGTTCCCTCGCTATGACGCAGTGACCCTTTTTGGAGCGTTACTTTTTTTTACTAGGACAAGTTTGCATGTTTTTTTACAGCACGTTGTTCTCTGCATCCTGATTAGCTGTCAGTCAAACGCCTCTGTGTCGTTTCTCCTGTACACAATCCTTCAGCTCACCAAATTCACAACTACTTCTTGTTTGCTAGACTCTGACGTGCTGGAGACAACAAGAGAGAAACGAGAGAAAAGTGTGAAAAGTGTGAAAATGTGCAAGTCTGTCTGAGAAAAGTGTGTTATTGTGTCTGATTACTGTAAAAGACAAGAAAGAGGACATCTTTGAACCTGTTTAAAGGGACAAGAACTAATACAACGATGTTCATCTGTCATGAGTTACCTGAACAAGAAATAAAGTCTGGTCTATATTTTTGCATTAGAAACACATTTGTTGTAAACATTTTTTTTTTTTTTAGTTGATTCCGTAATAAACGTTTCTGTTTCATCACAGGTGCAACTTGTGTGTTAAAGAAAAAGTTCTCAGCATCCCAGTTTTGGCCTGACTGCAGAAATCACGGAGTAACAATATTCCAGTATATTGGTGAAGTTTGCAGATATCTCTGCAACCAACCTAAGGTATTCTTTTATCACTTACATTTAAACCTAAATGGAGGGTTTATTTCAGATCAAGAGCTTTGGAAAATATCCATATTTTCATTTTCACTGTTTGAAAAAAAATGAGGCATAAAATCCTCAAAAATCAAGTGGGTCAGTTTTTATACTATACAATGTTTCTGAAATGTTCTTTTGTTTTTGTATTATTTCTTTTATGCTGTGTGAGAAGATGTTATTTCGTGTCATGTTGTTTAGAATTCCAGCTTCAGAAATAATGAACCAATGTTGGAAGTTGATGAGGGACACGCCAGTGAATCAGGGTTAGACCTGTGGCCAACTTTTCATTCACTGCTCTTCCTCCGTCATTTAGTTGCTTTGTTCACAGACAAGCAGTGGCTTTGTGCTGGTCATCACGGTGGTCACATTGGCACAGGGTGCCGGTCAGGCTGATGCGGGAGGTTCGAGGTCCTCTTTGTTTGTGTTGTGTCATTTGGGTTTGAGGGTAGAACAGTCTGTCCCCAGGAAAACAAAAGCTCTGAGCAGAACAGAACTTTAATCAGTCACTGTGCAGAGAAACAGGAATCTTCATTACTGCAGTCCTTCTGTGAGCGGGAACATCTTTTTAGAAGTTCTTTAACACATTTTAGTCAGCCACTACACAAATGTCTCAGTCATCTCAGTCTAGTTTCTAGAACATGACAATGAGTTCTCTGGACTCAAACGGCCTCCACAGTCACCAGAACCCAGTAGAGAACCTTAGGGCTGTGGTGGAACGGGAGACCAGCATCATGGATGTTCAGCAGACAAATCTACAGCAACTGTGTGATGCTGTCATGACAACGTGGACCAAAGTCTCTGAGGAATGTTTCCAGAACCATGTTGGATCAATGCACCAAGGATTAAGGCGGTTCTGAAGACAAAAGGGGTCCAACCCGGTACTAGCAAGGTGTTTCTAAAACAGTGGTCAGTGATGCAATTATTGTAATGGCTAAATTGAATGGAATGTAAAATCTATTTTAGTTTTTTCCATTGAAAATTGAATAAAAAGGAATGTGTCAAGCATGTACCTGTTTGAGAATTGTAGTTTGGTTGGTCTTTACATTTTGTTAACAAAATAGAAAATAAGAACAAACTTCTCTATAAGAGGTGACTGCATAGTTTTGTCCTAGTCACATGGTTTCTTTATTTCCAAGCATTTATGCATTATTGAGACATTTATATTTGTTTTACAATAATATGACATTATCTGAAACTTTATCTCTCCATCAGACAGAAATGGATCAAGTTCATAAAGTCAGAATGGGAGTCGGGAATGGGCTGCGACAAGATGTATGGCGAGAGTTTCTACTTCGCTTTGGAAACATTAAGTTGTGTGAAATTTATGGCTCCACTGAGGGAAACTTGTGCTTTATGAACCACATTGGCAAGACCGGAGCTGTGGGACGATCCAATGTCTTCTACAAGGTGAGTATGTGAAAGCCAGTATAATCTAACAATAGCACAAGCATGTCATGCCACATCATACAATGTTCTTCCTGACACTTGTGTTCTGGCCGCACGGTAAACTCGCTTCTATTTGTGTGTCCAGAGGGGTGTTTATGAACCATGAGCAAATTCAGTGTTGCATGTGGGAGGAGTTACTGCTAACCTTTTTTACAGGCTCTTTGCTACATTATGGAAGGTATGAATGATGTTGTGGGAGTAGCATGGGTTTCTTTTTTTGTTCAACCAGCAAACCACAGCAGTTGAAATTATAATTGGAGTGGAACAATTCATTAATAAATCAATGAATTGGTTTCCAGTCATTAAAATAACATTTTATCTACATCCCTAAATCTTTCTTCAAATCAGTCGACAAAAGCTTTTCTTCATTCATCTGGAGCGTCAAGAACCCAAGAGTCTGTTTAAAATTATTACAAAGACCTAAACATCAAGGTGGCTTAGGCCTACCAAACCTGTGCCACTACTACTGGGCCTCTAATATTCAAAAAATGATGCATTGGCTCCAGGCTTCTGATATTAACTGGTGTCGACTCGAAGCCTCCTCCTGTAAAACAACAACTCTGACAGCCCTAACTGGATCTAGTCTCCCCTGTGTCATTTCACACTATATTACACACAATCCAATCGTTACAAATACCTTTAAAATTATATTTCAATTCAGACAGACGTACGGACTCACTCAAGTGCTTACCACTAGTCCTACACGCAAAAATCACCTATTTCTCCTGGTCAGACAGACTTCACATTCACAATTTGGGAAGAGAAAGGTATTATCAACTTTAAGGACATGTACCTAAACGGTATATTTGCAAACTTTAATGATCTTGCTTCCAAATTTAATCTGCCTAAATCTCACTTTTTTCGGTACCTTCAAGTGCGTCACTTCCTTCAACAGCATGAACCTAACTTCCCTAAAATACCCCCAGTCTCCGTGTTAGATGAGGTGTTTGAGTTGCCACCTAATTCAAAAAGATTGATTTCCAAAATCAAAGACTGCATATCACTTCATGACAGTGTAGCTCTTCTGAAAATAAGAGGTAGCTGGGAGGAAGAGCTTGGGCGAGTTATGGATGATAATGTATGGAACAGGGCCTTACAGAGAGTTAACCACAGTACCTCCTGCGCCAAGTTAAATATAATACAGTTTAAAATTCTACATAGGGCTCACTTCTCTAAAGCAAGACTGTCAAGAATTTATCCTCATCTGAGTGCAAATTGTGACAGATGTCAAAATAGTCCAGCCAATCTAACCCACATGTTCTGGTCATGCTCTGCTCTGGTGAATTACTGGTCTACAATTTTTAAAACTTTATCAGATGCTCTAGATATCAATCTACAGCCTGGTGCAGAGGCAGTCATATTTGGTGTTCCACACCAAAACCCAGATACATTCAGAAAAAGACACAAAGACATTCTTGCTTTTGCTACTCTAATAGCAAAGCGCTGTATATTATTGCACTGGAAATCTAAGGACCCACCTGTGGTGTCCCAGTGGATGACGGATCTTATACAACTACTATAACTTGAAAAAATAAAATATTCAGTTCAGGGATCGAAGGACAAATTTTTCTCCATCTGGGGTCTGGTTTTAGATCACTTTGACAAACTCAGGATTCTACCTGAGGCCTCTTCACATTCTACCATCACATCTCAGTAGTTTATAGTTTAAAATAATCCAACTGTTCTTAAATATTATTAGCACTGTTAGTATTATTATCATTATTTTTCTTTTTCTTTCATATAAATATCCCATCAGCTATATATGTTACTATATTTCTCTATTTTATGTTGCCACTTGGCTGATCGATTTGGCCATTGAGTTGATCACATAGAGATATGCTTTTGTTATATTGGACAATATCTATCTTATCCTTGTCTTGCAAACCATGGAGGGGGGGGGGGGGTTGATGTGTTTGAAAAAATACAACTAAAAAACTGGCCATGTTGTATTACAAATATGAAACTATCTTTGTTTCATTGTGTTTCATGTATGTAACAATTCTCTTTTTGTTTGCAATAAAAACAAATTGAAAAAATAAATAAATAACATTTTATGAGACTTCCGGAAATGGCCGGTAACTAGAAAGTCACGCTCGACTCTGCTCTGAAAACACCGAACTATCCGTCAAACAGACGATTTGAATTGCTCCAAACAGCAAGCTAAATCTGTGAAAATGCCCGCCACAGGCAAAGGAGGTAAAAACAAGCCAAAGCCATCCGCCCAATCTAAACTGATGGACTTCGGGACGCCAATGACGGAAAAGCTAACTGCTAATGCTAGCACAACAACTAACGCCGCGTGCGAGGAGGAATCTGCTGCGGTCACCAGGAGATTGGCGACCGCTGCTGGAGGAAATAAACCGGAGGATTCTGTTCAACACCATATAAGCAACGACCAACTTTTTGCCTTTAAAGAGGAAATACTTATGGAAATCCGGGGATTAAGGTCCGAATTTTCCGGAAGGTTTGACGGTGTTATGAAAGCCATTGAAGACACACAAAGGCAAGTGACTGAATGCACGGGGCGAATGGATGAGGCAGAGGTGCGTCTCTCTTCTGTGGAGGATATACAAACAGGCATGAATGCTGAAGTTGTGAAGCTGGTGAAAAGCAAAAGCAAAATAATTGATTTGGAAACGAGATCACGGATGAATAATCTCCGTCTTGTTAATCTGCCCGAAGGTGCAGAAGGCTCCAACATATGTGGATTTTTGGAAAGCTGGCTGCCTGAAGCCTTGGATATTGCTCAACTGCGACAGCCTCTAACCATTGAAAGAGCACATCGGGTTGGGCCGAAAAGGAGTTCAGATGCACCACCGAGAACGCTGATTATGAGGTTTCTCAACTTCAGTCAGAAGGAATTGGTGTCCAAAGCTGCAAGATCCAAAAAGGAAATCCTGTATAAGAACCAGCGTGTGAGATTCTACAACGATGTCGCAACAGAAGTACATAAACAACGTAAGCAGTTCGACACCGCACGCCAGCACCTGCGCCAGCTTGGACTGAGGCATGGGATCCTATCCCCAGCTACACTGGTGGTCACGTACAAAGACGCTGTGCACACATTCACCAACGCAGAGGAGGCCCAGAGCTTCATATCCAAGATCCAAGAAGACAGAGGGGTAAATTAAAGAACTTCTAAATGGAAACTTTGCCTCACATAGTAAATACAGGGTAACAGTTTAATACATAGGATAAGTTCATTTTACTACTACTACTCTTAACTAAAGTGTAAAAGAAACAGCTGGTTGCAGTAATAATAAATACAGTTTGACCTTAAGTATTAAGAGTGTGAAATTGGGTTTGAAGTTTATTTTACCATGTTCGCAAGTACAGGGAAAAATATTACTATGCAGGAAAAGTTATTTTATGTTAAAACATTTGTCAACATTATCCTAAACACATTTAGAAAACTATAATATTGTATATGTGTATGTATATTTTATATATATATATAATATATTGTACCTACTTTCTTCTTGTTACTATTAACATTGAAAATATATCAAATCAAATCAAACTTTATTTATAAAGCACTTTTCATATAAAAATATAACACAAAGTGCTTTACATTAAAACAACAAAATATAAAAACAAGCAAGCATTAAAAAATAAATAAATAATTAATAGGGCCCCCCTCCCCGTACCTAGCCCCCCACACCTTTCACACCTCCCACCCTCTAACTGATGGGAAATGACAATGAAAAAATAGGCTGAGCACAAAAACATGATGCTGGAAACGCTAGTATTTGGAACCTCCCCCCCCCCCCCGTGAACAGCCGCATAGACAGCCAAATGCAGCATCGAAGGCGGGGACCGCTCCACCACAGCTAAGTGGTGATGCAGGTCCCCACCCAGAGCCGCAGTGGCTGAACAGCAGCCGACCCAGAGGGAGAGGTTCCAGCTGAGGAAGCACTGGAAATAAAAATGAATAAAAATGAGAATCAAAAAGTAAAACATATTGATAAAAAACGATAAAACATTTAAATAAGGTAAATTAAAATAACACGTGAAAAATCAGGTTCAAGTTCATAAAACAAGATAAAATGGATAAATAAATAAAATAAAAATAGAAAAAACATATAAATAAATAACTGAATAAATAAATAAAAGTAGTAAAAAATTAGCTAAAAGCCAGGTTAAAAAGATGGGTCTTGAGCCTTTTCTTAAAAGCATTAATGCTCTCTGCGGCTCTTAGGTCCTCTGGCAGACTGTTCCATAATCGGGGGCCATAGTGTTGAAAAGATGCTTCTCCGTATGTTTTAGTTTTTACTGGTTGAATAGTTAACAGACCAGAGCCAGAGGATCTCAGGGTCCGCGAGGGTTCATACTTTACTAAAAGATCTGATAGATAAGAAGGCGCAAGACCGTTAAGACATTCAAAGACTGTTAAAAGTATCTTAAAATCAACCCTGAAGCATATGGGGGGCCAATGCAGGGATTTTAAAATTGGGGTGATGTGAGCCCGCTCCTGGTCTTTGTAAGAACTCGTGCAGCAGAGTTCTGGAGAAGCTGAAGGTTCCTAATGTTGGTTTTTGGAAGACCAGCAAGCAGGGCGTTACAGTAATCAACTTTACTCATAATAAAAGCATGCATTAGCATCTCCATATTAGCAAGAGAGAGTAGTGGGCGGACTCTAGCCAGATTTCTGAGATGATTAAAACCAGTTTTAACCTGTTTTATATGAGGGATAAAAGTTAGCTTAGAGTCAAAGATAACGCCCAGGTTTCTGACTGTTTCTGAATGACTTAATGAAAGTTCCTGTAGCTTCAGAAACTGTTTCTCTCTCTTGGCTTCAGGACCAATAACTAAAATTTCAGTTTTTTCCTGGTTGAGCTGCAGAAAATTATTTGCCATCCATAGTTTTACATCTAAAATACAGTTAAAAAGTGCTTCTATTGGTCTTGTGTCATCAGGAGACATAGCTATGTACAGCTGGGTGTCATCAGCATAGCTATGAAAGCTGATGTTGTGGCTCCTGATGACATTCCCCAGAGGAAGCATGTAAATGTTAAAAAGCAAGGGGCCAAGGATGGAACCTTGAGGCACACCACAATTAATTTCATGGACCCCAGAGAAGTGTGTGTCCATGCTTACCATAAAGGTTCTCTCCATGAGATAGGATTCAAACCACTTGAGAACAGTCCCTGAAAGGCCAAGACTTTTCAGTCTGTTTACAAGAATCAGGTGATCAACAGTATCAAAAGCTGCACTTAGATCTAACAGAACTAGAACTGAGATCTGACCTGAATCCAAGGCACACCTGACTTAATTAACAATTTTTAACAAGGCTGTCTCTGTGCTGTTGTTCGCTCTAAAGTCAGACTGGTTTATCTCAAAAATGTTGTCTTGTAAGAGAAACTCATTTAGCTGAATAAAAACAAGTTTTTCTAAAACCTTACTTAAAAATGGCAAGTTGGACACAGGTCTGTAGTTATCAAAAACTGAAGGGTCTAAATTAGTTTTCTTGAGTAGCGGTTTCACCACTGCTGTTTAAAAGGCAGCAGGAAAAATACCCATCTGTAGAGAGGAGTTCATGATATTTAAAATCTCACTCTCAAAAGACCCGTAAAATGATTTAAAAAGTGATGATGGGATGGGATCTAAAAAACAAGTTGTTGGATTAACTTGGGAGAAAACTCGACCAAGTGTTGCAGCTTCAACCAGGTCAAAACTGTCCAGTGCTTCCTCAGGTAAAATCAAGCCATCTTTACCAATAAAAAGGCTTTTCTGTCCTTTTATGATGTTCAATCTGACAGAATGGATCTAGCTTCTGAAGTGGTCTGCAAAGTCCTCACACAATGAGGCAGAGGCTGGCATTGTGTTTTTGTTCACATTTGAATTAAAGATTCAATTGTGGTGAAGAGGACTCTGGGTTTGTTTTTATTTACAGAAATGATGTTCGCAAAATATGAGTTTCTGTTCTGTTTTACGGTATGATTGTATAGTTTTAGTTGGTTCTGGTATTGTTTATAGTTTATTTCAAGTTTGTGTTTTCTCCAAAGTCTTTCGGCAGATCTACAACGTCTCTTCAATTGTTTAATTTCCTCAGTTCTCCAAGGGGGTGTGGCTTTGGTTCTTATCTTTTTGGATATTAGTGGAGCAACTGAGTCGAGACTGGATTTTAATTTACTGTTAAAACTTTCAACTAGTAGATCACAGGAGACTGGTAAGACAGGTGGAGAGAAGGAGCGAACAGATGTAATAAATTTTTCGACCACTTCAGGAGTCAAGTAGCGTTTCTTCACCGTTCTCACAGAGGTCTCCTGCCTTATAAAACCAGTAATGTTAAAAAGTACACAGTAATGGTCAGATACAGCCAGGTCCACAACAGTGGACACACTGGTAGGTAAACCATGACTGATGACGAGGTCAAGAGTGTGCCCCCTGGATATACATTTTCTTTATTCTATTTTAACTTTTAATTTCATTGTTTTTTTGTTTTTTTTACGATATACTTCACACAAAATTGTTAAAGGAGCAGTTGATTGCAGTTCTAAAGGATAGAATTTGCTCATAAAACCAGCAGAGGAGGGTGGGGTTAGGGGTTTGTTTCTACAAACAAATAAGTTCGTAATGGACTGCAGCAGGAAGCAGAATGTATCGGGGGGGGCGCCCAGTTAGCTGGGAAAAAAGGGGAAGGGGTTTTGTTCTTTATGTTGTTCATCTCCTAGGAGATATTGTCCATGTGTTTGTTTTACCTCTCAGACCTGTTAATAAATGCAGCAAAGTTTATCTAACAGCGCTTAAGTGACACACAACTTTGAAATTAAATGCACATCTTGGAACTGCAGAGGCTTGAACAAAACAAAAAAAATTAAACAGGTTATGAATAGGATAAAAGATATTGGGTCCAAAACTGTTTTCCTCCAGGAGACTCATACTCTGGAAGAGGATAATGTCAAAATAAGCAGAAGATGGCAGGGGTCATTATATGCAGCATCTCATATCTCAAGAGCACGTGGCGTTATCACACTAATTCATAAATCTGTTCCTTTTCAAGTCCTAAATGTTATTAAAGACACACTTGGCAGATATCTGATTCTTCAGGGTTCCATCCTAAAAGAGACTATCAATCTGGTGAATGTCTATGGGCCTAACATAGATGATGACACATTTTTTACAAACCTTTTTTAAACATTTCTTCACTCCCAGGAAATAATATCATAGGAGGAGATTGGAATTGTCTTGGATCCCTCTTTGGATAGATCATCTGGATGTGACCAAACTCACCAAAGAAGCAGGAATACTATCCAGAATTTTATGAAGGAATTAAAAATGGTAGATATCTGGCGCCACACAAGACCCAAAGATATTGAGTATTCCTGTTATTCTAAAACTCATGACACATACTCTCGCATAGATTACTTTCTAATCTCAGCAGAATTACTATCCAGTATAAAACAGTGTTTTATCGATAGTATAACAATATCAGACCATGCCCCATGTAACACCTTATACTCTCATAATAACCTTAAAATGGATCCACCCAGGTGGTGTCTGCATCTAAAATGGCTTAAAGATGAACATTTTGTAGAATTTGTAGGGAATAAAATCGATGAATATTTTAACATAAACACTACTCAAACTTCAGCCAGTGTAAGATGGGAGGCATTTAAAGCTTTTCTAAGAGGGCATATAATTTCCTTTACTTCATCAAAATCAAGAGAATTGCGCAAAAAAAAGAATACAGTTGGGAGAAAAAATCAAAGCAACTGAGGAGAAAGTTTATCAAAAAAAAGATCAGCAAGCTGAAAAAAAATTAGACATTTTAAGAGCTGAGTATAATAAAGAATCAACAGATCGTGCAGCCTCAGATATCTTGAGATTAAACCAAACTTTCTATGAACAGGGAGACAAACCTGGAAAGATCTGAGCCTGGCAAATTAAACAATTGGAGGCCCAAAAAACAACATCAGTAATTAACAAAAATGGCATGACCATAGTGGACCCAAAGGAAATAAATACAGAAGTTAAAAACTTCTTCTACAATCTTTATAACTCTTCTGATAAAGTAAACCATGAAGCTCAAAATGCATTTCTTGATAGACTACCTATCCCGGTAATCCCAGGGGATTTCAAACAGCAGCTAGAGGATAATATAACTGTAGAGGAAATTAAAAAGGCCATAGAAAATACACGTTCTGGAAAGAGGGCTGGACCGGACGGGTGTCCAATAGACTTTTATTAAACATTTCAACATAAAATTCTAAAGCCAATGTTCGACATGCTTCAAGAATCATTTAATAATGGAGCCCTTCCTAAATCTATGACCTGTGCTCTAATCATCCTACTACCTAAGCCAGGAAAGTCTACTGATAAATGTGAAAACATGAGACCTATAAGTTTACTAAATTCTGATTTAAAAATAATCTGTAAAATTTTGGCAATGCGTCTGCAGTATGCTCTCCCCCATGTTGTTCATAGGGATCAGAATGGTTTCATTTTAGGACGCCAGGGCTTGCACAATGTTCGCAGAGTGTTAAATATCATCCATGGGCTGGAAGACACTGCAGACCAGGCCCTGCTCTCTTTGGATGCAGAGAAGGCCTTTGATAAGGTAGAATGGCCTTTCCTTTTTAACGTGTTAGCAAAACTCGGCTTCGGTGAAACATTCCGCAAATGGATTCAACTACTTTATACAAATCCAACTGCTGAAATCTTAACAAATAAAAATATCTCTGCTCCTATTGAAATTAAACGGGGGTGTCGGCAGGGATGCCCTTTGTCTCCTCTGCTGTTCACCCTGGCAATAGAGCCACTCGCCATAGCAGTGCGCGCTCACTTAACCATCTCTGGTATTACAATTAATCACGTAGAACATAGATTATCACTGTACGCAGATGATATTATTTTATACCTCTCAAACTTAGATTCATCTATACCTGCTCTACTGCAATTAATTGAAGAGTATGGTCACATATCTGGCTACACCATCAATAAATCTAAATCGTCCATTTTACTGCTGAACGAGAATCAAAGAGAAAGGCCACCAACAGCAATAACACATTTCAACTCAGTCCAATCGTTTACATATTTAGGTATAAACATTTTTCCAAATATAGCACAAATAGTTCAAAATAATTATGATTCCATAACAAAAGAAATAAATGACAGTATTAATAGATGGATGCAACTTCCTACGTCACTAATCGGTCGAATTAATGTCTACAAAATGAACATTTTACCAAAACTACTGGATGTTTTTCAAAATATCCCTCTGCCACCTCCAGACAGTTGGTTCAAAATTATAAAACAAATGAGTCTGTGTTTTATATGGGAAAATAAAAAACCTAGGGTACGGTTATCACTCCTCCATCTGCCTTACAATGAAGGAGGACTACAATGCCCCAATATAATGTGGTATTACTGGGCTGCACAGCTTAGGTCAATAAGATACTAGTTTACAAAAAAATATGCCCCACAATGGACAGAGATGGAAAATCAAACTTTAACCCCACCTTTGCCTCTTTATATATTTTCAGACTTGGAAGCTAACTTGAACAAGAAAACTAATAATCCAATGGTTAAAAACATGATCAATGTTTGGTATAGTGTAAAAAAAGCCATAAAAGAACAAAATACGGGGGCTTCCGGTGCGCAGCTGCAAAGATGGCAGCTTAGAGTCTTCTCTCCTCCGACATAGGAATTAAATTGCCCTTCAAACTCGACAAACGATATCCAAAGTGATTCTGAGAGATGGAAAAGGGCAAGATGTGGACGCGAGACAAGCAGGCTAAACTTAAGCCAAAGAAAACCACGCAAACTGCTGATTTTCACGGAAGCAACAGCCCAGAGTGCCCACGTGCTAGTGTTAGCAGCGCATCACCGGCTAATGCTAACGAAGACGAGGCAGACGAAGAAATCAATTTAACAACAATACTGACAGAAATAAAGAGTTTCCGCCAAGACAACAAACAGCAATTGAGAGAAATTAAGGAGGAAATTAGCAAGGCAAAGATAAGACTTGACGAGGCGGAAGAGCGGATTGTGAGCGCTGAGGAGAGGCTGCAATCAATGGAAGAAGTCATGGAGGAGCTGGTGAAACTTCAGTCCCAGCTAGAAACTCAACAATCTGACCAGGAAGGAAGGGCCAGACGAAACAACATCAGGATCTACTCTGTGGCAGAGGGAAAATAAATCCCCATCAATGATTCACTTTGTCGAAGAGCTGCTTAAACAAAATCTGTCACTAGAGGAAGACAGAAACCTCCAGATCGAACGAGCACACCGAGCCCTGGGTCCGACACCACGAGAAGGGGCGCCGCCGAGATCCATCGTAGTAACGTTCCAAAGTTACAGAATAAAAGAGGAGATTCTACGAACAGCGTGGCAGAAGAAGGGATTCATCTGGAAGGGCGGACAAGTGAATTTTGATAACGATTATGCACCAAGCGTGCTTAACAAAAGAAAAGAACATGCAGAAGCCAAGAAGGTTCTGAAAGAAAAAGGGATCCGATTTCAGACCCCCTTCCCTGCCAAACTTCGAGTTTTCTACCCAGACGGAACTCGTGTATACAACTCAGCTGAAGAAGCGATGAGAGAGATGGCAGAAAAAGGATTGCCGGTGACCGTGCTGAAACCAGCAGAGACGCTGCTGGAGCAGATCAGGAGGCTGACCTGGACTGTCAGCGGAGGACGAGGACAGAGACAGCGACAGGGAGGATCATCATACAAGGACAAGCTTCAAAAGTTCAGACGGGGCCCGCCGCAGGAAGACATGAATAAAGACTAAAAAACAGCAGCTCGGATGCGTGCACGCATGCTGCAGATTTGGCCATGATGGGTAAATACATGCTGATTTTTGTTTTTATTTTTTTATTTTTATTTAATTTTTCTCTCTGGGCAAATGCATCCTTTCTTGAATTCTATTTACTAAAAGTGAGACAGAAAATCTTTGGTTTACTTCTGAGAAATGATTTTTGGTGAATGTTTATTTTCATTATTATAAAAAGCCGAAATGAAGGTAACGATTAGTCGGAGGGCTGAACTTTGAGCTGTATACTCACCATCAAAGACAAATAACTTTGTCAGAGGGCCTTTCTTAAAGGAGAGATTTTCCCTCAGGATGGCTGCTTTACACCAACAACAGGGTTCTCAGAGGAACCCCACCTTTGGAAGTTCTGAGGAAAATTTGTGTTACTTGAATAAGAGCATTTTTGAAACTAGTTATCTTGTTTATCGTTTGTTGGCTGCAGTTCAGAGCAGCCAAAAATGATGGTGGATAAAAATCTAAGAATAATTTCCTATAATGTAAATGGTATGCTGAATCCTATTAAGAGAAGTAAAATATTTTCAAAGCTAAAAAAGGAACAGGGACAAGTGGTTTTTCTACAGGAAACCCACCTAACAGAGGCTGAACATGAAAAACTGAGGAGAGGGGGCTTTAAACACATTTTTTACACATGCTATAAGTCAGGACACAGAAGAGGATCAGCTATTCTAATATCAAATCAGGTCCAATATGAACACATTTCAGAGACCAAAGATAAAGAGGGTCGATATGTAATGATCTTAGGAAGGATTGAAGGGTCTTTGGTAACATTACTTAGTATATATGCTCCTCCAGGAAGTGATTGGAAATTTTATAAAAAAGTATTCAATATTATGTCCACAGAATCTCGTGGGGTACTTATAAGTGGAGGAGATATGAATATAAGATTAACAAAGATCGACTCATCTGGTTCTAGTTTATGCCACAAAAAATCTTTAGTTAACAAAATAAACTCAGTCATCAAAGAAATTGGTATAATAGATGTTTGGAGAGAACTGAACTCAACTAGCCGGGATTATACATATTACTCAGCACCACAATCAACTTACTCCAGAATAGACTATTTCTTCATGTTCGAAAAAGATCGGCACCGAATCCACTCATGCGACATAGGAACAATAGATATATCTGACCACGCACCAGTAAAAATGCTAGTAAATATCAATGACAAGCCCAAATCTACAACATGGAAATTGAACCTAAGCGTACTAAATAATGCAAAAATAAAAGAAGAATTGGGTAAAGAGATAGAAATGTATTTTGAAGATAATGATAATGGGGAAGTTTCCCCAACTACAGTGTGGGATGCATATAAAGCAGTACTAAGAGGAAAAACAATTTCGCTCTCCTCATTGTTAAAGAAGAGAAGCTTAATCAATTAACATGTCAACTTAAAGATTTGCAAAAACAACATAAAATTGGAGCGAAACACGATAACGGAACAAAGATAAAAAACTGCAAAATGAGATGGATGAGATATACTCAGAGGAAGTTAAAAAGAAATTGGTTTTTCTAAAACAGGGATATTATGAAGCAGGAAGTAAAGCAATGAAACTATTAGCATACAAATTGAGAAAACAACAAAAAGATAACACAATCAATAAAATAAGATGCTCCCGAACAGAGGAAATACAATATAAACCAGAAGATATCCAAAACTGTTTCGAAGAATATTACAAAAATGTATATGGACAGCCAAAACTAGATAACATAAATGAAATAGGAACTTTTCTTGAATCTCTAGATTTACCTAAGGTCACACAGGAACAAAATAAAACCTTGGTGGCAGAAATAACGGAAAACGAGGTGAAGGCTGCAATATCCAGGCTTAAACCACAGAAAACTCCAGGTCTAGATGGCTTCCCAGCCAAGTGGTACAAATGTTTTAGGGCTCAACTGACTCCTAAACTTTGCAAAATATGTAACTGGGTATTACAAAAGGGAACAATCCCCTCCTCATGGAGGGACGCTATAATCTCAGTGATACCAAAAGAAGAAAAAGATAAATTAGATTGCAAACAATACAGGCCAATATCAGTGTTAAACGTAGACTATAAAATATTTATGTCAATATTGGCTAGAAGAATTGAGAAGATCTTACCTTCACTTATTCACCTTGACCAGACAGGATTTATTCATCAAAGACAGACCCAGGATAGTTTGAGAAGGACACTACATATTATTTGGAATATACAACAAAATAAGACACAAGCAATGCTTATGGGGTTGGATGCAGAGAAGGCATTCGATACAGTTAGATGGACCTTCCTGTTTAAAGTACTAGAGAAATATGGCTTACATAAAACTCTTATTCAGGCTCTTCAAGCTGTATATAATAACCCCACAGCGAGAATTAAAATTAATGGTAGTCTTACGAAACCCTTTACACTGGAGCGTTCCTGCAGACAGGGCTGCCCATGCTCACCACTTCTATTTGCTTTATTTATTGAACCCCTCAGTCAATTAGTTCGACAAGCCAAAGAGATTACAGGAGTGAAAATAGGAGGACAAGAACACAAATTATCATTATTTGCAGATGATGTATTAATCTATTTAACTCAACCCCTGAAGTCTTTACCAACATTAATGTCATCCCTTAAAGAATTTGGACAATTATCAGGCTACAGACTAAATGTCCAAAAAACCCAGATCTTAACTCTCAATTTTAATCCACCAAAACAGCTTCTGAATAAATATGACCTGATATGTACCACAAATACAATGAAGTACCTAGGAATTAACCTCACCCAAGATATTACTAAATTATTTGATGCAAATTATGCCCCTCTAAACTTAAAAATAAAATCAGACATCTCCAGATGGACCCATCTACCATTCCTTAACTTATCTTCAAGGATAGACACAATTAAAATGGTTATTCTGCTTCGCCTAATGTACCTTTTCCAGATGCTACCAATTGAAATAAAAGATCAGCAATTCATTGAATGGGACAAGATGATTTCCCGTTACATTTGGAAGGGTAAGAGACCCAGAATACGATACAAAGTAATGCAACTGTCTAAGGACAAAGGGGGTATGGCACTACCAACCCTCAAGGATTATTATTGTGCGGCTCAATTAAGACCACTTGTAGGTCTCTGCGATCCACAATTTAGGGCAAGGTGGAAGGAAATAGAAGAGGGAGAACACACAGAACCCCCCATCCAAACTAAGATAACAGACGGTAAACTGACAAATAACTCTGACGAAAACCCATGGCTAAAAATATCACTAAAAATATGGCGGAAAATAGTCAAAAACTGTAATTTGGAGGGAGCAGAAAAGGTGCTGCGATGGGGAGCATACGACACAGATTTTATACCTAACAGGACAGACTCAAGATTTAAAATATGGAGAACAACAGGAGTCACAGCATACTGCAACCTAATAAAAAAGGGGGCAGTAAAAAGTTTTGAAATGTGTAATAAAGAATACAGTTTGGAGAACAGGGATTTTTTTAGGTACTTACAGATACGCCATAGACTGAATGGGATCTTGGCTGAGGGATCAGGAAAATTAGACAATGACATACTGAAAGTGTTTATAACAGCCTATACTTCTGGGAGCGGACGAAGAATAATATCCAAATTGTACAAGGGTCTTCAGGACTCCCGACACACAAACACTAAATATGTTAAAAGTAAATGGGAACAAGAAGGAAGATTGCTCATCTCTGAGGAAGAATGGGGAAATATCTGTAAATCCCAATGGAGAACCACACATTCACATAGTTGGAGGGAATTTGGATGGAAAAGCATCATCAGATTCTTTATCACCCCCACACAAAAGCGACATCAAGGTGTTGGTACAAGCTGTTGGAGGTTATGTGGCTCATCTGAAGCCAACCACTACCATATATTCTGGGATTGTCCTGTACTCACATCCTTTTGGCAAGAAATCCATAAATGTTTGGAGACGACATTTCAAGAAACTTTTCCTTTTAATGCCTCAGCTCTATACTTGGGAACAGTAACACAACACATGCAGTCTGCAGCAGACCAATATTTAATGAGAATATTGCTGGTGGGAGGGAAGAAGGCCTTGACTAGAAAGTGGTTACAACCTGATGCCCCAACAGTAGATGATTGGTATAAAACAATACATGACATTCATGTTATGGAAAGACTAACTTTTGCAATAAAGATACAAACAGATAAAGGTTTGAGATGGTGGGCAAAATGGGTCAAATATATTGGACCTCTTAGACCAGAATTTCTTTAATTCTAACAATAAAATACTTCTCTATTACAAGATAACAAATAATGTGGGTTTATTTTATTGACTAGTCTTTTTGGATAGGAGTGTGATTGACAGCTGTTCTGTTTTCTGTTTGTTCATATAAAAAAGAGGGGAAGACTACAAAATGATCAAAAACACGTATTCTGATTTACTGACTGAAAATATATATGATGTAAAATGACGTGTAACTGGGAAACAATGTAACAATGATGTAAAAGTTGATATTCCCTGTCAAAAATATAAATAAAAAAAGAAAAAAAAAGAACAAAATACGCTATCACAGCTTAGTCCTATTTGGGCAAACCAGCAATTTAAAGCAGGTAAAGCAGATGTGGTGTTCAAACAATGGGCAATGAAGGGTTTGGAAAAAATACAAGATCTGTATCCAGATGGCTCCTCAGACATGATGTCATTTGAAATGCTACAATCAAAATATTATATTAATAGAAAAGACTTTTACAAATACCTACAATTAAGAAACTTTATTAGAACAGAACAAAGAACCCTACTAAAACCACAAACATCTCAACTAGAAGAATTGGTTACCAAGGATAATAAGAGAGGAGCTATTTCAGAATTTTATAATTTAATACTTACAAACTCAAAAGAAAATGCAAAAATGAAACTTGAAGCATGGAGAAAAGACCTAGGAACAGATATATCAGAAGAAGAATGGCAAATAGCCTGCAGTAAGGCACAAAAGCAAACAATTAACTCAAGATTGAGGCTATTACAGTACAAGTGGCTGATGCGAGTTTATATTACGCCTGTTAAATTACATAAATTCAATGCCAACATTCCAGACTCCTGTTCAAAATGCAATGAGGACAAAGGTACACTTTTTCACTGTATATGGGACTGTAGAATAATAAAGCAGTTTTGGTCTGTAATCAGAGAAACCATTAAACAAATTATCTCAAAAGAAATATCATTGGAACCAGCCTTTTGTATTTTGGGAATCTATCCCAAAGACAATAGATATACCAGATCAGAAAAATCACTTATAGACATGTGTTTACTGCAGGCTAAAAGATCAATAGCAATTAACTGAAAAAACTGCACAGGACCAACACTAAAACAATGGAGTAACCTGATGTTAACTGTACTGCTGATGGAACGTAGAACATTTTTCTTAAAAGGAAAAAAGAACTCGTTTGAAGCGGTTTGGAGACCATTTATTACATTTGTTGAGGGCACTGATCTGTCAGACAGTGATGTTTGAAACTTCAGCATGTACCCTGTACTGTGAACTATAAGCTGTATTACTGTTTTATTACTGTTTATTACTGTTTTACTCTTTTGGGGGGGGTTTTTTGTTTTTTTTCTGGAAAAAAAAAAAAAAAGTCTCTGCAGGAAACATATCAAGGTTTTGTGTTTAAGTATTCAAACTCATATTGAGTATGTTATAAGACAAACAGCCTACGGTGTCTGAGAGGAAAATGTTTATTTTTTGTCTTTATATATATTTTTTATTTTTGTCTTTAAAATTTTGCTAGTTGGTGTGTGTGTGTGTTGTAATGTAAAAAAAAACAACAAAAACAATAAACATATTGTTGGGAAAAAAAATAACATTTTATAATTAGATGAAAATCCCATCTGGATTGAGGTACAGTAGGTTTATTTGACTATAAGGTAAAACCGACCAATCACAGTAACAACACACATGTGATGTCATGAACACGGATCAGTCCATCATTCCAGTCCAATGTGTGGACAGACTTTGAATAAAGTCATGTGACCATCCAGTGTCTAGAATGTTCTAAGAATGTTCCCTTTGGATTCTCTGGATGTAGTTGAAGTTCTGGCTAAAGATGTTCTGGACCCGTTTTAGGTCACTGAATCGGATTGTTCAAAATGAACCAATATCAACTATGAATCAACCACAAACTATGATATGATTTGAAATGTTACACCCTAGATCAAGAGACTATTCAGAGATGCTCCCAGTGTGGAGCCATACATGGAAAAGAGGAGATGCATGTGAATGATGGCCGCTTCAGCTGAACCTTTGTTGCTCTGTGTCGCAGTTTGATGACTTGCAGTACTCTAATACTGTGGAATATGCGAAGTTCAGATTTTTCAGCTCATAAAAGTTTTCACTGCACCACTTGACATTTGAAATGGGTCGCCAATCACACGGGGCCAGTTGCATGAACTCTTCCGGCAGGTTTACAGGAAACACAGACTGGCTGTTCGGTGTGAACGCGCCGTAAGGTTGGAGCAAACTAGAACTCTGAATATTTATAGAACCTGTTTTTTGAATAAACAAGTCAAATTGTTTTATAAATATTTTAACCTGAACATGTATTTATAGGCCCCATATTAGATTTTTTATTTAAATTTACTCTTTATTTACACAATTCATCTGTGGCTAGAACGCGCTAAACATGGGTTCTTGAACGAGCTTTTAGCATACGGCGTTCTCGTTGGACTGTCGCTACCCAATACAGTGCATCAACTCACAGTTAAGAGAGGCTTGTGTAAAATGTCAAAGTGGTGATAATCTGGTGAATCTTGTTGGTAGGGTTGACCCTTTTGACCTGCCTCCCTCCTTCCATGAACCATCTCCTGGTCAATAACTATGGCCTGGATCTCATCACAAATTCTTGGGTTTTGTCTGGGTCCAGGTATTGGTGTAGGTTCAGGTCTTGGCACGAGTAGGTTTTGGTGGCAGTCTGGGTCATGGTACGGTTCTTGGTGCGGTTCTCGGTCTGACTTCCCTTGATGCGTTATCCATCTTTGAAACGGTCCTCAGTTGTTCCAGAACTTCCCTCACATTTGCTGCAGTTGAAGTGTCGTCAGCTTTGACCGGTTGTGTTTAATAGTGAAGGCAGCGTTGGAGTTTTGTTCTTTGTGTTAACTTTTTGCATCTTGTGTGTTGTGAATGCCAGCGGTGTTTTTTTTTTTTTTTTTTTAAACTTTTTATTTAACGTTTTGCACTTTTAAAATACAAACAAATCAAGATAAGAAAACACAATCAAGTAAAGAAATAAAGTAGAATAAAATAAAATATACAAAAACAACGCAAACAAGCAAAAAGGAACAGGTGGGGTAAAACAAAAGTTGTTTTAAATTTTTGGTTCTGAGCGGAGTGCATATTGCTTCCATTTCCTCCATCGGAGTTGAAATTTTTCAGCTTTCAAGCGTAAGTGAAATGTCATTCTTTCCATAGAACAGATCTCTTCCATAATGTCTGTCCATTGCTCCAGTCTTGGTGGTTCACTTTTAAGCCAATTTCTTGTTATGGCTTTTTTACAGGCCATGATCATGACTTTAAAAAGATAGTTGTCCTCTGTTTGTATCACTCCTGTTAGTAACAGTCCTAGGTATACTATCCGTGGGTCAGCGGGTATTTCATACCCTAGTATTTCCTGCAAAGTTTTGATGATGCTTTGCCAGAAGGGAACAACTTTACTGCATGTCCAGAAGATGTGTGAATGATTGGCGTTCACGCCTCCACAGAGTCTCCAGCATTGTTGCGGGGTCCTCAGCTGTTTGCTCTTTAAGTGAGGACTGATAAAGAACCTTGTTATGTTTTTCCACCCGAATTCTCTCCATTGTCTAGAACTTGTTGAATTATGTTGTAGCTGACAGATTGAATACCAATCATCCTCTGATAGGTTAACCTGCAATTCTAACTCCCACTTCTGCTTTAAGTACAGTGAATCAAAACCAGTACATTTCATCAGACATTTATACAGTTTGGAAACCATCTTTGAAGGCAGTTTCTTATAAGCCCCTGTCACTATTTCTATCACATCACTGCCTTCCTGTGTAATTGAGCTTTTTACCTCTTCAATGTAAAAGTTTCTTAATTGAAGATACCTAAATAAGTCTGTGTTTTCCAGTTCAAACTCTTCTTTAAGCTTTTCAAATGTTTTGAAAATGTTCCCCTCTGTTAATGTACATAATGCAGTCAAGCCTCTAACTCTCCATTTCTTAAATGTATTATCTAGCTGTCCAGCTTTGAATCCCGTAGAGTGTGAAGGCCATATGAGTAATTTGTGGTTGTTACCAAATTTGTATTTATTGACCACCTGCCACCAGGTTTTAATTACAAACTCCACTATTGGGTTCTGTTCTGTACTTACTACTTGTATTTTTTCCCCCAGTCTTGCCTGGGGCGGGCAAGAACCATAGTCAAGCTCAATTTGTTTCCATTTAGAATAGTAATCTGTTGAACACCAATATATTATGCTTCTTAACTGTGCTGCCAGATAATATTCTTGGAGACTTGGTAACGCTAGCCCCCCCTTAGCTTTTTCCAACTGAAGTGTTTTCAGTCTTACTCTAGGTTTTTTCCCGTTCCAAATAAATCTAATTAATTGTTTGTTCCATTTAACAAATTGTTCATCTGGGATATGTACCGGTAATGCGAGAAACAAATATAGCAGTCTGGGCAGCACATTCATTTTCACTACCTCTATTCTTGAGCTGAGATCCATGGTTAAGGTGGTCCATTTTGTTAAGTCCCTTCTTATTGTATCGGTGATTCTACTATAATTAATGTCTTTCAATGTGTTTAATTTTGTTGTCAAGTAAACTCCTAAGTATTTTATATTTTCTGAGTCCCATTGCAGTTTAATTTTTTGTCTGAGTGGTTCAGCTGGTTTGTAGTTCATGGCTAGCATTTGAGTCTTAGAGATATTTAATTTATATCCTGATTTACCTCCGTAATCTTTTAGGATGTCCAATAATTTTGGAAATGCGGTATCTGGATTCTGTAGATATACAATAATGTCATCTGCAAAAAGCCCTATTTTTTGTTCTTGCTTTGCTATTGTCACCCCTTTTAGATCTTCACTCTGTCTTATATACTGAGCCAAAGGTTCAATAAATAGAGCAAAAAGGGATGGGCTCAAACAGCATCCCTGTCTCGTTCCTCTAAATAGTTCAAAGCTATCTGTTAAATTTCCATTGATTTTAATTCTACCCACTGGCTTATGATACAGAGCTTGTAAATACATGATACATGTATTGTTAAAGCCCATTCTCCTCAGGACTGCAAAGAGGAAGTCCCAGCTGACCCTGTCGAAGGCCTTTTCAGCATCTAGGCTTATTAAAGCTACTGGGGTTTTGAGTTTATTGACCTCGTTTATGACATGTATGGTGCGTCGTATGTTGTCTTGTGTCTGTCTTCCCTTTATGAATCCAGTCTGGTCTTCGTCGATGAGTTCAGGGAGGAATTGTTCAAGTCTTTTACTGATTATTGATGTAAATATTTTATAATCAACATTTAAAATAGAGATTGGGCGGTAGCTCTCACAGTTCTCCTTATTTTTCCCTTCTTTTGGTAGAACAGAGATGATTGCTTCTTTCCATGATGGGGGAGTTTTGGCTTTTTTCAATGTCCAATTAAAGGATTCTAATAATATAGGAGCGAGTTCCTCTTTGAATGTTTTGTACCATTCATTTGGATAACCATCACCTCCGGGACTTTTATTACTTTTCAGTCTCCCTATAGCTTTGTCGACTTCTTCTCTGGTAATAGGTGAGGTTAATGTTTTATTTTGGGTGGTTCCAATAGATGGCAGATCTAGGTTGGCCAGAAAGTCTGTGATTTCTTCTTCATTTACTGGTTCAGATTGGCTATACAGAGTTTTGTAATAATCTAGAAATGTTTTTTGAATTTTGTCTGGTTCATAATGTATGACGTTGGTGTATGGGTCTCTGATTTTATGAATTTGATTTCTCATCTTCAGTGATCTTAGGCGCTTTGCTAGAATTTTGGTTGCCTTAGGGCCTGATTCATAAAAGGTTTGCTTTATGAACCTTAATTTCTTTTCAATTTCTTCTACTGTTAAGTCTGATAATTTGTTTTTTATCTCTTTGATATTTTTTGCCAGCTCTTCACTTCTGTCCCAATGTTGTTGCTTCTCGAGGCTCCTGAGTGTCTGTTCTAATTTGGTTTGTGTTAACCGTTTTTTTTTATTTAAATGGGACATCCTAGATATAATGTTCCCCCTCATAACAGCTTTAACAGTATCCCAAATTATTGTTGGTTCTATTTGGTCATCCTTATTGATCATTATACACTCCTTAATTTCCTTTTTTATCTCTTGCACTACGTTTTCATTATTTAGGATGCCAACATTCATTTTCCACAATGTTGTTCTTTGTTGGTTATCCAGATGCATAGTTAAGTATATAAAATTATGGTCAGATATATCCGCTGTTCCTACATTACAGTTCAGGACTCTGTATCTGTCTACTTTATTCACTAAGAAGAAATCTATTCTTGAGTGCACTTTATGGGCTGCTGAGTAGTGAGTGTAATCCTTCTCTGATGGATGTAGATCCCTCCACACATCACAAAGTCCGGTTTCTTTAATAAAAATGTTGAGATTTCTTGATTTAATGCTCTTATTCTTCTTAAGGCTTGTTGTGTCCTTTGAATGGTCTAGTACTGTGTTCCAATCTCCTCCACAGATCAGGATTCCTTCACTTAGTGTTGTTACTTTGTCAAATAATAATTTAAAGAATTTCTGATTCCCTTCTGGGGGTGCGTACACATTGACTAGTGTAACCAGGTTATTGTTGATCTTTCCTTTAACAATGACATATCTCCCATCTTTGTCACTATCCTGTTGAACTTTTTCGAAGTTGACTGAATTTGATATTAACGTGAGTACACCTCTCCTTCTGCTGTTTTTGTAGGAGCTGAAAAAACAGTTTTCATACCCAAATTTACTAAATTTTTCATGCTCATTTTTTGGCAGATGTGTTTCTTGCATGAAGATCACCTGTGCTTTTTCCCTTTTGAGTTTTGATAGCACTCTGCTTCTTTTTACAGGGTTGCCAAGGCCGTTCACATTTACTGAGATTATTCTGTAGTTACCTAGTCCGCTCATTTATTTTGTTGATAATGTTTGTGAACCCCACAAAAGAACAAATCAGGGTAAAACAGAAAAAAAAATGCTTCAAACTCAAGAGCAAAGAACATTTGAACAGTACCAACCGGTACCTGTAACTTCCACACATTGGAGGGAGTGTCTTTCCCTCCTCGACCCCGCTGGGAGGTCCAGGGTTGTTCCTCCTGTTAGGAAGGGGCCCTAAAAAGGACTTGGAGAACGACAAATTCGCTCCCGTCCACATTGTCCAGCGTACACGTCTTTACGTCTGCTTCTGGTGCCGCTCCTATATTCCAATGTATTGAAGAGGCCAGCCTTCTGATGTTTCCGTGTTGTATCAGTTTCCATCGTTCCTTTCAAATTCTCTCAGCTTTTCCTTCGCCCTTTGTGACGTGGAGGGTCTGTTGTCCTGCTGGCGTCGAGTCTGCTGCTGCCATCCCAAGATCTCCTGTAGGCGAAGCTCCGCCGTGTCCTCCTCCGTTGTTGTTCCCGGTAGTTCCACTTCAATCCCTCGTTTGCGCAGCTCGAGCCCGGCTGCATGTGCATTGCTGTAGGTTCGAACGCCGTCTCGCCAATGAATCCGTATGCTGGTGTAGGGAGTTTGGAAGCGTATTCCTTTTTCCTTCAGAGCCTTCTTTATTGCTTGGTACTCCCTGCGCTTCATGGCAACCTCTGAGGCATAGTCGTGGTCGAAATAAATGTTTTTGTCATTTAGCCTGATCCGCCCTTTTTTCCACGCATCTTTCAATATTTGCTCTTTGATTATGAATTCCTGGAAGTTAATGATTATAGGTCTTGGAGGTGCGTTGGGGCTTGACCTGAATGTGGGGGCTCGGTGGGCACGCTGAATTTTAAAATCAAAGTCTGCTGGCAGGGAGAGCTCCTTTCTGAGGAGGTTCGTGATGAACTGATGCATAGACTGCCCCTCTGCTCCCTCTTCCACTCCAAACAGTCTGATATTATTCCTTCTGGATCTAGATTCCAGATCCGTCAGCTTAGACTGCATGGTTCTTTGTTGTTTGATGCACTGAGTGAGCGCGTGGGTTAACTCCACCGTCATGTCCTCAACGTGCCCCACGCGCGTCTCCGCCTCGCCAAGTCTCTCTGATATGCCGTGCATTTCTTCACTCAGACTGTCCAGTTTGCTTCTCATCTCTTGACGTGAAGCATTAATGTCCTTTCGTATTCCTTCGTTATCCTCTTTCATTTGAGTCTTAAGCGACTCGATGGCTTTCAATAGATCGCTCGTCGGAGTTACATTTGCTCCGGCGTTAGCTTGCTCGGCTAAGCTATTAGCCTGCTTTGCCGTCGAGTTGTTTTTATCCTGCGATCTCGGCATTCTTTCGTTTTATCGGCCTCTTTTGTAATTGTCCCCTCACTTATTTGTGCATTTGGGTTTATGAGTAATTTTTACTTACTAACTTTAAGTGAGTTTTTCTGAAGTTTTTGCGGAGCGGCTGCCGGACGCGTCTTGTTCCCTACGTCATCACACCGGAAGTCCGCCAGCGGTGTTTTTAAAGTTGCGGAGTGTGAACACACTCAACAAAGTAGACTCAGAGTTTTTCAAATTGTCCTTAAGGTTCAGGTCAGATAGTGTTTTGGAAAAAAGAGAGAGCTGGTCTAGAGAACGGCACTTAATGTTTTAGCAATCTGGAAAAACTGAGATGGCAGCTGTTTGAACTAGTTATCCTTATAAAAGACCCTTTTCACACCCTTAAAAGCTGAATTAGTCAAATGAATCCATTCTTGTCTAAGAGGAAAACTGGTAAGAGGAAAACTCAGTTCTTTTCGTTTGGAAAGGAACCTTTTTTTTCTTGAGAAAAGGCAAACCCAGCTTTGGTAAAACCCAACAGTTTACAGGTTAAATTGACCTTCAAAGGGTTGATATGGACTAGCCTGATGTAACATCAGCAACTGTAGTTACTTTTACCCCCCATCTGTTTAACTGCGACTGTTGCTTTTTTGTTCCTGTGTTGTTACGTAGCAGTGTAAGTGTCACCAGAAAGTTTTTTTTTTATTTTTTGTTCCTGATAAATGAGCCGTGAGTTTATAGATGTTTTTCTCCATTATTTGGGCCCTTGATGTTGACCGCTGGTGAGCAAAACTCAACGGGCTCTGGGCCCAGCAGGCATCTCAGCATCTGTTTCTTTTATCAAAGTAAATCTTTTTCTGTCGTTTTTTAATCTTGATGATGCTTCATGGTCTATTGACACCGTTTTTTTTGTAAAGTTGAACATATGTAGCATACCTCTATTTTTGTTCTGCTAGACATGCAGAAGATGCCTGCACATTTAACTTCTGGAGTTTTTGGCATTAACATTATGCAGTGTTTTTGAGCACATTTGCAAAATCTTTCAAAAATATTTGTTTACTCTAAATGTTGAACCTGTCTGCAGAATGCTTTACAAGTATGGAGGTGAACACAATGTAGGGTTTTCTTGTGATGTTTTTGTACTCTGCAGTAACTTTGTCAAACGAGCTACTTTGATAACACTAATCAGCCGTTAACTAGCTGGTGTTTCTAATACAGGAAGCAGTAATCCTAGCGCCGCTTATTTTTTTAAACTTAATCCTATTAAATCAATAATAACAAAGGTGAGAAGAAATCCTGTCGTTCATAAAGAAATCATGGTTACCTTAAAAATAATAAAATGTAAGAATAGTAGTGAAGAATAAATGCATGTGGTGTGAAAAAGGCTGCTGTGCATCTGACTTCATCTTTTGACATGAACAGCAGGGATAATAATAATCCATTTTATTTTAACCGCCTTACATGAGACCCAAGGACACTGTGCAAAGGTTAAAAATAGACATTAAAAGCACAATTAATATAAAAGATCAAATCAAAAGTGAATCAGGATGGAAGGCAGAAATAAACAGGTGAGTTTTGAGTTTAGATCTGAAAGTTGGAAGAGAGTCTATGTTACGGAGGTCAGGAGGGAATTCCAGAGTCTGGGAGCAGAGCAGCTGAAGGTTCAACTCCCCATGTTAACCAGTTGGGCCGGAGGAACAGAGAGCTGAACAGAGGAGGAGGACCGAAGAGAACCAGAGGAGGTTTAGATATGGAGGAGGTCGGAGAGATAAGGTTGGGCCAGGTTGTGGAGGGCCTTAAAGGTGAACAGGAGGAGTTGGATTCTGGAGGTTCTGGGGAGGCAGTGCAGCTGGTGGAGAACCGGGGTGATATGACTGAAGGAGGGGGTTCTGGAGATGATACGGGCTGCTGAGTTCTGGACCAGTTGGAGCTTATTGAGGGTTTTTTGAGGAAGACCAAAGAGGAGGGATTTACAGTAATGTAGACAGGAGGTGACCAGACTGTGAACCCGAATAGAGGCAGAGGGGACAGTGAGGGAGGGGCGTAGATGATTAATGTTACGTAGATGGAAATGGGCTGACCGAGTAATGTTATCAATGTAGGACTGAAAAGATAAGGAGCTATGTAGGATGACACCCGGACTCTTCACCTGAGGAGAGGGGGAGACAGAAGACGAGTCGATGGAAAGAGTAAGACTTGTGGCTTTGGAGGGGGGGGATTTGGAACCGACAGCTCGGTTTTATCACTATTGAGTTTGAGAAGGTTTAAGGTGAACCAGTTTTTGATTTCAGATAGACAGGAGTGGAGGGAGGGGGGTGGAAGAGAGGTGTCAGGGGGTGTCAGTGGGTCAGTTTAAGTGGGTGTCATCCGCAAAACAGTGGAAATTAACATTAAATTTGCGGAATATATTGCCAAGGGGTAGAAGATAATTAATGAAAAGAAGAGGACCAAGGACAGAACCTTGAGAGACTCCAGAAGAGACAGAGGAAGGCTGAGATTTAAATGATTTAAGATGAATGAATTGGGTTCGGTCAGAGAGGTAGGATTGAAACCAAAAGATGGGGGGTGGAGGTGATACCGAGGGAGGAGAGCCTTTGGAGGAGGATGGAGGGAGAAATGGTATCAAAGGCTGCACTCAGATCGAGGAGGATGAGGATGCTGAGGAGGCCAGAGTCAGCTGCAATGAGAAGAGCATTAGTGATCTTGAGCAGAACAGTCTCAGTGCTGTGGGAGGGGCGGAAACCGGACTTAAAAAGGTTCAAGAAGATTATTATGTTTTAAATGATGATAGAGTTGGGAGGCGACTATTTTCTCAAGAATTTGGAAATGAAGAGAAGGTTAGAAATTGGACTGAGATTACTGAATAAGTTGGGATCTGAACCAGGTTTTTCAGGATGGGTTTAACAGTTGCCATTTTAAAAAGTGATGGGATGAGCCTCAGTGCCACTCATGCTAGCCTCCACTGCAAAAAACTACCTTTAGTTTGGTTGTTCTCAGAAAGCATCAATTGAGTTAAACAACTTCAAGAAAAGTCAGTGGTAAAACAATAATTTCAGAACATGTCTATGAAGACTCTCATTCATCCAGGTGGGTTTCATTGTAGTAGGTTTAGGGGTTTTCATCTGGACTTGGTTTTTAAAGTTAGAAGACGTTTCACCTCTTATCCAAGAGGCTTTGTCAATTCTGAATTAGCTGGTCTAAGAGCTGGTATATATGCGCTCATGGGGGAGGAGTCAGACCTGAAACTGGAGGTATTGTCAACTTAAGGCCCGTACACACCGGGACGAATATTCGCCAGGTGTTATTCGCCAGTGTTTTTCGCCACGTCTTTTGTGTTCACACCCAGGCGATTTTCGCTGACGATGAGCCGAGCCAACATGCAATTTCATTCCCTGACATTAGATGGCGCTGAATGTAAATCAGAAATACTCCTGTACACAAGGTGGTCGCTTTTCACTCAGAAGAAGAGAGCCAGTATTTACGTGCTTGTCAGAATCATACAAAGAAAACATGAATATTTCCAGCACCAGTAGCTCCAGCTCCAGTTCCAATGATGAAGAAATTATTGTTCTGTTGATGATGAAAGACGCCGGAAAAGACGCCGATTTTGGGTACATCCCATAGTAGTGTTTTATCGACTGGTACAAGAGCTGAAAATGTATCATGAGCGTTTTCGGGGATATTTTAGAATGTCCGTCATTATTTCTTTGCGGCAGTGTAGACGCTACTTGGCGTCTATCTTCTTTGCTGGTATGTGTGCTCAGAAAGGCAGTGTTGTGTTTGAGCGCCCCCAAGTTGTGTTTTACTGTAACTTCAGAAGCTCCAGACACGTGTGCAAAAGCACCATTCTCATTGGTCGAATAGATTTCGACGCAAGGCGTCGAAAAAAAAAAACCGAACCCGAGGCGTTTTTTTTTTTTTGACGCTTTGACGCGTGGCATTTTTTCACGTCGGTGTGCACACTCTCATTGGTGCCCTTTGTTTAGTCACGAGGCGAAAATCCCAGCGAAATTCGTCCCGGTGTGTACGGGCCTTTAGCCTACATGGTTTCGGGTCGTTAGGACTCCTTTGTCCTCAGCTGGGGGTTGGGGAGCCAGTGACTCCCTCTCCAAACTGGTCATCTCTTTCAGCTGTTAACCCAGGTGGAACTGGTTTGGTTTGTTTAGGTTTCAGAACACTGCCTGTAGATGGATGGAAGAATAAACCTGAGACCACCTGTTCTTATTCAGAGAAGGTTTCTCCTTCTTGACAAAGATGGCTTCTTTCACTCCTCGCTCAAACCATCCTTTCTCTCTGGCTAGAAATCAGACTTCACTGTCCTTGAAGGAGTGGTTTGTGGCCTTCAGGTGGAGGTGCACTGCCGACTCAGGTCCACTTGGGTTGGCTCTGCGATGTTGATAAAGCCGCTTGTGTAGAGGTTGTTTGGTTTCTCCTATATACTGTTCATTGCAGTTCTCTTTGCAGTGGATAGAGGACACAACATTACTCTGTTTGTAGCTGGAAATTTGTCCTTTGGATGAACCAGTTTTTGTCTGGCTGAGATATAGGGAATTGAAACACTGTTCCCTTTGGGCTCTTGTTCCTTCTTGTCTTGTTTTCCTGTATGTTGGGATCTGGTGAATGCCCAGTTGGGATATCCACAGGTTCGGAGGGCTTGGCGGATATGTTGCTCTTCTTTCTTCTTTCCATCACTGCTTGTGGGCACCTCCTGGGCTCTGTGTGGTAATGTCCTGATAACGCCTAGTTTGTGCTGTAAAGGGTGGTTTGAGTCAAACAACAGGTACTGATCTGTGTGAGTAGGCTTCCTGTACACTTCAACCTGGAGCTGTCTGTTCTCTCCAATGATCACAGCACAGTCTAGAAAGGCTAGGGCAGGGGTGGGCAATTACTTTAACTCGCGGGCCGCATTGGGTTCTAAAATTGGAGAGAAGGGTCAGACCAGGAGCAGATGTGTGGAGTGAGAATGATCTAACATGGAATGTAGATGAAAACATTTGGATTAAAAATTATATTCTAAAACAGAACATTTTAGAGTTTTTAGTTTAAAACTTTTGTTCCTATCTTAAATCAATTTTTTGATTGTGAAGCCCTTTGGTTCCTTCAAGGAGCTGTAAAGTTCTATATGAATAAAGTGTCATCCATTCATGATCCTTTTAAGAAAATAAATAGCATTATTTATTAAATAAAACAATGACCAAATAACACTATCTATGATTTTCAAAGACAAAAATTCAGGAAAAGTATACTGATACATTTTAAAAAACAAACCAAAAAAAAAAACAAAAAAATGGATCCTCTCCCGTCATAATTCCACAGAGACTTTGAGCTCATCACACGTCTCACAGTTTGAGCAGCTGTGTTGAGTCCTGCACGTCTGTTTCTCATCCAGTAAAAAGCATTTCTCGTGTCTTCTGCTGCAGCCAATCATATATCTGTGTTACCTTTTCACCAGAACAGAGTTCCTCGTTTATTGCAGGAGTTATGTTCTAAAATAACTGTGATCAGTGAAATCCACAGAGAATGATTCCAGACTGTTTATGGCAGTAAAACTCCTCACTGATAAATACACTTTTCTCACACAGACATGAACATTTTCACCTTTTCTCTTGTTTAAATTCTCAAACCTTCATAGAAATTAGGTCCAGGATCTATGAATGAAAACAAAGATCTGATCGATCACAGATTTCTGATCTGAAGAGCTCCACGTTTCTGTACAGGAGACACAGCACAGACTAGGGAGATTGATTGACAGGGTCTCCAGCCAATCAGGACACAGAACAGGGTGCGCTGTTTAAAAAAGGCAGCATGATCGCGCTAGAAAGAATGAGATCAACCAGGAAAGATGAAATGCGACATAGAAAGATAGAAAGATTTGTTCTGTCTTGTAACTGAGAATCCTACAGTAATCTCTTCCTTACTGAAATCACTGCCTCGGTGGTGGGAATGCAGGTGAAGAGGGAAGTTACATCATAAGACACCATCGTCTCGTCAGAATCCAGCTGAAGATGTTTGACTTTGTTTGCAAAATCTTGTGAATTCCTAACATGATGCTCTGTGTTGCCAACTAGAGGGGCCAAAATAGTATCCAGGGGCCTCATTTATAAACGCACAAAAGAAGGCGTATGCCACTCTCTACGCAATAATTGAGATTTATAAAAAGCAAACTTGAGGGGAAAATGTTCGGTCCTTCATCAAGCTCTGACCCAGGCGTACGCACAAAAACGGGTGAAATGAGAAACGGCGACACCGTCAGCAGATGGAAGAAACACGTGAAAGTGACAGTGTGTGCCAAATCGTGCTGGCATGTGCTGTGCTACACAATGTGGCATAGCTTAAAAACGTGCCTCTACCCCCTGGCGCCGATTGCTGTGTTGGCCCCCATCCCCACGCATTTTTGTCAAATGCTGCTGCTGTGCGCCAGCGTTTGGAAGTGATGCGTCGCTTGTAAAGAACAACAAGAGGTGTGGAAAATATTATTTATTCGAGAATTCCCTCATCATGCAGTTTATTTCAGTCAGGGCAGTCTTGATTTCGCCCAACTCCTTGGCCACCTCTCTGATTGACGTGATGACTTCCCTCTGCATTTCAAGGACTGCATTGCTGAGGACACGTCCACTGCTGGAGGGTTGAGAGCCGCGTGCCGTGGAGACGCTGGGTCCAGACGGCTGCTCAGCTGCAGCATCGTAACCACATGGCCCCGCTGGAACACCCAGCAACTAAAATAAAATTGTTCTATATTAATAAACTGTAATTGTGTAGCCTACATACATGTGACTTGACTGCATTCATTTTAGTTATTTCTCTTACCTGTGTCACCCGGTGCATCTGGCGCGTCGTGTCCCCCCCTTCAATCACCACTCCACTTAAAAGGGATTCCCCAATAATTGCCGCCAGTCTCTCATCAAGAGGGGTCAGCTCTGGTGTCCCCTGTCCCCCACCCGTGGCAGACACACTGTGGCGATGGAGCACTAGACGTCTGTTCGCCTTGACTTTGATGTCCAACCATTTCTTTTTTACCCTCAACGGTCCGAGGTTGTGAGGCTGCAGCATTTACGGCGTCTGCCACCGTTTGCCACTTCACGTGTCTTTTTGGCATTAGTAATGCCCACACTGTGCCCTCCAAACAACATTTTTCTCCTCTTTTCCACCTCGCCAACGATAACTTCTACTTCACATTGAGTGAAGTTACGTTTTTTTTTTATTTCCTCTCGGTGTTTGCCATGGTTTCACAATCAATGAATATTCACTTGTGGGCGTTTCACTGACTATTTATGGGCAACTATGGGCGTGTCATGAAGCTGCAAAAGCTGCGCAGCATTTAGAATTGGTTGTGATTTATTAAGGGAAGGATGCATAGGATATGCGTGCGCCCGGTTTATAAATCTGAATATTTCTGTGCGTACGCACGTCCTATGTTTCATCCGTACACCACTTCTGACGCAAATCCTACGCAAAGTTTTAGAAATGAGGCCCCTGGTGTTTAGCCATGTTGTAAGTTATTGAGTCAATGCTGCTGACAATGGGTCTCAGTGGTATTCCTTCCTTGGGGATTTTTGGGAGGCCATAGATGCATGGAACGGTATTACCTGGGTACAGTCTGTAATATAAAGGCTTGTCGATGACTTGATCTCTCTCCAGTTTTTGTAGACAGTCTATTACCTTTTTCTTGTAGCCGCTGGTTGGGTCTCTTCTCAGTGCTTCATATGTGGTGGTGTCACTGAGTAGGTCGGTAACTTTGGCTTCCTAGTCCACCGCATTCAGAATCACAGTACATCTCCCCTTATCCGCTGGTAAAATGTTGATACTGTGGTCCTTCTCCAGAGCTGTCAAGGCCTTTCTTTCATCTGAAGAAAGATTGGAAGGTGGTGGATTGGCATTGGACAGTGCAGCCAACATTTTGAGTTGTAATTCTTCAGCTTGAGATCCAGTCAAATTGTTCCGTCTTTATGGCCGTTTCTGTAGCTGTGATGAGGTCTACCGAGGAGTGAAAGAACCCATCTTTGTCAAGAAGGAGAAACCTTCTCTTAATAAGAACCGTGGTCTCAGGTTTATTCTTCCATCAATCTACGGCAGTGTTTTGAAACCTAAACAACCCAAACCAGTTCCACCTGGTCGTTAACAGCTGAAAGAGATGACCAGTTTGGAGAGGGAGTCACTGGCTCCCCAACCCCACTGCTGAGGACAAAGGACTCTTAACGACCCAAAACCATGTAGGCTAAGTAGACAATACCATCCAGTTATAGGTCTGACTCCTCCCCCATGAGCGCATATATACAAGCTCTTAGACCAGCTAATTCAGAATTGACAAAGCCTCTTGGATAAGAGGCGAAACGTCTTCTAACTTGAAAACCAAGTCCAGATGACCCTAAACCTACTACAATCATTTCAGAAGACATTCAGTTTGATGAACCAGCCGGTTAATGCTATGACACGGCGTTCTCACATGGTGTTCAGAACAAAGAACACCTGTTAATATGAACCTGTCATGGATCACTTATCAACTGACATTTCAAGACTTCTTTCAATAGAAATCACTAATTGACAGGTTTTGTCCTTTTTGAAATGTATAAAAGTATTTGGTCTTGTCTCTTTCTTCATAATTCAGGTTAAACTTTCTAACAGCCAGATAAACTGAAACGGTAACGGATGGGTGAACTCTATGGCTTCAAACAAAAACAACTTTGGCTTTTTGGGTCAAGGAGCAAATACTACTCTATCTACTGTAGAAAATACATGAATGATTACCATATAGTCAGCAGTCAGAGCTCTGTCTCCCCCTCTGGTCACCATTGGGAACCATCTCCAGAGTTCTAATTACACTACCTGGATGCTGCACACCTGACTCTCATTCACTCATCAACCACAGTGTTCTTGAGGACTGAGCTGAGCTCAGTGTGAAGTATTGTTTGTGTCACTCTGCCTGATCCTGACCCTGACCCTGACCCTGACCCTAACCCTAACCCTGACCTTGACCTTAACCATAACCATAACCATAATCATAACCATGTTTGCCTGCCTCAACTCTGTCCTGGATCCCGTCTCTCCTCTGATGCTTTTATGCATGTTATTGACTCCTGTCTGCCTGACACTGATTGATCTTTGTGGACTTTTATCCGAGCTACTAAACCTGCTGCATTTTGATCCAGCTGTCTGCCTGTTCTAGCGATACATATGATAAATAGAATTATACTTTGACAGATTGTTTCTATAGCAAGAAGAAAATAAAATAGAAATGAGTGCATTAAGACAAGTTTCTCTAGCTCTCACATTCTTCAAACATAAATAAAAACCGTTGACCTTTCTAGCTCCCAAATTTACTGGAAGACTAAACACTTAAAAGTTTCTGTAATAGTATAAAATGTTGTTTTTCACCTTTCAGCAGATCCTTTCAGGACTCGGCACAGCCAATCAGTTTCCACTTATCCAGACAGGTGGTTTGGCAGAGACTTTTACACCTGGAAACCCATCCTGACACAACCCTGTATTTTATCTGGGCTTGGGTCCGGCACAAGGAGAAACCCAGACTTGGCTCTCCTTGTGGCTAAATAGATAGGCAGTAGCACAAAGGGTCTCACCCCCTTGGAATCAAACCCTGTTTTTCCGTATATCAATCCAAAACGCAGCATTGACTGTATACAAAGAACTGGACTGAGTGGCCCCTCCCCCCTGGTGCTCCAAACAGGAAGTTGTTTCAAAAAGCCAGAATCTCCCAGACGTCTATATAGAAATAACAGCTATTCCTCAGTCATTCTATTGGTCAGAAGAACCGTTCGTGCTCTGATACATTTTTTAACATCTTCTTGATAATCGTCTTTTTTTTCTTTATCACAAATTATTCAAGTTATAAACTGGTCAACCAGATGCCTCAATAAAAGCATGTGGCGCCTGTGGGCCCCTACCTCAAAGATTCAATACATTTGATTGACAGATTCCCTGAGTCTGCTTCCTGTGGAAGGGGTCTGGCCTTCCAACGAGCTCACTCCTGATTGGTGAGAGTGGTTGTCATAGTAACGTTAACTCAGACTCACTTAGTCCAATCATGTCATTCTGGCTCCTAATGTTGGCGTCCATATCACGGAAAATGGCAACTAAATTTGCTTCCTTTAACCTTTAGCCAGAGGTATTTTCTATGGGTGATATCACACTTGCTCAGTCCAGTTCTATCATACAGTCAACGACGCGCAACCAGCTGAGCCATTGAGCCGCTTTGGGATTTTATGTAAAATTCCATCTAAATGAAGAGGAAAGTAATAAAGGGTTATTTGAAGAAAACGTAGTTCCAGTGGATAAAGATTAGATCTATAGTACAAATGATGTTGAGGAAGAATCAGCAGAGCTTTACTAATACAATCAAGGATCTGATGCATTTTTGGGGTCTGGCAGGAGTCAGAAATGTCTGTCTAGTTATGTGCAATCATTGAGAAAATAATTTTGCCTTCAAGCTGCATGAAGAAGCTCTTTGTGTTTTACAACTTTGCAGTGCGAACTATTTCTTTGGACTGCCACACTCTATTATGTGGGCATCATGTGAGCTTTGTCATACTAATCAGATTAGGTCCCTTTAACTTGAAAACTTAGGACATAACGTGCCATGTTACCCAGAATTGCACTATAACCCTGGAGCTGCTGGTGATATGGATAAATCTACCCTTTCTAGAGATATCTTGAAACAGTTCACAGCTGTACTAGGAGCTATCATCCAATGGTCTGTGGAATTCCACAACCAGGCCAGCTAAAAGCCTCCAGGGCAGCAAATGCTGTCTGCACATAAAATAGTGCTACTTCAACGACTTGTGTAAAGTAATCCACCACCAGAAGATATCCTTTTCTCTCAGAATAAAAGCTCTGTTCCTACTTCTGAAAGGAATATCTCTGGTTTTTGTCTGTCTTCTTTCAGCCTCTGAAGCATCAAATGAACACTTGAACCCCACCCAGCAGAGCTTCTGTTTGGCTAAATCCAATGCCTTTTTGACCCGCTTGTTCAGATGTGTTAGATCAGGGGTCGGCAACCCGTGGCTCAGGAGCCGCATGCGGCTTTTAAGCGCTGCCCTAGTGGCTCCCTGGAGCATTTTCAAAAATGTTTTTATAAAAATGTAAAAAGATGGGAGAGAGAAATATATTTTTTGTTTTAATATGGTTTCTGTAGGAGGAAAAACAAGAAACAAATATTCTCAACGTTTTCCAATGCTGTAAAAGTGTGTAGAATTCAAATTGTAATGCCCAGCAGGTACATCACTTGCAGCGGGCAAAACGGGAGCCAAGCTACCTATAAGTTGAGCTGTCAATCAACTGACTGTGCTGGAGAACAATCCGTGTCCCTTACACTGAACAGTCAGAGAGGAGGAGGTAGAAAGGGAAGGTGAGAGCATCCTCTCCTTTCCAACACTATAAGCCCCATTTCTGTTGAACACGCAACACATTGAACATTGCACAGGAGTCATCAACCTCTCCCCCTTCCACACTCACGGTGCAACAAAAAGAAACAAACATAACAGGAAGAATAAACTAAGGTGGAACAACAAAACTGCCATTTGAAAAGAAATGTGGGCAAACAGAAACGCTCATGCTGAGCCCTAATCAGATCAGGGGACTGCGTCCCACAATCCCTTGCTGCTAACAGACCTAAAATGCACATGACCGCCACTACAATGTTGTAGCCCCTAAGGCTCATGGGAAGTGGGGAGTTTTGGGGTAAAACCTTGAGTAAGAGTGTTGTGAACTGAAGTGAGGTCCGGGCTGTTTGTGTGTGCTGGCATGAACGGGCTTGTTGTTCTAAAGGAGATTTAGCCTCTCTTGCTGTGATTTTAACACTGAGACTGTCCAGTGTTGTACAGTGTATGAGGCACAGACATGGAGGCCTCAGGATGAGCAGATTGGCCGCTGCTACCCCGCTTTGGAGACGGTTTGGCCGGGTCATTACAATATTAAATTTCAACATTTCTGTCAATGGAAATCAGCGTCATAGCTTGCGATACACGTTTCTACCAGCAGGTTTTTTTTTTACTTTTAGCGAATCACTAAACAGGTGGCTGATGTAAATGAACCACCGTCAGTTCTGTGCATTGCTTGATGAAGTTGAAAGCTAATATTCTGATCTCCTGCTATAACACAGTCTGATGGCTGTCCAGGGGGGACGTTTTGCGTCACTTTGTCGTCTGTTTAGAACACGTGAAAACATTCCTGAAAAGCAAAGACCTCTGTTGAACTAGCCGCAACTGGAAGATGCTGAGTGGCTGGAAAAGCTGCACTTTTTGGTGGATGTGACTGTGAGGAGCCACCTGAACAGCTGAATGAAAGTCTGCAGGCGCCGCAAATGCTTGAAGCTGTTCTGTCATTGGAGCACAGCTGACTGTCATGGGGCATGCACGTCCATTTGATTGTTTTGTGTTCGAATCCTCAAAATAAAAATGACATCAAAAATCAGATTTCTTAATTACATTTCTTTAATTTTGTCAAAGCAATGAAACATAATTCATTGATATTGTAATGAAGTTAAACTTGCACAACAGAGCAGTCACGTGATGCGTCATTCTCCTAGAATGCACTGCAGGGCAAATAAACATTTTATCGTTAATGCTCATTATGTGTTTCAAGCAACTTAGTCATGTTGATGCCAGTATAACTTAGTCAGTTTGTTAGTTCATTTTAGTATTTTCCTATTGACTCTTTGTATTCATGATCCTTTTGAGTTCATGTTTTACTTCAAAGCCCATCGAGACGACTGTTGTTGTGATTTTGGGCTCTACAAATAAAATTGAATTGTATTGAATTTTGATAGTAGGCTAATATAGATACATATTGCATGTCTTGCCTTCATTTTTTCGTCCAATTTGGCTCTTTCAAAATTTTGGGTTGCCGACCCCTGTGTTAGATCAACACAGTCAAACAAGAATGTGGTCTTAAGAATAATAATAATGGATTGGATTTATCTGCTTTTCCAAAACCTCAAAGCACTTACAGTGTCTCCATTATTCATTCATACTTGGTGATGGTAACTACTGTTGTAGCCTCAGCTGCCCTGGGGCTGACTGACAGAGGCGTGGCTGCCAGTTCGCGCCTACGGCCCCTCTGACCATCACCGGGACATTCATGCACATTCACACACCAGTGGAGCCACACTGGAGGCAAGGAGGGGGAAGTGTCTTGCCCAAGGACACAACAACGGTTGACTGGGGGAGTGGTGTTATAACCGCCGACCCTTCGATCATTGACGACCTGCTCAACCACCTGAGCCACTGCCGCCCGTCTTGGTATGATTTTGGTATATCTTTTGGTATCCTGCATGGTGTTACGATTTTCACATGAATTTACCCAAGTGTACAAAAAAAGCTGGGGCATTGGGGTTTGAAATTCTTGTACTGAACCTGGACTGTGAACGTGTTTCTGCTAGCTTGAGGGCTTCTAGGTGATTGTGATCAATGCCCATACAATTGATCTTCTGCTTACACATGTGCTGTCCCGAGGTCAGCTTTCTTTAATATGGTTCTTAGATGATGAAGATGAAAATGGCTGTGACACTTGCCATTGAGAAATAATGGAATTCTATTACATATTGTATTTCAATCCACTCTTTTTCTAAGCTAATCCCCTCAAAAAAATATAATAATTATCTTCTGTATTTTGTGAATGACACCCGCTGATTAAATGTCTTGGTGCAGCGCCCCCGATTGTGCCAGTCCCTGTTTGTTCCTGGTTGTGTTTGTAGACCCTTCCTTCAGTTCTTCCTCATTTACAGACACCATCACTGCTCCTGGAAGGACAGGTTGCTGCTTCTTCTTTGCTTTGCTCTGCCACATACTTTTTCAAAGCCAGCATGAAGTCAGCATCTAGACCAGGGGTCAGCAACCTTTACCAGTCAAAGAGCCATTTGGATCTAACCACGACAATCTTAGAACATAATAGTTATTTTACCAAGCCACAGAGAGCCACAGCACAGGGATGAAAGAGCAACATGCGGCTCCGGAGTTACAGGTTGGCGACCCCTGGTCTAGACTTTCTGATAGCATCTCTTGTGCTAACAACAAGCATACCATGTACCAGCTCTTCCAGTAAACTAGAGCTGCACGATACCAGGAAAACTCGCGATTTGCGAAATTAGTGATCAATAATGATTGTATAACTTGTGATACATAAACAAATAGCAAAACAACCAAAAACCTAATTTCCATTTCATTGGAACTGTTTAACATAAAAGGGCTCCATCTGAGTGGTCAAATGCATAAAGGGATTGATGTATTTCGTTAAATAGTTAAGCTGCCATAGGATTGTTTTAGCACATTTAAGGTAACCATTTATTGCAAATGTTCCCCTCTTTTGTGATATGCGTATTGCACAGCTTGATGTTGTGATAATGATAAATTTGCAATTTATTGTGCATTAATGTAAACCATCAAACTCACAACACCAGGCCAGAGCGTGGTCTGTGTTTTAACAGGCCATGCATTCATCCAGGCTTTGGCTTGGTCACTAGAACTATGTTCTCGTAAAGAAAATGTTTCTTTGACCCACTGAGCCCTAAAAGCCTCTGTAACTGCACACCATGACTTTTATTTTTTCATCAGTTAGTCACAAGTGCCTATCGGGTGGATACAGGCTGTCCACGGGTGGAAAATGGGCAAACTGGTACAGGACACGCAGAAAAGGTTCATGCACATTTTTTCCTGCAGAAATGATGTGCGTCGCAGTAAACACTTAAACAACAAATAAGGGTAATAGAGGTGACACGCAGACACATGGAATGGTTTTTAATTTTTTACCCTCCTAAATCCTGCACGAAGGCCCCTTTAGTGCTGATCACGAGATACATGTGCACTTCATGCTGTCGCAGTGTCAGAATTTAGAAAGCTAGACAAATCAGAGTGTAGCTTGTGTGGGCAGCCTGCAGACATCCCAAAGGCATCGATAGATCACGTGGACACTCCATCCATGCAGCATTTGTGCACGGTCAGTAAGGAGCCGTACATGCACCTTACTACTGACTGGAGTGCGGCATAAGGACAGGATGCGACAGCACCACATGTACGTCATACGTGCATGTACCTTCCATTATCATTTCCCCGTTTGAATGCAGCCTTTGTCCTAAGACGTGTGGGTTAGACTCCATGACCCCGTGATCCTGCGCTAGATAAAGTGGGTTTTGATCATGGATGATTTTAGACACTACCGTCATAAAAGAATCTGTGTTTAACCTAAAGAACGTCTTTGCTTTGATGTTTTCTGTAGCTCCTATTTAAGTATGACCTGGTGAAATATGACATGGTAAAAGATGAGCCAGTGAGAGACCAGCATGGGTTTTGTCAGCGAGTGAAGAAGGGTGAGTTAATCTGAACATTTTTTTATCTACTTCTCCTAAGAAATGACACTTTTTGAAAGCATTATTCCGTCTTTCACCAGGGGAAACTGGCCTTTTGCTGTCCAGGGTCAGCGCCATCAGCCCGTTCTTTGGTTATGCTGGAAACAAGCAACTGACTGAGAAAAGGTTGATGAGAAATGTGTTGGTGAAAGGGGATGCCTACTTTAACACTGGTGACCTCATGGCTGAAGACCAGGAGGGGTTCATTTGCTTCAGGGACCGTGTAGGAGATACCTTCAGGTAGATCCAGAATGTCCATTCATCAAAACCAGAGCAACAATTCAGTACCTCCCACATTTCATGAAATACCTATCCATGATTGTTACCGTGTGTTGTCTTCTGCCTACTGCAAGTCTTCTTCTTTTCCTTTGGGCTTTTCCCTTCAGGGTCTCCACAGCCAATCAGCTTCCTCCGTCTTTCTTCTGCATCTTCTAACAGCAGCTATCTTCATGTCTTCCTTCACTGCATCCAGAAACCTCCTCTATGGTCTTCCTCTAGACCAGGGGTCTGCAACCTGTGGCTCTGGAGCCCCACGTGGCTCTTTGTCTCGGTAGAAAAAAGATAATGATTTGAATTTCAATAATAGGCTTGTTAGTAAAGTTCTGTCATTTATGTGTAGAGTTCTAAGCATGAGACCAGTGCTGACAATAAACTAAATCAAGAAGCATTGAGATCTGTACCGTTCCTGTAGAATGATGGTAAATGGTTTGATCTATTGTCAGGGTGGTTGATTATTAGAATAGGTTTTTACGCTTGTGTCTAGTTGTGGTTCAGAGGCAAAGTTCCTAAAGTATAAATGCAGGTATATCTGCTGCACCTGGGGGTGCTTGTGGTCGGTGGGGGTCGTCTGATGGGTCCGGGGTTTAGGTGCCTAGTGACCAGAGCTCCCATTGGGGGCCTGTTTGCCTGAAGGCTCTGCAACTTGGGGATGGTATCTAGCCTTGCTCCTCCCTGGCAGTGTGGTCTTGTGGGGCTGGTGATGGGAGGCTGGTGTACTCTGCAGTGCCTCTGTCACATTGCGCGGCTTTACCTGGTGCGCCGTGCTCGGGTGGGGGTCGGCAGACGGGGTTCCAGCGGCACCAGTGCATGTTGGAGCATGACCAGTCTCCCTCCCAACACCAAACACCTCACCAAGAAGCCTGGGAGTTGCTAGTGGTGGGGCAAAACATGTTTTAATAAAAATAAAATAAATATCAATCAGGGGGAAAAAATATGGATATCAATTGAGGAAGACCCCCCCTCCATCAAGCTTTTTAGATACGTGGGGATCATTGGTGGAAGCAACCACTTGTTTTTGCACCCCCTCTTAGTACATACACTACAGGCTTAACACCAACACCACCTTTTTTCCATGCGGTGAGGGAGTCTACAACATCTGAGCGGGGTGGACCGTATCCCCAGAGAAGCGGGTGGGGCCCTTCTTTTGGGGATCTTGGGCACCCCAATTTTTCCATCGCAGCAACTAGAGCCTGTTCCTCAGGTTTGCTGTCCCCTGGCCCTGTCTGGGGCCTCTGCTGATTGCCTGTGTCCGCCTCCCCAGTTGGGCGGTTGGTTTCTGCCCCCCCACGCCTGGTTTGTCCTCTGCGGGGCTGGAGGGGAGGTTACACAGGTGTGCAGTGCGGGCTGACCATGGGTTATCCCAGCCTGCCTCTGGAGTTAGGGGCAGATGGGGGCTCAGGACTCCCGGGCGGTGCCGTGCCTCTCGTCTAGGCGCCGGTGTAGGTCTCGAGTGTTCGGGGCATTGGGTTTAGGACGGGGGCCCCTTGGGGTGGGACGGGTCATTATCCCAGGGGGTGCTCCGGCTCTGCGTGCTTCCTGCGTACTACTCCTTGGCTGGAGGGCTGCCGGGTCTTGGTCTCCAGCTCCGTGGTGGGGGTCCGGTATATGTGGGGGTGGTTGTTCCTGGGTCTTTGTCTGGCAGGGGGGCTCTTGGATGCCTGGATCGGCTGGGCTGCAGTGCTGTCTGCCCCTGGCTCTGGGGTGGGGGGGCCCGGCCTACTGCCTACAGCATTCAGTGTGATGAAGGTTCACTCTAAGAATCACCCATTCATTCAACCCACCTGCTGATTCACCTTTGCACGAATACGGGCATGGGTATTGTGTTTACACCCCCTCCAATAGTACTGGTAATGCAGATCTAGTGTGTGTTTGTCTGTGTGCAGAAGTCCTGTGAGATCAATCTTCCATCATGAATGTCTGAATAGACTTCCAATCTGTAAACAGTTGTGTGCAGACTGTTTGTTGATGTGTGAACTAAGTCATGCAATTTACTGAGGACCATCTTATGCTATGACTCTGTATTATCAACTGCAACCCCCCCTCTTATCCCCTTACCCCCCTCTCTAACACCCCACTCTCTCTCTCCTTTTCCGTCCGGTCCGACAAGGAATGCATACAAATATAATTATTATAAAAAAGCTTAGCTTCAAATCCAAAAGGGGTTTATATAAATAAACTCTGTCTGTCTGAAGATCCATGAACCCCCACTGTGACAGTCAAATCTGTCCATCAAAGAGGCCTTCAGCTGTCCTCTCAGCTGTTGGACAGGATAAGTATAAAACCTGCTGCCCCTGAGGGGATAGTTTGGCTCCTTCTCCCTGTGTTCCTGGCCACATAGTATTTTTAGAGCCGTAGGGCAGATTTTTGATTTCCTTCCTGCTGGTGGCCTGTGCCACCTCTTTACGCTAAAAGTTTAGCTTTTTTCACTCTCATCCATAAAGGTAAGTGAACCCTGAAATTCTGGGAACATCTGACCAGAGACAGATGTGGCCAATGTGTAGCTTGTTGCTTCCCCCCCCCAGTTGGTGCTGCAGCAGGAAAACATCATAGCAATCAGTATCTACATGGGTGAAAGAGAAAGTACTTAGCTGTACTTTTACTGTTTATTACTTTGGTTGTTTTCTGATTCTGGTCATTTTCAGGTGGAAAGGAGAAAACGTTGCAACCACAGAGGTAGCAGAAGTTCTTAGTGTGGTGGATTTTGTTCAGGAGGTCAACGTTTACGGAGTGGAAATACCAGGTAAGGTTTATAAATGTTTATCAGACATAACAGTTACAATATTCTTGAATAAACACCTTCTAACTCCAAAAAAGTCTGAAGAAATATATGCAATAACAATTACAGAGCAGTTGACCTAAATGAACCATTTGACCTCTCTGTGTGAAAGGTCATGAAGGCAGAGCGGGAATGGCAGCCCTGATCGTCAGACCTGGTTTAGTATTTGATGGGGACAAACTGTTTGACTGTGCCGTAAAAGACCTGCCGGCGTACGCCCGTCCGCTGTTCGCCAGATTGCGGGTAACAAGCAGATTCTTACGAAATTGTTGCTGTTTCTTTGCATTGCAGTTACTATAGGTTTGGAGAACGCAAAGACTTGGTGTCCCACTGGACCCATGACAGACGATGCAGTCACAGCCTTTCAAAATAACCCCTGTTTGTATAATAATAATACATTTTATTTATAAGGAGCCTTTCTGAGCACTCAAGGTCGCTGTACAACATATATACAGTATAAAAAATACAGTAAAGAGGTAAAGCAACAACAATTTAAATACATACAAATTTAAATAAAATGTATATAAAAAATGAAAAAGTTACTGTTAAAGTGAATAGTTCATTTAGAAGAGATGAGTTTTTAGCTTTGATTTAAAATGTGGGGGTGTCAGTGTTGTGGAGGTAAGGGGGGAGTGAGTTCCAAAGCCGGGGAGCGGAACAACTGAATGCCCGGCTCCCCACGGTGACAAGACGGGCAGAAGGGACACAAAACTGGATAGAGGAGGAGGAGTGGAGAGAGAGAGCAGGTATGGCCATATGAGGGAGGTCAGAGAGATATGGAGGTGCAAGGTTGTGAAAGGCTTTGAATGTCTAGAGCAACTTAGTATTGAATTCTGTATGGGATGGGGAGCCAGTGAAGCTGTTGAAGGATAGGTGTGACATGGTTGATGGAGGGAGTGCGTGTGATGATACGAGCAGCTGAATTTTTTTTACCAGTTGAAGTTTATGGAGGGTTTTTTGTGGGAGACCAAACAGAAGTGAGTTAGAATAGTCCAGACGGGAAGTAACAAGACAGTACTATGAAGGGGACGAAAGCCAGATTGGAAAAGTTCATACAGATTATTGGAGGAAAGATGAGCATGAAGCTGAGCGGATACTGTTTTCTCAAGAATTTTTGAAAGGAATGGAAGGTTGGAAATGGGACAGTAACTATTGAGGTCTGTGGGATCTGAACCTGGTTTTTTAAGTATGGGAGTGACGGCAGCAGTTTTCAGAGCAGGAGGAACAATTCCAGAGGAGAGGGAAGCATGGATTATGTTGGTGATGAGAGGACAAAGAGAGGGAGCAGTAGCTTTAACAAGGATGGTGGGCAGTGGGTCAAGCTGGCAGGTGGAAAGTTTGGATTTTTTAATTAATGTAGAGATTTGACTAACTGTGGGTAGGGTAAATGAAGAAACAAAGGTGTCAGATGTAACAGATGGGATGGAATATAGAAATGGAGCAGAGTAAGAGGTAAGCTGTTGATGGATAAGGTGGTTCTTTGTGGTGAAAACTATAACTCCTTTTATGGTGTGTTTCTGTCCAATTTAAAGGTGTCTCCTGAGTGTTGGTATGCACTATGATTCATTCGGTCTATAGGTTAGACTCTTAAAGCAGAACCCAGTGCAGGATTAAGGGTCAGATTTATCTGAGGTCTGTACATAAAGGTATACAAGCAAGTCTAATGCTAATAGTAGACTTAGAGCCAGATACCCTTGAAAAACTACAGAATGTCAATATGACCTTTACAGTTTAATGCAAATATTAACCCCATGCAGCCTTTCAGTGAGCTCTGTACACCCATTTTAAAGGTATTCAAACCATACCTGCTGACTATTAGTGTATCCAATAATTTTGAAGAACCTGCAGTCATCAGGCGCTGAAAACTCATCATTGATACCCAAATAGGCTGCATGGTTGCAAAAAAACAGCTTAAACAGGACAGATTAAAAATCTGCAGTTTTATGGAAGTTCGGTCTTGTTTTGTCATAGTAAGATTTTAACAGGTTTTAGTGACAGAGCTGCCTTTTTATGACAATCTGAAGTGGCAACAATATAAAAAACTTGTTTTTGCCCCCATTTGCCATGAGATGAGCTCAAAGATGTAAATTTGTCAACAATATTTGAGAGAAATTGTTATTTTGTGATTGTAGAAAATGTTTCTAATCTTTGAGTTTATCTCATGACAAATGTGAGCAAAAACCAAAAATGTGTCCATAAGCTTGATGTCCCAGCCGCGAGGAGTTACCACCAAATGTTTTTAGCCTGATCGCTACATGGAGCGGTGTCTGTGTTTACCATTACAACGACTCAGGATCCAGGAATGTCAGTGCAGCACTGGAAGAAGGATCCAAGGGTTTTGCTGGGAGTCCAGAAACTCCTAAACCTTTTGTGCTCATTGATTACAGACAAACGGGTCACAGGTGAGGATGGTCACCTTTAGCTGTCAATCAAACCTTTTTGGATCAGCTTGTGCTCATGTTTTCAGAACAAAATCATCAGGGGATGTCAACTTTAGAGCAGGGTCATTTGGATGTTTCTGTTTTCATCAGGATTTAAAGCAGAATTTGTGATAATAAATGGTTTCAACCAACCACTAACTTTGAGTGGAAACAAAATCTTGAAGTTATTATTCATATTCTCTGAAATGTAGCCACAAGGGGGCCCAAGCCATGGATTAATTGTGCCATTCCTAAGCCCGGATAAATGCAGAGGGTTGTTTCAGGAAGAGCATCCAACATAAAATCTTTGCCAAACCAAATATGCGAATCAGATACTGGCTCAGTCTAGGCCCGGGTTAACAATGGCCGCCATCGGTGCTGTTCACTGACAGGGTGCCTGTGGAAATGGGACTACTGTTGGTCAAAGAAGGAGAGGAAGAAGGTATGTTTATAGCAAGATAGAGAAGGCGGGTCTAAGGGCAGGGATGTCAGTTTAGTTTAGTTTAGCCATTACCTACTGAATTCTATGACTGATTTCAAGTTCTTATACAATTATTGGTATGAAGCCCATTGAGACGACTATTGTTGTAATATTGGACTATAGAAATCAAGCTGAATTGAGTAACCCTTGTGCTATCCTATGAACCCCCCCCCCCCCTTCCATTGAGGTGTTCTCCTACCATGACAAAGGTGGATAAAGGTGGAGAGGATTTCATGTAATCCATGGACACCAGTGAAGATCACAAGTGGGTCTAGATGACCCCACTCCCAATGTTAAAGTGCCTAGGATAGAACAAGGGTTAAGAATTCATGAGTGTTGGCCTGAGAGTAGAGACTTTGAATGTTGGAATTATGACAGGAACAGATAGTTGACATGATGAAGAGGAGGAAGGTAGACTGTGTGTCCAGGAGACCAGGTGGAACGGTAGCAAGGCTAGAAGCTCAGGACCATGGTTCATGCTGTTTTATCATGGTGGAGATGGGAGGAGAAATGGAGGAGGAGTTACCTTAAAGGAGGAGTTTGTTAAGAGTGTTGTGGAGGTAAAAAGACTGTCAGATGGAGTGATGAGTATGAAGAAAGAAATGGAACCCGGAGCAGGAGGAGAAATTCTGGTTGGACGTTGATGAGCATCTCTAGAAGAGAGAGAGTTGTTATTGATGCAGATTTAAACAGACATGTTGGTGCAGGAAACAGAGGTGATGAGGAGGTGTTGGGCAGGTTTGGTATCCAGGAGAGGAACGTAGAAGGACAGATGGTGGTTGATTTAGCAACAAAGAGCGATAGACACGCATGGAGCAGCCGGTTATAATCACAGATAACAATCAGCCAAAAGCCTGTGTGCTGTCTCTCTGCTCCCACTCGAAAGCAACTCCGTGATAAGACTCAAAAAGCATCTTCTCAGCACATTCACCTCTGGTCGTCTCAAGTCCCACCAGCTCCTGTGTTATATATCTCAGTAATTCCCTGAACAAAAACCAAAAGTTCCAGTGAATCTGAAATATCTGTGCTCTCATCGCATAAGATAAGATAAGATATTCCTTTATTCGTCCCGCGATGGGCAAATTTCCTTTTTTGCCAGTGAGAAAGAAACAAAGTCTTTTGACTTAACTTTTAACTGATCTCTAATGCCCAGAGACATATAGTATCTTCAGTGCGGTGGCTAACTGTGTTGGGCGAGAGGCTAATTTGGGAAAAAACTCTTTCTTGGGAAGGACACATTATAGATCAGCTGTGGACAGGCACTCCCTAACAAAATCCTCTGTTGAAAAGGACCCCCCCCCCCCGGCAATTAGCGCCAAGATTTCATAGCTGGCCTGTGTCCTGTGGTGTCGAGGGCCTCATGAGGGTGGCTTGCTGTGACTGAAGCTTAAATAGTAGCTAGATTTTTTTCTTTTGCGCCTCACCTTTGTATCTGGAGAAAACTGCGTGTTTAGCGTTGTAGTGCTGACGTATACTGTACTTTTGCAGTACAGCCACCGACAGCTGGTAAATAAGACAAACAGCCTTAGGGGAGACTTCTGCCAAAAAAACTAATCCTCCTCCCACTTTTTTAACATGCCTCTTATCTGTTTGCCACTGCTGTTGTCGCTCCATCTTGACAAACTGAAAAAGGCCACTGAAAGCTTCGGATGTGACCGTGAAGGCTCTTGAGAATTTGTAACACTATTTTGTTTTTTTAAAAAAGCTATGTCGTGTTTGTGTTGAAAGCCAAGCGCTGACTCACTGTGGGCCCCCTTAGCCGTGGGCAGAGAAAGTGCTAACAGCGCCACCCAGAGGACCAAAAGTAGTTTAGAGGTTAGAGTTTTGGAACACCATAGACAATGGATGGGAGGTTAAGGGGTTTTTCATGTACACTACGCGGTTTCTGCACCCACGACTTGGGGGCCATACTTTGTGCACGCCTGATCTAGAGTGTTAGAGCAAATGTTTGTTTGGAAGACGTGAAATGACAGATATGGTGTTTGTTTACATTCTCAGGAAAAAATGGAAATGACCAGCACCTTCAAGCAGCAGAAGTTCCAGTTGGTACAGAGCGGCTTCAACCCCTCAACCATCTCTGACCCGCTTTATGTGCTAGACTACCATCAGAAGAGCTACGTTCCTCTTACAGATCAGATTTACCAGAACGTTGTGAGCGGGGAATGGAAACTGTGAAAGGAAGATGAAGCTCAGCGGGATCTAGAGCCTTGAAGGATGTGACTCAGGGAAAATTAAGCACTATATCATTTTTAAAATAACACACATCATTATGATTACCTGGATGAGATACGGTTAAAAAAACAGATTATTTAAATGACACTGAACAAATATATAAACACAACACTTTTGTTTTGCTCCCATTTGTTGTAAGCAGAACTCAGATCTGAAGCTATCGGCGTTAGGCGAGCAGGAGGAAACCCAGATGCAGGGAAGAACCATGAGCACAGTGAAGCAAAGTCCCAAGATTTTATTTACAAGGGTTCAACTTAGGAATCATAGACTAAAACGCACAAGATGAGCCGACACTAAGAGGGAGTTCCCTAAATACAGTAAAGGCTGGTTAACAAAGTGCAGGTACCTGTGGCTGCTCCAGGGATCACCAGGGGAATGGGCGGAGTCACAGCCAGCACAAATAACCAAACCAGCAAACCATAAAAGAAAAATGTTCAACAAACCTCTGTGATAGTCAGCACTTCTCCTTTGATGAGATAATCCATCCCACCTCACAGGTGTGCCATATCAAGATGCTGGTTGGACACTATCACGGGTTTAGACACATTTCTCAACAATATTTATGTTTGTGGAAAATGTTTCAGATCTTTTGACAAATGGGAACAAAAACTAAAGGGTTGCGCTTGTATATTTGTTCAGTGGAGTTAAGGAGTAGGCACAGTTTTTTTTGGCTTTTTGCAATCACAAATAAACTTTTAAGAATGTTGGCAAAAAATGTTTTTCGTAGAAAATCAGACCAACCTAATCAAAACAGACAAGAGTCGACACTAAAAGTTCTTTGTCAGTGTTCTTGCTCATTATTGTCAATGACAGTCTGTTTTATGGTGAACAAAAGACCTTAACCTCACTGCAAATAAAATAAGAACATTCTAACAACACTTGTAATTTAGAGTCATTATTTACTATAATTATAGTTAATGGTTAACTATTAGCATAATCAGTGAGGGTCTTTAGGAATACCTAACAGACTACTGCCTACCTCATTACATGTCATGCCGGCTCAGACGCCACCGGCCAAACAAGGTCTACGTCAGGTTCTGGGAGACCAGAGCACCCTGATGGATGGGCTACTGGAACAAGACGGAAATGGACTAGATGTAAGGAACAAGGTTCTGTTGGACTGCTACTACTAAAGTAATTCTACTTGGAGAAGTTACATGCAGAGAATGTTGAATGGAAGGATGATTCCAAACCCACAATCAAGGCTAACTGCCAAACAACTGGCAGCTCAATGTTCTAAAATCCACAAACAGCAACTCCCATCACAACTTGAGATTAAGAAATGTCTTTATTCTTGTCATCATGGGCCTCTTGGCTGCATCACTGATCGTCTTCTCCTTGTTTGATCTTGAAGTTTAGATGGACTGACGGGTCTTTGTTGATCTGCATTGGTCTGATACTCCGTCCATTTCAGTGTTATCTCTTGCACAGTTCTCCTTGGGATGTTTAAAGCTTAGAAATCTTTTTGTATCCAAATCCGGCTTTAAACATCTCCACGACAGAATCTTAGACCTGCCTGGTGTTCCTTGTTCTTAATGCTCTCTGCGCTTTAAACGGACCTCTGATCACAGAGCAGGAGCATTACGGAGACCTGATGACATCCAGGTGGATCTATCATCATCGGTAGTCATTCAGGTCAACTCAGAGATCCTCACTGAACATCTGGAGAGAGTTTGCTGCACTGAAAGGAAAAGAGCGGAATCCTTTGCACGCCCATTTTTCTGTTTTTTATTTGTTTAAGGAAGGTTGATATATCCAATAAATTTCGTTCCACTTCATAATTGTGTCCCACTTGTTGATTCTTCACAAAAAGATACTTTTTTTTTAATCTTTATGTTTGCAGCCTGAAATGTGGCGAAAGGTTGAAACGTTCAAGGAGGCCAAATACTTTCGTGAGGCACTGCATGTATAAAGCCTTAGTCACTACTGCCCTTCAGGGTGGATACGGGCTGGATACGGGCTGTCTGCGGGGCAAAGTGGGAAATCTGTGCATGTAGGTCCTGCCCACAGCACAAGGAGCCCGTTAGAGCCGTTCTGGGGAAAGGAGCATGCTCTTTGTGCACCCATTGCCAAAAACCTGGTTGGTATCACAATGAGGAAATTAAACAACCAGAGTGTAGTTTGTGTGAGTGTCCTACAGGCAGGTCACGCGCACATCCTGTATGTAAAGCATATGCATGCAGTCAATAAGAAGCTGGTGCACGTCCCTCACTAATGAGTGTGGCGTGAAGGACGCCGTGAGACAACCCGTATGTCATATACTTCAAAATACACTTACTACACGCACAAAAATGGTACGTTCCACTTTCCTTCAGGTATGAAGGAATAATGGGATATGTATGCGCCCACAGGATGGCCACTCAAACTTTGTCTAATTTCCTTTCTTCCAACAGTCAGCCTGCAAGAAGTTTGTCTGTGTGTACGAGGAAATACGAGTCAGAGAGACTTGTGACATGAGGCCTCTACATAGATTAACTACTCTGCATAGATATACTTAGCCTTGTGCTTGACCCCCCCCTTCCATTGAGGTGTTCTCCTACCATGACAAAGGTGGATAAAGGTGGAGAGGATTTCATGTAATCCATGGACACCAGTGAAGATCACAAATCATTGAAGAACAAAGGTTCAGAGCTCTGTCTAGTGGGTCTAGATGACCCCACTGTCTAGTGGGTCTAGATGACCCCACTCCCAATGCTAAAGTGCCTTGGATAGCACAAGGGTTACTACTTGTAAGTAGTTGTGTTGATACTCTGTGATGGTGTGTGTGTATAAGCACCACCACATGTAGTTTACTGATGACACTCATCCAATGACTTTGTATCATCACACCCCCCCCCCTTTCTGCCCCCTCCCCCATCTGAGCAGCTAAAACTCAATTAAATAAAATTCAGCTTCAGTTACAAAAAGGGGTTTACATGAACACGACTGTTAGAGTAACACATGTTCATCACAAGAGCCTCTCAGCTGCAATCTGTGTTTTCATTTGCTGGAAAGAAAAATGGTTATATAAAAAGAAAATATAAATAAATCAAGTCAGTAGGACTGTCATGCAGGACACTTGGGTTCACTTCCCAGGCAAGACCCTTTGTGATGCTGCCTATCGGGGTCTCTCTGTGACTTAGAAACACAGGGTTGTGTCAAGAAGGGCATCCGGCATAAAAGCTCTCTGCCAGACCAGCTGTGGCGACCCCACCTGTGGTGACCCCTAAGGTAAAAGGTGAAAAACATCTGATACAGATGACCACTAACACCAGTTGAAATCACCTATCAATCACCTATCAATAGCATTTCCTGAAATTCACTTCAGTTTAAGTCTGAAATAGAGAGTCTAAAGAGTTACTGATGGTAGATGGTTAAAAACTGACCCCCAGCAACCCGACCCTGCTCAGCGATGGTCACTTTATTAAACATATTGCTTTTAAACACAAAGAATTTAGTGAAATTAATGACAGTGGGGAGGTGTCTGACTCAACGTTGTGGGAAACACTGAAAGTTGTTATACGTGGTGATATTATTTCTTATTCCTCAGCTCTAAAAAAGGAAAAAAATAAAAGGCTTTCTGAAATTAAAATTGTCTTTTCTATTCTAGAAAGGACATATCAAACTTCTAAATCCCCCTCTGACTGCAGAGAAATGCTAAAACTTGAATACAATGTAATCATGAGCGATCAAATTAATAATATTTTATTGAAACTGAGGCAAAAACATTTTGAGATAGGACATCAAGCCAATAAGCTCCTAGCACAACAGCTTAAAGGAATGCAGGCTTCTAGAGCCATTCATAAAATAAAAACTAAAAATGGCACTCTTCTAACAAACCAAGTAGAAATTAATAATTATTTTAAAGAGTTTTATTACAAACTTTACTCTTCTGATCAGAACATATCACAGCTGGACATAGATGACTTCTTTGGCTCTCTTCATTTGCCCAGGTTAACTGATGCTGCAAGGCGTCATCTTGACTCTGATACACTGCAAGAAGTGATCGCAGCCATCAAGTCATTTCCATCAGGCAAGGCTTCAGCCCTGATGGCTTTGGCTCAGAGTTTGTTTTTGTTTTTTTAACTTGTCCTGTCCAACAGCTGGGCAGACAGATGAGAGCTGAAGCCTCTAGTGTTGGACATATTTTACTTTAACAACAGGGGTTATGAATCTATGACAAACCAGAGGAATGTCTGAATAAACCCCTTTTGGAATCCAGGCCAAACTTTATTAAATTCCATCATATTTGAAAATCTTTGGTGTTGGACCGGACGGAAAAGGAAAGGAGGGAAGGATAGAGAGGAGTGTTAGAGAGGAGGGGGGAGAGGAGGGTGATCACAGGAGGGGGGGGGGGGGGTAAAACCATGAAGCTGCCTAGAGCAACAAGCTACTGGATGTTTATCATTACAGTGAGGTTCAGATGTAGTACAAATCTCAAAGGGCGGGGCCTGTCCACACACACATTCAGATGTTATAAACACACCTGTTAACTGCAGAAATGTCCAAATGTCAACATGAACACAATACAGATATTGTTCACACACGCATACTTATGCCTTTAAACCAACTAGTGTGAAATATTTCATTCATTCAATCACACAAACTATTAGTGTAAAGGTGAGCTAACACCTGTGCTCAGGTGAGTGTTTATGTTCTTCTAAATGGATGATGGAATGTGAAAAGAAGGAGGGGGAGTGTCCAGTCATCCCCACACCAAGACCCCCGCCACAGCAGCAGCAGCAGCCAGAACCCCCCAACGCCACACGGCAGCAGGCAGAGAACAACCGCCCCCCGGGTGATCACATCCGCCACCCAGGCCAGGGCCAGCAGGACCACCACGAGGCCCCCAGAGCCAGAGAGCAGGGAGGCATGGGGGGAAGAGAGCACCGCCCCAGCCCAACCAGGGGAGCAGCCCCCCTGCCGCGCCAGGAGGGCCCAACGCAGGGCCCCACCCGAGAAGAGTGCCCACAGTCCCAGACGAGCACCCCATCACCACCCAGGAGTTCTGGGCACCCCCCCACCCCAACCCCAGGTACGAGCCTGGGGTTTGACGGGTCGGAATCCCGTCAAACCCCCAAGGTCCCGTACCCATAGAGCCCCCCCGCCCCCCCCCCAAGCTGATATGATCAAACAGCAGATTTCTGTATTGACTTATATTTATGTTTTTCTTGTTTTTCCCTATTTATTAAAATGGTTTTTTTTAGCAATACAAAGAGTTATGAAAATGATATTTAATAATTCTCCTTCTACCTCGATGGCACTCATGTCACCAAGCACACAAAGTGACGGTGAAGCTGTGATTGAGACCTTAAGCCAGGCTGATAGATCGGCACATACCTGCTGCCAGAGAGCCTGGACAGGCGTGCAGAACCACAGTGCATGCATGTAACTATCAGGTAGATTACTGTCACAGTGTTCACAAATGTCTGAGTTACTGAGACCCATCTTGAACATCCTCTGTCCAGTGTAGTAAATCCTGTGAAGAGTTTTGAAATGGATTAGCTGCAGATTTGGACTTTTAGTCAGTTTAAAGGTGTTTAGACAAAGTTCTGACCAAAAGTTTTCATCTGCTATGATGCTCAAATCGGCATCCCATTTTGTTATCGGAAGTGAGATATTATTATCTAAATTACATAAAAGTTTGTATATTATGGAGAGAATTTTATTCATTGAAAAATTAATCAGAGAGGTAACTACTTCTGGTAGCGTTAAATCGTTGTCTCTGTATTTAAACTTCTTAGTAATAATAGATTTAAGTTGCTGATATTCCAAGAAGTTATTTATTCCATGTTTGTCTTGTAGTTCCTGGGGAGTTATGAATCTTTTGTCAGTAATTAAGTGCTCTAGTAACGTCACGCCCCCTGCTGGGAAGTGTATCATCTTTTTGTTTATGAGGATGTCTGGGTTGTTCCAGATGGGTGTCATTCTGCACGGTTGAATTGATGACTTAAATATTTTTAGAAATTCCCACCAGGCTGTTAAAGTGGCGTTTATATTAATACTTTTGAAACAATCCTGTTTTTTAACTGTTTGGCTAATAAACGGTAGATCTGACAGGTTGATCTTCCCACATAACGCCTGTTCCAAGTCTAACCATGAGTTAGTTTCTGGATTATTTTTTAACCATTTTAAGATGTATCTTAATCTATTTGCAAGAAAGTATTTGTGGAAGTTAGGTAGTTCTAAGCCTCCACAGCTTTTTGCAGATTTTAAAGTTTTTAGACTAATTCTTGCAGGTTTATCGTTCCATAGAAAGCTTGATATGGATGAGGCTAATGCTTTGAACCATTTTAGTGGCGGTTGTGTGGGAATCATCGAGAAGAGATAATTAACTTTAGGTAAGATTTTCATTTTAACTGTGGCTACTTTGCCCATGAGGGACAGAGGCAGGTTGGTCCATTGGGTTAGATCATCCTGTATGCTTTTCAGTAATGGAGTGTGGTTTAGCTGCACCAGTTCTGATAATTTGGGGGAAAAATAAATACCTAAATATTTGATAATGCCTGATTTGACTGGTATTGCGAGTCCTTGCTCCACATTACTGTTCAGTGGTAATAAAACAGATTTATTCCAATTAATGGAGTAGTCTGATAAGGAGGAGAATTCATTAATGGTTGTTGCCGTTTCATTTACAGAGTGTGAATTATTTAAAAACAGTAATATGTCATCTGCATAGAGACTAATTTTATGATGGCTGTGTTTGGTTTTAATTCCTTTAATGCTCTCATTCTGTCTTATTGCTGCAGCTAGAGGCTCAATAAATATAGCAAAGAGAGAGAAGGAGAGTGGGCAACCCTGTCTGGTTCCTCTTCCAAGAAAAAAACCTGTTGGAAGTCTGTTTATTAGTTCTAACTGATGCATTGGGGTTATGATATAATATTTTAATCCAATTGATGAATGATTCTCCTAAACCAAACCTATGGAGGGCAGCAACGAGGAACTTCCGATTTACTCTGTCGAAAGCTTTTTCAACATCCAGCGACAGTATGGTCATTTTCTGGTTTTTGATGGTGGCAAAGTCTATTATGTTAACGAGTCTGTGGACATTGTCATCAGAGTGTCTGCCTTTGATGAATCCCGTTTGATCAAGGTGAATTATGTGAGGAGTGATTTTTTCTATTCTCTGTGCTTTGCAGATAATTTTTACATCTGCATTGATTAAAGAAATGGGGCGATAGCTAGAAGGACTAGTGGGATCTTTGTCTGGTTTAAGGAGGAGAATTATGTTGGCAGAGTTCATGTTAGGTGGCATTGATTTGCTTTCCTTGATAAATGTTACCATTTCAAAAAACGTTGGTGCCAGCTGTTCCCAGAATTCTTTATAAAACTCAGCAGGAAAGCCGTCAGGCCCTGGAGCTTTACCGTTAGGCATAAGTAATAGGGCTTCATGAAGCTCAGACAACGAAAGCGGTGAGTCTAGGTTTATCATCTGATCTTCAGTTAATCTGGGTAGGTTTATTTTATCTAGAAATGAATTAATGCTTTGCTCTGATGGGTTGATCTGTGATGTGTATAAGTTTTTATAAAAGTCTTTAAACGCAGTATTGATTTTGACCAGATCATGAGTGACATCTCCTGTTTCGTCAATGATGGAAGTGATTGTTGATTTTTCTTTATTAATTTTAAGTTGATTAGCAAGAAATTTACCAGATTTGTTTGAGTTTTCAAATCTTTCAAGTCGTAGCCTTTGTATTTGGAATTGTGTCTGTTTATTGACGATGTCATTTAACTGCAGCTTTAAATTTTTCAGGTCGCCCAGATTGTGTTCCTGTGCAGAGGCAGCATAAGCAGTCTCCAGAGTTTTGATTTTATTTTCTAGTTCTACTATATCTGCTTTCTCTTAGTGTTTTTTTATGCGTTGAATAAGAGATGATTTCCCCTCTCGTGACTGCTTTTGCTGTTTCCCAAAGAAGACATGGTGAGATCTCAGGAGTATTGTTGAATTCTAAGAAGGTTGCCCACTCTTTTTTAAAGAATTCTATAAATTTTTGGTCCTTTAAAAGAGATGTATAAAACCTCCAGGTTGAACCAGAGGGTGTGGATATTTCCTTAAAATTTTTTATATAAACTGGTGCATGATCACTGATGATAATTGGATGGATGTTGGAACTTTGAATATTTTTTAAAAGAGAGTTACTGATTAATAAATAGTCTAAACGGGAGTGTGAGTGGTGAACTGGAGAAAAAAAGGTGAACCCCTTAGTGTTTGGATGACATTAGCGCCAAGCGTTTTGGCTCAGAGTTTTACAAAAAATTCTGTGATAATCTTGCTCCTCTCATGCTTAGGATGATATTCAGTTCATTTCAATTAAATTTTATTTGTATAGCCCATAATCACAACAACAGTCGTCTCGATGGGCTTCGAAGTAAAACATGCGATATGCGACTCCAAGATAAATTACCCACAACTCTGTATGAAGCCAACATCTCCTTAATCTTGAAGAAAGGCACAGTTGAGACCGATCCAGGTAGTTACAGACCCATCACTCTCCAAAACTTTGATCGGAAGGTAATAACCAAAATTGTAGCAACCAGATTAACCCATGTGCTGTCTTAGATGACCCCACCCTTACTTTGACGTGTTCTCCTACCATGACAAAGGTGGATAAAGGTGGAAAAATTTCATGTAATCCATTGAACCAGTGAAGATCACAAATCATTGAAGAACAAAGGTTCAGCACACTCTCTAGTGGGTCTAGATGACCCAACTCCCAACAGTAAAGTGCCTAGGATAGCACAAGGGTTACACACGTTTTTGACCTCTATTATCCACCTTGACCAGACAGGATTCGTCCTATGCAGACGTTCCTTTTCCAATGTTAGGCGTCTTCTAAACACCATCTATGCCGATCACATTGGCTCTGATGGAGCTGCGGTTTTGAGTCTTGATGCACATAAAGCCTTCGACCAGGTTGAATGGCTTTACCTGTTTGAATCGCTGCGAGGGTTTGGGTCTGGAGAAACGTTTATATCTTGGGTGACGCTAATATATGCAGGTCCGTTGTGTTTAATCCTGACTAGTGGGGAGAGATCAACGTCATTCCTGGTACAGCGTTCTGTCCAGCAGGGCTGCCCTCTTTCTTCTGCCCTGTTCGCCTTAGCTTTGGAACTTCTTGCTGTTAAATAAGAGCACATCCACATATCCAGGGCCTTCTGGTTGGAGGAGCAGAAACTGTTATTAGCTTGTATGCAGACGATGTATTGTGATACTTGCGGAATGCTGGGGAGTCTGTGCCCCTCCTTACTGATTTGATTACATCTTTCTGCAAAATTTCAGGGTACACGATAAATTGGACTAAAAGCGAATTAATGCCTTTATCTAAAACTTATCCGCCAAATTCTCCTCAAAATGTTCCTTTTAAAATAGCTTATGACCATTTCACTTACCTGGGCCTGACTATTCCCAAAGTCCCTAAAATAATCTTTACCTTGAATTTCACAAAAGTTCTATCAAAATTAAAGCAGAATATTGAGTCTTGGAAGACTCTTCCCTTATCCATGATCAGCCGAATAAACTCTATAAAAATGGTTTCTCTGCCTAGATTCTTGTATTTGTGTCAGAATCTCCCTATTTACCTCACAGCCTCTTTCTTTAAGGAGTTAGACTCAATAATCACTTCTTATATCTGGAATAATATAAATGCTCGAATCTCAAAGTCACATTTACAAAAATCCAAGTTGGAAAGAGGTCTTGGCCTACTGGAATTCAAACACTTTTACTGGGCTGCTAATATCAGAGCATTGATGTTCTGGCAGCAGTGGTCCCACCACTCCGCTGTGGGTTAAGATGGAGGTCAGCGGAGTGGGAGATTTCTCATGTTTACAGGCTCTGCTCTTCTTTAAACTGGAGGACGGAGTCTCTCCGAAAACTGGCTTTTGTCCTAAAACAATCGGTGCACATTTTAAATCAAATTAGAAGTTTTCTTTCTTTGCCGGACATTTCTGTTCAGTCACCAATTTGCCATAATCACTCTTTTCTGCCTCCTTGGGATGACAAATTATATCAGGAATGGAATCAAGAGGAGTTTGACTAAACTTGAAGATTTATACATAGATAGGAAATTTGCATCATTTAATCAACTTAAACAAAACTTTAACTTTACCAATTCACATTTCTATAGGTACTTACAAATTAGACATTACATCCAAAATTAAACTATTTCAAGATCTTCCAGCTGAACATGATCTTTATGACATTTTCAAAAGTCCTCCTGGCTCCAGATATTTGGTTTCTAGAATAGTGCATTTATTTGATGACAGCACCAGTGTGAAATCGACAAAAATGAAAGATGCTTGGAGCGAGGAGTTGGGCATAGAAATATCAGAATCAATGTGGGAAAAGTGTTTTTCCAGGATTCACTCATATTCTGTTAACAGCAGACACCAACTGATACAATTTAAAATCATCCATCAGCTCCACTACTCCAAAGCCCGATTGCACAAAATATATCCTTCAATTACTCCCATTTGTGATAAATGTCAAATATCCCGAAGGCACATTGGCTCATGCTTTTTGGTCTTGTCCCTCATTGGCTGGCTTTTGGAACAGAATATTTGACTGCTATTCCAAAGCCTATGGTTGCTTTATTCCGACCTATGCAGAGCTCGCCATTTTTGGCTGCATACATACCAGAACTACTGACTGCAGTGCAGCAGCCACTAGAACTTGGGTTGATGGCTGCAAAAAGACAAATTTTGCGAGACTGGAAATCTACGGCTTCTCCCTATTCTACAGTGTGGCTCGCTGACATGCTATTTCTCATCCACATGGAAAAAATTCGCCATGTCAGAACTGTTTCAGTCAATGTTCACAAAAAACTCTTGACACTATTTCTGATTCACTTGCAGAAAGTTAAAATTATTTAGCTCTGTACTGAGACTGCACTTTTCTTTCTTCTCTTTATGTCCTATTTGGATGGCCTGTAAATAAATATTCAATAGAATGTAACTGGCAATTATTTATCCATTTGTATTTTTTCAGTCTGTTTTGTAATGGTCTAAAGAGCACCTGAACTGTTTGTTTCGCTTGCCTGTGATTTTATATATTTGAAAACGAAAATAAAATATTAAAAAATAAAAATAAAAAACTGACCACCAGGCCAGATATACTGTAGATCCATCCATCTGTCTTCCAAACACACGTGATTCTTGCTGGATTTCTGGAGCCTGTCCCAGCTATTACCGGACCATCCGGACCATCCAGCCAAACTGAGCAACGTGGGAGAAGAGCCTCGGTGAGAGCGGCAGAGAAAAAGCCAAAGATCACTGTGGCTGAGCTCCAGAGATCAGAGTGGAGAACGTTCCACTGAGTCCACATCACTGCAGATCACCATCAGTCTGGGCTTTATGGTCTGAGCGAAGCCTCTACCTAATCCAAGACAACTGAACCACATATAGTTTGACCAAAACACATGAAGGACTCCCAGACTATAAGAAATAAGGTTCTTTGGTCTGTCGAGACCAAAACGGAACTTTTGGGGCTTCATTTTAAACAGTATGTGTAGAGACAACCTGGCCCAAATCATCACCTGCCCAAGACAGTCCCAACAGTGAAACATGGTGGTGGCAGCATCATGCTTTGGGGTGGTTTTCAGCAGCAAGGACAGGACGGCTGGTTGCAACTGAAGGAAAGATGAAAGCTGCTAAGAACAGAGAGATGTTGGAAGAAAACATCTTCCAGAGTGAAGGTTCACCTCCCAACAAGACAATGACCCAAAACTCACCTCTAAAATGAGAAATGAGGGCCTCAGAACAACTCTGTGATCAATCTTGACTGGTCCAGTCAGAGCCCCTACCTAGACTCTACTGAGCCTCTGAGGAGAGGCCTGAAAATGGCTGTGCACCAACGGTCAGCTCCGTCGGGTTACCGGCTAAAAAAGGGGTCTTTACCGAGTGAAGGGTCTGAATACTTATGACCATGGCTGGGTTTTCAGTTTCTGTCCTCTTTTTTGGTAAATTTCCAGAAATGTCTGCACCTGTGTTTTCATTCTGCCATGATGGTTCCTTCAGTGTTGAGAAATGAAATTGAATAAAATGACATCTCTTTATTTATAAAGAGTGAAACAATTTAAGGGGTCTAAATAGTTTCCATGGCAACTGTAACTAGTCTCTATAGTCTTTTGGTTTCAAGTTGCAGTTACAATATTGTTTCCTGTTAATGTAATTTGTTTTTAATTTGTTCCATTTGTACCGTTTGAATTTATTCTGATTGAAACTTTTTATAATAAATGTTTCCAAGTGTCCACTTTGCTAAAATTCCGATATTTTAGACTGTTGATACAAAAATTACATAGATTTACTTGGGATCTTCCGTTTTTACAGCTGAGGTTTCCACAAGAGGTGCTATTCTTTGTGTCTCCAGCAGATGGAACCAAGTTTACTTTTGCACTTTAACAGCAGACGAGAGGGCATGAAGACATACATAGGTGTCTGACATTTCCAGTAAAACATATTGAAAGATTATATGTCAAGGCACTGAAGGCAACAGAAAACTCTCCATGGACATGTGAGATGATGAAGATCTGGCTGCTCAGGTCGTCGTACAACTGCGGGCATGAAATGTTAGAAAGAGGCGGTTACATTGGTTTGATAATAAAATGTTTTTTTCAGTTTTTTTCCAAGTTACATCACTATAACGGTTGTGCACAGTTTTCTGTGAACTTTATAAATCTGAATTAAATGCAATAATAAATGTTTCCCTCTGATCTTTCAGTGATTTGTAAAAAATATTACAAATGTGGGGTTATTTATTTAAATATATAGGATATATCAGAGGTTAGGGACAAGAGAAAGACATCCACGAATACGGAGACCCACCCCCCACCCCCACGGCTGAAGAATGTCTGATCGTTCCTCATCCAAACCCCTCTGAAACATTTCTGATGCTTTGCTAACATTCATTAAAGAACATTGATCCACAGTTGTTTCTTCAGATCAATAGACTGTACCGTAGCGTCCTCTAGGACATGAGGACGGTCTCTCTGTGTCTCTGTGTCTTGAAACCAGGAGTCTGTTCTTCCTCCTTCATCACTTCAGTGTCAGAGGTCATCTTCTTCCAGAAGAGGCCGTTTCATCTGTCGTTCATTCATCTGGATGATAATTATTCTCTAGGATCATCTTCTTCAGCGTTTCAGGAGATTCTCTGAGCAGATTTCTCCCTGCAAGGGCACAGACTCGGTTCTAGCGATTCAGGAACCGCTGGAACCAGCTGTGAAATATTCTGTGGCAGCCTGAGAGGAACGATCCAATGGTGAGACGAATAGCATCCAGGTGGAAAACAAGCTTTCACATTTACACATGCCATATTTTTAATAAAGATCCTAACATTGATAGAGAAACATGTCTTTGCATCAGCAATAATTGACCTGTTCTCAAGAAATTCTACAAACGTGCTGAACGACAGAAATGTCTTGATGCAGAACAAAAATAAGGGTGGGGGGTGAAAAAATGTACCAACTTCTGCCTTTCTTATTAAAAAACGGTTTTGTTTTTCAGGAGCATGCAGCTACGCTTTTGGGACGGAATAAAACATTTTTAACCCTTGTGCTATCTTGGATGACCCCCCCCTTCCATTGAGGTGTTCTCCTACCATGACAAAGGTGGATAAAGGTGGAGAGGATTTCATGTAATCCATGGACACCAGTGAAGATCAAAAAAATTGAAAAAAAAAAGGTTCAGAGCTCTGTCTAGTGGGTCTAGATGACCCAACTCCCAACGGTAAAGTGCCTAGGATAGCACAAGGGTTAAACCGCTGCAGGAAGAAAATCAGCCCCCAGATGCCCCCCCCAGCCTGCAGCTAATCCGTATAAAGACGAACGTCCTCAAGCTTCTGTCCTGACATTTGCTCGTCTGTGGGGAGTGTCAATATTTTTATAAATAATGTTTATAGGTGTTCAAAGTTCATTTGTAACGCTGCACACTGCAAGAAGACCTGCTGTATATACTGCTGGGTGTTTGCTAAAAACACAGGGCAACCTGAAAAAAGGCTTGAAGATGACATTTTCCACTTAACCATTTCTGTAAAAAACAGATTTTTTAAATGATGTTTGGAAGTTTGTTTTACAAGGAAACTCTTTTCCTTCCTGTTCAGGACAAAATCATTTAGTTGGTTTGGATTTTTCTGCTTCTTCGTTCTTTGTTAACTTCTCCTGAGGGTTCTTTCAGGCAAAAACCAACCAACCTGCTGCCAAACAGGATTAAAGACTCAATATATCCGTCTTTAAAAAACATCACAAGTCTCATTCACAATTATGTTATTAATATTATTCCTGAACTGATTGTTAAATCCAAACCAGACCTTTTAACCAAACCTAATCTTCATGTTCCATTTGAGGTTCCCCCGTCCATCCAGCTGTGGCTTTCTAAACACCACTGTCCCACAAAAACCACTTCAAATGTTAAGACTGGCTCTCTGTTCGTTTGATTCTTCTCCTTTGGTTCAGTCTGTGCACTTTAGTTCTGCGTTCACTACAGTTTGAACCCCAATCTGTCTCTAATGCTAATGCTAATCCTAATGCTGAGTGTTTAGCAGGGAGGCGGTGGGTCCCATTTTCAGTGGGTCCCATTGGTATGACCCAAACCTGCCTTCATCAAATAATAATAAATGAAAAAACCTGAACCCCAGCAGTGGTAAAATGTGTTACACTGCACTGACCATCAATGAATACGTGGGCGATTGCCACCTTAATAATTTAGCTTTAGATTAGTTTACTGTTGTCACTGCAGAGTCTTTTAGCTCAGTCTCTGCAACAAAGTCAGCAAGGACTCCCCCTGAAATCCTCCTCACAGCTCATGATGGTGGTGGAGCAGTGAGATGAGAATGAAGGAAAAGGAGAGCAGTAAGCCGATGGCATTAAGCTGCTTTCACTGCAGGAATCAGGAAAAAAACTGCAGTTTTAATAAGTAGTACTTTTCTGAACACATTCTGCAAAAACTCTCACTTTAATTCAACCATAACACTCAGACTCTAACCATAGTGCTTCTTTTCTCCCCCCTGTTTGAACTGTGTCAGTCTTTTGATAAATCCACTCTGAATTTGCCAAAGCAGCAGTGCTTTCTGGGAACTTGAGCTGCCTCCCTGCAGGAGTCAACTATGTGTTAATAGACTTGCAGGACTGTGAAAGGTCATTGTGACACCTGAGCCTCTTGTTTCGCTGCCATCTTTCCTGAAATGCAATCCTCCTCTAAAATCTGTGATGATTTCAATGATTTAATGTAGCAGCGGTTCTCAGCTGACGCTCTGGCGTCTGCAGTGTCAAAAGTATGAAATTAATTTCTTTTCATTTCAGTCTAACCAGTCAAACAGAGAAACCAGTCATTAAAACCCCTGATGTGGATTTTGTGTTTGTCAGTTTTAGCCTTCATAGCACATTACATAGTCATATGAAACAAACATACAGACAGTGTCATGTGACATGCTTCATTTTGAGCACATGTGTTTGCCTGCATATTGTTTGCAATGGTGACTGTTTTGTGTTGAACCAAAGATCCTGGGAAGCTAACATTTTCCTGACGGGTTCCAAGCTACTAAGAGCCATAATGAGCTTTTCTGTCTGCATAAATACCATTTAACTGTCTTAATGACAAAAAATGGCATAAAAAGTTTTTTTTTATTAGTTTACAGTGTTTCTGTTAACATAGTAAAAACACAAGTTTGTCTACACAAGTAGAACCCCATCCTAAAACAAAAAAACGGGTCCTCTACCAGAGGCCTGGGAGCTTGAGGGTCCTGCAGTATCTTAGCTGTTCCTGTTCTTTTCTGGACTGAGAGGTCTGAGGTCTTTCCAGGTATCTGTTGTAGCCACTCCTCCAGCTTGGGGGTTACTGCCCCGAGTGCTCCAATTACCACAGGCTCCACTGTCACCTTCACTTTCCAGGCTTTCTCCAGTTCTTCTCTGAGTCCCTGGTATTTCTGCAGTTTCTCATGTTCCTTCTTCCTGATGTTCCCATCGCTTGGTAAAGCATGAAATTACAGACACACATGCAGACAACCCCCCCCCCGAAGAAGTAGTAGTTAAAAAAAAACTAAAGGAGAGCAGCATGTCATGGTGCCTCTGTCAGCTCTCCTCCCCCTCCCCTCTGGACGCCTGAATCAGTTACTATCCGAGCGGATCATCATCTGAAGCCACGTCAAGAGCCACAGCTGAACCTCCAGCTCCGTCATGAGCCACGACCGAACCTCAAGTCTCGCTCCACGACGACTCTCCAGCCTCACCGCCTTCCTGCCTCAGCAAACTACTGCTTGACTGGAGCAATAAATCCATTACTTACCTTTACTCACCTCCTGTCCTCCTTCCGGGTTCCAGCATCTGGGTCTGCCTAGCTTAGCTAGCCATGACACTGCAAATATTAAAGAAGGACTGATACCCCCAGAGAGGGCTGGGGGGGTATTTACTAAAACACACCACAAAACACAGCAACATGAGCAAACAAAAGAAAAAAACTCATGCTGAAGTTCTGCCCACTAGCAGCCAAGGCTAAACTCCTCTAAATAGGGAATCAACAAAAATTTAAAATATAGAGAACAGTGTCCCGATGGGGGAGGGGCACAACACCCCCCCCTTTAAAGAAATAAAATAAACCTAAAGCTGAGGCCAAGGAGGCCTCCAGCCAAGTAGGGCTGCTCTGTACTCACAGCAATGATCATGGGTTTCTGTCCCGCTGTGATCGCTCGTGTCCATCACGTGTTCATCTTCACGTCCCGCCCATGAACATGAGAAGACCCAGATCCACATCCAAAGACTCCAAAGGGAGCATCCTTAGAACATTCTAGACACTGGATGGTCACCTGACTTTATTCAAAGTCTGTCCACACATTGGACTGGAATGATGGACTGATCCCTGTTCATGACATCACATGTGTTGTCTGCTGTGATTGGTCGGTTTGACCTTATAGTAACATAAATCTAGCATTGATTTATCTCATTTGAAATGTATTTTTTTTGTAATATTGTTTTTATTTTAATTTTTGGTACATTATCAAACATAATTACAAGCTTTACACCCAGTTTGTACATGTCAAATAAAATAGAACAGAGAAAGAACAACTAAACAATAAGAAGAAGAGCAAAAAAAAGACACAAAAAAAACCAAACAAAAAAAACAGATCAACCTCTACTAATCAGAAAAGTAAAGGAAAGCCATCTTTTGATACATTTTTCAAATACAACTGCATTTTTTATTTTATGACGATTTTCAATCGTGTTTCGGGCAGATACTCGTAGCAGTGTTTCTTAGCTAATACCCTAGGGCGGTTCAGTCAATTAACTCACCTGCTCAGCGTTCTATTTAAGCCAGGTGCGCAGGCGCTCATTCTCTTTCTTACCTTCAGCGCTCATTCTTCGCCGTTCCCCGTGCTCGCGGATCCGGCGGATCTCCTTTTCTTCGACGTCTTGCTGTATTCCCCCCGTCCTTTGGATGGATAATCCCCATTTCTGATGTGCCTGGGCTTTCCGTTTTCGCCGCGTCTGCTCCTTTTTGCGGATCTCGCCGGGCAGCTAGCGGCGCTCGCCGGGCGGCTAACGGCGCCCAGCGCGTTCGTTTCGCCGTGGTCGCGTGCATCTGCAGGGGGTGCGCTTTCCGCGGTGTTCGGGTTGTCCGTGGGCCCGGATCTGGAGCTGTCCGGGTCTATCGTCTGCCGTGGTCGGACGGTCTTCTAAGGTGAGCGGCGTGCGGGTTTTCCTGTGTCGTTTTTTCTAGGCTGTCTTGTTTTGTTTACTTCCGTGTATGGTGACGTCGCGCCCCTAAGGACCCTGGGAATTGTAGTTTTTGTGACTCGTGGTCTGTTCATGAGGCGCTTCTGATTCATTTTCTGCTGTTTTTCTGCGTTGTCCGCTTATTGTTTCAGGAGTTGTGGGGTCTTTTCTGTAGTTGTGACGGCTGGCGGTCCTCGTCTGGCCTGGTTTCTCATGCTGGTTGAATTATTTGCGGTTTTTGCATTTTCTTTGTTGCTGTTTTGTTCTTTAGGTGCTGAAGGTGACTCTTGACTATCTTTAATTAGATGCTGGCTTTGTTATTATGGCGGTTCTTCTGTTTATTTTCTTCGTTGTTGTAGCTGCTGGTTAGTCTGAATGTGAATTGGTCTCTCTTGGACCTGTCTCTCCTCTGTGGACAAATTCCTTATGCTTGGTCTCTTTTCTGGAGCGTCTTTGGCTCATTTTAATCACTCATTCGTTGCCCCCGCACGTTCTGCATCTGGTTCTGCTTCGCCTGTTTTTTCCCCGCTCTGTGTAACCAGTGGGTCCTGCCCTGGCTGGGGACTTGCGTCGGTCGCATTAGTGAGTGTGTCAGTCTCTTCGCTGCCTTTTTTCTCGGCTGGACAGTTAATTTGTTATTCTCTCTCTGGTTTGGTCTGGAGGTTTGTGGGGGCTATGTGATGGATTCTTCCGGGGCATCGTTTCAAAGCCACCACTGAGGGTGGCCCCTACGAAGTGTTCAGGTTCACGTGACGTAATCTGGACCCGTTGGCGCCTCACAGTTCATCTTTCTGGGCATCAGTGGCCTAGTTCCTCATGCGCCTTCAGGATTAGTATATATTTTCTTCAGCTGACCATGCTGTCTCCGCGATTTTCTTCCGAGCACAATATAAGGCTGAGGATGACTTATCGCTGAGGTTCTCCCTGTTCTGCCTCTATGCCTCTCGGCGTCTCTTGGCATTCAGTTGGCGCTCGACACGTTTGCCGGTTTACTTTTCAGCTGCCGTGGCAGTCCTCATACTTTCCACTTTCTTAGCAGAAGCTCTGTAATGTTTATTTGTAGGCGATGGGTCCCCCTCATTTTGCGAGTTATTGATGGTTTCTCAGTGGCCGAATTTCCTCTGTATCCCTGGTCTTTTGGATATCTGTGGGGGGGGGGGGGGGGGGGGTCTTTTCAAATCTGGGTTCCGCGTTGTCTATACTGTATGGTCCTCCACCCTTCCGGATTTATTTTTCTTCTATGGATCGGATGGTTCATTGCTGCTGGTCTCTCCCCATTATGTCGTCTGTGGCTTTTGTGCAGCGTGTTGTTTATTCATTGTTTGGTTTGAATATGATTTGTCAATGATTGGGCCACCTGACATTTGCTGTGGCTTTGGTCCTATGGTCATCCGTTCATCTTTTGTTCTTGTTCTGGGTAGTTCCGTCCTGGGCCCTGTGTTCCTGTTCTGGATTTCGTGTTTTGCGTTTGTTCCTTCCCTCTCTATACTTGACATAGTTATGTTATGATGCCTGTCGTGTCTTCAGGCTCCCTCCACTTGTTCTTCTGAGGCTGTGCCTTCTGGTTTGGGGGAAAGGATTTAAGAGTGGTTTGTGTTTGTCCGGCCGCCAGAATCTACAGCTCTGATGATTTATAAGGTGTCGTCCGGTTATTTCATCCTTGGAGATTGTATTAAGGCTGTTTCAATAGTGAATGATAGTATTGTGTCATCGGTTGACTTGGTTAATGTAGAAATACCACCTTGAGCAATTTCTACCCCGACCGTAGGAAATATATCACTTGTGCTCTCAAGCTTAGTTCAAGAGTTAAATCTTGTGTCCACAAGTCAGTCTTCTATCTGCCTTGCTTAAGCAGATGACAGTCTGCTAGATGCTTCCCCATTAGTGGCTTATACTCCGCCTCTAAATGCTTAAGGTTCAGTCTAGAAAAAATACTATCAAAACCTATGATCCCTCATGGCTCTCAAGTTCTCTTTTTCAGTATCCAGACGCCCTTGGCTAATTACAATTTCAGTAGTCTGTACTTTGTTGTCCACCAATTTGAGGACCACTAATATCAAGTACAAAGCATCAAATCCAGCCGAGCTGTAATCCTTTGCTACGTGGGATGTTGATCTTCCTCATCTACAAATCTCCTTGGCTGCTCTTCCCATCACCTACTCCTCGATGGCCTCCTGAAGGTGCGTCCCTCTGAAACTGTCAAAGGTTACTTTTCTTATCTTTGGAATATATAAAAAAAAAAAAAAAAAAAAAAATTGGTGTTAAGACTTTGTGCAGGTTATATAGTTCACTATCATTTCACTGTTGGAATTTGTAATTATGATGGTTTCTAGGGTGCGATAAATCCACAATGGGTCTTTACCTTAACTATCTACTAAATTTCACTTCTCAGATTTGTTCTTTAAAAGCACTGTTATTTCATTTATCTCAAGCATTTTGAAACTGATCGGTATCTGGGATTTTTATATATTCTTGTCAAGACTAATACTGCTTTGTTTTATCTATGCACCACATCCTGAGCCTGCGAACCCCTACGCCCCGATCAGCTTCTCCGTGTGCGGTGATGTGTGTTTCAGAGCAGGGGAGCTCGTTGCGTCGGTCGCGATCGGCCGGTCATCTTCTGGGAAGTGGGGGAGATTGAAGGGAAGAGAGTGCTTCTTGAAAATCCACCAGCCAATCAAAATCCTCACCGAAAAGTACGGGACTTGATTGACATGCAGAATGGCCAATCGGACATCCTCTGACACATACGTCACTGCAGACGTGAGTTTAAATTCACACAGCGCAAACTCTGTCCCCCCGCAGCATATCACGTCCTCGGTAGACCGGTAGAAGTCCAGCAACCGGAGTTTATTGAAGCCGCCCCGCGTGTCTCGTCCTGCTATAAGCTCTGCCGTTCTCGCCCGATAAATACGAGCTCATCAAGGAAGCTGCGAGGCCTTTATACTGTTGTGGGTGTGTGTTTGTGCTGAGCGGCGCGCGTGCCACGAGAAAGAAGGGGGGGGGGCGTGCAGGTGGAGATGGGGGTTTGAGCACGGAGCGGAGGTGTGTGCGTGAAATATATAGTGTGTTCGGAGGACGGAGCACTAAATAAAGAGTAGTCGTCGTTCCCCATCAATACAGAGCCAGCAGCGCCAAAGGCCTCATAATCTGCCATGATGCTCCCTGCATTGGACGGTTTACAGCAGAGCATGAATACGATGGTTTCTGCTTTCTGTCTTTGTAATAAAACGCCTCATCTGTTAATACAAAAGTATCTTTATGTAAACTCACTGTGTAGTTTTTAATCATCAGTACATAAACAATAATGTTGAAATAAACATGTAACTAATAAACATGAAGATGAAAAGAAAGAAGTACTTTCTTTCTTTCAAAACGGGTTGTGGCTCCGGTGCTTTTTTTTTCATTAGGGGCGGTCCCAAATGGCTCTTTGAGTAAAAAAGGTTGCCGACCCCTGCTCTAGTGGTTTCCACGAACGGGGGCGGCCCAAACGGTCAATGGTGCCGGGTCACACATAGCAGATCCACTAGATAGCATGTTCCCTTCGAGGCGCTGTACTCGAACGGGGGCGGCCCAAACGGTCAATGGTGCCGGGTCACACATAGCAGTCATACTGGGAAATGAAATGGAATGCTGCCGAAAACACACCCCATTTTATTACACACTGATTATACATATACATTTTTCTTCTTCTGGATAATTAAGTGTTGGGGGTTTTGTTACCCGAAAGTTTTATGGAAATCTCTCATGGAATTGAACGGAGCCTTATGCCAAACCAAAAGATGTGAATGCCAACTAAAGTATGTGGAAAATGTCAAATAAATATTTCTTACTGCAAGAGTTGTCTGACTGAAATGACGATTTTCAATCGTGTTTCGGGCAGATACTCGTAGCAGTGTTTACAGCTTACCCTAGGGCGGTTCAGTCAATTAATGCACCTGCTCAGCGTCCTATTTAAGCCCAGGTGCGCAGGCGTTCATTCTCTTTCTTACCTTCAGCGCTCATTCTTCGCCCACCCTCCTCCCCGGCTTCCACCTGTGGGCTCCGTAAAGGGGGGGTTTTTGTTACCCGAAAGTTTTATGGAAATCTCTCATGGAATTGAACGGAGCCTTATGCCAAACCAAAAGATGTGAATGCCAACTAAAGCATGTGGAAAATGTCAAATAAATATTTCTTACTGCAAGAGTTGTCTGACTGAAATTTTAAATAGTGAAGGTTTACAGAGTATTCTTAGTTATCCACAGATCCATTCTCCAAATGAAGACTCCTCACACATCTTTTTAGAGGACCCCCCCCATGTCTTCGAACAGTTCTAACTTTCCTTTCCTGATACATGTAATCCTTTCTAATGGAAAAACTAGGAGCATCTGTTTCCCCAGTGCGTCAACTTGGGCCTACAGGTTCTTCTCCAAAACATTGCAATGGTTCTTTTTGCTTGTAAAAAACACCTGTCAATCATAATTTGTTCGCTTTTAGTAAACTTGAGTTTTGAAGGATATATACCCAGAATAAACACAGCAGGATTTGTTGGAACAGTTTTTGAAACAATCCTCTCCACTGCTTTTCTAACCTCCTCCCAAAAAAGTCTTATTTCAGGGCATTGAAGAGAGTCCCTTCAGCCTCAGCACACGTACAACAGATATCGGGGATATTCCTGTTATATCGGTTCAGTTGAGCTGGTGTTATAGATGTTCTCTTAAGCCACTTGTATTGCAGAACCCTAAACCGAGTACTGATTATCTGTTTGTGAACTTTGCTACAAGCTAACTCCCAATCTTCCCTTGACAAGGTTGTTTTGAGATCCTCATTCCAGGCCTTAAGTTTAAAATCAGAGTTTTCCTTAGAGTTGGACAACAAAAGATCATAAAATTCTGATATGGCGCCTTTATTCCGACTATTTTTAGAAAGCATTCTTTCAAGTGATGTGTTTTTTGGCTTAGCTAATCGATTACCCTTTCTCTAATAAAACTCCTTAGTTGAAGGAATTTAAAGAAACATTTCCTATCAATGTTATACTTGCATGTCAGTTCGTCAAAGGACATCAGTGATTCTGAATTTGGTAGATATAGATCCTGTATTGATTTTAATCCTCTCGAAGACCAGTCTTGAAAGACAATATCTGCCCTCCCTGGGATAAAATACTGGTTTCCCCAAATTGGGGTGTACAAAGATAAGTTATTTGTCTCATTAGTATGTTTGTATGCCCTAGACCAGATTTTTATCATGTATTTAACAATTGGATTTGTAGTTTTCTTAATCAAGTTTAAAATCGTATCTGAGTAAAGATAATATGGCAGTGGTAAATCTAGACCAACAGATTCCATTTCTTTCCACTGGGGGGCCTCAATAGTTTCAAAATAAAATGTTATTGATCTTAATTGTGTAGCCCAATGATACCAAACTATATTTGGACATTTTAATCCACCCTGGTTATATGGCCAGTTGCATTATGGATAACCGAATTTGTGCTTTATAATTTTTCCAAATAAAAGCAAGTAATTGTTTTTTTATTTCTGAAAAAAAATCATCAGGTGGGGGCAATGGCAAATTCTGAAATACGTACAACATTTTGGGGAGAATATTCATTTTTATAACATTGATTGATCCACCTATCAACAGACACTATAGTTTCATTAATCAAAGATTCATAGTTAACCCTAACAACATCGTTTAGTTTACGTCTGATTTCTATACCTAAATATGTAAAATAATCCACGAGTTTAAATGATAAAGCCTGCGAGTTCGTATTGTTAGCTTGTTTTTCATCAAGTACTAGAATGGATGATTTTGTATTATTGACTGTATAACCAGAGATCTTGCCAAAGTCTTCTATCAATTTTAAGACAATTGGAATTGTTTTACTCATCACTATACGTTATGAAACTCCTGCTGCCCTAAAATGAAGCCATTTTGATCCCTAGGGATTACATAGGGAAGTGAAGATCACAAATCATTGAAAAAAAAAGGTTTAGCGCATTGTCTAGTGGGTCTAGATGACCCAACTCCCAACAGTAAAGTGCCTAGGATAGCACAAGGGTTACGTGTCAACAATTCTTTTTCAGCATTAGCAGTATTATTTTTGATCACCTGGTTCTGAAGAGTTTTTATTTTAGTCTCAAGTAATAGTCTCTGTTTATGAAAATCTCTAGATTTGGATGAGGTGTAACTAATTATATATCCTCTCACTACAGCCTTAAACGCCTCCCATTTTATTTCTGCAGTTGTTTCATTTGTATTAACCTTAAAGTAGTCATCTACTACCTTTCCAATGTATTTAAGAAAATTATTGTCCAACAGCCCTTTTTGATTTAGACTCCATTTGGGTGGATCTCTGTCAAGGGCATCCTCTGTGTAAATAATTCCACATGGTCCATGATCTGACAGCAGTATATTATCATAAAAGCAATACTCAATTTTGGATATTCATAAGGCAGATATTAAAAAATAATCAATGCGAGAGAAAGTTCTGTGTGTTCCAGAATAGCATGAGTAGGTAATGTCATTGGGTTGTGGGTATTGTCACATCCAGTAGATCGGTCCCTAGTTGGGTCTAATGTACAATTCCAGTCTCCAGCAATTACATAGAGACCTGGGAGGGTGGAAAGAGTAAGAAAAACATTGACAAAGAAATTATCATCATTGACATTCGGCCCATATAGATTCACTAGATTCAATCTGGTTTTAAGTAGTGAGCCTTGGAGAATCAAATATCTTCCTAATTTGTCTTCAATTACATTGGACACTTGAAAAGGAACTGAACTATGTAAAAGGGTCATAACTCCCCTTGCTTGTGAGCTATAGGATGCTGCATAGACAGTTCCCTGCCATCTCCTGCTAATCTTCACATGGTCCTCTTTGATAGTGTGTGTCTCTTGTAGAAAGACCATTTTTGCACCTGAGTCGTTAATCTTATTCATTACTTGTTTGAGCTTTTTTATTTTCTGCAAACCTCTGCAATTCCAGGATATGAAATTAATTTTCATTTTTTTAGACATTTTAAATAAAAAAGCAAAGTTCTGATGAGTGATTGTCTGAGAGGGTTGATCACTGAACAAAACACACTCTGAACCTCACAAACAAAAGAAAAACCCATCCCACACTTAAGCGGCCCCCCCCCCTTCTATATAGCTTCCTCTAACCTGTAAGGATAAATGTCACTAAATTATAAACGCTGCCCTGCTCCGTTTTGTTTTCTCGTTCTCTACCCCTTTTTTATTCCCCTTTTCTTCTTATTTATAATGCTTTTAAATGTTACTGCGCACTGATATAAAGATATCAAACAAACGTATATAAGAGGGTCAGTAAGTAAGGCGTGTGCAGATCTATACAAAAACAACAAAATAGACAAATAAATAAAAACACTCTGCTTTACTATGCAGTATTATCTAGAAGGCTGGATTTCTCTCATTTTTCTACTGTGTACTAATTGTTCATTAGCTTAGAGAACCAAACAAAATATTTAACATGAGCAGTAGACATGGCATGCACAGATTTAGTCAAATGACATCAAAAGGAATATTTTTAAGATTTAAATATATAAATCGAACAGAAATAAAAACTTGCACAGCCTAACCTAGCTGATTAGGTTCCTCTTATTATCCACTAACATGAAAATACAAAAAAATAATAATATTAATAATAAAAGTATTTAGCAGAGCCCAGTAAAGGTGGCATACGAGAGATTTAAAAACAAAAGGCTGTATTTTTACTTTGCCGTCTCACCAAACTAGTCAGATTTTTCTCTTTCAATGCTACTTATGAACTCCTGCACTTGTGATACATTATCAAATGTGTGGGTTCTTTCTTTGCATGTTACCAGCAGCTTGGTAGGTGGTCTGAATCCATGCCTCAGCCCCAGGCGCCGCAGCCCCGTCGTACTGCTTCCTCTGTTTGTGCACCTCAGCTGCCAGATCGTTGTAAAGTCGCACATTGATATTCTTGTATCAGATGTCCCCCTTCATTCTTGCAGCATTCATTACAGCGACTTTCTGCTTGTAGTTCAGAAACCTCATAATCAGAGGTCTTGGTGGATCTCCTGTAGCTCTCCTGGGTCCGATGCGGTGCCCTCTCTCCAGCACCAGAGGCGAGCGCAGAGGTCCCATGTCCAGCGCGTCTGCTAGCCAGCTCTCCAGAAATGAACACGGGTCGGGACCCTCCACTCTCTCTGGCAGTCCCACCACCCGAACATTGTTTAGGCGCGATCTGGTTTCCATATCAACCAATTTCTCCTCCAAGGCTTTGTTTCTTTTTTCTAAGTCTTCAACTTTGCCTTTGAGAACACAGCACTCATCCTCCACCGCGGGGACGCGCTCCTCAGCTTCTCCGATCCTGTCGGCTAGCTGCTTTCAGAATGTCGTTCAGCTTTTCCTTAAACTCATTCTTTAGGTCCCCCACCGCCTTCAGGATTTCCTCCTTAACAAGTTTAAGTTCACTAGCCGCTCCAGCCGGAGTGTGGGGCACAGAGCTAGCTTCTTCAGCCTTAGCATCTTCCTCCACCGGGCCAGCTGTTTCTTTACTGGTTTCTGGCTCTGGAGATTTTCTGAAGTCAGACAACTTCGACTGTGTTGCCGTTTTCCATTTTCCTTGGCCATCTTGGCATGAGTTGGCATTTTCATTCAATAAAAAGTATCTTCCCGTGCACACTTTCCCAAATTTGGTTAATTCAACAGGATTTTGGCAAAAAAAAAAAGTTTGGAGCAGGCTCACGCACGTCTCTCTAGTTTGCGGCCATCTTGGGAATCTTGAAATGTATTTTTAATGGCTTAGGTCAATTTGATTTAATTACAAACGTGCCTCAGACAGCTCACCCTGGTTGGATAAATCCATTCATCGATCAATCGTTACCCCATAGTTGGATGTGTTGGATCAAACCAAAGTGGAGCAAATTTGATTGGATGTTGTGCCGACAGTGCACACAGACAAACACGCACAGACACAGATTGCAGCTTGGTCTCTGTCAACATGCTTTATGATTTGTGGGAAAAGTGTTTTTGGATCAGAAGGCTTAGGTCCGAATCACAAGTTACTGCTGGTAAAGTCCACGCTGGGTCTAAAGACGTCAAATTCATGACTCAAGTTTGACTCAAGTCCACACCTCTGATAGACACACGTACACGAACACACATAAATCACACAACTGAACACCACCAGTACAAAATAAATGCAATACAGAACAGGGTGTGGGTGGAGCTTTAGGAGAACCAGAGAGAAGAGGCCAGTTACCTGTCTGCATCAATCCAGCCAGTGCACATCAAGACAGCATTTCCACCCCCTGAAGTTTTAAAGGAGCCAAGGGCATTGCAGCTTCAGCTATGGAGAGCCTGATCATAAAATACATTTGGGCACTAGCACGCGTGTTTTCCATTCACAGGCTGTGTCTGGAAAAAGTCCTGGGCAATTTGATTCAGTTTACTTTGATCTGAGCAAAAAGTTTCTGCAGATTGAATCCATTTTCTATTCAGGTTCAAAGACTGTAAGCAATCTGTCCTGTTGGACGAGTAAGGCCCAAAGAGGGGACTGAAGCTTTGGATCGGCTGCAGCTGCTCTTTGATTTAGTCCACATAGATCCAGGTCTGTTTCTCAGCAGCCTTGAGAAATCTTCCAGTCCCAAATGTCATAAAGACGGTTGTCAAACATCCTGCAAACCCCTCAGAGCTGCTATGATGAACCCAAGTTGTCCTCAGTAAAAGTCACAGCACCCTGCTAACTAAAAGGTCGCACATGTGGTCAAAACAAACAGTTCACTGATGATACATAAACCACTGCACACCTCCATGAAACATTGCTCTGAGCTGGAAAACTTTGCTGACAACTGCTATTCCCCCAAAAGCAAAACTGAAAGGCCAAAGTACTTTGAAGCTTTCTTCTAGTCCTTAATCGTGAAGACATTCAACTTGCAAAAAAAATAGAGAATGAGACAGAGAACTCCAAAAGACAAACATTCATCTCAAATTTCCTTCACCAATCTTTCAATCTTTTGTCCTTCTTGCTCTTACCCAGATGGGTTGGGGTTTGTTGTTAAAGTTGCAATGAGCCTGTAGTTGTGAGTGCAAACTCTGCTAGCTGTCAGCTGACATAATGAATTAAAAAAAAAGAAATCATCATGATTATATTGTTTTACACTAAGTAATAATTCTTCATCCATCACCTGCCCAAACAGAGGAGAGTTCTAACAGAACCTCTTCCTTCGTTTCCTGTTAATGGGTCACTGGGTCAAACCGCATCGACGAACATTGTTAACATCTATTGATCTTAGAGGTGGGTTGTATTTTGTCTTTATGAATGAGCAACTTACCAAGCTGGTCAAATGAAAAGTATTTTATTCGTGCAAGCTCTATTGTCCGATTGTCCTTTGCAGTTTAAATCATAGCTGACGTTGTGTGAGGGATGGTGGTGTAGAAGGTGGTGACAGGAGACAGAGACTGTGGTGGTGAAAAAAACTAATACATTTGCAACTCAAAGAGTTTGAACAGAAGGAGAAACAAAAATGGGGATAAAAAGCAGACACTTAAATACGCTGACGATAGTTGACTTAGATTAGGACAGCTGTGGATACTTAGAAACTTGAACCTGTGGACTGCCAACCATTCTCAGAGGCAAATAACATGAAGAGGAGCGACCTCAGAAACAATTCCCACAAAGGAGCAGCGTTGGCATTCCACCTTAGAAACCAGTGGCCTTGCTGTGGCTTGATCCGGTCATTCTGCAGTAACCTGTAGCTTTGGGGCATGCTGGATGCATGACTGTCTTTACATATGCTTATTTCCTCTGCATAGATTCCTTAGATTGAGGTGGAAACTGAAATTAAAGAACATACATGCTGAGACCTGTAAGGTAGCAGTTCTTGAAAAACTGGCCATGCAAAGAAGCACAGAGGCCCCCGCTCTCTAACCCTTCCTCAGCCTGCGGTGGGTCTTCATTTTCTTGTTCTGGAGTGACAGTGGAAATACGCAGATGCAGACGTTTGGTCTTTTCCTAAACGGTTCCAGTGAGCCGCCATCTCTGCAGAGTTAACGTCTGTTATTTGGGTCAGAATAAGGGAAGGAGAAGCAATGAAAACAACAATCTCTTAGAATAGTAAAAATGACTGTGGGGGTGCACAATGCTGCAGTGGTTAGCCCTCTTGGCTCTGAGGAGGTCCTGGTTCAAATCCCGGCTGGGACCTTACTGTGTGGAGTTTGCGTGTTCTCCTTGTGGGTGTGGTCCGGGCGCTCCAGCTCACATGTCCTGAAACCAAACTAAGAGAAAAGAGCTTGAAATCAGTTTTGAAAATAACAAATCTGTCCCCAGTTCCCTCTAAAATGCAACTTCTCCCTTGTCCTCCTACCAATGTACAAATCTAAATTTAAATCAAAGTTCAAATTAAACTTACAATTATTTTTTGGTATTGAAATATTTCCCACTTTTTCACAGCTGAGTCTAGACAAATATTTTCTTTGACAGATAATAAGAGATTTATAACTCTACAACAGTTTGATCATCTTTCAAATATTCCACATTAAATTTCCAGTAACTTTATCTTTCAGTATTTTTCAATTTTGGAAGCAGGTTTCTAGACTGAAGTGACTGGAGCTGCAGAAATATCTGCATTTGAGCTATAATGTAGGACATTTGGACACTAATCAAAAATCTGTTCTTGATTTGGCAGGTTGTAATGTTTACTAGGGATACAACTCGACCAAGCATCTCCGCATCAACCAGGACAAAACTCCCCAGTGTTTCTTCTGGTAAAAACAATGCTGGTGGTCTGTTAAGATCAGTGTATTGCATGGATGTAATATTTGATCTTATAGCATTGATTTTACCCATGAAGTGATATGCAAAGTCCTCAAATGTCTTCTGCTCAACAGGACCTTTTCCTTTGCCTGGACAATGTCACACAAACCCTCATGGATTTAACTATCCAAATTTCAAGTTCCAAAGTCCCGACGGCTCTCCATCTACCCGGAAGTACTTCAGCTCCTCTCACAGTTCCGTCAGTTGAAAACTTCCGTCTACAACCGGAACAATTCTACGGTGATGTCGAAGGTTGTGGTGGGTTCCTGCTGCAGTGCCAACTTATATTTCAGCAGGCACCCAGGTACTATCAAACAGATCATAGCAAGATACGCTTATAATTAACGCCCTGTGGAACAAAGCTCTACTATGGGCCTAAGCATTCCTAGCCGCTCACCCCATTACTCATTTACCTTATGACCGTTTCATTGAAGAATTACGTTTAGTATTTGATAAGCCACGAAAGCAGGAAGAAGCCGAACGGCGATTGATGAGCCTCAAGCAACACAATCGACCGGTTTCAGATCATGTCATTGATTTTCCATTTTGGCAGTGGAAGCGGGTTGGCCTGAACCTGCTCTTAAGGGCATCTTCTATCAATCTCTCAACGACCGCATAAAAGACCATCTTTGTACACAACCCGAAGCCAATCCTTTTGAAGAGCTAGTCTCAGCTGCCCTTCGCTCAGATATTCAAGTCTGTGAACGTCAAGCTGAACTGGACCACCAAAACCGTAAGCATACATTAACATCATCACAACAACTTCAAATATTAAACCCCTCTCCTCCATCAGGACAAGAAGTCTTCAATTACACCACGGAGGAACCCATGCATGTGGGCCATTCCAAACTCTCTGAGGAAGAAAGATAGAAACGAAGAGATGAAAGGCTGTGTTTCTACTGCTGTAATCCTGGCCACCAGGTAAATAAATGTAACCTTCGCTTAAACTCCCGGATCCCTCCGTTAGATAACAATCTAACGGGCGAGGATGTCTCTAAATGTTATGGAGATCATGTTTTTTTTGCTCCTGTCAAATTCAGCCATTCATAAGATTCATGAATTTAAGGCTCTCATAGATTCTGGAGCTGAACAATATCTTATCGATCAGCAATTAGTTATTCAGCTTTCTCTTCCCACTGAAAACCTCGTTTCACCCATCAAAGCCGCGGTCTAGGGGGACAACACCTATCTAGAATCACTCACAGTACCAAACCTATCCTTTTTATCATGTCAGGAAATCACAGAGAATATTTGCAGTTTTATGTCACCAAGACCCCCCAAACTCCATAGTTCTGGGGTTTTCTTGGCTGAAACAACACAACCCGCAGATCGATTGGGTTAACTCACGCATCTCCCATTGGAGTACCTTTTGTTAAGCTAACTGTTTACATTATGCTATACCCGCCACGTCACCTGTAACTCCTAACATCACCGAAACCGCTGATTTGTCAAAGATACCACCCTGTTATCACGACCTTAAGATGGTCTTCTGTAAAACTAAGGCCAGTGCCTTACCCCCTCATGGACCTTATGATTGTGCTATTAATCTTATAAACGACTGCACGCTACCCAAAGGCAAACTGTATAATCTTTCTGGTCCCGAAAAGAGAGCGATGGAGGATTATATTCAGGAAGCACTCGCTCTGGGCCACATCTGTCCCTCCTCATCTCTTGTCGATCCGGGATTTTTTTTTTGTGGAAAAGAAGGATAAAACCCTTTGCCCCTGTATTGATTATTGGGAACTGATTATTGGGAATTGATTATTGGGAACTAAACCAAATCACAGTCAAAGATAAGTACTCTTTACCCTTTATCAATACTGTTTTCGATTCCATCCAAGAAGCCAGTGTTTTCTCTAAACTTGATCTCCGTAACGTATATCACTTAGTCTGCATCTCTAAGGGAGACGAGTGAAAGACCGCCTTTAACACCCCGCTCGGTCATTACGAATACCTCGTAATGCCCTTTGGACTCACCAACGCCCCAGCCGTATTCCAAAGAAATGGTAAATGGCGTATACTTGTACAGCGCTTTTCTACCTACAAGGACAGAGTGCTTTTACAGTCACAGGCCCATTCACCCATGCACACACACATTCACACACCGGTGGCCGCTCTGCTGCCAAACACAGGCGCCATCAGAGGCAAGGTGGGGTTCAGTGTCTTGCCCAAGGACACTTAAACTCATGGGCGTGCAAGGCAGGAGTCGAACCTGCAATCTCACGATCATGGGTCGACCGCCCTACCGCTGCACCACGGCCGCCCAGGAAATGGTAAATGATGTCTTACGCGATTTTCTCAACCGTTTTGTTTTCGCCTATTTAGAAGATATACTCATTTATAGATATACTCATTTTTTCACTCTCATGATCTCACCCAGCATATCATGTACATCTCGTTCTGGACAGACTCTTAGAAAATCAATTATTTGTCAAATGTGAAATATGCGAATTTCATGTACCCACAATTCCATTTTTGGGATATGTCATTGAAGCTGGCAGTATTCGACCCAATCCTTCCAAAATTGAAGCGGTCGCTAACTGGGAGGTGCCGACATCACAAAAAAAATGACAGCAATTTCTGGGCTTTGCTAATTTGCATAGGCGATTCATTCGCAATTACAGCACCATTGCCACTCCTCTCACCCAACTAACTTCTGTCCTCAAGCCTTATGTCTGGAACCCTAACGCCAATGCTGCTCTAAATAACCTTAAATAACTTGCCCCCGCCTCCATCCTCATCCAACCGGATGTCCATAGACAGTTTGTTGTGGAGGTGAATGCTTCGGACTCCGGCGTCGGGGCTGTTCTATCTCAAAGAGAAGCCTCTTCTGGAAAACTCAAACCATGCGTGTTCTTCTCCCGGAAACTCACCCCTGCTAAACAAAATTACAACGTGGGCAATCGTGAACTCCTTGCTATCACACTCGCTTTGGCAGATGGCAACATTGGCTGGAGGGGGCTGAACATCCGTTTATTGTGTGGACAGACTACAAAAACTTAGCCTATTTACGATACGCTGGTGTCTGTTCTTCGATCGGTTTGACTTCATCATAACTTACCGTCCTGGCAGCCGTAACGTTAAACCAGATGCTCTCTCTAGGAAATACAACCACTCTGATTCTGATTCTCAATCCACCATTGTCCCATCTACGTGCATAGTAGGGAACCTCACCTGGGACATCGAATCAAAAGTCCTGCAGGCCCAAGGTGAGGAACCTGACCACCCTCCTTACCCTCCTGGGACCCTCTACGTACCCACGTCACTCAAGTCAGATGTCATAACTTGGGGCCACTCCTCATGAATTGCCTGTCATGGTGGTGTTCGTAGAACATTAAATCTACTCTAATCTCTCTCTAATCTTCCGGTTCCGGGTCACGGCGAGACGCGTGGTCGCAGCTCTCTGCGGATACAACTATCTTCAAATTACTTAATAAGTTGATTTTCTCCAAAAAGAGAGCTGACCATGGCCCCTAAGAAAACCCAGGAATATGACGATCTCAAAAAGACCCTTGATGATATTCAACAAACGCTTAGATCTTTTATGGATCAGGTGTCGGCTAAGCTAACGCCACTGTGGGAGATGATGGAAGAGTTCCGAAGATTTCGGGCTCAAAACAAGCAACGAGAAAACCGGGTCGACATTCTGGAGAAACGACTGGACGATGTGGAACAGCAAGTAAGGATGAATAATGTCATTCTCACTGGAGTACCGATCAAGCCTCGAACGAAGGTGAATGCAGGAGCAAGCACTGCTAATGCTAGCGCTAGCGTAGCTAGCAGGCCTGTTCATACGGAGCGCGGTGCAGAGTCTCTGGATCAGCAAATGCATTCATTTCTCACGTCTAAAGGGATTTTCCTGGATCTCAACACCATGGAGACCTGTCACCTGCTCCCCAGGAGAAAGGAGACGGATAAACCAGCGATCCTCATCAGGTTTGTGAATCACAAACACAAGCTAGCTCTGATGAACCAAAGAAAGAACCTGAAAGGATCCAATGTTTATCTGAACGACCATCTGACCAAGAGGAATGCTGAAATCTCCAAACATGCACGGCTTCTCAGGAAGCAGAAGCAGATTGAGAACACTTGGGTTAAAGGCTGCAGGATTTACGTCAAACCACTCGGTCCACCGGACCGGTCCAAGGTTCTGGTTGTGAACACCATGAAGGACTTTGAGAAGTGTTTGATCACGGTCGTCTGAAACAACATGGAGTAATAAACCAAAGAGGCAAATCATTTCAAGAAATATGACACCTGGATTCCTCACTTTCTCCATCGTCTGACGTCACCTGAATCAACAGCAGAGAGTTCTGACCTGCAGACAACTTGACCTCAACTTTCACTGAGCTGATATCAGCTGAAGAAGGATATGGACCTGAATCTAATGTCTGCAGACATAACATGGAAGAGACTAGAAACTGTTTTGAACCCATAAGGACAGCTGTTTTTTCAGCAGAAGAAGATATGCCAACCTTGGATAATCGGCGGATTACGGACCCTTTTTTTTTTTTTTTTTTTTTTTTTTACATTTTTTTTCCCCTTACAGCATTACCTTATTAAATATAAAAAGAAAAATACAAAAAAAAAAGAAAAAAAAAAAGTAAAATAAATGATTAATCACTTATTGAAAATGGTTACATTGATCGATGTTTAATGATATTACTTCACTTGCTCCAAAAATTGATAAATTGATTCAAAAATCTTTCCTAATGTAGCATAATTTTGTACGTTTTTAACTTTTGATACTTGATGAAAGTTTACTATGAAAATCTCTGAAACAGTGTTGTGTCTATTTTACTGATATAGTATTATTTTTTAATCATACGAATGACTTTTATGAGTAACATATATTTTAGATAACTGATCTGCCATGTTGATTTCTAAAAGTTATTTTTTATTTTTAACATAATAATTAAGTAATTCATCTTTTTCATGTGCCTTATCGATACCTTATGATTTTTAATTCTGTCTGATAAAAAACTGGGAACCGGATATTGATAAATCATGTATTAAAATGGTTACAGTAAAACGGGGTGGGATTATATAAGTTCGCTTCCTTCCACTCCCTTTCAAGCAATATTTATTAATATGTCTAATTATCCTAAGTTTGATTAACGGTAGTTACTGTATGATTGTATAACTGAAGATTATATTCCTTTTGTGTATTGTTTCTACTTGATTGCTTGAAATAAACCATTTCAAATCAAATCAAAAACTCAAACATTTTTTTGGCTGTCAATGGAAAAGGACGTTCGTGATTACGTGGCGGCTTGTTCCACCTGCGCCCGTTCCAAGTCCTCCAACTCTCCTCCTGCTGGTCATCTAAATCCACTCCCCATGCCTAGCAGACCATGGTCCCATACAGCTGTTGATTTTGTTACCGGATTACCCCCATCTCAGGGCCACACTGTCATTTTCACTATTATTGATTGTTTTTCCAAAGCCGCTTGTTTCATTCCCCTCTCACAATTACCCACAGCCACAGAGACTACAGAAATACTGGTTGATCAAGTTTTTCATCACCATGGAATACCATCTGATATTGTTTCCGATCAAGGCCCCTCAATTCACTTCTCAGGTTTGGAAAGCTTTCTGTAACTGTCTTGGCGCCACAGTCAGTTTAACCTCCGGCTACCATCCACAATCCAATAGTCAAGCTGAGAGGGTTAATCAAGAACTGGAGGTGGCACTCTGTTGCCTGGCTGTTCAGCAGTCGTGGGCTGAGGTGACACGTCGCGGCCGGAGGATCTGTGGATCCAAACCCGACACTCCCAGCTCGGGGAACCTAGAACCCCTGACCAACCGCTTTGCCCCGCTGGCTGAAGACCTCACCGCGGCGTCAGCGACCCGAGCGGGCTCACCGGGACCGACATCGGGCGGATCTCCTACCGTGGCATCCGGCGCTGTTGCTGGTCTCAGCCAGGCCACAACTCCTGCTTTCACCTCTACGGGTCCAACGGCGTCTCCTGCTTCGGGGCCCGCTTTGCTGTAGCCTGACCAACTCGCGCTTCTTCCCGGAGCCGTGGCACTGGCCCAGCCGCCCGGATTCTCCGCTCTTCCGCTGGCGCCCTGCACGAGAGGGAAATGCTGGCGTCTGCTGAAGGAGGCGGTGGCCCGACGCTCAGGCGAACTTCCCCGGGGCTCGCGCGCCGCATCCTGCGTTTCACCGGCTTCAGGGGATCCACTCTCCACAAGAAAAACAGGTCTTCACGTTGGATTACTGTCTGCCCGGAAACATCCTTCTGGAGCTCCCATGTCTCCACCTTAGCCCGCTGGAGCTGAGGCCGCTGCTCATCACCCCGCTGCTGTCGCGGGGCGGCCCGCTGGGAGACCCGGACTTGTGCAGCAGTCCGTGCTCATCGTGGGAGACTCCGTTGTCCGGCATGTCTGGGTCAGAAGGTGCCACACACACTCTCTCTGGAGCGGTCGTCAATGACATTAAAAACTCTGCTCACCAACTCTCTGTCAAACACCCCTCTGCGGAGACCTTTATCATACATGCAGGCACCAACAACCTGAAACTGCAGCAATCAGAGTATCTGAAAATGGACTTTATCCATCTGATTCACACCATCCAACATTCATTCATTTTCTTTTCATTCATTTTCTTATCTGTTTTTTCCCTTTCGGGGTAACGGGGCTGCCGGAGCCTATCCCAGCCACTCATGAGCGAAGGCAGGGGACACCCTGAACAGGTCGCTAGTCTGTTGCAGGGAAGAATTTCAATTCACACTCACCTAGGGACAATTTAGAATTGCCAATTAACCTATGAAGCATGTTGGACGGTGGGAGGAAGCCGGAGATCCCCACGCATACACGGGGAGAACATGCAAACTCCACACAGAAAGGTCCCCCATTGATGTTGATTTTCATGTCCCCCAGCCGGGACTTGAACCGGAGGTCTTCTTGCTGTGAGGCAAGAGCGCTAACCACTGCGCCACCACTGCGCCACCGTGCAGCCCACCATCCAACAGTTAAACATAAACTGCATCATATCTGGACCACTGCCTGCACCCCGTTATGGAAACATCAGGTTCTCACGCGTCCGTCAGCTTCACATCTGGTTAAAAACATACTGTCATTCCATGAGCATTCCATTGATAATTTCACAACTTTTTACAATAGACCATACCTCTTCAAATCAGACGGTTTACATCCCAACAATAGTGGTTCCTGTCTTATCAGCATGAACATTGATTTCACCCTCCGTTCTTTCAACACCATTCCCAGCTGACGGTTGAACCAGGACACCCACACCTCTGACTCATCATTCTCTGCCATACAGCATCACATACCAGTCCGCATCACCAATAGACTCTCAAATCATTTCCATTCAGATCCACGTGCCACGCATGTTAGATGTCTCCGACCAATTCACACATCAGTCACAAAACCCATGGCATGCACACATCAGATTTTACCCACAACCATGAGGATGGCTCTTTTAAATGTCAGATCACTTTTAAATAAGTCTTTTATCATTAATGATCTGATTTTAGACCATGATTTAACCTGTCTGTTTTTAACTGAAACCTGGCTTGGCTCTGATGCTCCAGCTATTCTCACTGAGGCTTCTCCACCTAATTTTAACTTTTTATTTTCAATCAGGGGAGGAAAGAAATGTGGAGGTACAGCATCGATTGCTCTTAAAACAATATCATCTGAAAATATTTTACTTAGTAAATATTGTTCATTTGAGCATCATGCTTTTCTCTTTGAAGACCCACCTGTTTTAACTGTCACAGTATACAGACCACCAACCCCTCCTTGCTGTTTTATTGAAGAATTTTCTGAATTTTTATCATCTCTTCATATTAGGTACAATAGGATTTTAATTACTGGTGATTTTAATTTGCATGTTGATAATTATGATGATATCTATGCCTGTGAGTTTTTAAATCTTCTAAACAGCATGGATTTTCAGCAGCATGTCACACAGCCAACTCACAACAGGGGACACACCCTGGACCTTGTCATTACCTATGGTCTGTCCACCGGGGTGTCCTCTGTTGTTGACTTGGCCATATCCGACCACTATTGTGTGTTTTTCAATGTCACCAGTTAAATCCAGCAGGAAGCCTCAGTGAGAACTGTGAGGAAACGGTATTTAACTCCTGAAGTGGCTGCAAGTTTTATTGATGTTTTTCAGCAAACTCCTGCTCAGATTTTACCTGCACCCTGTGATTTTATCGTTGATCATTTTAATAACAGACTCCAGTCTTCCATAGATGCAGTGGCTCCATTCAAAACAAAAACAATAAGAACCACTCCTAAAATCCCATGGAAGACTGACGACATTATGGGTCTGAAGCAGAACTGCAGGAGAGCAGAGAGGAAATACAGAAAGACAAAATTGATAATTCATAAAGACATTTCAAAAGAACAACTCAAAATCTACAATAACTCAGTTAAACGGGCCAGAACCTCTTATTTTTCAAAAATCATTTCAGAAAATAAAAACAACCCCAAATTTTTTTTAAACCATTGATATTTTAATAAATAAAGACTTCAATTCAATTCAATTTTATTTTTCAATTCAATTTATTTATTTGTATAGCCCAAAATCACAACAACAGTCGTCTCGATGGGCTTTGAAGTAAAACATGAACTCAAAAGGATCATGAATACAAAGAGTCAATAGGAAAATACTAAAATAAACTAACAAACTGACTAAGCTATACTGGCATCCCTGCCCTTAGACCCCCCTTCTCTGTAAGAAAAACTCCTAAAAAACCGGATTCTGGAAAAAAAATGAAGAAACCTCAGGGGTGTCCACATGAAGGAGGGATCCTCCCCCAGGACGGACAGGCGATTTACCAGAACTCATAGAGAAGAATTAACTTATCTAACTCTACATCTACATATTTAAAGTCCAGCAGACGAGCTTCATCCAGCCGGGGTTGGGGACAGTCAGGGGGACGAGTCGAGCCGGAGACAGAAACCACAGCCAGGTGTAGGAGCAGGAGCAGAGACGAGGTACACAGTCAGGAACAGGAGCACGGATGGGCCAACTGGAGTCTGGAAGCACTCCCACTCCCCAGGAGGAGAGAGGGACAATACATGAATCGTACTGCACCAAACAGAGGCATGGAGAACTAAATGATAATGATGATCACATATAGAGAAAAGAGGAAGGGTAGAGGTAGATGAGAAAAGAAAAGTATTGGAAAAGGACAGAAAAGAGGACAGAGCCCCAGTGCACCATAGTTACCCCAGCTTCAACTTCTAGCAGCCTTTTAAAATAATAGTTATTGTTATTAAGTTTAATTTAAACAATTAACATTAAGTTAAATAATCTCTGAATCCTAACTAGTCTGACAATAAGCCTGTCCACAGTCTGACTTTGAATGTAGAAACTGAATCTGCCTCTCTTCCATGAGCTGGGAGTTTATTCCATAAGACAGGGGCTTGGTGGCTAAACGCTCTACCTCCAACTGTACTTTTACTAATTCTAGGAATCACAAGCAGTCCTGCATTTAGTGAGTGAAGTGTTCTGATTGGATGGTAAGGGACTATGAGGTCATTAATATAGGATGGGGCCATTCCATGTAAGGCCTTATAGGTTAACAGGAGGATCTTGAACTGGATTCTAGAATCAACTGGGAGCCAATAGAGGGAAACTAACACAGGAGTGATGTGATCTCTTCTGCTAGTTCCTGCTAACAATCTAGCTGCTGCGTTCTGAACAAGCTGGAGACTTCTTAAGGAACTCTTAGGACACGCTGCTAACAAGGAGTTACAGTAATCCAGCCTCGACGTAACAAATGCATGGATGAGTTTTTCAGCATCACTCTTAGAAAGTATATTTCTGGTCTTAGCAATGTTCCACAGGTGAAAAAAGGCAGTTCTACACGCCTGAGATATGTGAGCCTTAAATGATAAATCCTGGTCAAATAAAACCCCCAGGTTTCTAACTGTGGAAGTGGGGGCTATACTTCCACCATCCAGGGAGACTATCTGAGCAGACAGAGCATCTCTCAGATTTTTAGGACCTAGTATAATAACCTCAGTTTTTTCTGGGTTCAAGAGGAGGTAATTAATTGTCATCCAGGTCTTGATGTCACTGATGCAGGCGTTCAGTTTCTCTATCTGGTCATTCTGGTCAGGTTTCATGGATAAATACAACTGAGTATCGTCGGCATAACAATAACAAGTCCTCCATGCCATCATCTAATGCTGCATGTGAGGACTTCGCAGACCACTTCATGGGTAAAATCAATGCTATAAGATAGAACATTTCATCTTTGCAATACACTGATCTTAACAGACAACCAGCATTGGTTTTACCAGAAGAAACACTGGGGAGTTTCGTCCTGGTTGATGCAGAGATGCTTGGTCGAGTTGTATCCCAAGTAAACACTACAACCTGCCTTTTAGATCCCATTCCAACTTCACTTTTAAAACATTTTATGGATTCTTTGAGTCAGAGCTTTTAAACATAGTTAACTGCTCTCTTCAGACGGGGGTCTTCCCCTCTGCCTGTAAGACGGCGGTGGTGAGGCCCCTTCTGAGGAAGAGTCAATTAGATCCAAAAAACCTGGATAACTATAGACCCGTATCCAACTTACCATTTTTTAAGTGAAATTATAGAAAAAAGTGTCGCTACTCAACTGCATGAGTTTTTAAATGCCCAAAAAAATTTTAGAAAAATATCAATCTGGTTTTAGGAAAAACCATAGTACAGAGACGGCTCTTTTAAAGATCGCTAATGATCTTAGATTAAACAACGACTCACAGAAACTTTCTGTTCTGGTGCTACTGGATCTTAGTGCCGCTTTTGATCCAGTAGATCACCAGATTTTATTAGACAGACTTAGGAGTCTAGTGGGCCTCTCTGGAAATGTTCTTAAGTGGTTTTACTCTTACCTTACAGATCGACACTTTTATGTAAGTATGGATACATGCTCTTTAAGAATCCACAAAATAAGCTGTGGGGTTCCCCAGGGTTCAATCTTGGGTCCAATACTTTTTAATTTTTTTTTTAACTTGTCCTGTCCAACAGCTGGGCAGACAGATGAGAGCTGTAGGCCTCTAGTGTTGGACATATTTTGCTTTAACAACAGGGGTTATGAATCTACAGACAAACCAGAGGAATGTCTGAATAAACCCCTTTTGGAATCCAGGACAAACTTTATTCATTTGAATCATATCTGAAATTCTTTGGTGTTGGACCGGACGGAAAAGGAAAGGAGGGAAGAAGAGAGAGGGATGTTAGAGAGAGAGGGGGATAGGAGGGGGTTTAAAGGAGGGGGGGGGGGTAGAACCATGAAGCAGCCTAAAGCAACAACTCTACTGGATGTTTATCATTACGGTAAGGTTCAAGTGTAATACAAATCTCAAAGGGCGGGGCCTGTCCACACACACACTCAGATGTTATAAACACACCTGTTAACTGCAAAGATGTCCACATGTCAACATGAACACAATACAGATATTGTTCACACACGCATACTTATGCCTTTAAACCAACTAGTGTGAAATATTTCATTCATTCAATCATGCAAACTATTAGTGTAAAGGTGAGCTAACACCTGTGCTCAGGTGAGTCTTTATGTTCTTCTAAGTGGATGATGGAATGTGAAAAGAAGGAGGGGGAGTGACCAGCCATCCCCACACCAAGACCCCCGCCACAGCAGCAGCAGCGGCAGCCAGAACTCCCCAATGCCAAACAGCAGCAGGCAGAGAACAACCGCCCCCCGGGTGATCACCTCCACCACCCAGGCCAGGGCCAGCAGGACCACCACGAGGCCCCCAGAGCCAGAGAGCAGGGAGGCATGGGGGGAAAGAGAGCACCGCCCAAGCCCAACCAGGGGAGCAGCCCCCCCGCCGCGCCGGGAGGGCCCGACGCCGGGCCCCACCCGAGAAGAGTGCCCACAGACCCAGACGAGCACCTCATCACCCCCCAGGAGTTCTGGGCATCCCCTCGTCCCAACCCGCTCTGCACTCCAGGCAGCCACCCACCCGGCCTACGGTTGGTCCAGGAAGGAGCAAGGCAGGGGACAGCCGGCCCCGCCCAGGAGGGGGGCACCCCGGAGAAAAGAGGGGCCCACAAGGGGTGTTGTTAACATGGCCCGACCAGGCTCGGCCACAGTTGGAATGTGGGCGGGGCCCAGCGCCCAGGGGCAAAAACCCGAACCCACCCCACAGGGAAGCGGACACCCCCGGCTCAGGTGTAATGTGAACCCCCTCCCTGCGCGGAGAGAGCCCCACCGGGCCCAGGAAACCGGCACCCAGGGGACACAGCCGCCGCTGCCAAGGGCCCAGTACCCCCACCAGGGATGGGGTAGGGGACAGATGGACCTAGGTCCCACCTTCCTTGCATAATGTGTGTGCGTGTGTTTGTGAGGGTGTGTGTGTGCATGTGTGTGTGTTTGAATGTATATTATGAGGAGTAAAAGGTGTGTTTACTAAGGGGGTGCAGTTAAAATTGGTGGGTAGGGCACTGAGGGGACATCTCCTGATTACTCACAGTAATGTCCCCTCACCCTCCCCACCAAGGGTCCCTAAATGTCTAAGGTGTGGTTAAAATTGGCGGGTAGGGCACAAGGAGGACATCTGCTGCTTGCTGGCAGTGATGTCCAAGCACCCCCCCTACCAAGGGCCCTACATGTCTAAGGTGCAAATAAAACTGAGAGAGGGGGGGCCCATTCCATACGGCAACCATGGGAGGGGGACCACTGCCAAGTAGCCCCCCCCCCCTAAAGCGCATCGCAGGCTAAACCCCCCACCCCCTCACCCTAATATGAGATTATATGAGGAAGGGGGTGAGTTAGGGACAGCTGGTAGACTGTCTCCCGGTGGTCAAACAGCCGTCCCCCAGCCCCCCCAGCATAGGGCCCAGGTCCCCCAGCCTCGGGGCCCCATCCCCCGAGGCCCACTTTTTAATACTTTTTAATTTATATACGTTGCCTCTTGGGGAGGTCATCAGGAGACATGGCATTGATTTTCACAGCTATGCTGATGATACACAGCTTTACATCGCCGTGTCTCCTGGTGACCTTGAACCTGTCAACACTCTTATAAATTGTATTTTAGATATAAAGTTGTGGAAACTTCTTGCAGCTCAACCAGGACAAAACGGAAGTTTTAATCATCAGTTCTGAAGACAAGAGAGAGATGATTTTACCACATCTTCATAATTTTAAACCTTCCCCATGTGTGAGAAACCTGGGCGTACTTTTTAACTCTGAGCTAAATTTTATCCCACACATTAAAAATGTCGTTAAGACAGGATTTTATCATCTCAAAAACATTGCCAGAGTCCTCCCGTTCCTCTCTCTTGCAGCACAGAGGTGCTAATGCTTTTATTTTTAGTCGTTTAGATTATTGTAATGCCCTGCTCTCTGGTTTACCCAAAAAGTCGATCTCAAACCTCAGAACTCAGCGGCACGAGTTCTGACGAGGACCAGAGGGCGGGAACACATTACACCGGTTTTAAAATCACTGCATTGGCTCCCTGTGCGTTTCAGGATTGATTTTAAAGTTCTTTTAATGGTTTACAAATGTTTTTATGGTCTTGGGCCTTCTTATTTAAATGATATTCTTTTAAAATATGAGCCCTCGCGGACCCTGAGGTCCTCCAGTGCTGGCCTCTTAGTTGTTCCTAAAGTGAGGACCAAAACGTATGGTGAGGCTTCGTTCTGCCATTATGGTCCTCGCCTGTGGAACAGCCTGCTGGAGAACCTCAGGGCCGCAGAGACTGTAGAGGTTTTTAAGAAGAGGCTCAAGACCCACCTTTTTAATTTAGCTTTTAGTTGATTTTAACTGCTAATTTATTCCATTAGTCTATTCTATTTTAGGTATTTATTTTCATTTGATGCATCTTATTCTCAATTTGATGTTTTTATATACATCTTATGTTTTTAATTTTAGCTTCTTATCATGATTTTAGCCCCAGTGTTTCTTGTGGGGATCTTTTCTGCCAGGGCTTGCCGGCTTGGTCGGTGGTTGTTGCTGCAGTTGTTGCCCTTGCTGGGGCAGCTGGGGTCTAGCTTTGCAGCTTCACGGCTGTGAAGTGGACCCCAGTGTTGTCCCAGTCTGGGTGGGCGCTGTGGCGATGCTCCCATGGCCGGGCCGGCTCCTGGTATGAAAGGATTCCCAAATACTGTTTCCTCACAGCAGAGCCAAGCCATACTTGTTTATTTGTTTGCTTATTTATTTATTTAAAGTTACATAGTCATTATTCTTTGTACGTGGGGGCCAAGGGTCATGTGTTTTAACGGAGGGGAGTGGGAAGGGTGAAGGGTGGGTTGGTTTTTTTTTTATTGTAATGTTGTGTGTTTTTTGTTTTTAATGTTAAAGCGCTTCGAGCTGCACAAAATGCATGATAAGCGCTATTTTATAAATAAAGTTTGATTTGATTTGATTCAGAACAGCCCTGATTGGTCTAAGTTCCTGGTTTGGGTGGAGTATGCCCATAACAATCATCCCTCCTCTGCCACGGGGATGTCTCCCTTCGAGGCCTCCCTTGGGTACTCACCACCTCTGTTTCTGTCACAGGAACTCGATCTGGTGGTGCCCTCGGTTCAGCTCCATCTCCAGTGGTGCCAGCAGATTTGGGACCAGACCAGGGTCCTCCGCACCAAGGAGAGCATCTGCAAGATCGCCAATCGCCACAGGGTGGTGGGACGCACCTACCATCCAGGTCAAAGGGTTTGGCTCTCGTTGATGAACATCCCGATTCAGGCTACCTCCCGCAAACTTGCTCCTCGATACATCAGACCTTACACCATTGACCACATACTCAACCCCACCTGTGTCCGTCTCAAGCTTCCCTCGGCTCTTAAGGTACATCCCACGTTTCACATTTCTCAGATCAAGCCCGCCCATGAGAGCCCTCCTCCTCACCTGCTGTTCATGCCCTTTCAGCCTCCATCGAAGCCCTCCAGCCACGCCACGTCTTCTCGCCACCTACCTACAGTCACTAGCCAAAGACATCACCTCCAGAAGATCACCTACAAGAGCAAATAAATCTTATTACTTACCTAATTACTCTCCTGTGCTCCTTCCGGGTTCCAGCATCTGGGTCTGTCTCAAAGTCTCGAAAATCATGACAATTTTATCCATATTCATTACAAAAAATGCAAAATAAATCCCTCTATATTCAACAGAACTAAAATGCAATGTCCCTTTCAATCTGCCTCATTATATTCTATTACCCGACCCGGGACATGTTGAAACCGATTACAGGCCTGCTGATCTGTTGAGCTTGGACTAAATTAAATTGTCTCCCCATTGATTTATCCAAAACACCTTGTCATCGTCACCTTAATGAGTCTCTGAAAAAGAAAACTAAAACTTTTCTTTTGGAATGTCTTTAACTCTTCTTGAATTTACAGAAAAAAAAGTCTTGAACTCAAAAACAAACAAAGAACAACAAACAACAAAAACCAGATGTTAACGTTCAATAACATTTGGCTTCGTGAAAAGAAGACCTGACAAAATGGTCCCTTTGATAAGAAGAACCGTATTCTCATCCAGAAAACAGTCCTACGAAGAACGGTCCTGTAAAGAACTGTCCTCTGAAGAACTGTCCTCTATAGAACGGTTCTCTATAGAACGGTTCTCTGTAGAACGGTTCTCTGAACAACGGTCCACTGTAGTACAGTCCTCTGAAGAACTGTTGTCGGATGAACTGTCGTCTGTAGAACAGTTCTCTGTAGAACGGTTGACTGAAGAACAGTCCTCTGAAGAACTGTCCTCTGAAGAACTGTTCTCTATAGAACAGTTCTCTGTAGAACGGTTCTATGAACAATGGTCCTCTGTAGTACAGTCCTCTGAAGAGCTGTTGTCGGATGAACTGTCGTCTGTAGAACAGTTCTCTGTAGAACGGTTCTCTGAAGAATGGTCCTGTGAAGAACTGTCCTGTGAAGAACTGTCCTCTGAAGAACTGTCCTCTATAGAACGGTTCTCTGAAGAACGGTCCTCTGTAGTACAGTCCTCTGAAGAATTGTTGTCTGATGAACTGTTGTCTGTAAAACGGTCCTCTGAAGAATGGTTTTCTGTAGAACCATCCTCTTTAGAACGGTGCTCTGAAGAAGAGTCCTCTGTAAACCATCCACTGTAGAACAGTCCTCTGAAGAGCTGTCCTCTGTAAAACTGTCCTCTGAAGAGTTGTCCTCTGTAGAATGGTTTTCTGTAGAACCGTCTTCTGTAGAACTATCCTCTGAAGAACGGTCTTCTGAAGAATTTTATTCTAAAGAACTGTCCTCTGTAGAACCGTACTCTGTAGAACTGTCCTCTGTAGAACTGTCCTCTGTATAACGGTCCTCTGAAGAACTGTCCTCTAAAGAACTGTCCTCTGTAGAACTGTCCTCTGTATAACGGTCCTTTGTAGAACGGTCTTCTGAAGAACTTTCCTCTAAAGAACTGTCCTCTGTAGAACTGTTGTCTATATAGAACCGTCCTCTGTATGACGGTCCTCTGTAGAACGGTCTTCTGAAGAACTTTCCTCTAAAGAACTGTCCTCTGTAGAACCGTACTCTGTAGACCGCTTCTCTTTAGAACTGTCCTCTGTAGAACCGTACTCTGTAGAACTGTCCTCTGTATAACGGTCCTTTGTAGAACGGTCTTCTGAAGAACTTTCCTCTAAAGAACTGTCCTCTGTAGAACCGTACTCTGTAGACCGCTTCTCTTTAGAAATGTCCTCTGTAGAACCGTCATGAAGGAAGAGGCAAACGTCACCCGGAGCTTATACCCTAGCATGCCGAATGACACTCAGAAACAAATGATCTGCTTTTGGGGGCACTGTCTTCTGAAAAGAAAACAATGATGGTTTATTACAAACATTAAAATACATTTGTTTGCTAAAATTCTGGTCTATATGTACCAATCTAGTGAGCATCAATGCACACTGGTTTTTCACTTCTGGGAAATTTTGGAATCGTAGATTCGGACAGCACTACAAAATGGCGAAGGCACTACGTAATGACAGGCAAAATACTGGCTCTTATTTAGTAAACTTTATTAGTAACAAAGAAGGAACAAACGCGGGCTCAGGAGCGCCCTCTCTGTTGAGATGGTGCTACTGCATACATCTTTTCAGTGCAGTTTGTCACATTTTAACACAAAATAAATGACACAAACATCAAATACATTAAATGTCAAATGGAAAGGGATGACATGCAAGAACATTTTGTACAATGATCTTTTTTTTGGGGGGTTGCTTTGCCAAATCATGCTGTTGCTATAGCAACCCCTAGCTACCCCTGGTTTTGGTCTGACTGACTGTTAAAGGAGGGATGTAATAAAAGTTATTCAAGTTGGACTAGGAAGGAATAAGAAATAGATGATCAGTCGTAGATAATCACTGCTATCACTGCGGCTGGGTAGCTCGGTTGGTAAGGTGAAAGGCTACCACGCAGGAAACCAGGTTTCCCAGAGGGAATCCTGGTACTGGGGCAATTACCGTATCAATGGCGAGCAATTAATATCACCCAGTAGCCGCGGTTACATGGGCAAACTATCTTGATGGGATCAATGGTCGGGTTACAATTCACCCGTGCACATGGACCCAGAAAACCTTTTTCTGATTAGAGCAAACGTTCACATGGGTCACACTTTCGGTCGGAATGAATCGTTTGGGCATGCGCAGTAGTGTGAAAATACCGGAAGAGGAGATGCGTCCCGCTGCCACAGACGTTTATGCAGCAGCTCTGTAATATACGAGATGATCTTCCAAACGTGCTTTTATTAATGTTATGAATATTATGAAGCGCCTGTTTGCTCATCATTTTATATTTAATCTGTGTGGTCACTGCTTTTTTGTGGAAGAACTGAGCTGGAGAAGGGTTAGGAGAGGCTATAAACACGGCTAACAACATTAGCCTGATGGACACAAAATCCAGGACCATGCAGGAAACGCTGTAATCTGCATCTTGGCTGCACATAAATGTTTGGGAATAACATCAGCCTTTAATTTGTCGGGAGACAACTGGAAACACAAATCCATGTGATTGTTTGGACAGTTTCTAAGGACTGAGCGACATTTCTGCTCTGAAAAGTTCACACACCGACCCAAATGTGTGAGCTGGCGGCTCGAGCTCTGCTCGGTTCTCCTGAGTCCTGCAGCCGCTAACCCAGAGCGGCGGGTCGGCTCACAGTCTGAATTCTCACACATAACAACACAACAAAACGCACACGTAACTAAGTAACCCCCCCCCAAATACAAAGTTATTAATCCGGCTGCTCTGCTCACTTGGTCCACTGGCAGTGGACCGAAGCCTTCCTCCCCTGCATAGTGTAAGAGAGGCGAAGAGCCAGCGGGGCGACGCTTTACGTGGGGCCTCCGCGGAGCAGCTGCTCGGTCCTGTTTGAGCTCCAAAGCTTTCTCTCAGAGAAACACCATCTATGCGTGACGTAAACCAGAGCAGTAGTGACACACGATCAGAATGAACCGTTTACATGAACAACAATCGGATCAACAATCGGTATAACCACCTTGATCTGAACGAGTCTGATCGGGGCAGACTATTTGGAACGGCGCGTTTACATGACGCATTTTCCTTCCGATCAGGCGTTCCTTCCCATTACTTTTGCCCATGGAAACGCAGCTAGTGACCCTTTATGCTACTGCCCCTCAAGCTCACCACTCCCCCAGGGGATGGGTCAAATACGGAGAACAAATTTCCAATTGTGGGATAAATACAGTATAATAAAAATATAATACTGGCTAAATAATCCCTGGTTAATATTTTGGGAGATTTTTTGTTGGGTCTGGCGGTTCTTAGATCGATTCTGGGCTGGAAAACCACGACTCTATCTGGCAACCCCGATTTTATAAAAGAGGTCAAATGAAGCGTCGTTAGCTGAGCAGCCGTAAAAAGAGGAAAAGGCCAAAAGAAATCCAGACGTTTGTTCCCAAACTTCCAAAAGTGCTGGAAGACAAAATAGGAGAAAGAGGAACAGAAACAGAGAAACCCCAAAGGAAGAAAAAGAAAGTCAGAAAGGGAGAGGAAAGGCAAAGGGGGCAGAAAATGGTCACTTTCTTTGTTTATAGATGCTGCTCTATATGAGCAGATGACTGTGCAGGTCTTTATTCACGTGATTTTGTTCACAAATGATCACATTTAATACATTTTATGTATTTTCCCATGTTAAAATGATGTGTATGAAATACATGTATTTAATATTTAAATATGATTTCAGTTTTTAAATTATTCTCAACACATTTGGGTTCTTGACATCGATGCTGTCTAGTGAACAAAGAAGTTACTCCACATTTTAAACTAAAGATGAATACAACCGCTGCAGGGGCCCATGCTGCCTGGGGCCCCCAGACTGCTGGGTCCGCCCCTGATGTGATAGAGTCAGAATCGGGCGGCGGTCCTGAAAGACGCAGGACACGCAGGACACGCAGGTCCCGCAGACTCAGCGTGACGTCCTGTGTGTCTTCGGTGTGTTTACGTACACACGCACGCACGTATGCTGTCTCATCGCGATACGTGGATCACAGAAGAGAACCAGAATCCTGAGATCTCGCGATATCTCGTTTGTGCAGGAGTCCAACCTCCTCTCAGTGAGTATAATAGCAGCGAGGGACTGCAGGGGAGTCAAGGAGGAGCCGCGGCAAGGTCGGCAGCAGCATCTTTCCACCGGAGGACCCGAGGCGGAGCGTCCTGCCTCCAGCGCGAGATTTACAGAAACACAGGATTAAGTCCCGCGACAACAGCTGCCGTTAGTACCGAGGACGCTAACGCAGCGTCTTCCATCCCCCCCCCGCGCTCCCCGCAGCTCAGCTGTCTCCGCGGGAAAAGCCGCGTGCCGCCTCCGGTAGACCAACGTTTGGGGTCCCGCGAGTTTGTCAGGCCCCGTGCGTCTGAGCATGTCGACGCCGCCTCCAGCGCGCTCCGCCCCGGCAGACGCCGCCGTCCCCGCAGGCGCGTCTCTGGCTCCGGATGCGGGGCAGAGGCCGCTGGGTCCGACGCCCAGCCAGAGCCGCTTCCAGGTGGACCTCGTGGCGGAGGCTGCGGGCGCCTCCGAGGACCGCTCTCCCAGCTCCGAGGGCTCCGCCGCCGCGCCCGGTGCCGGCTCGGAGGCCGCGGCAGAGGAGGCTAAAGGCCGGTTCCGAGTGGTGAACTTCGCGGACCCGGGGAGCGCGGCCTCCCCGGAGGCTGCTCCCGCCGAGGGGCTCCAGAACGGGGACACCGTGATGAGCGAGAGCAGCCTGCACTCCTCCACCGGGGGGCCGCATCACTACCACTACGACACGCACACCAACACCTACTACCTGCGGACGTTCGGCCACAACACCATCGACGCCGTCCCCAACATCGACTTCTACCGGCAGTCGGCGGCGCCGCTCGGGGAGAAGCTGGTCAGACCGACGCTGTCGGAGCTGCACGACGAGCTGGACAAGGTAGGACCGGGACGGGGGTCCGACGGACGCCGAGAGTCCTGCTGGGGCGGGACGCCCATGCTAAATGTCGGGTCTAGAGAACGGTGGCGGTCCCGCCGGCGCAGGTGTGCGGGACGGAAGGGCGGTGTTCCTGCCCCGCGGGGGCTGTGCGGGGCAGCGGCGGGACCACCTGCAGGTTAGACGAGTGACGTCATCAGTCCTTCATGACTGACGGAACCAGAACCAGAAACCAGGTTCAACGTGCAGACTGGTCTGGTCCGGGTATCGAACCACCGGGATCCGTTTGTTCAGATCCGTTTCTGTCCGCAGACGCGGGAGAAGAATTCTAGACTCTCAGGGTTCAGTGGATTTCTACACTGGTGTGCAGAGCCGCACAGTTATTCTAAACGGTTCTGTAGATCCTGAACGGTTCTGTAGAACCTGAACGGTTCTGTAGAACCTGACACGGGTTCTGTAGAACCTGACACGGGTTCTGTAGAACCTGACACATGTTCTGTAGAACCTGACACATGTTCTGCATTTCCAGGAGTCCGACAGAAACACCAGGGCAACAGACAGACAGCACTGTGGTGACAGACAGAGCCGTCCTTCCAGTTGTTCAACACTTTTCCTACACTCTACTTTGTGTTGTTCTGATGTGTAACAGCTTCAGTGTGGCGTGCATGTGTGTAGCTCCTGCTGCAGCAGCTCAGGGACTGTCGTTCTATGGAGGGATGTTTGTGCCAGGATTTCACCACAGCACCTGCTGACGTCATCAGCAGGCTGACCTCAGGACGGTCCAAGCCCGGCTCACGTTCCCGTTAGAGGGCGAACGATCCAACGCGTGGTGAATTCTGGGAGGAGCCGACATCGAAGGACCAAAACGCGACGCCGCTTGGAGGCCAGAGGACGGTTGATTAAAAAGTTGTTAAAATAATTATTTTGCACTTAATACTCAAAAATATGTGCAAACAAAACTTCCACAAAATCCAGCCAATTACAGACATCAGCCTTGGTGTCCATGGCTGTGATTGGCTGGATTTTGTGGCTCATTTGGAACGCGCTGTCCTGCTGTGAGCGCAGGAGAGAGAATTTGTCTCCAGTGAAAAGGTTTGGATTCCACATATTTTTCACTTTTGAGTGCAAAGTAATTATTCGAGCGCACACAACTTTGAGAGTTTACCGCTCCAAACAGAGCGTTGTGCTGATATTCCTCCTTGAAGCCTCGGCGCCCAAATGCTGGCGTGGAGGAGATGCAAAGGCAAAGTCGGTGTTTGGTGTTTTTACTGGAAGCTTTTATTACAAGTGCAGCACATAAACATAGTTTTGTTTCTCCCTTCCACCAATAAAAAGGAAAATGCTTTTCTTAACCTTCATGGTGGAGAGAAGCTTTCACAGTGTTTAAAAATGAAGTGATATGTGATGAAAAGTTCCTTCCTCAGAGTTAAGAGGAAGAAGACGTGGTTCATGAGAGCGTGGTGTCATCACCATAGAATATCTGCAGAGAGTCACGGTTAATGAGCTAAACGACTTTGTAGCTGTCCTGGTTTGAAGGTCACAGTGACTATGGTGGGTTTTTATTCAGTCACCACCAGTTACTAAGTGAAATGTGCAACGGAAATTCCACTGAGCTGATCGATTGGTGTTAGCAGATGTATTCAGAGTGATCGGTGTGCAGGTCAGAGCACAGAGGATGAACGCCTCATGGATGGAGACGCTCCTTTCTGAACCAGCTGACAGGACAACCGTGGCGGGCTTCAGAACTAGTTACTTGATATCTTTGATGGACTGAGCAGTACTTCAGTGAATGGGGTCTGTCCAGCCGCAGCTTTCAGCTCTGTATTGATTAGCAATGGGGGGTCTAACATGAGCATGCACAGATGCGTGTTAGAATCACTGTTGCAGCGCCTTGTGTAGCTCTGAAACAATCGACTTTTCTATTTTAAAGCCTCTCTCTAAAGCTCGGTTTATACTGTTCTTCCTCCTCAAACTGCACGTGTCCCAGCTGAGCATCTGCAGTCGGTTTCACATCTCAGAGTGTAAAAGACCGAACCGATCTGCCTTCACTCCCCTACAGCAGCACCACGCTGCCCGGAACACGTCTACTGTGTTACCTGAGACTTTGACCCACACAAAGTCAGAGTTCTGAGCGGTCCAACACACAAAGTACTTCCTGGATAGTTTGACACGTGTCCGGGTTATAGAGACGGCAGGCGGGTTAGGACGAGCCTGGAGGATGTCGGGTAGCGTTACTCCTGCCTGCCGTTGTGTTTCAGTGTCTGGTTGTGAGCAGACTGTACACAGAAACAGGAAGGAAAGACCTCTGGAGCTGCAGGAGAAGGAATTCTTTTGTCTCAGCTGTAGTAACACGGGCTCAGAGCAGCTCACAAACGTGCACGCGAGCTGTTGAGCAACAGCCTGAAGCTTTTCCGAGCGTTTGACTCTGCTTTCTTCTTCCAAGTTTACATGCGTCACACAGAGGGTGATGTCACGAATAGCGCAGTAACTGGGTTCCTCTGGAGACCTGAACATGTACAGTAATTAGCCTCCCTGGTTAGCTTCAGCATTCAAATGAGGAATGTTTTCTCTAGAGACGTGTCCTTCATGAACAAATAAAAACGCACAACAGTTTCCACTCCGGTCATCACAACATTCTCAGGTCTTAAAGGTCAACAGGACTGTCCTCAAGTCAAGACGGGCAACAAATATTATGAATATTCTTCATTCTCTCAAAAGTCAGACTTCCGGTTTTTAGGTAACATTTTTGTTAGAATATGCTCCATTTCAGCTGTGGACTAGCTTGTTGAGAGACGACATCCTGTTTTCTTTTTTTTACCATGCCCCCCTTCAGTTGACGCAGCAGCCTGCCTTTTCCCTTGAACACATGGCTGCAGCCGTGATACTCTAGAAAAACAAAGATCACTGGAGAAAAACCGCCAAGGTCAATGGAACTGGGAAACTAACAGCTCTGGTTCATGTTGCCTAAAAAATCTACTGAGCAGGAAACGCGTGGATTAAAAGGAGTGTCGCAGCATTTCACACACACAGCTTTGAAGCCACATAGGTTCATTAAATAATTACTACCTCTGTGGGAAACAGTAAAAACTGAAATGCTCAAGTGTTTGAAATCAGGTCCTCCAATAAAACAAACCAGCAGCAAACCAAACAAGACACCCGTTTGAATTCTGGTTCCTCAAACCATGAAGCCATCAATTGTAGATTTTGTTAGATTCCTGTGAAAGGCTGGGGTAATGAGGCAGGGCTCACCTCTCTGTGTGGCTCCCAATGGAGATATGCAATCCTCTAGGGCTGTTCTGATTCATTTTAACGATGATTTAATTCATATCATAATTTCTCTGTCCTGCAGTGGATCCAGATCCTCTGTCCTGCAGTGGATCCAGATCCTCTGACCTGCAGTGGATCCAGATCCTCTGTCCTAAAGTGGATCCAGATCCTCTGTCCTAAAGTGGATCCAGATCCTCTGACCTGCAGTGGATCCAGATCCTCTGGATCCAAACTCCCTCCAGTGAGACTCAGACAGAAATTCCTGCTACTGAACAGTGAAGTTTTCCAGATTCTTGGATTTCTTCCAGATCATCAAGTTCAATGAAATCTGTGTCCAAACCAACAAGTCAACTAGAATGAATGTCAGATCCATTCACATGGTAGTTTCCTAAAGTTCACCACTGTTGTTTTTCCACATCCAGAGAATCCAAAGGGAACATTCTAGAACATTCTAGACACTGGATGGTCACATGACTTTATTCACAGTCTGTCACACATTGGACTGGAATGATGGACTGATCCGTGTTCATGACATCACACGTGTGTTGTTGCTGTGATTGGTCGGTTGGACCTCATAGGAACATGAACCTAATGCACAGATATTAATATAATTGATTTATTTTGTTCTGAGACTGATTTATAATGTGTAGGTCAATTAGATGAACAACTCCTCAGACAGATCGTCTGGTTGGATCGGAGGAATATAAATTGATTCATTGATTAATCAGCACAGCCCTAAATTCTCTGCGGGAAGAACTGGCACAGCATAGAAGGTGAGCAAACGTCAACACTGCACGCAAGTTTCCAGGCTGCCACCATGTGGCCAAAAGGTCAAGGTTGTCCTGGGTGCTAATTCCTTCATGATCAACATGTAAGGGTGAGAATTATCATCTGAAATCTTTGTAGAAACCTCCGTATTCTGCCAAAATGATCTATAGCCACATCCGTTTGCTCTGCCTCCATGGTTTCTCATTTTATGTTGGTGTTCTGTTTTTTTAATCTTCTCCTTAAAACAAAGTTGGCAGCATTCTAACAGCAGTTCTGCCAGCAACATCGGATCCAAGCAGCTTCTCATGCTCTTCATGTTCTCTCTGTTTCTGGAACAATTCTGTATAGACTATTCTAGCCATTAGTTTCTCTATTCATCTGGTTTGTTAAACAAACATCTGTTTGCTTAGAAATCTTACACCTGGTGATGACCTGTTGGGGCTCCGCCTCTCATTTCCTCTAAAACGGTTCATAAGTCTTCACCTTGAAACAGGCACATGTGGACAAAGAGGTTTTTGTCCCGGCACATGATGGACCTCATGTCTGCCAAACTGGTTCCTTGATTAAATGGTACCAGCTGTTTGGGGTCATTTTGATCCTATCAGGAAGTAGCTTGTAGTACGCAAAGCCGAGTATTTATTTATAGTTTTTGTAAACATCTTCACATGTTCCCAGATGTGCAAGCCGTGGAGTCTGTAAGGCATGGTGGTGAGACAGAAGACCAACAAGGCCAACATGCGTGTGCTGTTTGAACTGCAGCGTCTGCAATGATGTCTGGGTCAGGGTTATGTTTACGTCTTTATCGTTTTCCCAGCTGCATTTGAAAGGTCTTCCTAAATGCCTTTATTAGAATTATTACAGAGACCTACATCCATTCCCAAAATCTGATGCTGGATCATAGTTCTGCTCGTGACTCCACATTTGCTGTAATCTACAGACAGTTGGAGGCTGTAAGTTTTCTTTCTATTTGGTTCCTACTATAACAGACTTAGATATTATACATATATGTAATTTATATCCAGATAAAGGTTGGGGGGGGGGTCTGTAGCGTAGTAGTTTGTCAATACTGTGGAGCAAAGGTTCTTGCTTGAACTCCAAATCCTAGACTCCTCCCACATTCTCCAACTTTGCTGAACAACAAGGCTCCTCTCTGTTGTCGGTCCTCACTCGTCGAACCTTTTACCCTCATGCCAGGCTCCAATAGTCATTTGATTCAAATCTCAGAAAGCTCTGTGTGTGTGTGTGTGTGTGTGCGCGTGTGTGTGTGTTTGCGTGTCCGTGTGTGTGTGCGTGTGTGAGTGCGTGCGTGTGTGTGCAGGCCTCAGCAGGTAGAGAACCCCACTCTGGGACTTTCAGTCGGCTGGAACAAGAAAAAGTTGAATGCTGGGAGATTTTTCTGAAGGCGGGTCCCTAGAATACATTTCTGCACTGGGTCCATGGGTGCACCTTGCTTTTCTTCTTGGGTGCACCAGCACAAAGGTTTGGGACACACCCCTTAACCACATTGCATTGAATGCAGCGGTTTTGCTTTTCAATCGCTGTCTGTATCGGCATTAAGGAGTTAAAGATCGTGAACTTACAAAGTGGAAGGCACTAAACTTTTATTTGAAACACAATTCTACAACAATGACAAGTTCCATTAAAAAGTTGATGTTTAAAATGCTTCATTTAGTGAAAATTTAAGGTAAAAAAGAATGAAAGTGTAGTGTTTAGTACAGAGCGGATCCAGAATCCTTCATAGGTCTGTCCTGAACTATATATAACTAGAAATGATGGACAAACATCCTCATCCAGTCAGTGATATCCCATAATACCTACCGTTTTTGGTTAATACTTTAGCATTTCATTTAGTTTCAGGAGTCAGTCTCCCTGCTGTGTTGAGTTTGTCAAATCCACAGGAACCTTTGAATGCCAGCAGATCTTTAGTTTTTATTCCATAATGCTGGACTTATTTACTTATTTTCCTAAGAAAGTTAAACTTTAAAATGGTAAACAAATAAGGAAAGTGTATGGAGGGTGTAGTGGGGGGCTTTACAGCCTAAAAACTTTGTAAAAAGAAATAAATGGAGCTTCCGCAGTCAACAAGGAGCATGTATTTCAAAAATTACTTGGGGTCACTCTTGGCTTTATATGTAATAGCAATGGGAAAAATACTTACTATTTTGGCAATAAAATATGGATTGTGTTCTCTAAATTCCAAATGTCATAACTGTAAAACAATACTACCTTCTTATTCAGAGGGATGGAACATCAGAGCCCAGTAAGTCTTTTTGTTGCAGTATTCCTAATTTGAATTTTACGGTAGGGCAGTCTGGACGAGACGCTAAGGCTGAATCCGAAGTCTTCCCCCTACATTTACCCGGAGAGATATGGAAGAATAGTTTCTTCAAATGCGGATATTACTTCCACACGATGATGTCATCAATAGTCACCGGCGTTGGCGCGGAGCTGGAAGCACTTGGAAAATACAACATCGGTTGAAAAACTTTAAGTCCTGCAGAAACAGAAACTTCCATTTAATAAAGCTCTGTGCATCAGCGCTCAGCCACGTACAGAAAAGTCTTGTAGGTTGATTTCCTGACGTTCCTTTTTGCCTTCTGGCTCTCACAGCGGAAGTTTGTGGAAAACGTTGTAGACCCCGTCATCGTTTTCACCAGAGAACCTGCAGTTTTTGAGGGACAAAAACCTTTGCCACTCTATAAAGGGTTTGTGTACAAATGATAGGAAAGGTTTGCAAATGCAGGTAAGTTAGGAAGTACCACAAACACCAATGTGTTCCGGACGTCGTCTGTTCTGGTCAGTCTGTTGATGTTAAAGGCAGGAATCCTCGGTCATTCTGGGAAAAAGGAACAGGAAAAGTGTTTGAAATACAAAATCAACCTTCATTGAAAGGAAATTAAATAAACTCATTTTTATTTAACCGGTCCAATCTGCCATATTACAACTTTATGAGCAGAACTTTCATCCGTTTCCACCACTTGTTTAGAATTTCTTTCATTTCCTGCTCTTGCCGTCCTCTGGATCTGCTCCAACATATGAGCCTTTTTATGATTTATTTGATATTTTTATGACTGTCCCGCTGTTCTTTGGAACAGGATGCTGTCAGAGTGGGTCCTCTGGAAAAATGTCTTAACACTAAAAGAACAGCAAAGCTTTGTTTTATTGAACGCTGCAGCTTCTTCCTCGGTTCAGACATGAAGGACTAAATAAAAAAAGGCCTTTAAGTTCCTAAACTTCAGCCATCTTTGCACGGTGTCTTGGCAGATTTCTTCCGCCTCCTGCTAAAGTGTTTGATAAATCATGTGCAGATGATTAATGGGATAATGTGGCTCAAACCCAAAAGCCTCCAATGCTGCGTCCACTCCGGGCTCAGAAGCGCGCCTAACCATGAAAGTCTTCGGGAATGGGCGCTTATGGGCGATTCAGGCTACCGGGCTCAACAGCTCTCACACGTTAAAAACGTGTCTACGCTCTATGAACGAAATGGTTCCCAAAGAAAACATGTAGTGCTATTCATCACACTCTAACAGTACGTGTTCATGTTGGGTGTTAGGAGTGAAGGAGAACAGTAATGAAAGGTTTCCCCCAGAAACCCTTGAGGTCTGAACACTGGACTAGCAGAAAAAGGAAATTATCAGCAAAGATGAATGTGTTTAATGTGTTTATTATAGTTCCGATCATGCACCATATGCAGAACCTTCAAAAAAAAAAAAAGAAACTTTCATTAAAAAAAGAAAAAAACGTGTGTTGATGCAGTGATGCGGTTATTGTCCCACCCCCAGAGCTGAGTGAACGCCACATCCTAGAAGCATGTTATAACCAGCATTTACTGCATTGACGCGCCGCACATGCCCGGTTTGAACAGAACATAACTCTGACACTGAAAGAATCCCCCTATTTCCATCCTAATGGCATTCATATCCATCTTTTCTGATGTTTCTTTACATTTATACTTTTTTTTACAGTAAAGTAACATTTAAATGTATGAGTACATGCTCTCATTTCGTCCAAATTCCTGCATTAATGCCACACATTTATATTGAACCGTTTGTTGTTAAATCATTGTTTGTTAAGAACTGCTTTTGCAGAAAATCGTCTTTTCTGTCGTGCATCAAAGATGACTGTTACTGTGAACAGCATGTTCTGCTGTTCTGTGCTCTATAACTGCCCCTGAGGGCTTTCACACATCATTGCTAATCAAAGGTCATGACCTAGAAACGCAGCACAGTAGTGGAGCGTCCGACAACACACGGCCGTCTTTGAAAAACGCAGAGAAATCTGCACTAAAGCATGCGTATGTGCTCACAGGTGAGTTTCTATCTTTAAGCTCCACCCATCTTCTGGTCTATTGGTCTTCTGCTCTTTTTATTATGAATATGCTGTTTCTGACCAAACTCAAAAAACGCTCGTCTTCTGGACAGAGCGGCAGGACTTTATCAGAAATTCACCTCTGAGTTGTGGGCGGTACTTTGACTTTGCATAGGTTTTCCCCCCACTTCCCATCATCCCTTTGTTTCCACTCTCTCCTGCTAGCTTACAGCCCCTCACACCCCCAACCTAAAATTAGCGGTGCAACAAAAATGGCAGCAACATCAGATCTGTCCAGTCATACAGTTTAGATCCAGATTCCAGCTCAGACCAGGAAAGCAAAGATGGTCATCAGAAGGGGGTGGAGCATGGAGACTTTGGCCCCGCCCAGCAGTAATACGTTACAAATACGATCTTTTTCCCAGCGCGCTTTTTTCCATCTGCTCCTGATTTCACAACGATTTGAATAAAGAAAAACTCAGAAATGCAATTTTAAGCCTAATTCTCTTGATATACGTCATAAAATGCCACAATAACATGTTCCAAACGCCAAAAACAGCATTTTCATTGGACAATGGAGATCTCACCGCCAACACGCCGTGATGCTTGGTGGACTGTTTATCTGGTGACTGTGACAAACGGAGGTCCTGATTCTATCCACTCAAAATAAAAACCTAAAGCCCCAGCAGGATTTTCTTTGCAGAGGTCGGGTTGACTTCTTGCTCAGTGCTCTAGACTAACCTTAGTGTCTGTTGGCAGCAGAGGGCCTAACTTTTCGTAGGTGGACCCAGATTGTTAAATCGATGTTAGAGTCTTTAATTGCTGCTCCTGCTGCTGAAGGGCAGAGAGGGGCACTCGGAGGGCATTTACGTTTCATAGTCACTCCTTCTAGATGTTTCAGTGTTTCTTATTTGACTAAATTGTCATCAGCCTCACTACAACATCTTCAAAGTCTGAATCTTTTTATATTTAGCTTAAGTCCAAAAAAGCATTGATGACATGCTAAACTTCTGGGTGGCTGTGATGCAGCGGTCGACCCTCGATTGGAAGGTTCAGGTCCCGCCTTGCCCATCCATATGTAGAAGTGTCCTTGGGCAAGACACTGAACCCACCTTGATGGCAGTATTTAGCAGCGGAGCCGCCATCAGTGTGTGAATGTAAAGCACTTTGGTAGAGGTGCCATTTACCATTTAAACTCCAGTTCAGCGTCTTCATTGTCCTCTTTACCTTTCTCTCTTTGTGCTGTTAGAAACAGAAATGTCACCAAATGTAATGTCACTGCACGCAGTTCTATTACGCAAACCTCTCACCTGAGGAAAGCAGCTATTTGACAGTTTTTGTCAAATTCAGAATGTGTTTTTCATCAACTTGTTAACTGCCCAACCAAGACCAAATCAATGGAGGTTTTTCTGCTGCTTATTGCCTTGAGGGACTAACACACAATCAATGTTGTTAATAATAGGATTTCCTGTTTGGTTGAGCCGGCGGTTAATCCTCTGAACATGTTACCCAGATAACAGCTCTGTGACTCCCATGGTTCATTGGGTTAATGCGACGCCGCCTCTCACTGTGCTGCTGCCATGAAGCACAACAAACGCAAACAAACTAAGGCTTCAAACTAGTACGCCCCCTACAGCCTTTAGTTGACACATACAAGTCAGACTTTATCTACATTCTAGAAATGTAAAAAAAACCACAACCTCGTAATTATGGTTTCCATTAAATCCCAATTATACGAAAAAACACAAACGACTCGAGTCATTAAGAAACACGGTGACTGATGTCATCAATACTTTATATGACAGCAGATTCAGTCACATCTCTGCCACGGCTCTAGCGCTCTTCATCTATCAAGGGACACGTCGGCGTCTTCTTCAAGCCGGTGTCTTCTTACATGTGGGAGGGGCTACAGATGAATTTACTTTAGGAAATGGTGGTTGGTGGTTTTCCAGAGGAGCTGTGGATCCAACAATTCCACATGACACGCTCAACCTTTGGATGAGCTGTGGGACCACCAGAGGCTCTGAGTCCAGAATGAGTCTAGAATGTCTGGAATCAAATTAAAAAAATATTCAGGGTCCGAACATGCCGAGCCATTCCCCTTGGCTTTCCCACTTCCTGTCGACTAAGCGTGGTATTTTGTTGTTGGTCACATGACTCATTTAATTCGCAGACAGTGTTTCCATTGCAGTTTTGCCAAGTATGTCTAGTCCGATACACCTTACTTCCTCCAAGTGCATAAAAACACTGGGATCATGTTGGGACTTGTACATGACAGTTGCAGACTGCAGTTTCTCTTCTTTTAGAGTTTCTGCTGTGGCTTGGGACTTTTGTCAAGGAAAAGTGGACCTTAGCTTAAAAAAGGTTGAAAGCCGCTTTAGACCATGGTATGTAGGCCGGCACAATGAATCGCAAATTTATCGCTATGGCGATATCAAGCATTGCAATATGCAAATCCCAAAAGACGGCGAAAAATCGCTATAAATGGTTACTTTAAATGTGCCAAAACAACCTTGTGGCAGCTTGAAGGATTTAACGAATCAAAGAAATCCATTTATGCATTTGACCAATCAGATGGAGCCCTTCATGTTAGACGCTGGCCTCCCACGCAGACTAGTTTCATTTGGAGTATGATTTATGGTATGTTGACTCTTATTTAAATCAGACTGCAGTGAACTAGCAGGAGGGAGTGTAAACAAAGGGATGATGGGAAATGAGTGCAGGCTTACCTTGCACCTACAGTCCCGTCTACAACTCGGAGGTGAATTTCTGATGAAACTGTCCTAGAAAAAGATTTTGGCTAAAAACGACATCATCCTCGTTAAAAACCCCTTTGAAAAGCGATCAAACGATGATCCGAGTGGAACTCTGAGCTTTGCTTACAACCCCTCTTTAAAACGCATTCAGATTGATTGAAGTGAAAATAGCAGAAGTTGCATTTTTCAGTTTGAATCTCCTTTTATGATGGTTGTTTCAGAAATGTCTGGAAGCTCATGCTGGGACGGGATGACCCACCATCGTAGGTGCTGGTTTACTGGCAGACGGACCGGTTTACGATGGGCAGAATGAGTTTCACGGCTGATTGGACCCTTCCTGTTTCTGTGTAGGAACCGTTTGAGGATGGTTTTGCCAACGGCGATGAGCTGACGCCGGCTGAGGAGGCTGCGGCCAAGGAAGCAGCTGAACCTAAAGGAGTGGTGAAGTTTGGCTGGATTAAAGGGGTCCTGGTGAGTCACCCTAGTGGTGTGGTTGTTTCTTCTGTGTTTTCCTCAACTTTTTCTGAAATGTTTGGATAGTCTGATCTACTGAGCAACCCCTAATGATGTGAGCTCTACCAGAAGTTATTTGAATCCAATATAGTTTATGTCAGTGTTTTTCAACCAGTGTGCCGTGGGAAATTGCCCTCAACTGAAACATTTATGATCTCCAGGATTTCAGCTCTGTGTTCATCCAAACAAGCCCTAAAAACACTGAGTAGTTAGGAATATGACAGATCATAAAATACTTTTTTCTTTGTGTTTATTTGATTCTATTAAAGACATTTTGATCAGAATGATGGTACCGATTTAGCTGCAGCTTCAGCTGTTTTCAGAAAAGTCCCGCCCCTTTAACTGTCTCCACCAATCATTCTTGGATTCTTAATCACATGTCATCAGTCTGACCAATCAGAAGTGGTTAAAGTCTTCACTTCCTTGTTCTGATTCTGCTCATAAAGTCTCTCAGTTCTAACAGAAATACCAGCTAAAGCTCGTCTTTAGTGGTGTAGCTTTCCACAGAATCCGGTGTCAGACCGTGGAACAAGAGAACAAAACCATGAAGCTCAGAGACGAGAGTCTGTGTGCCACTACATCTCCCATGATGCATTGGGTTAAAAGTAACCCAACTCGTCTCTCCTCTTAACGTCTTGAAACCACAACGAACACAAATCAAACAGTTTTTAAATCTTTTAACTTCACTTTTATTACATCTTTTAGAGAAAAAAAACAGCTGCAGCTTCCAGCTTTTTCTGCCACAATTATAAAAAAAAGAATGTGAGATTGTGGAGGAACTGTTCAAAACAGACTGAGTTTCTCCCGTTTTTTTTGTTTTGTTTTATATTTTTTTTAAATGCTGGTGTGCCGCGAGATTTTTGTCAAGGTTTAAGTGTGCCGCGGCTCCAAAAAGGTTGAAAAACACTGGTCTATGTAATGGAATCCATGGAAAAGCGTTAAATCCTAAGAGGAGGTTTCGGATAAAAATGAGCGCTGGATGAAAATAAGTCACTAATCTAATAGTCAAGGCACGACAGCCCATACACACAACCACAGTAAATACACAATGGTTGTGTTTGCATAGCCAGAATGTGCACACATTCATTCATTCTCATTCTTTATTTCTAAATCCCAGACATTGAAAAAAACATTCTGTTAGCATCCAGGCTGAAAGTCATCACCTCATTAGGATGAGGAGAAACTATTTGACACTCAGGCCAGAGAAGGACTTGGAACCAGCTGACATGGTTGAGGCCTTTGAGGTTTGTTCGTCTGAACCGCAGCATCTGTAGACGGGCCTACAGCCGGAAACGCTGCCGTGATGGCGGTTATGTCTGAGTCCTTGATCCAAACCAACACCCAGCTGCTCACCCTCCTCTGCCGTTATGACCTCGAGAAAAGCCTCTGAGTTCTGATGGTGTTTGCTTCCAGAAAACACGAATGAAGGAAAACTTTCATGGGGGGGGGGGGGGGTTGGCTACAACACAACCAGATTAAATTACAGCAAAACGCAACAATCTGCCATCTATGTTGGGAAAAACTAACCTGTGTGTTTTTATGCATGTGTGTGTGTTTGTGTGTCCATGCATGTGAGTGTGTGTTCATGTATGTGTGTGTGTGTGTGTGTGTGTGCTCTCTGGATTGCATGCTTTGGATGATCCTTAACATGGAAGCGTTGCACTAACCGTGTTCTTGAAGCGATTTTCTGTGACGTGTAGCTCCACATGCGTGTTGCAGTGACCTGTGTGGAGTAATACCTGCTTGTTTTTCAGGTGCGCTGCATGTTAAACATTTGGGGGGTAATGCTCTTCATCCGCATGACCTGGATTGTAGGTCAAGCTGGGATTGGTGAGTAGGTTTAAAATATTCCGTGTTCAGTCTATGAAATCAACCTCCAACCTGTTTGTCTGTCACGTATGAAAGTCTTTATCTGTTGTCCATCAAAACTCGTCTTTTCTTCTTCTTCTTTTTGACCATTTTTGAAGTGAACAGTTGAAATGTCACTTTAGAAGTATTTTGGATTATTGGGCTTCAGCCCTTCATGAGGTTTGGAAGTGCTTTTTAGGTCTGTAAATGATTGGGATATGTTTAGTAATTCAGCCTAAACTCCATTTTTGTCATTTTCCGTTCACGTTTCAGTGATTGGGTCTGTTTTTGTGAACAGTGATGTCTATTTCCACTCTGTCACCACAGAACCATTTTCTGGACTGGTGATCTGTCACCAGCAGCTACTCAGCTGGAGTGTGCCTTCAGATACATTTGACCTTCATTTGATCTTAACATGATCTTCAAAATATGAATTATTATTAATTAGGCAGAAACTGTATTCAATGCCAAAGAAGCTTATATTTTGGCCCTTTTTAAAATACTTATTCTGAAGAATGTATATTGCACCATGTTTTTATGTCACATCAAACAGCATCACAATGTGGGAAGTATCATTTAAACTGCTAAATGTAGTTTAACTGACAGTATAATTCTTAATAATTCTTACGAGCGCTCAGTGCTCACATATGCGCCGTGTGACGAATAAATATGAATGAGACACTCACTGATTCTTACCCCACTTACAAAGATGAAAGGGTTTATGATGTTCACCATACTTTAACTGTTACAGACACGATGTCAAAGCAAAAATCAGGAACTCTCACTGCTGGATTTCTCTTTTCTTTTTCTTACGATTTCTTTTGAATAATTGGACAGAGGATAATTATGTATCTCCTACAAAAAAACAAGATTTCCCTTCACAGACCTGTTTCTTCGTTTAGAAGCTCCTTTGTCCTCCACTGGTTACCTGTATGAAGAAATGGCGTATACTCATAGAGCGCTTTTCTACCTGCAAGGCCCAAAGCGCTTTACAGTCACACACACATTCACACAGTCACACACACATTCACACAGTCACACACACATTCACACAGTCACACACACATTCACACAGTCACACACACATTCACACAGTCACACACACATTCACACAGTCACACACACAGTCACACACACAGTCACACACACAGTCACACACATTCACACATTCACACACACATTCACACAGTCACACACACAGTCACACACACAGTCACACACACAGTCACACACACAGTCACACACACAGTCACACACTGATGGCGGCTCCGCTGCCGAACACAGGCAGCTGCCTAGCACTAGAGGCAAGGTGGGGTTCAGTGTCTTGCCCAAGGACACTTCGACTCATGGGCGTGCAAGGCGGGAATTGAACCTGCAATCTTACGATCATGGGTGAACCGCCCTACTGCTGCACCATGGCCGCCTGTAAAGACACCTGTCCACACCCTTAAACAGTCAGACCAAAGAGCTGTCAAAAGACACCAGGGACGAGGCTGTAGACCTGAACTAGACTGAGATGAAGCAATCGACAATGAACGGCAGCAGCAGAGATCAACTGTTGGAGAAATGATTAGAAAATGGCAGAAACACCAGATCACCCACTATCTCCCTCCACCTGGGACTCAGGCCAGATCTCACCTGCTGGGTTCAGATGGATGTGAAAACGATGAGGAAACGGCCCAGAACTACATGGGGGAACTGGTCCTGTGAGCTGAAGAGAGCTGGGACCACAGGAACACAGGTTACTATGGTAACAGCACAGGTCCAGGCCGGTCTAAAGTTCTCCAGAGACCAGACTGGGAGAAGGTCATGTGGTCAGAAGAGACCAAAATGGAAGTGTTTGGTAGAAACGCCACTCGCCGTGTTTGGGAGGAAAATAATGCTGAGTTGCATCAAAAGAACTACATTCCCACTGTGAAGCATGGGGGTGGAAACATCATACTTTGGACTTACAATCCATCTTAAGAAAAGGATGAATAGGACAATGTAGGATTAAACAATGAATGAAAGTCTCCCATCATTGACAGCATTGGGGATGAAACGTGTGTGGATCTTCCAGCAGACAATGATGTCAAACACATCGTCCGGGCAACAACGGAGTAAAAAGCATTTGAAGGTTCTGGGGTGTTCTAGCTAATCTCCAGACCGCAATCCAACAGAGAGCCCTTGGAAAGTCCTTGATGCCCTGCAACCATCCCAAAACATCACAGCCCTTGAGGAGACCTGCATGGGAGAATGGACCAGAATAGCAGCTACAGCCCCTGTAGGGCAGCCCCTCCGGTGGGAATTCCTGATTCTTTTAACATCCTGTCTGCCTCCATTCAAGTGAACTTCTAGTGATCTTTACCAACCTCATCTTTTTAAGAGAGAGAACTTCATTCACTGCATTCTATCGACTGATGAGTAGAAAAGACTGAAACTTTCTCAAAACGTTTCAGCATTTCTCACACCTGCCTATAACTTTAGCGTAGTTCTGTAAATTTACTGACAATCTGGTGCAGAACACTCCACGTCTAAAGTTCACGTTTGACCATGAAGTCTCAGTTCAGCGTGACACGCTGACGCTGTTTACAGAGCCTTAGCGGCTGCTGAGACACTTGAATGTTACAGACCTCTTCTTCAACAACTGCTGTGTGTTTCTATAGTTGTATTGATATTGTGTGTTTGATTTTCAGCTTTCGCCTGTCTGATTATCCTCATGGCTACCGTGGTCACCACCATCACCGGCCTCTCCACGTCAGCCATCGCCACCAATGGATTTGTCCGAGGAGGTACACATCAAACTCGTGTCCAGCATGACGATGTGTGGTGTGCGGTGGCGATGCAGCAGCGCATTGGTGTTTGAAAGGAGCTGAAACCTAACATCTATTAACATCGACTGTTAGCACAGATTCATGAGGACTCTGTTGAAGGGGGAGACGCCTGACATGTTTTAGCCAGTACACCAAGAAATTCTCTATGTCGACAATGGTTAATGTAAATGTGAAGACACACTATCAGCACATTCTAAACATAATAGTAATACCAGTTTCAAACCTTGGACATTTGCTGATGTATGTGGCCAAATGTCAGACTTGATCATTGACACCAACTGCTGGATCAGCTGTTCTCTTCCTGGAAGAAATTGAAGTCTCTCTGAGGTCTATTTATACAACACTTTATAATAAAGGTCCCACAGTAAAAATTCAGACACGCAACAATGCTGGTTCCATGTTCCTGGGGTAAAAACTATCAATGCCATCATTTTTTAATATTTGTTTTGCTGTCCACCTCCCTACAAATATTCATTAGATCTGTTTTCAAACAAACTGAGATTTTCTCAGAAAACAAGCTAGTTACAGGAGAAAAATGAGAAAATATGCTCTAAAATGGTTTACAATTATAACCTTTTGATGTAGCGTCAACATTAGAAATATTCTTCGGAACAAGAATGTTTAAGAATTTCTCCAATTAAACAAATCAAGGTTAAAAAAAAAGGTTAAAGATGTGAATTTAGTTAAAGGTCGTGTTATTTTCAAAAAGCTGCTTCATCAGCAGCTAAATAACCAATTTCCCAGTGACATTAAACCCATTTTTATCCTTTCTTTGTCCAGGTGGAGCATATTATTTGATTTCCCGGAGTTTAGGGCCAGAGTTTGGAGGTTCGATCGGTCTGATCTTTGCCTTTGCTAATGCCGTCGCTGTTGCCATGTATGTGGTGGGCTTTGCTGAAACAGTTGTAGAACTTCTCAAAGTAAGTGTGTCTTCATCGTTTTTCACTCTGCCAACACTTGTTCACTGGACTGAACAAACTGTTGTTCTTGCTGTAGGGTGCTGATGCTCTCATGACCAATGAGGTCAATGACATTCGGATCATCGGCACCCTCACCGTCATTCTCCTCCTTGGCATTTCTGTGGCAGGAATGGAATGGGAAGCCAAGGTAAAATCTGTTTACTCTCCGACACATCGCCAGTTAACATGACCCCGTCTGGCCCAAACATCACAGTAATGCTGCGTTCACTTTGAACGCAATTCGTGTGGCACATCTGTGTTCTCTGCCTCTGTTTTGCTGCGTGGTGAATTCGCCGCTGAACGCTTGTCCAAAAATATGCTCAAAAACCCAACGATCCTGCCACGTGTGGGAGGAGCTACTGACATTTTCAGCCTCACTGTTACATGGACGGATTGACTGTAGCTCTCATGTACACTCACCGTTCCACCACATCCCAAAGGTTCTCTATTGGGTTCTGTGACTGTGGAGGCCGTTTGAGTCCAGAGAACTCACTGTCATGTTCTAGAAACCAGTCTGAGATGATTCCAGCTTGATGACATGGAGCCTCATCCTGCTGGAAGTAGCATCAGAAGATGGAACACTGTGGTCATGAAGGGATGGACACGGTCAGCATCAATACTCAGGTAGACTGTGGTGATGGAACCATGCTCAACTGGTACTAAGGAGACCAAAGAAAACATCCCCACACCATGACACCACCACCACCAGCCTGAACCGTTGATACAAGGCAGGATGGATCCATGCGTTCATGTTGTTAAATTCTGACCCTACCATCTGAATGTGGCAGCAGAAATGGAGACTCATCAGACCAGACAACGTTTTTCCATCTTCTAGGGTCCAGTTTTGGTGAGTCTGAGTGAATTGTAAACCCCAGAGATGGTTGTGGGTGAAAATCCCAGTAGATCAGCAGTTTCTGAAGTCCTCAGACCAGCCCGTCTGGAACCAACAACCACGTTCAGAGTCACTCTGTCACCTTTCTTCCTCATTCTGATGCTGTTTGACCTGCAGCAGATCGTCTGGACCATGACTACATTAATGCACTGAGTTGCTGTCATGTGATTGGCTGGTTAGGAATTAAGAACAGTGGGACAGGTTGCCTAATAAAGGGGCCAGTGAGTTTACAATGCATGGAAGGCACGGATGATGTTTAGAGATCAGGTTTATTGATTTGCAGAGTTCTACAAAAGTGTCAGTAATGCTTCATGACATCATTCAGATACCTTTCCAGTTCGGTAAGCTTCACCATCTACTGCAGGAGCTGCCTTCCTCACTCTGTGCCTTAATCTGACCACTTGCTGTCCCGCATTAGTCTGAGGAGGAAGAATCCAAGAACAAAAACAACCGTTTTGTTATTGTCTCCAAAAAAATGTGGAAAACGTCATAAAGTTCAGGAGAACGATCAGATTCTCCTCCACCCACTGATTACATCATCAACACATCATGGACCAAAGCGGAGTTCCTGTTGGTTGACGTAACGTAAATATTCACCAAGGTTCAGATATTTCAGTGAATGCGTCTGGATTTCTGCTGCACCACCTGAAGCGCTCTGCCGCCAACCTCTGTGCCTGCCGCTTAAATCGGGCTTCAGGCCCTCCGATCACGTCTGTAGATTGACTGAAAATGGCTGCCCCAATCGTGTGTGAAGGTAGCTGAAGGTGGTTCTTGAAAACGTTTTGGGTGCTTTCAAACAAAGCGGTTTGGTTCACACCAGAGATTCTTACCCCAGAGAGTCCCTTCATTACAAGTGTGTGAGTTCACCCAAACTCTGCTGCAGACCCAACAAGCACGTCTCTTTTCTGGAGCAGGACTATAACCACCAAAGAGGAGACGTAAACAAAACATACAGAAAGTTACAACAGTGGCGTCGAGTTTGAGTTGGGGGAAAAAAGATCTCCTGCCACAATTCAGTGGCACAATGATCAACCCAAAGTCCAGGAGATGGTAGGTTTGGATCAACAGTTGGGTCAGTGGGACCCAGGCCTTCTGGCCTAATACTCAGCATTTTAAGTAATGGTAAACGGTTTAACTGCAGGTGCTACTGTAGAAGATGTCACAAATTCTTCAGGAGTTCTTCAGGAGTTCACCAGACTGTCTTGGTGACGAAGCATGCATGAACTAACATTAGCACACGTTCTTTCCCCCCTTTAGGCCCAGATCTTCCTGCTCGTTGTTCTGATCACAGCCATTGTCAACTACTTCATTGGATCCTTCATTCCTGTCGAATCCAAGCAAGCTAAGGGATTCTTTGGCTATGACGGTATGATCCAAGGCTCCATCATTTTTACACAAAAGCTTGTGCACCAATGTATTAGTTGATGTCTGTTCTTATCATTGCAGCTTCCATCATGTGGGAGAACATGGGTCCGGACTTTCGCGATGAGACATTTTTCTCTGTGTTTGCCATATTCTTCCCTGCAGCCACTGGCATTCTAGCCGGCGCCAACATTTCAGGAGATCTTGCTGTAAGTAAGCCGCATCAGAACCAAGTAGGTTTGGGTGGGACATTCTGGGCCGTAGTCTGATACCGCATCCTGGTATCAGTATGTTTAGTCGGCTTTCAGAATGATCAGAATGTGTGTTGGACTGGCACTGGGGTTGAGAATAGCCGGATGTGATCACTAGCAATCATTTGCTCAAGGTTTCTGCAAACCGACTGCCTGCCCTACTTCTTTTTAGTTCTAAACTATTTTGAGTTGTATTCACTCATTCAGTCCTTGAATAGTAAACAGAGAAAGGGATTACTTCAGCTCAAATGGATTTAGTTACATTTACCCAGAAGGAAAAGCAGAGATTTCTAAACCCTGAAGCCGCTGTGGTACAGCAGTTTTCCATGGAGGAAAAGATTGTTGGTTTCACTCTCACTCTGCTATCTTTGGTCTCAAAGTGCCCTTTGGCAAGACATTGAACCCCACATTGCTCCCAGAGCCTTGCATGGCAGCAGTGTGACTGTTTGTGCATGGATCTGTGACTGCTGGTAAATGCAGTAACACGTACATCATCAGCGTGATCGTTGGCTAAAGGAACAGACATGCATTCCTAGCTAACATTTGGATCAGCTCAGTGTCAAACGTACACACTGGAGGGTGGAAGCCAGAGAAGAGTCGATGCAAAACCATAAGTGGGCTCAAAAACTGTCAAAAGTGAGCAGGTTCATGTTAACTGACTAGATCTGGTCCATCTAATGAGATTTGACACAATGAACCAATGAATGAACATCAACAACATTTAGCATGTTTATCTAAACTCAAGTACCCAAATGGCCTTTGGCTCTTTCTTCAAACCTAGTTCTTATCCAGAAAACCATCCAGCAAAGAGAAACTTTAGGAAAAGAAGTTTTTTCAAGAGCACATTTGTTTTTGTCATTTGGGACTCAACTTGCACAGAAAGAATCATCCGGGTTAAAGGTGTGCTAATGACCCTGTGACATAGTTGAAGTGGAAAGACCCAGTTAGAGCTGCAAATATAAAGCCGGTTTCCCACAAACCAAAGTGCTGAAGCATTACGAGCCTCTTTACTCGCCCACCAAGATACGAACTAAAAACAGATGATCTGATAATTACAAGCTTCCTTTAGAAATGCTGTCATAAAAAAACCCTGATGTACGCGTTCTGCAAAATAAATCAGATAAACCTAGATGACGGTAAGTATACATTTACCCAAAAAAATTCAGCTTTTGAGGGGAGACACCTACACGGATGAAGGTGATGACTCCTCTGATACTGGCAGTTTTCTGATGAAGGACGCAGGATCATCTCATTTGGTTCCTTGAGAAATCTGATAACCCAAAAAAACACACAATGATTGGACATGTTGGGTTTATGTAAATAGTCTGACTTCAATGTAAACGACCCAAAAAAAAGTCCGGCCTCTGAGAGATGGAGTGGATCAGGGGCATCAGGGCATTTACTGATCATCTTCTTTGTTTCTTGCAGGACCCACAGATGGCCATTCCCAAAGGAACCCTTCTGGCTATACTAATCACAGGAATAGTCTACCTGGGGGTTGCTGTGTCCACAGGTGTGGTAGTGCCTTGTGTTTGTCTACAGCTTTATTTCAGTCATTTCATCCATAGGATTAACGTACGTATCTCTTAACTGGCTCCAGGTTCCTGTATTCTGCGGGACGCCACAGGAAACATTACCCATCGCGTCAGTTCTTCGATGCTGGAAAACTGCACCGACATTTCATGCAAGTTTGGCTTTGACTTCTCCAGCTGCAAGGCAGGAAAGGACTCATGCAGCTATGGGCTCCACAATGACTTCCAGGTATGGGACGGTGCATGAACATGGAGTGGGAGGGTTGGGAAGGTTGAAATCACTGTTCTCCTAAATGCCATCTTTTACGTAGGTGATGAGTGTGGTTTCTGGTTTTGGACCCATCATCTCTGCTGGAATCTTCTCGGCCACACTGTCCTCGGCTCTGGCCTCCTTAGTCAGTGCTCCCAAAGTTTTCCAGGTAAGATGCAACCTGAGCTCTGACACGTCTGACTGTTTAAACGGCTGCTAGCAGTAAAACTCGTCCTTTTTTGCAGGCCCTGTGTAAGGACAATATCTACCCGGGTATTGGAATTTTTGCCAAAGGCTACGGCAAGAACAACGAGCCGCTGCGAGGCTACATCCTGACCTTTGGGATCGCTCTGGCCTTCATCCTTATTGGTGCTGATGCACACATGAGCTATCTGCATAACTGCTTTGAACACGTTTACCATGAGCAGACTTTAGCTGAACCTAGCTCATGGTCACATGACCTTCTGCCTTTCTCCTTTCAGCTGAACTCAACGTTATTGCTCCAATCATCTCTAACTTTTTCCTGGCGTCCTATGCTCTGATCAACTTCTCCGTGTTCCACGCTTCTCTGGCGAATTCACCAGGTAAGGTCAAAGGTCAACACTCAACGTGAACCTTTTGCCTTCAAAGTTTGAACTTGTTTCATATCAGTAAGTGGAAAGTTATGAAGCTACAGACACAAACGCTATAGTGCATGGAGTTGCAGCCGGTGGTATTTAAAAACCAAACGTAGTACAGTTGAGTTTATGTACACGAGTATAGAAATGTGATCATGCATTCCATTCATAAATGTATTGTTTTCAGCAGCTGTACAGTCTCCCAGCTGTAGATACATTGAATGCAGGAGCTAAAAAGTCATAATTTAGTGACTAAATGTGATTTTTGTGATTGATTTTTTTTTTTTTTTCTTCTTTTAATCTTATTTTTGAGCAGAACTGCAGGTACAGATTCTCTTTCTGGTTCTAACTCTTCTAGCAGGTCATATGGACTTAAATGGTACATATAATGTAGCTGGCAGAAATGGAGTCCTGCTGAAGGATTTGTTTGTCTGAAGAAACACCAACCATATAAAACAGCTCCAAAGAAGTGTACCGTTTATGTCCTGTGGTTTGGTCTAGACCGGTCACTGGTAACCTAGAACACTGATTAAGCCCCATTGCTAAAGTCCTTCTTACCTTAACTAGCTGTGGTCATTAGTAATTGCTATGTGCTCTTCGTTCAAACAACAGGCAGCTAACAGTCATACCTTAACCCAACCATTTCCTTCACTTCAGCAATAACACGTCTACGTCTTTTAACAGTGACGTCTGATGCATTTAACATGTAAATGATGAGAATAAAGATCTGTTATCTGTCTTTAAATGCTCCACTGGTGTGTAATCTGATGCATCTTTCTCATTTATCACAAGTACCGTATGCATTTTTAAGAAAGGCACTCTTTGTGCACTATGTGACGATCTCCTAATTCATTACTGTACAAGAATGTTCTCTTTGTCGTGGTGGTGTGACTCTTGAATCGCCATTGCAGGGTGGCGTCCCAGCTTCACATACTACAACATGTGGGTCTCTCTTGCTGGAGCCGTGCTGTGCTGTGTGGTGATGTTCGTCATCAACTGGTGGGCTGCCCTCCTCACCAATGTCATAGTCCTGGGTCTCTATATCTACGTCAGCTACAAAAAGCTGAGTGAGTACGGAGGAACTATCGCCGTTCCAAGCTCTTGTCTGGATCCTCACCTGTTGGCTTTATCTGCGGCTCCATCCCTTTCCCTCTCGTTTGGACCATCAGTGGTCCCACGGGGTCCACTGAGCAGAACCTAGTTCAGAAACCTGACCGCATGACCGTCTCCTTTCAGATGTGAACTGGGGCTCATCAACTCAAGCTCTCACCTACCACCAGGCGCTGACCCACACGCTTCACCTGAGCGGAGTGGAGGACCACATCAAAAACTTCAGGTGGGGGCCTGGAGGCCATGCATCCAAATTCTTCTGATCTGATTTTTTTTTTTCCTTCCTGAAAGGCCTTCTTGTTTTTCACCAGCTGGTTTGGGGAACATTGACTGGTATCTTCAAAGGTTTCTCATGAACTGAATCGTAGTAACTCTTCCTGCAGACGATATCATCGTGTTTTTTAGTTCGCCCTGTAGTTTTCCAAAAATCATCTGGATAACCAGAACAATTTAATTTAAAAAATGTTCAAAAACTTCTGGATTTTTCCCGTCAAGAAAGAAACTAATGTATCATCAAAAATCCTCGGCCCCAGATGAGTTTGAAGACTTTTTAAAGCGGGACTAGAAAAGTGAAGCTGTCTTAACCCAACGGTGTGAATGCTGAGTCTGTCCAGGCTGCCTACAGTCTGGATTTTAAGGACTGACTTGTGATGGGCAATTTTTGACTGTTGCCATGGAAATGAACTAATCAAGAGATTAAATGGTGTAATTAGGCATGTGATGATCCCTCCAGAGAATGGCTCATGTGCTCCTCTGAGCTCCTTTGCGTCTCTTTCCATCACTTCCAGTAAATCCCTTTGCTTTGATGTGAACCAGTCTTCTCTGTGTGTCAGAGGGGAAAAACATGCGAGTAAGCGGACTGATGGAGTCGTCTTTGTGTGATTTTGTGTATCTGTAGACCCCAGTGTCTGGTGATGATCGGCTATCCCAACTCCAGGCCTGCCCTCCTCGATCTGGTGCACACTTTTACCAAGAACGTCGGCCTGATGGTCTGTGGTCACGTACGAACGGTGAGGACTTCCTGTTTTCTTTCTGACAATCACAGCTTAAATACCGCAAACTCCACTTTATTTTACACAACAAAGGAGATTTTTATATAGATTATAATTTACAATAAATGACATCAATATATAGTTTGAAATTGAATTGGAAGAGGTTAAAACTTTTGAGATCCTGCCCCTAACAATATGCCTGAAGTTTATACAGTATAATCTGCATCAGCGCCGGCATTTCATACCATTCATTGTCATCAACATCTGCCCACATCATCACACACACACAAAGATCTACACACAAACACGTACATGTTTACAGATGTACCACATTTACCATTCCTATACTTTCCCTGTCCGTAAGTCTTTCACTGGGACCTCAACACGCAACCCGCTCACCCTGACCAATAATAAACAATACACACAACACAGTAACTCATTCATATACACTAGCACTACACAAACAACAACCCATATAACTCTGTTAGATTTATCATCCTTCTTCATTACTATATTTACTGAAAACTATTATCTTATGTTTTTGCTTCAACTGGTCTATACTGTCAATCATAGGACGTCATTTAGGCTGTTCCATCATTTAGACCAGTGGTCCCCAACCCCCAGGCCGCGGACCGGTACCGGTCCATGGGTCATTTGGTACCAGGCAGCACAGAAAGAATGAATATAACTTGCATGACTTCCGTTTTATTTATTTGGGAATCTGAAAGATGTTTTATTTTGAAAAATTACACTGTTCCATCATTTAGACTGTTCCATATATTGTTTCACAAAAGCTCTTTTTAGTTGTGTGTGCCTTGAGTACTCTAAAATTATTTTCTTTCCTCAAAATATAATTTACCAATCTGAAGAGAAAGACATCGACTGTAAATGTTCTGGTATTAAATTAGTATAATTCTAGAATAATCGTACTGCTCTTTTTTGTCAAACGGCTTTAAAGAGGTTTTGTATGTACTTCCCCAGATTTCTAAACAATAGGTGAAGTATGGTAACACAGGAGATTGACAGTCTGTGTTTGGTTTAAAGTGGGTTTCACTTTGGCTGAAATGCTTCCGATCCTTTGTGTGGACAGAGCTGAATGCTGGTTCCAGGTAAACCTGTCACCTATGCTCACCTGCAGGACTTTGAAATGATTCACCGTTTCTGATCTGAATTTGCTTTTTTACGTTATTGTTGCCAAAAACATCATTTACTTTTATCCAGATTCAGTGGTAACTTATTCCTGTCAAACCAACAAATAAAAATCCAGGAAATCTATTTTCATCATGTGGTGGTGGGGGGGTGGGGGGGGTATAAGTGTTTGGCTGCTAAAGAAAACAGAAACGACTCATTTGTGATAAAAAATGAAACACATTGACGTGTGAAATCGCCAAAAGCAAAGATCAAAGACTTTGATTAGAAATCAATAAAGGAGTTAAGTAACGGATGAAAGACGGCGAACACGTTTGTTAGGCCTGGGAGTCAGTGCCAGGAGAGTTACAGCGCCACCTGTGGACGCCCAGGCTGACGGGCTGAGGTATCTGCTGTCACTGTTGTCCGAGCCTTCGCCAAAGCGGCATCATTGCTGAAACGTCCCAATTAGAAGAGTATTCATAGATAAACGCCTGCAGCAGGCTGGCTTCACCGGTGAAGTGGCTTCAGTCGACGCTTCGTCAAGCAGGGTCAGGATGCCTTCATGAAAGGATCGTGCTTTCAAGTTCTGTTTTTCTCGTGACACTTTACCGTTTACCACAGCAGTCAGAACAACAGGTCCAGCTGCATGTTCAGTGTTAATTACCTATAAAAAAGCTCCTGCTGGGCATAAATGTCCCCTTTAAAAAGCTACGTTGAGGGATGAATGTCGGCTGTGTTCAGGGCTGACTGGCAGTAGCTCTGTGGAACATGTTGTCCTGGATCGGTGGCCTCAGATCTGCCCTCCTGCCCGCTGATGTGGCCTCCATTAGGGCTGAAAAGGCACTAGGCCTGACTTGAACTGCGTAAGCATTCCTGGCTAATGACATTACCGTTTTCTAAAAAAAGGACAGGATTGTGGCTCAAGTCTTCATTTATAAAGCCAGAGTTTCTGACTCACGTCAGCATTACATTACTTCTGTATTGTAACTCCAAACTCCTCTGACGCCAAAGTCCACAGAATCCAAACTGAATGCGGGGAGAGGAGCACAGAAAGTTAAAGGTGTTCAAAGTTGTGGAATTAACAGGATTGTCATGGTAATGTTACAATACTGTTACTTTGTAATGGGTACTTTTGTCCTGTTTGTACCACAAATGTCTTGGAACGGTTTTTGCTGCGTTGTTGTTGTTGGTCAAAACGTTGAGCTTCATGTCTAAGAAAACAAGTTTGAACAATCACGACCTTTGGAAACTACTGTCCATAGGAGCCACAAGCAATCACAGTGAAATTGGTGAATAAGTATTATTTACTGTAGACTTACTGTAACGCTCTTGACGGTCTATCAAGCCCACATCATCAGTGTTAGCTGACCGTTTTCAAGCATGTTTCCCTGTTTTCTTGTCCTGAAGTGGCAGCATTTTCTCTTGTCTAGTGGGGTTTTGTCATCATGTCGTCATTTTAAATGTCGGGGCTTAAATTATGGCTGAATCCATCAGTCAGGGTTCCTGCAGGGTCCTAAAACGTCTCATAGAATTGAGGAATTTGGAAATGTCTTAAAAACCCTTAAAGTCTTGAATTTTTATATCTGAGCCTTAAATATTGTCCTGTTTGAAACTTTTCCATTTTACTTTTTCGTCAAAAAATATATACCACGATGATTTTGATAAAATGGTGTGAATAAAGAGCAGCAGAATCAGTTGTTATGCATTGATATGCTGGATGACCCCAGCGGTCAACAAAGAAGTGCGCTGAAGCCTCATTTCAAACGAGATGCCTCCAGACAGCTGCTAATGCCCCTGACGCTGAGTGACTCCTCCCCCCTGGCGTTCCAAACAGGAAGTATCTGCTGGTTCCATGATGCCAAAATCCCATAGACTTCTACCAAGAAAGAAACGGCTGTTTCTCTATTAGTCAGAAGTATTTTTGATCTTATACTTTTATTGACATCTTCTTGATAATCCTCTTTGTTTCATGATATTTTTTGTTGTAGAACAAGTTATTCAAGTTCTAAAGTGACCAATCAGATGTCTCAGTGGTGCTCGCTGGCCCCCACCTCGAACCTTGAAAATGTTTGACAGATTCTCCTGAGCTGCTTTCAGTGGAAAGGGTGTGGCCTTTCAACAAGCTCACTACTGATTGGCGACCGTGGTTGCCATAGAAACATGACTCTGACTGACTTGGACCAATCATTGGCGACTGGCTCCAAATGGCAGCGCCTGCAATGTAAGCAAATGGCGACTGAATTGGCTTCATTTGGCTGGAGCTAGTAAGCCATTTTCTGACATTCTCTTCTAAATTGTCCACACCAGTGCTGAGGTTTTGGACTCCTCACAGCGGTACCAAACACCAGTCTTTCAATGGAAACGAGGGCATTTTAGAACTTTTAAAGAGCATACGCCCCGATTTTGACATAGCCAAAAGCTTAGTTTGGTAAAGTTAGCGAGATATTCACATATTTAGGTTTCTGGGCTCACTAACTGTTTTGATAAGCATTTAAAACTGACAGCAAGGGTCTGTCTGTTTGTCTTGCTCAGATTGGCTCTTCCATCCATCTTTCTTCCATTTTCTTAACCTTTTGGAGTTACTGCAGTCTTACTGGGCAGCCGTGGTGCAGCGGTAGGGCAGTCGACCCATGATCGTAATATTGCAGGTTCGATTCCCACCTTGCACGCCCATGTGTCAAAGTGTCCTTGGGCAAGACACTGAAACCCACCTTGCCTCTGGTGGGAGGTTGGTGCCAGTGTTCGGCAGCGGAGCCACCATCAGTGTGTGAATGTGTGTGTGACTGGGTGAATGGGACTGTGACTGTAAAGCGCCTTGGGCCTTCGAAAGAGGGTAGAAAGTGCCATACAAGTATACGCCATTTACCATTTATTTACCAATGCCAGAACTTATCCTTCTTGGGCAAAGGCAAATAGGTTGGACAGCGCCACACGATGACACGCAACACTTAGTCACACGTAGGAACAATTTAGTCAGTTCAGCTAGGAAAACCAACACGTGAGGAAACCCTCACATGCACAAGGAGAACATACAAGCTCCACAAAGAGAGAGGTCCCAGCCGGGATTTGAACCAGGACCTTCTCACTGTGATGTGTGAGTGCAAACCACTGCCCCACAGTGAAGCACAGCAAGACAGCCCATCTGAAATCATGGTCCAACCTTCTGAAGAGATAAATGAAGCTACTTTTATGAGCGTTTCAAAGAACAAGCCTTTAAGTCCAGTTGATAGGACTCCGGTTCACATATTTGGTTTAGTAAATGTAAAACTCAAGGATTTCTCTTTTTTTGTCAGTCCGGCTGGGCAATGGGTAAAAAAACAGTCTTGGTTTTTGGCCTGGATGGTCTTTCATTTAACTTCTTAGTGCCAGCTCAGTAAGTATTAAAATATTTGTGTTTCCTGGTTCTTGTTTGTCACTTCCATGCTTGTCCTGCATCACCTGATAACTAGAGTAAACAGTAGAACTCAATTCTCCAAGATTCTATTGTTTATTACTCATTCCTGCACATATTTTCTTATTGAGTCCAATCCCTCTCTAAAGACTGAGTTTCAGAGCCCAGGGTATGTATGGAGGTGAGCCCGACTATATCTAGACGGTATCTCTCAACCTCTTGCACCAGCTCAGGCTCCTTCCCTCCAATAGAGGAAGGGAAGGTAGCTTGCCATCTCTGAGTGGGTGGAGTGTCCCTGCCCCAGGTGGAGGAGTATAAATATCTTGGGGTCTTGTTCATGAGTGAGGGAAGATCAGAGTGTGAGATTGACAGGCGGATCGGAGCAGCGTTCGTAGTTATGCGGTCGCTGTATCGGTCCGTTGTGATGGAGAGCGAGAGCTGAGCCAAAAAGCAAAGCTCTCAATTAACCGGTCGATCTTTGTTCCTATACACAGATATGGTCATAAGCCTTGGTAATGACCAAAAGAACGAGGTACTAAAAACAACCGCCTGAAATGAGCTTCCTCCGTAGGGTGGCTGGGCGCTCCCTTAGAGATAGTGGGAGGAGCTCAGTAACCCGCAGTAAGCTCAGAGTAGAACCGCTTCTCCTCAGGCCTCTAGTCCGGATGCCTTGCGACGCCTCCCTGGGGAGGTGTTCCGAGCATGTCCCACTGGGTGGAGGCCCCGGGAAGACCCAGGACTCGCTGGAGAGACTACGTCTCTTGGCTTGTCTGGGAACGCCTCGGAGTCCCACCAGAGGAGCTGGAGGAAGTGGAGAGGGAAGTCTGGGCATCTTTGCTTAGACTGCTGCCCCGCGACCCGGAAAAGTGGGAAAAGATGGATGGATGGATGGATTTTCTTATTGGGATTAAAGTAACCAGAAGGGGAACTCGTAACGGTCGGACAGTGTAAGAACCCAGCTGGGTTCATGTCGGCACGTTGCTGATCGTGAACTAAACTTCTTTGTGCATTCGGGCTCCCACAGGGCTACAGAAGACCAAACTTCAAAGACCTGGCTACAGACCAGTCCCGGTACCAACGCTGGCTCATGAAGAACCAGACCAAGGCTTTCTACACCCCTGTGTTTGCTGAGGATCTTAAGCAGGGCTGTCAGTACCTGCTCCAGGTAAGAAGTCACAGAAATGGAAAATGCTCAGAACATTTAGTTTTGACGCTGTTTTCACAATGAACCCTGGAAACCAGAAATGCTCGTCCTTTTCTGCTACAACACCATGAACTCCACATGTACGAGGCGTATCGCCTTGCTGCCTTGCTTCACGTGTCCTGACAGGGCAATGGGTTGATTAGTGGCTTAAGCTGCTGGAAACAGGAATAAATAGAAGAATCAGACATGGTACAGTCCACACTTCACACCTACGTTTATTAAAGCAGCATTGACTGTAAAAACAATGGACAGATCCACCCCTCCCTTTGTGTTCCCAAATAGGAAGTATCGTTGCTTCCTGAAACGGGCGCCGCCATGTTGAAAGCAGTCGACGGTGATAGGTCCAAGTTGCTCTGAGTCATCGTAGAAATATGGCAATGGCGACAGTAGTTGCCATAGAGACGTTGACCCAGAGTGACTCTGACCTATCACCGTCGACTGCTTTCAACATGGCGGCGCTCGTTTCAGGAAGCAACGGTGAGGGAGTTGGTCTCATTTTGCTAGAGCTGGAGGTAAAACATTTGGTGACGTCGCGATTCGTCCGTTTTTACGGTCAATGGTTTCTACCCCTCTGGTTGAGTCTATAAGCCTTCCAAATAAACTAGTCTGTAGGTGACAGGAATCACAGAGGACTGAAATCAGACCAAAAATCTGTAAGTTTGTCTTTTCATCCCAAACATCTCAAACACGTAAAACTCATCTTTTTAAAATAGCTTTTGATCTTTAATCTGTCTTCTATGTTTTTATTCTTATGTTTATTGTATTAGCTCTGTTCTTATTAACTGTTTCTGCTCATGTGTTGTAAAGCGTCTTTGCGTGCCATTTAAAGCGCTAAATAAGTATTATTATTATCATCCCTTTCAGTTCATATAATTGTAATATGTTTTCATCTTTGCCACATTCCACATGCACACATTGAACATGGTCTGATGGTTTCTGGTGGACTGAGATGTTGTCTTCTTTGGTCGTTTGCTTTGGCTATGCGGAAAGGCCTCACACTGGGGGGGGGGGGGTGTCCTCAGGTTCAATTTCAAGCATGTTGGCCCATTGAGCTTGTTGATGATCCAGATGCAGAACTCAAACCGGTCTGACTTTGTGATTTCTACATTCTGTTCCCAACCGACCCATTGTCATGTGGAGGTAGGAATCCGGGTTCTGTCAATGATCGGTTCTCCTCTGTCCACACAGGCGGCTGGTCTGGGTCGCCTCCGGCCAAACACTCTGGTTTTGGGCTTCAAGAATGACTGGACAGATGGAGACATGATGAATGTGGAAACTTACATCAGCATGATCCAGTAAGTGATGGATTCCAACTTGTGAGTGACAACAGCCCAAATGTGCAAAAGCAAATGGAAAGAGGATTTCTGTGGGGGAGGGGGGAGAGACTGAAAGCAGAATGCAGATCCAGAGACGTCTGTTCCAAACCGAGGAAAGGCAGGAAGTAAATGCACAGATGGGCTCTGGGTCCAACGTCTGGAGAAAAGAGAGGGGTCCTCCTGACCCCTGACCCTGCGCCTCCTTGCTTCACACTGAGTTGGGGTTTGGGGGGGGGGGTGACTGCAGCGACCCACCAGCTCAAAGTCCAAGATCCATTTTCTCAGTTTAGTCCACTGAACAACAACATTTCACCTCATAGTTGAAAGAAAATGTTTTTTTAGAATCCAGGTTTCACAAAAGTCTCTAAAGGGCCGAGGGTAGGGCTGGGCGATATGGCCTAAAAATAAAATCTCCGATTTTATTTTTTTTAATTCGATTTACGATTTTTTCCCGATTTTCTTTTTTCCCCCTACTTAGAGAAAGCAATAAGTACAAACGGCAGACAACTTAAAGCAAATGTTGCTTTTATTTAATCAAACACAAGACAAATCTAACCCCCATTTCTGGATGAATTATAAATAAATGAACACACTCTTGGAATCAAAGTTAAGTATATGATTTTTCTTCTTCTCACTCCTTTTTGGACTCGTGTTTATATAATTTTGTCTTGTTGTATATAATTTTTGTCTTGTTTTTGTCTTATTTTGTTATTCTACACTTGTTTTCACTTGTCCAAAATAAAAAGGTTACTTCCTTAAAGTTCCAGCTGTGTTTTCAGTCACACTTTGTAGTCTAGACTAAAATGAGACAAACATTCACCTTAGAGTAGCAGCATTTTCTAAAAAGTTAACAATACAGCTCATATCTGGGGTCTAAGGTTGTAATTCAATTAATAAACCCCGTCTTCTCCACGGAGAAGATGATGAAGCATCAGGAGTCATGGTCAAGCCCCCCCCCCCCCCCCCCCCCCCCCCGCGGCCGCCTCCTACAAAAACAAACTCCTACGGCAGCCGCGTCGCAAATGAATACACAGGTAATAATTACAACGCAGTATTCTTTATTAACAAATAACAGTAACAACTAACTAACTAACTAATGAACTAACAATACAGGCGTTGTAGAATGAGTATATGTGTGTGTGTCAGGGCGCGTGCATGTGTAAGAGGACTGGGCGCGTGAGAGCCTTTGACTTCGATGGGCTTTAGGCAGCGTGGGGTCTCTCTCTTCCTCCACGTCTGTGGCAGCAAACCCATAACAGTTCCAAACAACAGATGATTTTAGTCCTTTCTTGGGAACAAACTGCCCACTGTCACCGGTAGCCATGCTGTCGCTAGCTGCTTCGTGTGTCGATTGTCGCGTGTCGCCGTGTGATAATACAGTTACGAAAGCTCTGGGGAGCCAAAAATGCGCCACATAAAAACTCGATTTAGTTATTTTTGAAATCGCCCGTAACAAAAAATTCGAATTAATTCATTTGATCGATTTATCGCCCAGGCCTAGCCGAGGGTTCTGGTTCTGTTTTGGTTCTGTTCTGGTTCTGTTCAGGTTCTGTTCAGGTTCTAGTTCTGGTTCTGCTCTGTTCTGGTTCTGCTCTGGTTCTGCTCTGGTTCTGTCCTGTTCTCATGTTTCTGCTGCTGTGGTCGGGATAAGACTGACACCTTCTAGCTCTGCTGAACCTCTCTCTCCAAAGCACTCGGGGCAGTAAGCAGTGCAGGTTGAAGCACTCGGGGCAGTAAGCAGTGCAGGTTACTTCTGTGAAGTTGAACCCTCATTTTCTTCATCTGTGTTCTCCTCGGTGAGACCCCCCAGGAACCAGGATTGCATTGGAGCGTAGGGTAACAGCTGCTGAGCTCAGTGTTGAGGAACCTTCAGTGATGGTGGTCGCTGCGTCACTCATCACCTACATGTTCTGACTCTCTGCTGACCTTCGCCGTCTCTTCTCCTCTTCAGCGATGCCTTCGACTTCCAGTTCGGTGCTGTCATTCTGCGGCTGAAGGAAGGACTGGACATCTCCCACATCCAGGGGCAAGGTATCTCACCCGGGGCACAAAGGGGGGGGGACTGCCGGCTATGGGTGGTTCAGACTAAAGGACTGCTGCAGATTTTCTCGTTTGGCGTGCTTCAAACTTTGTGCTTTAGTTCAGTCTAAAAGTCATTTTCCAACCATGAGCATCAGAGTTTGTTTTTTTCTCTTTACTGCAGTAAACGTCTCAGTGGCTGTGGTGCAGTGGTTAGCGCTTTTGCCTCACAGCAAGAAGGCCCCCGGTCCAAGTCCCGGCTGGGGGACCTGAACCAGAACATCCACACTTTCTGTGTGGAGTTAGCATGTTCTCCCCGTGTATGCGTGGGTTTCCTCTGGGGTCTCCGGCTTCCTCCCACCTTCCAAAAACATGCTTCATAGGTTCATTGGTCACTCTAAACTGTCCCTAGGTGTGAGTGTGTATCAGTGTGTGGTTGTGGTCCTGAGACGGACTGGTGACCTGTCCAGGACGTCCCCCCCTTCACCCACAAGTAGCTGGGATAGGCTCCAGCAGCCCTGTGACCCCAAAAGGGATAAACGGAAGAAAATGAAGGAATGAAGGAATGAAGGAATGAAGGAATGAAGGAATGAATGAATGAATGAATGAATGAATGAAGGAACATCTCAGTGCTCAGTTTGGCAGACGTACAGACGATGGATCTGTAAAGCTGCTCTTGTGGCACCAGTACGGTCACTGAGTTCATGTTTCTGCATGTTCCTCTCTTCATTTAGAGCATTTATGCGTTCATTCATGTGTTCTCTTATTGTGCTTAAGGGTGCTCCAGAGTTTAGGGGTCCATAGAAGGTTTCCGTAGAACTGCAGCCTCTGGAGGATCCTACACCGTGATGTTGGTGGGACTCCAGAGACTCCAGCAGCTTCTAGTCTGTGCTTTCTGCTTTGTGATGGTGTTTCAGCAGCTGCTCTCTTAATCCCATGTTTGTCTGTCAGGAACCTTCCTCATTCTGTCTTCATCTGCATGAACCTGTGTGTCTCTGAATCAGCCACAGATCTCTATAGAACCATGATCACCTGAAGTCTTCATACCGTGTCCAAAGCATTGAACTACTTCAGGCTTTTCAGCAGCAGAGACGCTTTTTCTTTTCATTTTGATTGAAAATGTTGGTCTGCTTAATAACGTGGAACGTCCTTCTTTAGTAGTTTTCCCTTTAACTGAACTCACCTGGTAAACTACTGATCACAGGTGTCTGAGATGGATGTCAGTGATCCAAGAGACACAACGTCCTCCATGAGTTTCATTGAAAAACAAAGAACTTCAGCTTTTTAAAGCTTAAATACTTTTAGCATCATAATTTGGACCAGACTGTAGATGTTCCCCAGCTTTGCATGTTCAGGCGTGTTAAACCGATGTAGTGAGTTTACAGCAGTGTAAACCCCTGAGGGGTTCATGCGTGTAGGAAATAGTCACTGAAGGCCTAGGATGACCTTTCCCAGTTTGTCCTTCGTCATTTCCTCTGCTTCTCACTGGAAAAACACTTTATTAGAACTGTTTTAATTTAACCAACAGAAAGAAAAAGTTTGAATCAGTGATTTATAGGAACATAGAGTTTACTGAAGCTCTAAGCTGCTAGTAAAAACCTTCAAAGTGGGCCAATAGAGCTGAAGGAGTGTTTTTAAGACGGAGCAGCATACATGAAGATAATCATTGGAGCCTTTTGGGCTCATCTGTGGACAGGTGGAAAGTGAAACGTTACATGAAAGGAGAAAAAGCCAGAGCAGAGCAGAACAACACAGACGTCACATGATTGTCAGAAGCAACACAGTAAACTCATCCAACACAGAAGAACAACTGAAGACAAAGAACAGAACAATAAATATGTTCTCTGAAAACAGCTGATGTTCAGTAACATGTGGAGCAGAACATGCCACGCTTTTGTCTCAGGAACAACATGAGTTATTACAGGAGTCACGCTAACAAACAAACACATTTACAAAGACCAGTAAAGTATTTCTGATTCTGAGTTACACACAGTCTTTGTTTCTAGAGGACACAAACTCTGGAGCCGCCGTGCTCCTCAGAGAAACTCCTGTTTTTCTTCTCTTCTGAACCGACGTGTTGAGGAACCAGCTGTCCAAACCCTGTTTGTTTTCTTTCAGATGACCTGCTGTCCTCCCAGGAGAAGTCTGCCGGAACCAAGGATGTGGTGGTTTCCATGGAAACCAGCAAAGACTCGGACTCCTCCAAGCCGTCCTCCAAGGCCACCAGCCTCCAGAACAGCCCAGCCATCCAGAAAGGTGGGACAGGCTTTGGACATGTCCTGCTGCTGCCGTGAAGCCACAGCAGCCGCTCACACTGCTAACTACTGTTATTAAGGCTGTGTGCTCAAAAGCAGCTCAGCAGGAAGCTGACTTACTGTCCCACTGCATGACCCCGCCCTCACAAGCAGTGACCCCCGTTTAGTAGGGTATAATGTTGACATGGGGGGGGTCCACGCTGCAGCCACAGGAAATAGTTCCCACATTGTGGATGACCAGACTTTCCCATCAGCAGCTTAAGCCCCGCCCCCTGACTCCACATCTGTAGACAGGATCCCAGCTGTGTCATGAAAACTGTGGGATGGGGTCTGGTACACGGTCTGAACCCAAAGGGACGGGTTCTGTTTCAGCAGGACAACCTGCAGGATTCATGGTGTAAATGTGCGTCCTCTGGTCCTAGTAAAGGTTCAGGACATGCTGGTCCCTCCCAGCGTGTCCTGGGACATCTAGGTGAGGTTTGGAACTTTTCTTCCAGGTCTGGAGGAGGCAGAGTCCGGCTCGTTTTCTGTGTTCTTCATCACAGAGTCATCCCAGCCATAAATACTTCATCAAATCATTTTTAGACGAGTTCCTTTGTTTTTGTTTTTTTCAATTTTCTGTTCCTTTTGTTAAATGTTCACAGATGAAGACGACGACCGCAAAGCTACAACTCAGCCCCTGTTGAGAAAAGGCAGGAGACCCTGTTAAGTTTTTTGCTCCGTTTTTCTTCTTTTGTTTCTCTTCGTCTGCTTCTTTTTCCATCACGTCATTCATATATTGTCCCTTCCTCGTCCCGCGTCCTTCTCTGTCCTGTCTCTGCCTGCTCCATGTCTCCGGCCTGCCGGCTTCAGCCGATGGTTTTCCTCCTCTCTCTCTTCTACTGCCCCTCCGGCTCGGTCTCTGGGTTCTGCCTCTTCAAATCAAAGCTGTGGCTTCTCTGGTCCGTGGTTACTTCCTGTCTTAACATCTCCGTACCTGACAGTGTTGTGGCTTTCCTCTCTTGAGGCGATGCTTTCCCGTTTTCCCATCTGGGGGCAGCGGCTGCTCTGGCTTTCCTTGTAGCCTTTGGCTTCTCTCTGCGCTGCACGTGAACAGCATTTACCAAAAGCTGGAAGAGTTCAGAGCCTCCTCCTCTTCATCATTCTAATGGGAAGTGTGCTGCAGCTCGTCAGGCCTCATGCTAGCAAGTTGAAACCAAAGTTTAGACATTTTCTCCAGCTTTATAAAAACGTTTCACCGAGGCCCTTGGGAGCGGGATGGAACCAGGACTGCGTCTGCAAACGGACCAGAACCTTTGAGGCCTGCGGGGCAGATGATGTTCACAAGCCAGCCCAGAGAAGTTGTTGCTTAAAGTGTGTCTTTGTGTGTCTAAAGTGCTGAACATTGTGCGTCTTCTAAACGAGCCGCTCAGGCGATCCGACTGCACTTTGGTAGTGTCTGACGGCGCTTTTCTGCAGACAGACGGCCACTCTGAGGCGTCGCCCTCTGCTGGCCGTCTTTGTGTTGACGTGCGGTGGCCCTGTGTTCCAGACAAGCGGAGTCCAACGGTTCCTCTGAACGTGTCCGAGCAGAGGCTGCTGGAGGCCAGCCAGCAGTTCCAGAAGAAGCAGGGCAAGGGCACGGTGGACGTCTGGTGGCTGTTTGACGATGGAGGTGAGGGCCGTCGTTACAAAAGGGCTTTTCGTGGAATAAAACCCTCTTTGGTCTTCATCTAAAAAACTTTCAAGATTTTTATAGCTGTTCTAAAGTTTCGAGGTTTCTTCTTTGCGTCTGTCTTTTTTTACTTGTTCAACATTGTAAAAGCGAAGCTTTAGCATTTGTGCAAACCCTTGTGGTAATGACAGATGAGAAGGAAACATAGCCTCTGCAGGTAAAGCAGCTCCAAACAGGCAGTTTATTACAGACCCACCAGTCTCTTTTTGTGCTTAGAAGCACATTTATTCATGGGATGTAGAAGATCTAAACATGCGGCTTACTTTCATGGTGGAGAGCAGCAGAGAAAGTCACAGCATACAGACGTAGTGTTTGCAGGTTAGGAGAAACGACTGGCAGCAGAACTCAACAACCAAACACCAAAGTCAGCATCACATGACCCAGGGTTCAGGAAGGAACTTGAAACGAGTCCTTATGATCCAGAAGGCGTAGGATGTGTCTGACCCCCCCCCCAACACTAAAAACTATGTAGAGCCCTGAATCTTAAAAACAATTCAGACACTATGATCACTACTTTTTTCTTCTTTTTTTTTTTTTTAAACGGCAGATATGACGTCATCGATTTCACAAAGTGAAACTCGAATTGATATGAGCGTTTTGGGTCGATTATTTATGAGTCCACTGTCTCCTAAAGATAAAAATGTTGATGCTTGCTTTATTAAAAAAATACATTTAAATACTTTTTCTTTGGCAAAAATTGTTCCGCTGCAATGCATTGTGGTCTTTATTTGCTGATCTGGTGAGCATGGATGCACACTGGTTATTTACACAGACTTCTGGGACATTTCTGGGACACTGGGTTTGGGAATTGTAGATTCAGACAGAACTAGAAGATGGCGAACACGCCATGTAGTGAGTAGGAAGGAATTGGGACTCAGCCGTAGAGTCTGATCGTCTTTCTTCAACATCCCTAAGGTTAGTAGACAGTTCTTAAGGTCTGCTGGGATGCAAAGGCATCGGCTTTACCTGTGCCCGTGTCAGAGCTGTACAGACTGATGCTAAGGCTTCCCTCCTTTTTGGTTCTTCTGTCCCGTTGGCTCATTTCCTGAAACAGAAACCTCGTCTCTGGACGTTTCTCCAACATTCAGAGTTTTTCTCACAGTTCAGGACATTTCAACGCTTTGCTGTCTGTCAGCTAAAGAGTCTGTTCTCTGAATAGTTTTCCCCTCCAGAACACGTCGGTGTTGAGGTCAACATGAGCTCCATTTCTGCAGGTGAAACCAGATCCGGCCTGAGCCCCCCCCCCCATACATTCATGCACTTGCAGTGCTATAAACAGCTAGCTTCTATAGGAACGAGCTGTTCTTCCTGTTTGTGCTCCTGCTGCCATTGATGTGAATGTTGATATAACTCTGCAGTCCTCCTTAAGTGTCCGACCTATTGACCTTTACTGACAGACTAGAAAACCTCATGGATATTTAGTCAAATAATTCAAAATCAGTTTCTAAATCAGTTTTTGGAATCAGAAACTGATTTATTTTAAATTAGCTTTGGGTTTGAGCCACTTATTAGAGTTTATTCAAATTTAAAATTGAAACCATTTCTTAAAGGCTGACTGGATATGTGTTAATCCTGCACAATAAATGTAAATGTATAGTTATCGCCATATCAAGAAAAAGACGATAAAATTTCGCTAAATATTTGAAGTTTTGGTTGTTTTGTTACTTGTTCATGGATCGTCATCAGAATATTGCTCACTAATGTGGGTCATCAGTTTTGTGCAGCCCTAATATCTGTTCATTCTGTATTGATCAATGATGGTTTGATGTTAAAGACGTGAACTGGACAGGGATTTGGTGGATTTCCAGACAAACTTGGCGAGCACAACACAATAATTGTGGATATTTTTTGTCCATCGGCTCAACAGTTGATTTAAAGGACGTCTGCAGTTTGAATACTTTAAACTCTCCAGTGGGATATTTCAGTGTAATTCTAGTTCCAGTTACCGTGACGACGGTCTGAGTAAAGACAGCAGCCCCTCCATGTGTGAGCTGCCGCTGCAGCTTTCAGGATGCCCCCCCCTCAGGGGAACCAGATGTCCTGGACTCTGCATTCCAGACTGTGTTAGAAGTCATAAAGCGGGGTTTTCATATCGATCAGTCGCCCCACAGGGCGGATGACGACATGCACGCAACAAATCCTGAAACCAGTGGGGGGGGGGGGTCAGGCCTCCAGCAGCTCAAACTGCAGCCAGACTTCAAAACCATCGGTTGAGTTGGCCACGACCAGAACCAGAACCCCAACAAAACGGGTTTTGGTTTTCATCATGGGCCAAACAAATCAGGATCATTGATCCCCCCCCCCAGTGCAGGAAACTCCTTCAGCTGCTCGTCTGCAGGACCTCGTTCTTTCAGGTGTTAGAACGAACATGGACCTTTTCTCCACACGTGGCTGCAGGTCACAGCCGTCATGTATAGGTAGATCCCCAGAACCCAGAGAACACTGAGCTAAAGGCCTGCAGATTCTGTCAGCCATGGCTGTCACCTTCACAGAAAAACACTGAAGGACTCTAAGGCGCTGCTGGTCTGACACTTACAGGTGTGGTTTGTTCTGCTTCTGTCCAGGTCTGACTCTGTTGATCCCATACCTTTTAACCAACAAGAAGAGGTGGAACGAGTGCAAGATTCGCGTTTTTATTGGTGGAAAGATCAACAGGATTGACCATGACCGTCGAGCGTAAGTACTGCCTGGTTTTTAGGTCCATTTCCATGAGAGACTGCAACGATGGCCCAACGTCCAATAAGACAATCCTACAGAGAAGCTCCTGTTCCGCTGCACGCTTCACATGATTGCACATGCGTGCTGATGCTCCACCCATCCAGGTGCTCCAAACCCGCCGGACTCCATCGTCTCAGTTTTTCAGTCAGTCTTTAGGTAGATCACAAACAGTTCCCATTGAAATGGAGGCAGATTTGCAATTAACATGTTTCTAAGTATTTCTTCCAAAAGTTCTTCAAATGCCATGAAAGGAATGGAGCTCCAAGTGTTTAGTGTGTCTATGGGAGACGATGCTGAAGTGTTTTGTCCGGTTTAGGGAGTTCATTCAGGCTAAATGGAACATGCTGAGACGTTTAAGAAGACTGCAACGGTTCTGTCTGTGGGGCTTTGGACGTTTTCCAAACGTCTGCATGTTTCTGCATCTTCTGGGAAGGAAAAGGTTCATCCTGAAGCTCCAAACATCTGCTACAGGTTGTCATGAGATGACATGAGCCTTTTTGGTGCTGCAGCCTCACAGATGGAAATCATAGAGCAGCGTCAGGAGCGTCACACATTTACATGGTCTGCACAGAGAATGGCACCAGGGGTCAGAATAATGCAGGCTAGTTAAGCTGCACTAGACAGAAATGAGACACTCAAACCACAGTGGTTCCCCATCAAGGGTGGGGGCCGTGCTTCGAGAGGCAGCCCCAGGGCGGAGCGGGCCTTCCTGACCGGCTTGTCGGAGATGCAACTGCAGCAGCAGACCTCGCCATAAAGATGGCCGCCGCCGCCACAGAGTCATAGGAGGCGTTTGGAAGTGTGACCACCCACGTCCGTGCAGACTGCAACAGCTGCTGGGTACTGCTTCCCAAATATTTCAGTTTGGGTCAGGACTAAATCTAGAAATATTGATTTTGCTGATTTAAAAACCGTTTTCTGATAACTACTATTTAAACCTCCACAAAAAAAAGACTTCTTGGATTGAAACACATGAATTTCTTTTGTTGCCTGAAAAGTACAAGTTGCTGCCTAGAAAAATGAATTGCTGTGTGGAATGACTAGAAGCAACATTTTTATGATGATGACTCCACATTGTCCTCTTTCATGCTCGTGCACGTATTTGCCCTGTTACCCTTCATGCTCGTGCACGTATTTGCCCTGTTACCCTTCATGCTCGTGCATGTATTTGCTCTGTTACCCTTCATGCTCGTGCACGTATTTGCCCTGTTACCCTTCATGCTCGTGCATGTATTTGCTCTGTTACCCTTCATGCTCGTGCACGTATTTGCTCTGTTACCCTTCATGCTCGTGCACGTATTTGCCCTGTTACCCTTCATGCTCGTGCACGTATTTGCTCTGTTACCCTTCATGCTCGTGCACGTATTTGCCCTGTTACCCTTCATGCTCGTGCACGTATTTGCTCTGTTACCCTTCATGCTCGTGCACTTATTTGCCCTGTTACCCTTCATGCTCGTGCACGTATTTGCTCTGTTACCCTTCATGCTCGTGCACGTATTTGCCCTGTTACCCTTCATGCTCGTGCACGTATTTGCTCTGTTACCCTTCATGCTCGTGCACGTATTTGCCCTGTTACCCTTCATGCTCGTGCACGTATTTGCTCTGTTACCCTTCATGCTCGTGCACGTATTTGCCCTGTTACCCTTCATGCTCGTGCACGTATTTGCTCTGTTACCCTTCATGCTCGTGCACGTATTTGCCCTGTTACCCTTCATGCTCGTGCACGTATTTGCTCTGTTACCCTTCATGCTCGTGCATGTATTTGCTCTGTTGCCCCGTTGGAGGGGCCGTCCTCCTGCACGTCATACCGTTGCAGTGGGATCAGCTCCCAGTTGCCCTGCAGAATCGGTTGCTTCCAGCAGTTTCCTGACGTTTGTAGTTTGGAAGGAGGGACGGTGAGTTCTGGAGGCAGGCCTCTGAACCACGTGTCCTCTGGGCATCTTGGGGGTCATGTGACCATGTCTGTGCTTTATCGCCACTGCCGTACCATCAAAGTTGGACCACTAGCCGTCTCCATGAGTCTTCTGTTGGTGACTTAGACGTTCGTTCGTGTCCAGCTGGACCGGCAGCAGTCAGAGGTCACCTGAAGGTTTCTGGTAACCATCGATGCTTATCGCTCATATATTGACATGCTGGCAAAAGCAGAGGAAGGCAGAGGTTCCTGCTGGTTTCTAGTGGAAAGCTGTGACTTCAGCTCTCCAAGGTTATTCACAGATGTACACTGAAATAGAAGCGGTGTATTTTACATGCAGTCAGTGGCCAACAGGACGTCTGGCTCCTCAGACCTTTCTTTGTCTTTACCAAACCGCATAGAATCACAGACAGGACAGTCAGGCCAATCCTCGTTTAGGTGAGTAAAGGAGGAAATAAAGCAGGTCGTACATCTAGACTGTCTGATAACGCGCTCAACAGCATGAACATACTTAGCTGTGGCATTTTCACATGTGGTTTTGGGCTCTTTGTTGATCAGAAACTTTTCACATTTGATACTTTTACAGTTGGAGAAATGTTTGCAGAACCAGAACTTTTCTGGTTCAAAGTGGCTAAAAACAGACGTAGCTTTGAGTTTAGGGTGGAAACGGTAGTAAATATTTTTATCATTTTTTGATTAGACTAAATTGTTATGTTCATGCAAAGAGGAGAACCAAAGCATTCTATTATTCCTGGTGAATCATGTCTTTTAGTGATGGTGATGCCGTTTTTAGCCAAGATCCAAAAACCACTGTAGTTTTCTAGGACATAGTTTCTGCAGAGCAGCAGGAGTTCATCAGAAATTCTCCTGAGTTGTGGCTGTTAGCACAGAGTAAGTCTGCCCCTATTTCCCATCATCCCCCTGACTCCCGCTGGCGTTCATCCCCTCACTATCCAGCCGTACAGTTTAGATCCAGATGAGGAAAACAAAGATCTATTTGACTGCAGGTGGATACATTAGAAGAGGGCGGGGCAGGGAGACTTTGGCCCCGCCCCCTACCACAGTTTATACGAAACAACTATAAGCTTTTTCAAACTGCATGTTTTTTTCTCTGCGGAAAGAAATCCTCAGCAACGCCGTTTTAATCTTAATTTTCTCTGTCCTCCATCATGAGAAAAATGTTACAAGAACATGTTAAAAACCTGGATTTCATTGGAGTGGGTCTTTGAACTGCCTACAGTAGCTGCTGCTACCGGTTGAGATCTACTTCAGTCACCTTTAGTAGGGAACTTGGTAAACTAGATTAAATATGTTAAACCAGTTCATCCTAAATTCATTCAATTTAATAAAATAAAATAAATACAAGACCAGTTGAATGTGCAACGCTATTTGTTCTCGCCCCCCCACACCCAGTGCATCCATGCATCCTATGCTTCATTTACCCCTAAAGCCCAGAAGCTCTGATAGCAAAGCATGGCTATGTAGAAGCAGAGACTAATGGAAGTCTACCTTTTACATCCAGTTGACCTTCACAGCCACAGCAGCTGCAGTTGTCTTTGCATGATGTGGGTTACAATGAATTCTGTGTTTGTGTCAAACTCGGTTTGTCTCCTTCGTAAACTCTCCCCATAAAGGAAAGTTTACAAAGGAACATTGCCGTGGTCATTATGGGTGTAGCATGAATCAATGAATCCATTTCTATTCCTACCATCCAACCAGATCCAACTGTCTTTCGCCCTAATCAACCTAAACCGTTTTAAAATCCTTTCACAAAAAGATAAATCTGTAATAGATCTGAGAACAAACCATCTGGACTGAGGTACAGCAGGTTCATGTTCCCATGAGGTCAAACCAACCAATCACAGCAACAACACACGTGTGATGTCATGAACACGGATCAGTCCATCATTCCAGTCCAATGTGTGGACAGACTGTGAATAAAGTCATGTGACCATCCAGTGTCTAGAATGTTCTAGAATGTTCCCTTTGGATTCTCTGGATGTGGAAAAACAACAGTGGTGAACTTTAGGAAACTACCATGTGAATGGATCTGACATTCATTCTAGTTGACTTGTTTGTTTGGACACAGATTTCATTTAACTTGATGATCTGGAAGAAATCCAAGAATCTGGAAAACTTCACTGTTCAGTAGCAGGAATTTCTGTCTGAGTCTCACTGCTGGAAGTTTGGATCCAGAGGATCTGGATCCACTTTAGATCAGAGGATCTGGATCCACTGCAGGACAGAGGATCTGGATCCACTTTAGGACAGAGGATCTGATTGTTTCAAATGAACCGATATTACGATGAATCGGATCTTCAACCACAGATTGATATGAATGGTTACTTTTCATGCTCTCCTTCCTGTCATGCAGTCCCAGGTTGCAGATGAGATCCTAAAGACTTTAGAATGACAGTACAGCTTTGTTACTGCATACTGAAATGGCACCAGCATGAAAATCTCCATACATTTTTAACTGACTTAAACATTTTAAAGTTACACATTTTTTTCACAGAAAGCCTGTTTAAGCTCCAAAAGTCACATTATTCATAGAAACCCACACCAAAGAAATTACTGGTAGAAAGAAAATGTTTGGATGTTATCCTCTCTGAGCTCTGGCCAGAAGCACTAAAACAGCAGATGTATCGTTTGCTGTATTTTGATGTTCCACCATCTGTAATGTGGTAAAAACATGGTGCTCAGTCACCTGATGCGTCTCCAGTCTCTTCCCGTCTCATTGTACCCTCTGCCTGCCTCCCACTCACCTTTTGTTGGATAAAACGAGCCTGCTGCTCACAGTAGAGCCTTTTATCTGCAGCGCCGCGCTTTGAACTTCCTGTTGTTTTGACGGCTAACTGCTCTTTTCAGCAGATATCCAACATGGCTGTATTTGATAGATTACATTCAAATGTGTTTGAGTTCAGAAGGAAGCTCATGTTATGATAGTTCTTGGCGAGTGCAGTGTTGAGTTGGAACAAAATGGTCATTTAGAATGTGAAGATGTGTATTCCCTCATTACATCTACAACTGAAGTGGAGGCCGTTTGTCTCAAAAGCTGGGTTCAACCGCAGGTTATGGTCCCATATTTAATGCTTGAAATCACAAGGGTGCAAATGGCCAAAACAACAGTGGGTGCCCCAAAGAGAAAAGACATCAGTTATATTTCAAAGTGAACCATGTGCTGGTTTGCTGGTCATCATTTTTCGAGCTTACATGTATGATTAAATCATGGTTTGAAAGCAGATTCAAGGGTTCTTCTGTGATCGACGTTTCATTTCTACCAAGAGCGCACCCGTAATTTTAAAGACCCGCTCCAATGAAAATGGTGTTTTGGAGGTTTTTATCGTGTTCTTGTAACATTTTTATCATGATTGAGGACACGGATAAAATAATTTAATCTTAAAATCGGATTTCTGAGCAGTTCTTAATTCAAATGGTGGTGAATCAGGAGCGGATGAAAAAATTCCCTTTGAAAAACGCTCTCTGTTGTGACGTAGAAATTGCAGTAATGGGCCAAAGCATGAACATTTGTGAGCAGCAGGATGGTTTCATGCCAAGAAATAGCACCACAGATGTAATTTTTGCGTTGAGAATGTTGATAGAGAAGGTCAGAGAGACACTGTCTCTGTAGACCTGGAGACAGTTAATGTCCAGAGAGGACGTGTGGTAACGAATGAGGACGTCTGCAGTGACAGGGTAGCATGTTAGAGCAGGACATGCACGAGGGCTGTAAGACAGTGGGGGGGGGGTGCTGCAGGGGCGACAGAGGAGTTGAAGGTGGAGGTGGGATCACATCAGGGATCAGCTCTGAGCTACTTCCTGTTTGCAGTGGTGATGGACAGACTGACAGATGAGGTTAGACAGGAACCACCACGGACTATGATGTTTGCAGACGATATTGTGATTTGTAGTGAGAGCAGAGAACAGGTGGAGAAGCTAGAGAGGTGGAGGTTTGTCCTGGAAAGGGGAGGAATGAAGGTCAGCGGCAGTAAGACGGAGAACTCAGAAATACTTTATGGATCCCAAACGTGGGAAATGTGTTAGTTTCCGTAGCAAATGACAGCATTGTAAACATAGGAGATAATAGAATAATATAAAAATGTAACATATATGTAAACAAATAATCTGGTATAATTCCAAAAGCTGTTTACAGACAGTACAGGGAAATATGTGCAAAATTCTTGTGTTGCCCTGTGAGTTATTGTACAGGGTTATTGTGTTTGGTAGGAAGGATTTCTGGTATCTGGCAGTTCTGGAGCGGAGCTGTCTGAGCCCCCTGGAGAAGGAGGAGGTGGAGGGGACGGTCTGGGTTGTCCATGATGGATAAGATCTTCCTCAGTGACCTCCTCTCATCACCGCTTCAAATGTTTGCAGCCAATGACAGAACCCGCCTTTCTGATCAGCTTCTTCAGTCTGCTGGTGTCACTGACTGCAATGCTGCCCCCCCCCCCAGCAGACCACAGGAGAGCAAGGTGCTGGCCCCCACAGACTGGTAGAAGTTCCCCAGCATCCTGCTGCACACATTGAAGGACCTCAGCTTCCTTAGGAAGCAGAGTCTGCTGCAGGCCTTCTTGTACACAGCAGGACTGTGGCTCCTCCAGCTCAGTCTGCTGTCCATAGACACTCCTGGTATTTGTACTCCTCCACCACTTCCACATCCTTGCCCAGGATGAAGAGAGGTTGCAGGACTGCCCCCTTCCTTCTGAAGTCCATCACCATCTCCCTGGTCTTGTCCACGTTGAGCAGCAGGTGATTCTCTCCAGCCCACTCCACAAATCCGTCCACCAGCCTCCTGTACTCCTCCTCCCGTCCACCACTTATACACCCCACAACCACAGAGTCATCAGAGAATTTCTGTAGGTGACATGACTCTGTGCTAAAAAATCTGAGGTGTACAAGGTGAACAGGAATGGAGAGAGCTCAGTGCCCTGTGGGGCTCCCACACCACTCAGCACCAGCACCCATCAGCCGCAGCCTATCACCCAGTAAAGAAGGCTGGATGGTGTTAAAGGCAGACGTCAAAGAGGGTGATTGTCACCATGCCTCCACCACCATCCAGGTGAGAGTGACTGAGCTGCAGCAGATGGATGACAGCATCATCCCCCCCCCCCAGGCACGGCCGGTAGGCAAACTGCAGGGGGTCCAGAGAAGAGCTCACCAACGGTCTCACCTGAGCCAACACCAGCCTCTGCAGCACCTTCATCACATGAGAAGTGAGGGCAACTGCATGGACATCTCTGGGGTGAGATGAAGAGGTCTTCTTGGGTACAGGGACCAGGCAGGAGGTCTTCCAGAGGAGGGGCCCCCTCTCCAGTCTGAGGCTCAGGTTGAACATGTGTGTGAATGAGAGGAACCCAAGAGGAAGAGTGAGGTTACAGGGAGAAGAGATGAAGGATCTGAAAGATCTAGGGTCAACAGTCCAGAGGAATGGAGAGAGGGGAAAAGAAGTAAAGAAGAGTGCAGGCAGGTTGGAATGGGTGGAGAAAAGAGTTAGAAAAGAGTTTGAGCTGAAATAAAAGGAAAAGTGTAGAAAAGTGTGGAGAGAGCAGCCATGTTGTTTCCTAGAGACACTGAGGAAGACAGGAAGCAGAGATGAAGATGCTGAGGTTCAGGATGGATCAGGAACGAGGACTTTAGAGGGACAGAACATGTTAGAGGTTCTGGAGATGGTTGGGACATGTCCAGAGGAGACACTGAAGGATGCTGAGTCTAGAGGAAGACCAGAGAGGAGGATTCTGGATGCAGAGGAGGAAGACATGAAGGTAGCTGCTGGTAGAGGATGAAGGAGACAGACGGAGGAAGCTGATTGGCTGTGGAGGGAAACGCCCAAAGGAAGAGAAGAACCAGTGTGCAGGAAATACAAAACGTGTTATACAATCTTTAGGGGGCACCGATTACTGCCCTTTTTTTAATACAATTTTTGCCTATATTCCTTTTTTTCCAATATCCAGCTCCAGACCACTGACCGCGTTGCTTCTGCTAGCTTTTCTTTAGAACTCTGGTTTCAAATGCTGCATCCTGGCTGTGTGGTGGTTTTAAAAATGTCAGAAAAGGTTTGTTGTGGTCAAGATTTATGTTGCAAACCCTCCACAATTTATTTTAGTCTTACATAAACTCCAAATTGCAATTCTTTCCCAAGTCTTTTATTACAAAACGACTGCCAGGCTGACGACATCTCTGATTTAAACTGGCGGTTGCTTCCTCTTGCAGAAACCTGCAGGCATGACTCGCAGTCTGCCTTCAGTAAAGATCAGGTTATGAGGAAAGTAGGGCACACAGCAGCCCTAATTACCACATTTAGATTTTAAATAACAAATTAAACCATCTGCAAGTTGAAAAACACAACAAACTGAAGAGTCCAGTCCTGGTTCCCTCAATTAAAGACTGAAAATAGAGCTCCATGTTTAAGAAAAAAACCAGACAAACCTCTACAGGTTCTACTAGTGTGCTGGAAAGATGGAAGGAGAACTTTGAAGAAGTGATGAATGAGGAGCATGTCAGAGAGCAGAGGAGGAGGAGGAAGATCAATACGGATGAAGAGGAAACAATAAGCGTGTTTGTGCTCATCCAGGCGGACGCAGCGCTGCGCAGATGGCCTGGTGTTTGTAGGGACCTTTTTGCCCCACTGTCACGTGTCAATCCAAAACGATGCATTGTGGGAAACGTTGTTCCGAGTTCTTGTAGTTGAAAGTGAGGCTGAACAGAAACGGCCGGGGCTCAATGAAGGAAATCTGAGTATTTTATGACTTTCTGCAGAAAATGGATCACAGATGAGAACTAAACGAGATTTCTTCTTATAGAAATGGTTCTGGTCATATAATCAACATCAGTCACTTTACCGTTAGAAATTCTTTTACTTGAAACATTTCATTCTGTTATGTTTTTTACTGATAATCATCAGACATTTGCAACAACAGGAAGTCCTAAAGCATCCCAAATCAGCTGTGATTGTGTGTTTTATTGTTGCCTCTAAATGTTCACTTCAGTTTCTATTTGATGTGTTTCTCAGGGACAGTGGTCGCTAAAAGCATCACCGACACATTTTCTACCTTAAAAACTAAAAACAATTGAAAATATTAATAAAAAGGAAGTGCAAGAAAAATGCAAAAGGAAAATGAACACCTATTGAGAAAACATCCCTACATTAGAAAACATGAGGGGGGAGGGGCATATTAAAACTCAATGGGAGGTTTTCAAATAAAACTCAAACATTCATTCATTTTCAATCCAAACGTTTTCCTCCAGATTCTACCGTCATTCCTTTCTCCTCTAAGGTGGATTACTAAAACAGTCCACACATCGGCTCCTGGTCCAGTCCTTCTACCCAAACGTAGAACCCTTTGTGGCCCAAGGGCCCAAACGTTTGCCCCCCCGGACTAGCCTCACACCTCCCAGTCTACCGGTATTAGGTTTATCCTACAGTCACCAGCGCTGGGCTTAGTGACGTGTCATCAGTGCACAGTTGGATCTAAATCTGTGTTTGGACGACACACTAACAGGTGATTCAGAGGATGGAGCTGGAATGTTCAGGTACGATGCTCATGACCAGACGCAGCTTTGTGACTCTGTTCCTGTCTCTGGCTAAGCATGCCAGATACTTCAGCTCGTTTATGAGGAGCTACCATAACTCCAAGTCAGTGAAACACGCCACCAATGGAACTTTTTGTTCATGCTTCCATAACTGGTGGTCGTGTGACGAGCTCTGCCTGAGGACAGGCTTGTTGTGGTACCTGAATGCGTGTGGAATGTTAGCACAGCTGCTGTTGTGAGGCAGGACCAACGGCAGACAGGAAATGAGTTTTGAATCCAGAATGCGTCTGATCTGCAGAATCATGTTCAGCTGCTATCATCAGGCCTCTTCCCTGTTTCTGCTCCCTTTAGGATGGCCACTCTGCTGAGCAAGTTCAGGATAGACTTCTCGGACATCACCGTGCTGGGAGACATCAACACCAAGCCCAAGAAAGAACAGTAAGTCTGTCAAACACGCATGATCTTCAAGTCCCAGCTCATCAGGTTAACGTCTGTGGAGGAATCCCGAGGAGAAGCATCCATTTGTTCTCCTCGTTTCCTGGAGCGGTGAGCTGCTGTCATGGAAACCATTGGGGTAATTGAACCCTGCAATCCAGCCTTTGTTCAAGTGTCGAGTAAGGAAGCACTAGATCCCATTTTTAGAGTCTGAGAGCATGACGGACCATGAATTGGAACCCCCAATTTCTGGGCCTACCACTCATGTTTTAGCGTTTGTGAGGTTCTGGTTCAGCCTCTGAACTCCAGGTTTAAGAAAAAAAACCAGCTGATTAACGGGGTAAACTGAAAATATTCTGACGTTTGTCTTTTCTTGAACGGGTTACATCGTCGTGTGGGTGGATGTGGACAGTTGTGGGTGGATGTGGACAGTTGTGGGTGGATGTGGACAGGTGTGGGTGGATGTGGACAGGTGTGGGCGGATGTGGACAGGTGTGGTGGATGTGGACAGGTGTGGTAGATGTGGACAGGTGTGGGCGGATGTGGACAGGTGTGGGCGGATGTGGACAGGTGTGGGCGGATGTGGACAGGTGTGGTGGATGTGGACAGATGTGGACAGGTGTGGGTGGATGTGGACAGGTGTGGGTGGATGTGGGCGGATGTGGACAGATGTGGACAGGTGTGGGCGGATGTGGACAGGTGTGGGCGGATGTGGACAGGTGTGGTGGATGTGGACAGGTGTGGTGGATGTGGACAGGTGTGGGTGGATGTGGACAGGTGTGGGTGGATGTGGACAGGTGTGGGTGGATGTGGACAGGTGTGGTGGATGTGGACAGGTGTGGGTGGATGTGGACAGATGTGGGTGGATGTGGACAGATGTGGACAGATGTGGGTGGATGTGGGTGGATGTGGACAGGTGTGGTGGATGTGGACAGGTGTGGTGGATGTGGACAGGTGTGGTGGATGTGGACAGGTGTGGGTGGATGTGGACAGATGTGGACAGATGTGGGTGGATGTGGGCGGATGTGGACAGGTGTGGTGGATGTGGACAGGTGTGGGCGGACATGCAGAATCTAAATTTTTCCTGTAACTTCTCTCTGTTGGGGCATTTGGAGGGGTGGGGTTTTCTGAAATAGTTTTTTTAAGGGCTAACCCTTAAAAAATGGGGGGGGGGGTTCCGGTTTCACATTTAAATGTAACTGACTTGTAACTGACTTATAAAACCGAAGTTGTGTATTTTCTGAGCGCTGGCAGCTCCAGACTAACCTGGGTGACCTGTGACTATTGATGACATCATCAAGTGGGAGTGATGTCATAATTAGACACTATTTTCCCATAACTATCTGTTTGGAGGGCTGAATGTGGGGGTGGAGAGAAGCCGTAGGGGCAGATTTCAGATTCTGCCTTTGAGTAGATCAGAAGTGGAGATCATCCGCATAGAAAACCAGCCGTCAACCAGCTGGACGTCGGTCCACTTCCTGGTTTGACACATTTGCAGTAAGCGCACCATGTTGGCGATTAGACCCGGAGATGCTCATGTCTGATGGCGTTTCTGACGGACTGACCTTGTCCTCCTGCAGTGTGGCTGCCTTTGAGGAGATGATTGAGCCGTACCGGCTGAAGGAGGACAACATGGACCTGGAGGCGGCGGAGAGGCTTAAGAACAGCGAGCCGTGGAGAATCACCGACAACGAGTTGGAGCTGTACCGCGCCAAGGTACGTACAGGACGTCTGATCCACCGCAGGCTGCGGTGCCTGAGAGGCGGCGCTCTGGGTGGCCTGGTTGGTCTGAACATCCTCCAATGGTGCGGATGAAATTCCTTCCAGGGGGAGGGATGGAAGCAGGATGTAAGGACTGACCTGCTAAAGCAACTGCAACTTTTATGAGCAGCGTGAAGATTTTTAACCAGCCCCCCACCCCCTTTATAAGTCTAGTTTAGGACTGAAAACATTGCAGGAATCCATCAGTCGTGTGTAGGGGAGTGGTCTCGGTCAGTGATGGATTAGGATTTACCGGTGGTAAACCCCCCCACGTGTGGCACTGATGCAAACTCAACGTTTCATCCGGTTTGTTTTTCAGACCAACCGTCAGATCCGACTCAACGAGCTGCTGAAGGAGCATTCCAGCACGGCCAACCTCATCGTCATGTAAGCCGTCTCTGACCCCACCTCCGTCTCTGACCCCACCTCCGTCTCTGACCCCACCTCTGTCTCTGACCCCACCTCCATCTCTGACCCCACCCTGTCTTTGACCCCACCTCCGTCTCTGACCCCACATCCGTCTCTGACCCCACATCCGTCTCTGACCCCACCTCCGTCTCTGACCCCACATCCGTCTCTGACCCCACATCCGTCTCTGACCCCACCTCCGTCTCTGACCCCACCTCCATCTCTGACCCCACCCTGTCTTTGACCCCACCTCCATCTCTGACCCCACCTCCGTCTCTTACCCCAACTCCGTCTCTGACCCCACCTCCATCTCTGACCCCTCCTCCGTCTCTGACCCCACATCCGTCTCTGACCCCACATCCGTCTCTGACCCCACCTCCGTCTCTGACCCCACATCCGTCTCTGACCCCACCTCCGTCTCTGACCCCACCTCCGTCTCTGACCCCACCTCCGTCTCTGACCCCACCCTGTCTTTGACCCCACCTCCGTCTCTGACCCCACCTCCGTCTCTGACCCCACCTCCGTCTCTGACCCCACCTCAGTCTCTGACCCCACATCCGTCTCTGACCCCACCTCCGCCTTTGACCCCACCTCCGTCTCTGACCCCACATCCGTCTCTGACCCCACATCCGTCTCTGACCCCACCTCCGTCTCTGACCCCACATCCGTCTCTGACCCCACCTCCGTCTCTGACCCCACCTCCATCTCTGACCCCACCCTGTCTTTGACCCCACCTCCGTCTCTTACCCCAACTCCGTCTCTGACCCCACCTCCATCTCTGACCCTCCTCCGTCTCTGACCCCACCTCCGTCTCTGACCCCACCTCCGTCTCTGAACCCCACCTCCATCTCTGACCCAACCCTGTCTTTGACCCCACCTTCGTCTCTGACCCACCTCCGTCTCTGACCCCACCTCCGTCTCTGACGCCCACCTCGTCTCTGACCCCACATCCGTCTCTGACCCCACCTCCGCCTTTGACCCCACCTCCGTCTCTGACCCCACCTCCGTCTCTGGCCCCACCTCCGTCTCTGACCCCACCTCCGTCTCTGGCCCCACCTCCGTCTCTGACCCCACCTCCGTCTTTGACCCCACCTCCGTCTTGACCCCACCTCTGTCTCTGACCCCACCTCCGTCTCTTACCCCACCTCCGTCTCTGGCCCCACCTCCGTCTCTTACCCCACCTCCGTCTCTGGCCCCATCCGTCTCTGGCCCCATCCGTCTCTGACCCCACCTTCGTCTCTGGCCCCACCTCCGTCTCTGTCTCTGACCCCACCTCCGTCTCTGACCCCACCTCCGTCTCTGACCCCACCTCCGTCTCTGACCCCACCTCCGTCTCTGACCCCACATCCGTCTCTGACCCCACATCCGTCTCTGACCCCACCTCCGTCTCTGACCCCACCTCCATCTCTGACCCCACCCTGTCTTTGACCCCACCTCCATCTCTGACCCCACCTCCGTCTCTTACCCCAACTCCGTCTCTGACCCCACCTCCATCTCTGACCCCTCCTCCGTCTCTGACCCCACCTCCGTCTCTGACCCCACCTCCGTCTCTGACCCCACCTCCATCTCTGACCCCACCCTGTCTTTGACCCCACCTCTGTCTCTGACCCCACCTCCGTCTCTGACCCCACCTCAGTCTCTGACCCCACATCCGTCTCTGACCCCAACTCCGCCTTTGACCCCACCTCCGTCTCTGACCCCACATCCGTCTCTGACCCCACATCCGTCTCTGACCCCACCTCCGTCTCTGACCCCACATCCGTCTCTGACCCCACATCCGTCTCTGACCCCACCTCCGTCTCTGACCCCACCTCCATCTCTGACCCCACCCTGTCTTTGACCCCACCTCCGTCTCTTACCCCAACTCCGTCTCTGACCCCACCTCCATCTCTGACCCCTCCTCCGTCTCTGACCCCACCTCCGTCTCTGACCCCACCTCCGTCTCTGACCCCACCCTGTCTTTGACCCCACCTCCGTCTCTGACCCCACCTCCATCTCTGACCCCACCCTGTCTTTGACCCCACCTCCGTCTCTGACCCCACCTCCGTCTCTGACCCCACCTCCGTCTCTGACCCCACCTCAGTCTCTGACCCCACATCCGTCTCTGACCCCACCTCCGCCTTTGACCCCACCTCCGTCTCTGACCCCACCTCCGTCTCTGGCCCCACCTCCGTCTCTGACCCCACCTCCGTCTCTGGCCCCACCTCCGTCTCTGACCCCACCTCCGTCTTTGACCCCACCTCCGTCTTTGACCCCACCTCTGTCTCTGACCCCACCTCTGTCTCTGACCCCACCTCCGTCTCTTACCCCACCTCCGTCTCTGGCCCCACCTCCGTCTCTTACCCCACCTCCGTCTCTGGCCCCATCCGTCTCTGGCCCCATCCGTCTCTGACCCCACCTTCGTCTCTGGCCCCACCTCCGTCTCTGTCTCTGACCCCACCTCCGTCTCTGACCCCACCTCCGTCTCTGACCCCACCTCTGTCTCTGACCCCACCTCCGTCTTTGACCCCACCTCTGTCTCTGGCCCCACCTCCGTCTCTGTCTCTGACCCCACCTCCGTCTCTGACCCCACCTCCGTCTCTGACCCCACCTCTGTCTCTGACCCCACCTCCGTCTTTGACCCCACCTCTGTCTCTGACCCCACCTCTGTCTCTGACCCGACCTCCGTCTCTGACCCGACCTCCGTCTCTGACCCCACCTCCGTCTCTGGCCCCACCTCCGTCTCTGACCCCACCTCCGTCTCTGTCTCTGACCCCACCTCCGTCTCTGACCCCACCTCCGTCTCTGACCCCACCTCCGTCTCTGACCCCACCTCCGTCTCTGACCCCACCTCCGTCTTTGACCCCACCTCTGTCTCTGACCCCACCTCTGTCTCTGACCCGACCTCCGTCTCTGGCCCCACCTCCGTCTCTGGCCCCACCTCCGTCTCTGACCCCACCTCCGTCTCTGACCCCACCTCCGTCTCTGACCCCACCTCCGTCTCTGACCCCACTTCTGTCTTTGACCCCACCTCTGTCTCTGACCCCACCTCCGTCTCCGTCTCTGACCCCACCTCCGTCTCTGACCCCACCTCCGTCTCTGACCCCACCTCTGTTTCTTGCAGAAGCCTGCCTTTGGCCAGGAAGGGGGCGGTGTCCAGCGCCCTCTACATGGCCTGGCTGGAGGTGCTGTCCAAAGACCTGCCGCCTGTCCTCCTGGTGCGCGGCAACCACCAGAGCGTCCTGACCTTCTACTCCTAGATCCTGAAGGAGCCCCGTGTTCTTCTCTGCCCTGGATTCAGACCCCCGTACCCCATGATTCCAGCCCCATCCCAACACAAACACTGCTGTTCATGTGCGTCCACAGGAACGTCAGGGCGGAGCTGTTCCCGCCTTTATTTATTCTGAGAAGTTCCCTCTTTCCTCCCACTTTGAGTTTGTGTGTTTGAACGGACGTGTCTTACAGCTGGGGAGTGCACACGCGTGTCACATGTGTGTGCTGCCGTAGAACGGTTGTCATGTTTGTTCCAGCAATATTCACCGTTGTTTTCTGCACCTGCTGGGAGGGAAACTTGTGGAAGGCTTTGCAGCCCCCTCTGAAGCCTTATGGAAGTGCCTTCCAGTCTGACCCCATGACCTTTTGTTTCTACCATGACTCAACTTTTCTATTGCTGGGGGAGAGTTGTGCGTTTTTATTGGTTTGTTCTGGTTCCTTTTTATTTGGTTGGGTTTGGGTTTGCTAGCAGAGTGCGGTGATTAGAAAAGTGTCCAGTTGATTGCAGAAGCTCTTGCTGTTCTTTGACCTTTGACCCTGAGGGGGCGTGGCTTTGCTTTGGGTTCTCCGGGGTGGTCTTCCGGTCGCTGTGCCTCAGAAAGTGTGTGTGGAAGTTTGTCAGGTGGAGATGTTTTTCCACAGGAGCTGCTAGTTTTTCTTTGCATGACTTCCTCCTCTGTCCTCACGCCTCGTCTCCCTCAACCCTCTTCCACCTCGCCTTAAGGACAGAGCGCCGTTTGCTCGCCGCTCTTCTGAAGCCATACCGGCTGGGCAGTTTGAGAACATCCGCCATGGAGTCCCGGGTTTCAGCACTAAATATGCATTTAGACGCGTCCTGTAAGTTTTCAGTTTCCGGGCGAACCGCAGACCTCCAGGTGCTCTACAGCGTGCTCTTCAGTACACACTACATACATGACGGACCCGTCATTCTCACCACGTCTGAACCGTTGGCCAAGCAAGGAGGGACTTCTATGCACCCCAGCTCTCTCACTGATGTCCCGGTCCTTTGGGTTAGCTCGTTGGGTTCAACCTTTCGTCGGTGGCAGGCCTCCACAGAAAGCCTTAGAGAAAGAACATCAGGGTCCAGAACTGAGTCCAAAAGGGTTCTGTTCTAGTCTCACTGGACACAAAGATGTAAATGAGTCCAGTTGTTAGCCAGCTTCCAGCACAACGCTGATGCTTCATGTACTGTGGAGTGCTGTAGGGAACGTCCCTCTAAATGAATGTAAATGATAGATGCATGTGTGGATCTGATCCTCCAGCTGCTGCCTACAGCCACTGAACGTGGAGACACGGACACGCCGCTTTCATCAGGCTGCAGAAGCTCAGGTTCTGGTCTCTTCAGATCCGGTTGTGTGAACTTTAGTCACGTGTCTTCACCGGGGCACTGATGACTAAACCCGTCTTCTGGCGTCCTCCGCTGGGAGCAGATGTTAAAATGTTGACTGGGTGAAATCTGAACCATCAGAGGAACCTGACATGGACCACAGAACTGCGATGCTCGACGGCCATCGTTCAGTTTCTTCTTCAAATCAGGACAACGTTTCAGACTCTAAAAGTCCAGCTTCAGGGGGGACTTTGGTCTAGACGAGTTTGGGCTGACAGGACAGGGACTGGGAACCCGAGCGTTGGTACATCGGCATGTCTTCTCCAAAAACCGCTGTCAGAATCTAGTCGTTCTTGCTCCAAGGCTGCCTTAAGCTGGGTTTCCCCCTTTGCAGCTCGCGTGCATACTTCACCGTGGAGACGGCGTTTGAAGATCTCACAGACTCACTTCAAAGCAGGCACCGCCCCTGAAGCTGGCCTGATGAAAGCTCGTGGGCGTGGCTCAGAATCTCCCATTCGTGGTTAAACTGAGGCAGAGGAAACGTCCTTCGGCTAGACGCCATTTCCTCTGACAGTAGAGCACAAGATGACTTTTCTTTTCTCGTCTGTTCGCCAACACTGCCACGCCTCCCTGCGACTAAAGCCCCGCCTCCAGATCTCTGCTTGGCCCAGAGGCCTCTGGTTACTCTATTAAAGGACTGTGTACATAGAAAGGCACACATATATGCATCAGTCTGACCTGGAGCTACGTACCCGCTAAACAAAGCTGAACTCTTCGTCATTTTTGGAGGTTTTCTGTTACACCCATCCCAGCGCGGCTGCAGACCGCCGTCATGTGACCTCTGGAGATCTCTTCTTCTTTTTGCCAAAGTTCAATTTCCTCTTGATTTCAGGATGAGGATGTTTAGAGAAACTACACGAGCTGAGTGTCTTTTCTTTGCCATAAATAGCAATGAAGCTGTAAATAAACTCCATGTAAGGGAGACCAATCATTGAAATACAAAGAAACTATATTTTAGCTCTTTTTCTCCTCTGATTTTGGTTCTAAGTTCATTTGCATGTTCTCTTCTGTTCAAGCAGACCTTTTTTTCCTTCTATTTAAAGCTTTCGATGCGGCTGAGTCCTGAAGCTTCTGCTTCTGCTGGACTTGTGGTTGGGATCCATCCGGCTGGCTGCAGCATCGTCTTTTTATATGCTGTTTTAACAGACACCAATGCTTTTCTAACACCTATTACTAGTACTTTGTAATCTTTATCAAAATGAATAAATCCAATGAAATCATAAATGTTGCTTCTGTTTTTGTTGGCTCTGAATGAAAATGACGACATGAATGTTTTTATCCTGTAGAAAAAACGCCACCAGAATTAAAACATCAACTAATGAAGTTAAGATTTGCCTTACATTTATTTATTCAATGTCTCTGGAGTATGTGGTTTACAAAAGGTAGGAAGTGAAAAACAGGAAAACGTTCAATTCGGATGAAAAAATATTCTGTGGTGACGGCACAGCTGGAAACAGCTTCTCCCTAAAGGGTCTAAATCCTCCGACATCGAGGTTTCTAAGCCTTTCAGTGTTTTCTAATGTTCACTCTTCACTAAAAACATCCCAAAGTGGTTTTTTGATCCATTTCTGAGTGTTCCTCTAAAAGCCTGCTCTGAGCACCAGCCCCTCCCAATCCATGAAAACAAGTGGATTGTGATGTCACAAAGTGAAGAACCGCCCCTTCCAGGAGGAGTCTGTGCTGCCAGCTCCGCCCCCAGGCTAACAGACACGCCCACTTTTTCAGTGGAGCTAGCGGACACGCGGAACCCCAGCAGGGTCCAGTCTAGCCTGGAGTCTTATGAGCAAAACATCTGCATCTGTGAAGGGCGCCGCTGGCGGCTGTGGCGAGCGCGAGCGGGAGCCAAACGCGAAGGCGTGAACAGCACAACCGTCACTAACCAGAGACACAAAGCTGCTTGGTTTGGTTACTTCAGGAGAACCGGTCAGTAAATGTGGTTTTCAGTTGGTGTATTAGTGTAAACACAGGTTTGAAAGACGGAGGAAGTATTAAAGAACAATACATTTATTCAGTAAAACAAATACACACTGGTAGAATGTCCCCAAAATATCCAAGAGGTTCAAATCTAAACATGTGGGATAAAATGTCAGAAACTATTAACATGATGAAGTGCAAAGAGTGGAGGACCGTTCGGGTTCTCTTCCATCTTCAGAGGTTGTCCACGCCACGGATCCTCCTGGCCAGCTGAATGTCGCGTGGAAACAGCGTCACTCTTTTGGCGTGGATGGCACACAGGTTGGCATCAGAAAAAAGCAGGACGAGGAAGGCCTCTGCAGCCTGACCACAGCAGAAAGACAGACGGGATGGTTAACGTCTGCAGAGTCTCAGGCAGACGGAGTCGCTACAGTCCAGACGTCAACCGCTGCTCCTCACAGCATCAGCTCTGCTCTACGCACAACTATCATCAGTCTAAACAGAACCAGGACAGAGGGACAGCAATGGTAGAGGTTCTGGAGATCATGTCCAGAGGAGACACTGAAGGATGCTGAGTCTAGAGGAAGACCAGAGAGGAGGATTCTGGATGCAGAGGAGGAAGACATGACGGTAGCTGCTGGTAGAGGATGCAGGAGACAGACGGAGGAAGCTGATTGGCTGTGGAGACACTGGATATGTGTCCATATTTAGGTCATCATCACACAACAGTTACGGTCTACCCTGGTCAAGACCTGACCTCTGACCTCACATGCATCAGTGAAAGGAAACAGTGACCTTCAAACCCAGAGGCTCTGACCTTCGGCCATTGCCAAAGTTCTGCCATGCTAGTGTGTGAACCGAGCTGTGAAGGAGTCCAGTCTGTGGTTCTGGATTGGTTCTGATTAGCACCAGAAGCTAACATTTAAAGAAACGTTATCAGGCCAGACCTGCTTACCTCCTGCAGCGCCATCAGAGCGTACACCTGCCATCGTAGATCATCTCGGGAAAACTGGACGCAAATCTCACGAACCTGAAGTAAAGAAAAAAGGCTTTGATGTTCCAAAAGCAAAAGGTAAAAATCTACATTTCAGCCGAGTTTCATCCTCACTGATGGAAGGAGGTCTTCTGCCAGATTTCACCATTATGCCCCCATTCATTCTTTCCTTAATATGGATCAACAGCCACAATAGCAGCCCCTCCCAAACACGGCGGGTGGCGTTTCTACCAAACACTTCCATTTTGGTCTCTTCTGACCACATGACCTTCTCCCAGTCTGGTCTCTGGAGAACTTTAGACCGGCCTGGACCTGTGCTGTTACCATAGTAACCTGTGTTCCTGTGGTCCCAGCTCTCTTCAGCTCACAGACCAGTTCCCCCATGTAGTTCTGGGCCGTTTCCTCATCGTTTTCACAACCATCTGAACCCAGCAGGTGAGATCTGGCCTGAGTCCCAGGTGGAGGGAGATAGTGGGTGATCTGGTGTTTCTGCCATTTTCTAATCATTTCTCCAACAGTTGATCTCTTCTGCTGCCGTTCATTGTCGATTGCTTCATCTCAGTCTAGTTCAGGTCTACAGCCTCGTCCCTGGTGTCTTTTGACAGCTCTTTGGTCTGACTGTTTAAGGGTGTGGACAGGTGTCTTTATACAGGAAACCAGTTCAAACAGGTGACACCAATACAGGAAACCAGTGGAGGACAAAGGAGCTTCTAAATGAAGAAACAGGTCTGTGAGGAACAGAAAATATATATGTAATCAATAGGATATAATGACCAATCAATGAATCCATCGATGCAACCAGATCCATCTGTCTGAGGCAAGTTATTAATCTAATCGACCTAAACCATTATAAAACCATTTCTCAATAATATAAACCCATAATTGATCTGGGAACAAACCATCTGGACTGAGGTACAGCAGGTTCATGTTCCTATGAGGTCAAACCAACCAATCACAGCAACAACACACATGTGATGTCATGAACACGGATCAGTCCATCATTCCAGTCCAATGTGTGGACAGACTGTGAATAAAGTCATGTGACCATCCAGTGTCTAGAATGTTCTAGAATGTTCCCTTTGGATTCTCTGGATGTGGAAAAACAACAGTGGTGAACTTTAGGAAACTACCATGTGAATAGATCTGACATTCATTCTAGTTGACTTGTTTGTTTGGACACAGATTTCATTTAACTTGATGATCTGGAAGAAATCCAAGAATCTGGAAAACTTCACTGTTCAGTAGCAGGAATTTCTGTCTGAGTCTCACTGCTGGAAGTTTGGATCCAGAGGATCTGGATCCACTGCAGGTCAGAGGATCTGGATCCACTGCAGGTCAGAGGATCTGGATCCACTGCAGGTCAGAGAACCGGATCCAGTCGGATCGTTCTAAAGGAACTGATGAACGATAAATCAGATCATCCTTAACATGAATCTTTACAGCCCTGAGAATCAAGCTGCAACTTCCTGGATTTTGTTTCTGTTCTGTCTCTCACAGACCGTCACAGACGTCTGGTCTTTACTTTCCTGTCCCGCTGTGGGAGGTGGACCCGGGTGAAAGAGGAGCTTTCAGGTGGTGGTTTCTCCAGCAGAACGGCTGAGAGGATCTCAGGCTAGAGTGCTTTGAAGACCAGAGAGTTCTGCATTTCCACGTCGCTTTAATGTCACGCTGAAGCTTTTCATAAAAGTCTATAGACAACCCCCCCCCCCACTCACCACTCGGGAGAAAGGCCGCTTGCTGATCAGAAGGTCGGTGCTCTTCTGGTACTTGCGGATCTCCATTAGAGCCCGGGTTCCGATTCTGAACCTCCTCCTCTTCTTGGGGGGTGAAGGAGGCGTCTCTGCACAGACAGACATTTGGTGAGTGACATGCATTCAGGTCACGCCGCCTCAGACGGGAACCGGCTTCGCTTCTGCGTTTGTGTTTTTTCCTGAAGCCCTGCAGCTTATCGAGACAGAAGCACACCCCCGTCAGACGTCTGGGAACCAGAGTGGTACAGTCGTCAGTCGCTCACCTTTAAACCCCCCCCCCCCACCCCGGAGCTGCTTGTTCCCCCTTAAGGACACGGTCCTAACTCCGTGACGGGGTTTCCCCACGTCAGCGTGTGTTGACCTCACGGTGGAAGAGGCTCCCCCCTGAGGCTGCTGGGTTACAGCTTCAAACCCCCAGTTGGGTCAAACCATCCATCCATCTTCTGGAGCAAACCACTGGCCGGGTCTCCCTGAACAGGTCGAGCCGGGTCGCCAACAGACTGGTGACCCGGGTCCAACTAAAACCTGTAGATGGACCACAGGGGTTTGAGGCTGGGCGTTGGTGTGGAGTTAAACTCAGACTCCGGATCCTGGATCTGGAATCCGGATCAGACCTGTACGGCTGGAAAGCTCCCATAGTGCTCGCTGTTTTTGTTGCAGCGCTAATGTTAGCTCGGGGGGGTACGCTAGCAGGAGAGAGAGTAAGCAAAGGAGAGAGGAAAATCCGTCCCAGCCGTTAGTCAGAGGTGAATCTTCAGGGAAGAACCGCTGCTCTGCAGAAACTACAGCGCGGCTAGACGGCATTTGGAGGACCCAGAAGAGGGTTCTGTCCTGGTTCTGTCCTGGTTCTGTCCTGGTTCTGTCCTGGTTCTGACCTGAGCTCAGATGAAACCAGAGTAGAACTTCTGGTCAGAACTCGACTCGTCCTGTTTGGAGGAGGAAGAATGCAGAGTTGCAGCCAGAGAACTCCACACATTTAGTCCAGGGCTCCAGACTAACTTTTTTCACTAGGAGCACAGTGGCCCCTAACTGAAAATTTTAGGGGCGCATACCGTAAATCAACATGCTAACCAAATCTACTAATTTCCACTGTATTACTAATAAATACTTTAATAATAGATGCAGAAATTACAATGTGCTGTTTCAAATTCAGTGTCTTATTTTATTCTGCACTTTTGAAGATGCAACAACAGGTAAACTGACAGAACCATCGCTGTCATGACAATACAAATAGTAAAGAAAACAGATGGAAATTTATCTTGGTGACACCAAATATGTGCAGCCAAGATGCACAATAAGCGTGTTTGAGATCACCCAGGTGAACTCAACGCTGCACAGATCACCTGGTGTGAGACATATATTTGTTTTTGCTCCAACATCACCTGTCAATCATCACAAAAATATCGCGAGAAAGGGGTGGGAGCAAGGGGCAAACCTACCCGGACACAGCTGGAAACTGAACTGACTGAAAGCTGCCCTACAGACTACAAAACAATGCATTATGGGACATGTGTCCTGATGGGTTTTGTAGTTGAGTGATCAATTAAAATAATTTAAAATACCAATTCATTAAAAAAAGGCTACATACATTACAAAACATTAAAATAATCATAAAATATATAATAACACAGATCACACTGAGGGGGAGGGGAATATTAAAACTAAATGGAATGTTAAGGACAACTCCAACTTAACCTTCCTCCGGGTCTGTGTGACCCAGAGAAAAGTTCAGCACGGACCGCATGTATTTAGAAAATTACGAGCGAATAGATACGTTCTAAAAAGGAAAGTAGGAACTCCTGGGGGCTGTCAGCTGTCCTGCTTTCAAGCCCTGTCATTGTCCCGCCCCTAAGATGAGGGGGTTTGAGGTGCAACGCAAGACAGATTTAATGTAATTTCATTTAATTTTGGACCGGGGATGGTATTTTCTCTTTAGTAATGATAATAACAATAATAATAATAATTTTCCCCTTGTCAAAGCAACTTTCTAAAGAAGTTTGTTTTTTGCTCATTTTGGTTGTTTGGGTTTAATTTTAGTGGGGTTTATCACCTGATGTTTGGTGTCGCGACTTTGACGTGCGTTAAGTCTGACAGATGTAACAAAGTGAATCCGGTCACTTTTCAAAATAAAACGTTTTTGTCGGAAAAAAAACAATAAAATGGAAATTATTTTTTCTTTCTGTGCGTCCCGATGCAAAAATTTCCCGTGGCCTGGAACCGCTCCGCGGCCCGGTGCCAAGTGTCCCGCGGCCCAGGTACCGGTCCGCGGCCCGGTGGTTGGGGACCACTGACTAACCCCACTGTGATTGGTTGGTCAGCTCCGTGCACGACAATGAAAAAGTGTCATTCATTAAAACTGGCGGGCTGCAGTAACATTAAACTTCCACATTAAGGCGGGGGCCGCAAAATATGATCTTGGGGGCTGCAAATAGCCCGCGGGCCGCGAGTTTGAGACCCCTGCTGTAGTTCTGTCACTGGTACACTAGCTACAGGTCGGAAGAATGAATCAATAGTTCACTTACTCATAGCTCAGACGCACATGTCAGGTTGTGATATTTGTCTCAGTTTCCTTCCCTCAGATGTTAACGCGCGCTCGATTATCTCCAGGCCCCTCCCCCTCCATGCATTTTAGCCACTCACAGCGGCGTTCCCTATTCTTCTCACACGCAGTGGCCGCCTCACAGACGGGCATCACGCGAGTGTGTGCTCGCGTTTCATGAGTATGTGCGCGAGTGTGTGTGTCTGCCTGCGTGCGTGTGCGCTCGCGTCACATTGATTATTTGATTGATCATTGACGTGCCCCTTCCACGTTTAATGTATGAAAAATAGGGAGGGTGGGGGAGGCAAATTTACTGGTCGCGCATGTGCGACTGGATGTAAAATTCAGTCGCACACTCTCAAATTTTGGTCGCAAAATGCGACCAATTGGTCGCAGTCTGGAGCCCTGTAGTCTGTCATAGTTGAGGTGGACCTCTGATGAAAATAACAGGCCTCTCATCTGTTTCAGGGGAGGAACCTGCACAGGTGGGGGCTGACTGAATACTTTTAGCCTTAAAGGTTTAATGAGGCATAATGAGAGCGGATCGCTCAGCAGCTCAGTGGTTGATGGAGCAGAAACATGGAAACTAGAAGCCAAACAGCCGTGATATTTACTTGCAGCTGCACGCCGTCTCTGTGATGGCGAGGCTTTTGAGGAGGGGGGCTGAGCTGACGGGGGGCGACGGCGCGGCGCTTGGCCCTTCCGGCGGCTATGGAACGCACTGGGATCCATGGTTTCCTGTCCAGCCGTGTCACTGTGGAAAAAGAAGAGACGTTCAGAAGACCAGTACTCTGATTACAGTCTGACAGAGGACCAGTACTCTGATTACAGTCTGACAGAGGACCAGTACTCTGATTACAGATGGACAGAAGACCAGTACTCTGATTACAGTCTGACAGAGGACCAGTACTCTGATTACAGTGCACACATGTCCTCTGGTCTCAGACACAGCCGTCCTATAGACGCAGACAGCCAGCAAACAAAGGCGGCTGGATGGTTCAGTGGGCTGCATGTAGGACATGGGAAACCAGGGTTCGATTCCCAGGGCGTGGGATGAGCTTCATCCAGTGTGGGTCCTTAAGAAAGACCCGTCACACTACTCCCAACCAGGTCGGGTCACCCCGGGCCTGCCCCCAGCTTAGGTAAAATGATGGGATGAGTCAGGAAGGTGCCAACCACCTGTGTGGATCGGTGGAAGCTGATTGGCTGTGGCGACCCCTTGCTGAAAGGTGAACATGTCAATCAAGACGTCAGTCCCAGCTGATGGACAGGAGACGGCGTGCTCAGAGGCGCCGACGGTGACCTTCTTTTCCTGTTCCGTTCATGGTTTCAGAAGGAATCCTCCAAACTAAATTCAGATGTTTCTGGTTTTTCTGTCACATTGTGGCCCCAGAGGCCCCCCAGTCTGAGGACCCCTGCAGAGGAAGCTAACCCGACAGAGGACAAACAGCGCCCCCTACTGGTCTGAAGCTCAGCTACATTCCTGCTGCCGCGAGACCTTTGAGCAGGGGGGGCTCTGCAGGACCTGGCGGGGAGATCCGCTGATGACGCGCCATCACCGGACTAACGGAAGCGGTTCTAACGCGGGGCTAAAGACGGGCACGCGCTTTTCCAGCGGGACAAACCGGCGAGTGCGCGACAGGCGACGCGCGTCCTTCACTGACCGTCTGTCTTCAGCGGAACCAGCGGAACCAGCAGAACCAGCAGAACCAGCAGAACCTACCCGAGTCTTCCTCCCGACGAGATCACAACATCCGAGTCCGCTTCAGCCTGAATCTCTTCTTCTGTGGTTTTTTGGCGGTTCTGGCACGAGCCTGAAATTCAAACGTGGAGTTTAACTTTATCAACCAATCAGCATGAAGCAGGGGCGGGGCATACCTTCCCGCCCCAAACACGTGACTCAATCAGTTTTAAAGTTTAGAGAAAAGCATGAAAAAAAAGAAGAAACGTTAAAGAAGTTCTTTAGAAAAAACACAATCTTTTATGAAACTGCAGGAGCAAAAAGTTCAACTGAGGGTTTTATTCATGAGTCTTTTAACAGTGCAGCAGAAACAAATGAGGTCTTCATCTGATGAAGATGAGGTCTTTATCTGATGAAGATGAGGTCTCTGCTGATGAAGATGAGGTGTTCATCGGATGAAGATGAGGTCTTCATCAGATGAAGATGAGGTCTTCATCGGATGAAGATGAGGTCTCTGCTGATGAAGATGAGGTCTTTATCTGATGAAGATGAGGTCTCTGCTGATGAAGATGAGGTCTTCATCAGATGAAGATGAGGTCTCTGCTGATGAAGATGAGGTCTTTATCTGATGAAGATGAGGTCTCTGCTGATGAAGATGAGGTCTTCATCTGATGAAGATGAGGTCTTCATCTGATGAAGACCTCATCTTCATCTGGAAGATGAGGTCTTCATCGGATGAAGATGAGGTCTTCATCGGATGAAGATGAGGTCTTCATCGGATGAAGATGAGGTCTTCATCTGATGAAGATGAGGTCTTCATCAGCAGAGACCTCAGCTCTAGTCCTCGGCTGTAAGACAAGACTGTAAAGTTGGTCCTGGGCAGCTGTCACTCATGTCCCCAACAGAGACACGTATCTGTCTCCTTCTATTTGTAGTCCAAATCATTAAACCAGCATACCACAAGTCCCATGATCCTTTGAGGCTCGTGCTCTTTACATCCCAGATTACAGATGCAGGACATGTGGGGATGTGATGAAGGCTCCTGAACCGCTCTGCCAGTGATCCAAAGATCCGTTGGAGCTTTCCGCTTCAGGCCCTTGACGGTCTGCAGGGTAGCCATGTTTGCCTTGATTTTTTACAGTGTGTTTGTGCAGGAAACAGGAAGGCCTGGCTAAAGCCCCAAAAGTGAAAGTAAAAGTAGAAACTGCTGAGGAGAAGCAGCACACTGACGAAGCAGACGGATCTTTTCCAGGAATTGAACTCCCGACTGAACCTAAAATGCTTCAGAGTTTGAATCCCTGTCAGGAGAAAAGTGGAGGTTTCTGCTTTGAGAACAGCCGGAGGTAAAGAACAGCTGACGCCGTCTCAGGTGAATTCAGGCCACCCTGACTTTGTCTGTCCTGTCCCTCCTCACATTTGCAGGAATGCGGTGTTGGAGTCCAGTTTGTCCGATGTCAGCTCCAAAGCCCCTCGTGCCAGGAAGACGGGGACCACCATCGCTGGGATTGTGTACAAGGTGCTACACAAACACGATTTGTTGTCCGAAACTCTGACGCTGTTCAAACGAGGCTTTGGGTCTCAGCCAGTCAGATTCTTCCAAATGCAGTAACTTTCTGGAGCCACTAGGGGCCTTTGGTCACGCTCAGCAGGTTTGATACAACCAAAAGGAACAAATCCCAACAAAAAGTAGAACTCCTGACCTTTGCCTCTGTTTCTGTCTTAGCCGCTGCTCACAGGGCAGACCAGGTGTTTCTGAGAGTTGATGGTTCACCTCCAGGCCTTTAGCCTTTAGTCTGCACACATTTGAAAGGAAATGTGTGGATGAGTGTCTTTGTCTTTAGGATGGAGTGATCCTGGGAGCTGACACCAGAGCTACTGACGACATGGTAGTGGCGGACAAAAACTGCAGGAAGATTCACCACATCGCTCCGCACATCTAGTGAGTTCTGTCTGTGGATTTGACTCCAGTGGGTTTCTCTCAGGCACTGATGGATGGATTATATGGTCACACGTTCCACTGAGTTGGTTCTGTAAAGAGAGAAGTTTTCATTTCGCTCAGCGTGTCAGAGATCCAGATTTTTGGAGCCCACATCAGGCTGACTGATGAGTAAAAGACAGAGTCAAAGGCCTCGCTAATGCTAATGATGCAGTAGACGGTTTGGTCGTTTTCTAATGTTGGGTTTAGAGGAAAACTCAGATCCTCCGGTGAACAGAAGTGAGTGAGCAGTGACAATCATACTGTTCTAGCTGCTGCGGGGCCGGTGTGGCTGCAGACGCAGAGGTTGCAACTCAGATGATGGCGTCCAACGTGGAGCTCCACACACTCAACACAGGCCGACCCCCCCTTGTCGCCATGGTAACGAGACAACTGAAACAGATGCTGTTCAGGTAAGCAGAGACTGCACTCAGACGACACTGACGTGCAGGACACCAAAGCAGACGTCTTTCCAATGCTTCAAGAGTTCTCTGAGCTTCTGAAGGAGCAACCGGTAGAAAGTGTTCAAGACCACATGCTGGAGTCATTTCAATCTGAACCAGCTTCATGTCCAAAACTAACGTGGACATGCGTGTGAGGAGCGCTCATCAGCAAACCAGATTTCTGTCAAACTTTCCTTAAAGCGTGTCCGACCCGAGTCGTGATGCCGCGTCCAAGTATTCAGAGATTCTCATTGATGGAAGGACCGCGATGTCAGCCTGCGCACAGAACATTGTGGTCTGTTTCATCAGATACCAGGGCCACATGGGTTCTTCAGTGATTGTTGGAGGGGTCGATGTGACTGGAGCTCACCTGTACAGTGTTTATCCGCATGGTTCCTATGACAAACTTCCTTTCCTCACAATGGGTAAGTGACCGACGTGCTGACAGCAGCAGACCGTGGCCATCCTACGCATGTTTTCAATGTTTTTGAGGAAAAGTGTGACTTCTGCTAATCCTTCATGTGTTGGGTTTGCTTTTGGACACATTCCTAAGAAAAGCTGTCTGTGAGGCAGAGAAGGATCAATGATCTGGTTGCTAACTCCAGAGAGAGATGCAGTGAGATCAGCTGGAAGACCAAGAGACAGATATTTACGCTACATTCCATGCTTGTGAACCTGGTTTCAGGGTCCGGAGCTGCTGCTGCCGTTTCTGTTTTTGAGGACAGATTCAAGGCGAACATGGAGGTGAGACTTCTTTTCTTCTCATTTGTCTTTGTGGAGCAAAGCTGGGCGATTCACAGCAGATGCACAGAAAGAGCCACATCTAAAACAGGGAGTGGAGGAAGAGCAGGAAAGCTAAAACATGCAGCGGCTGTGAACAGGAAGCAGAGGAGCGGTCTAACAAACCGTAAGCTCCATGAGGAAAATCCCACCCCCAGCGGGACTCTGACAGGCTGCCCTCAGGAGGAGGGGTCATGATCAAATGATGCTCCGTCTGTCAGTGGGTCTCTTTAAGGAGGATTTGAGCCAAACCCTTTCTTTTCCTGAATCTTTAGCGTTTAGTTTGGTCTGGGGACAGCACCCGTTCTGTCCCATCATGGACTCTTTGCTCTGGTGGCCTTTCTGATCAACACTGCTGCTGTGATCTGTTTTCCATGAAGCTGGATGAAGCAAAGAGGCTGGTAAGAGACGCCATCACTGCAGGGATCTTCTGTGATTTGGGTTCGGGCAGCAACGTGGATTTGTGCGTCATCACCGCAGCCGGAGCAGAGTACCTACGAGGTTACGACAGGCCAGCAGGGAAGGGGAAAAGGTTGGTACAGTTAGAGCCCTCATGATTGAACAAGGGGTTGCTATGGTTACAGCAGAAGGGTTTGAAACTCAACAGCGCCGTGTCTGCAAACGTTTCCCAGTCAGCTGTCCGTCTTGCTTGTGTCTTTCAGAGAGGGACAGTACAGGTACAAGCCGGGAACTACGCCTGTCCTGACCAAAACCCAAACTCCTCTCAGTCTGGACGTGGTCGATGAAACTGTTCAGATGATGGACACTGAATAAAAATGTCTACATCCGGCATGTTCAAATATGCAACGAAGTCTGTACATGCAAGAACATGGCTGACATTTCATCCCCTACTTTTCTTACCGGCATTCGTCCTCAGCAGTCCTCACGTAGAAGTATATAACGGATCCGTGTTAGCATGACCAATGGAACGGGCAAAGTGAAATGCTTGATCCGTTCCATGAGGAGAGTATGAGCTGCAGTATGAATCCTTCTGTTCGCACATTTGAACATGTTTGTGGCGCTGAAGTCAAATAAAATCAAAACAGTTGAAAAATACTAAGTGTTGTCCACTGGAAGTTACAGTAAGGGGTTTTTTTCATGGATTCTGGGTGTGTCTGTGGGCGGCTCTAGAGCTGAGGGTGTGAGGCCGTAACCCTTGTGCTATCTTATGGGGTCCAGATGACCCCCCCCCCTTCCATTGAGGTGTTCTCCTACCATGACAAAGGTGGATGAAGGTGGAGAGGATTTCATGTAATCCATGGACACCAGTGAAGATCACAAATCATTGAAGAACAAAGGTTCAGAGCTCTGTCTAGTGGGTCTAGATGACCCCACTGTCTAGTGCAGGGGTCACCAACCTTTTTGAGACTGAGGGCTATGTCATGGGCACTAAGTGGTATGAAGGGCGCCACAGGACCCGTTTACTAGAAACCTCCTAGCCCCCCCCCCCCCCCCCCCCCCACACACACACACAATTTGAGGACGCCCCTTTGTGTGCCCTATTTTTATTTGCTCATTTTAAACAAAAACATGCATGAATTTTCTAGACTTGTATTACATAGGGGGGGTCAAACTCAGTTGCAGAGGGGGCCTAAATCCAAAACACACTTTAGGTTTTGGGCCGAACAAGATAAACATTTATTGAACACATAAAGCTAAACTTTTAAACCTTTAAAACTTTAACTTAACTTTAACTTTTTAAAGATAAATGTGAATAAAAAGACAGAAATATTAATCCAGAATAATAAATATACTCTGTCAAATGATGCAAATATGAACAGACAAAGTCAAGAAAATATTCATAATTAGTAAAAAATTAGTAAATAATCAAACTATTCCATTTTCCTTGCTCTTTTGTCATTTTTTAGAGCTGAATTCCTGACATTATTTTTAGCAATAAGTTCTTTTCTGCTTGGTGTGTGATGTTCTGTGTGTGTCTCTGGTCCTGTGTGAGTCCTTGGTCCTGTGTGTGTCTCTGGTCCTGTGTGAGTCCTTGGTCCTGTGTGTGTCTCTGGTCCTGTGTGAGTCCTTGGTCCTGTGTGTGTCTCTGGTCCTGTGTGAGTCCTTGGTCCTGTGTGTGTCTATGGTCCTGTGTTTGTGTCTTTGTTCCTATGTGTGTCTTTGGTCCTATGTGTGTCTTTGGACCTATGTGTGTCTTTGGTCCTGTGTGTGTCTCAGGTCCTGTGTGAGTCTCTGGTCCTGTGTTTGTGTCTTTGTTCCTATGTGTGTCTTTGGTCCTGTGTGTGTCTTTGGACCTGTGTGTGTCTTTGGTCCTGTGTGTGTCTCAGGTCCTGTGTGAGTCTCTGGTCCTGTGTGTGTGTCTTTGGTCCTGTGTGAGTCTCTGGTGCTGTGTTTGTGTCTTTGTTCCTATGTGTGTCTTTGGTCCTGTGTGTGTCTTTGGACCTGTGTGTGTCTCAGGTCCTGTGTGTGTGTCTTTGGTCCTGTGTGTGTCTTTGGTCCTGTGTGTGTCTCAGGTCCTGTGTGTGTGTCTTTGGTCCTGTGTGTGTCTTTGGACCTGTGTGTGTCTCAGGTCCTGTGTGTGTGTCTTTGGTCCTGTGTGTGTCTTTGGTCCTGTGTGTGTCTCAGGTCCTGTGTGAGTCTCTGGTCTTGTGTGTGTCTCTGGTTCTGTGTGTGTCCTAGGTCCTGTGTGTGTCTCTGGTCTTGTGTGTGTCTCTGGTTCTGTGTGTGTCCTAGGTCCTGTGTGTGTCTCTGGTCCTGTGTGTGAGTCTTTGGTCCTGTGTGAATCCTTGGTCCTGTGTGTGTCTCTGGTTCTGTGTTTGTGTCTTTGGTCCCGCGTGTGTCTGTGGTCCTGTGTGTGTCTTTGATCCTGTGTTGATTACCTGGATCAGGTGTGTTTAGCCAATAAGGAGCTTCAAGGCCAAGTTGAATGGAAAACATGTAGGACACCGGCCCCTTAGGCCTGGAATTGGACACCCATGCACTATCCTCTTACTTGGTGGCGGCCCCACTGGACATGTCTGAATCTGCTCCCCGTGCCCCATGCAAAGCCCAGCACCGGTTTGTTCAGAACGACTCTCACATAAGTTAGCAGACAATCATATCAGTCTGTTTATTTTGGACACACCCACCACCAGCCAAACAGCATTAACTTCACTTCTACTCACAGCTTCCTCACTTATGGTGAGCGATTTAACACAACCAAGATTCCCCACTTCCCATGAGTCTTAGAAGCTGAAGGCGGTGCTAGCCCCCAGATTGCCACAATATATTCATTTGCTGTATGAGCAGAGCTATTTTTGGAGCATTCCCGTTAAATGATATTTACCCTTCCAATCATTTTATACATTCTGGCTTTAACTGGGACAGTGATCTTTGTGTCTTGTGGAAATGATGTAGAAACTGTGGAACATCTTTTCTTTGAATGTTTTCATGTAAAAGAGTTTAGTCTTCTTTTCATAATTGGCTCCAATCCCAAAATATCATCATTAACCCTTTAAATAGGAATACAATAAAATTCCATTACAATTAATTGACAAAAATCTGGACTTTCTGATTAATGCACTGATTGTAATTTCAAAGCATTTTATTCATACTTGTAAATTCTTAAAGGGGAAACCTCACATTATTGGATTACTCAACCGTCTCAACCTAATCTCTAAATCTTTACATTACATGAATCATAAGATTGTCAAAACATTGTGTAATTTATTTGATCTATTTAAACTTTTGTAATAGACCCTTATTTTTATTGATTATTATTTAAGTTATATTTGTTTTCTTATTTTTATTTTTTTGTCTACCTTTATCTCAGAATTGATATTGTTGTCATTGACAGACATGCCGTGATTGTTTGTTGAATATTTGCTTCGATAAAAAAAAAAAAAAAAAAAAAAAAGAAATTTGGGGGTGCATTCCCTGCGGGCGCCACAAGGGGTGCCCGCGGGCGCACTGGCGCCCGCGGGCACAGGGTTGGTGACCCCTGGTCTAGTGGGTCTAGATGACCCCCCTCCCAATGTTAACGTGTCTAGGATAGCACAAGGGTTAACCATTGACTGTATATGAAGACCTGGACTGGGCAAGCCCTTCCCCCTGGCGTTCTAAACAGGAAGTATCTGTTGGTTCCAGGAAGCCAGAATCCCGTCGATGTCTAGAGAAATAACCAGATGTTCCTCAGTCAGTCTATTGGTCAGAAGAAACGTTCTGGGTCTGAAACCTTTTGTTAATATGTTCTTATACCATGGTCCGCTTGAATACTGGATTCTGATTGGCTGCTGGGTATGCGTTAAAACTTAATAACCGCACGGTGAAAGAAGAAGTTCCGGTCGGCTAGCTTAAATGTTTTGTATCACTGCGCCGGCTTCTTTAAAACAACTTTTGCTTCATCATTTGGACAAAAACAAGCGGTTAGAGGTGAACTTTCTCTTTGAAATGATGCTTTATTCAACCTATCGGGACGATCAGCATATATATATATATCGCCGAATCTTGACTGCAGCGGTGGTGCTGCGCGACGCTTTTTGTGAGAAAAGCGATCCAAATCGGAAAAAATACAAGAATTAAGGACTAAAACCTGGTTAATATGTATTGCTTTTGTAGGTGACCATGGTATAAGCGGGTTAATGGCCTTCGAAGTGTGCGGATATTACTTTATAACGCACTTCGCGGAAGCAACCGTCCGACGTGAAGCGGTGGACGGTTCAGGCTTCCACGTCGTGCGTTAAAAAGTAATAACCGCACACTTCGTCGGCCATTAACCCTTACTTAATAATCCTCATTTTCTTTCTTTGTTAAACTTATTCAAGTTCTAAGCTGACCAATTAGATCCCTCAGTAAAAGCATGTGGGGCCTGCTGGCCCCCACCTCGAACGTTTGATTGACAGAATCCCTGAGCTGCTTTCAGTGGAAAGGGTGTGGACTTCAAACAAGCTTACTCCTGATTGGCGACAGTAGTTGCCATAGAAACGACCACTCGGACCAATCACTGTCCTGTGGCTCCAACATGGCAGCGTCCGTATCGAGGAAAAATAGCGACTGGATTGGCTTCATTTTGCTGGAGCTGGAGGTCACACTCGCTCAGTCCAGTTCTCTATACAGTCAATGGTTGAAACAGATTTTCTACTATTTTAACTTGTGGTTTTATTGAAATAGAGAAAACAGAGTTAGGTAAACATGGAGCAAGACAGGAATCCAGCCCATCAGGAGGGTTAAAGTCCACAAATGGACAAACTAGTGAGAAATGACAAAAATATTCAGACTTTTGAAACACCTAAAGACTCCACCCACCGTATTCCTACGGTGTACACATGCTGCCTCCACACAGTGTAGGTGCTGAAAACGAGTGACTCCCAGCATCATGCAGGTCAGCAGAATGCTTGGCAACCATTCAAACCTCTGGAGGACGGGGTCATCTGTGTGAAAACGTTTATTTTTCAGTCTGAGACCCAGACGTCACCCACACCCAGCACACAAACCCCAACACCAAGCACGTGTTCTGTCAAAAAGATTCCTCCAGAGGACTTGGAGGAAAATGAATCCATGTTTGTTCAGAAATGGGACTTTATAAAGTTCCATTGTCCCACTGAGAGTGGGACTAATCCACTTTCTTTGGCCTGTGATTCATCCACACAACAGCTGCTGTAAAAGCCCCTGCAGAGAAGACAAAAACCAGAGGATCACCGCGTCCGTTTGACATGAAGACGTGCAGACGGCGGGTCATGGGGTCATGAGACGGAGGACTGACCTATCATGAGGAGCAAAGCCACTGCTGCGATGCCCGGCAGGATGACAGAGTACTCACGAGGAAGGAAATACCGGTGCAGGACGTGGTCACTGTCCATGAAAGGCTGCAAGTGGTTGAAATGACAGAATTAGAGTCCACCTTCGTCCTGCAAGAGTCCAGATATTTTCAGAGGGTCCATCAGGACGTACCAGAACCACGACCCACACCGAGTAGTATGAGAACAGAGACAGGCTGAACAGAACCAGACCCATGCCGACAGCCTGATCCACTCCAGTGGCCTGGAAACCAAGAAAAAGGTTCGTCAGAGACCCCGCGCGTCACGTGACCCCGCTGTGGACAGCGGTCAAACGTCCCGTCAGTGGGAGGTTCTTCTAGCTTCAGAGCTCAAACATAAACGACTTCACATCAAAATGCCAAACCGACTGCAGCTGCGGCTTCCGCGTTTTTCATCTGCGGTGATAAAATGTTAGAGACCAAAAGTCCAGTGAGGACAGAACATCCCTGTCGTTCGTCTGAGGCCCGGTGACCCGGTCAGGGACCCGCAGAGTCATAACTGTTAAGCCTTTAGCGTCAAGAGCTCAACGCGAAACCTCAACTTGCTTCTAGGCTCAATTCTTCATGACGGCAGCCTGTTAGGGTCAAACCACTACGACTGTTAATCACAGTAAAATCCTGCTTGTAAAGGGATTTCCTATAAAATAAATTACTTAAACGCCGCTCACCATTGTTGACAGGCGGTAGAACCACGTGACCTCTGTTCTTCCGGTTGGTTTATGTCCGGCTGTAGCTGCAGGACAAAGTCCCGTTACCGCCCCCTGCAGGTCTGGAGTAACACGACAAATAGAAAAACAAATGCGTCTGATTTTTGTTGTTTTCATTTTCTGGCTTGTGGGACTCCTGAAGCAGCTGACAGTTGGCGTTTCAACACCATAACCACTTGGAAAGAAACCTTTATTACGACTTTATGATTTCTGTTGAGATTCATGCTGGAGTCTCACAGGAACCTTCATATTCCAGAAATCCCTTTTCTGCACCCACTTCAACACAGTCTGGCTGCCAGAGATCGGCTTTAGCCCTCGTGGTCATCCTCAGGCAAAGCTACATTATTCCCATTATGGACCGGACCATCCACTGGTTCTGGACCGGACCATCCACTGCTTCTGGACCGGACAACACTTTTGCAGTGATATAATTCATCACTTTTTTTGATTAAACTAAAGAAATGGTAGTTACTGGAAAACACTCCTACTAGTAGAACCCTCTCATCCACATTCAAAACAATGAAATAAAAACTCTCCAATACTTTCATACCAAATCTCTAGGAAACAGAAATCTGCACAAGATGAACATTTTTTAATCAAGGTCAGAAAGTAGACATCACCAAGAACAAAGATTTGTTTAAAATAACATATACATATACATACATACAACAATACATTTTCAGAGAGCTTTCTGAAGTGTCCACATAAATACATAGTTTAGCAATGCAGTTCAGAGAAGTTGCTTTTGAGTTCAAAGATTTTAAAATACATATTTTTAATTTACAATGCAGTCCCAAAGTATAGACCAGCTAGTTGGTGTGCAAACAAGAGCAAAGCACCTCGTGGGACAATGTTGCAGACACTGATGCATTCGTGTTCCTGCAGTGATAAATGCACTCTGCTGCTGAAAAAGATCGTTCATTAAGAACAAACTACAGATCTGACGGTCAACACATTTGACCTCTAAGGATTTACTCACCCTCATTATTTAATGAGAGTAAAAAATAATAGATACAATGTAATACAGAACTGTTGCCCTGGTTGAGGCCTGGCCTGGGTTGGCCCGCCCCGCCCTACTGCTAACTCCTGGGGCTACCTGGTTGATCCTGCCAGCAGAATTCACTCGTCTGGAAAAATGAACCATTCAAGTCAGTTTGGTAAAGCAAGAACTGACCTGCATGGAGAAAGAAATCTCAATAAGATAGTCAAGAAACAGCCATTTGTTCAGTTGACACAGTTGCTCTAACAACTGCCCTCTACGCCAGCGTTACCCTACCTTTCATTTTGATACTTAAGACTAAATGATAATAATGAATTAGATTTATCTGCGCTTTTCCAGACAAAGCGCTTACAGAGTGTCCTTCCTTCCTTGCTTCCTTGCTTCCTTCCTTCCTTCCTTCCTTCCTTCCTTCGTTCCTTCCTTCATTTTTGTAACTATTGGTGTAGCCACAGCTGCCCTGGGGCAGACTGACAGAGGCGTGGCTGCCAGTTCCCGCCTACGGTCCCTCTGACTGGGACATTCATACATATTCACACACCAGTGGAGGCGGGGAGGGGGAAGTCTCTTGCCCAAGGACACAACGACAGTTGGCTGGGGGGCTGTCGGTGCTGCCCCCCTTACAGTCCAGCTGCAGGTTGGGATCCTGGTTAGAAATGCTGATGGGTTTAGCAGAACCAGGAGGCCTGAGAAGAAAAGGCCACAGTCATGTCTTCTGATGAGCACACGTGACGTCAGCGTCGGCTCAGCAGAAACGTACGTTTTAAAAACCGGATCCCCAGAGAGAAGCATCGTTCCAATGGTGACCTGGAAGGACGTCAATCTGAATACTGAGCAGCCACATCTGCATTCTGGGATGCTCTCATTTCCAGGGCAAAATGATGCATCTTCATCAGTAAACCGTGTGCCTGTCCCACCTTGAGGATGGAGTTGTCCTGTCGAGTGTTTTGGTGTCGTAACCTAACCCTAAGCTGTACCGTGTCAGGAACGAAGAACAGTGCTTTATGTCAGCAGCTGCATTAGTTTGAAGCGGCTGACATTAAGCATCTTTACACCCCCATGTTTTTAACGCTCATTTTTCCATGATGGAGGACATAGATAAAGAAAATTATGATTAAAACTGCCTTTCTGAGGATTTCATTTTTCAAATCAAAGTGAATCAAGAAGCAGAAAAAAAGTGTTATAGCAGTGATGTAGAAGCTACAATGGGCGGGGCCAAAGTCTCATTGCCCCGCCCCTTTCTGATCATCCACCTGCAGACCAACAGATCATGAACGTCTCTGATTTCCTGGTCTGAGCTGGAGTCTGGATCAGAACTGGATGATGGATGGATTTGACATTGTTGCTCCGCTAAAGTTAGCTTGAGGGTGTGAGGGGCTGTGAGCTAGAGGGAGAGTGTACATGAAGGGATGATGGGAAATGAGCGTGACAATAGTCCCCCCCACAACTCAGAAGTGAATTTCTGATGAACTCCTGTCGCTCTGCAGAAAATATGTCCTAGAAAAGCACACAGGTTTGGATTTTGGCTAAAAACGTCGACATGAGAATTTAAAGACGACTGGGAACATTTAAAAAACAGATCAGAAGATGATCGCAGCGGGAATTGAATTATTTGTCCTCATTTATTGGCCAGTCCAACAGCAAATCAACCTTTAGAATATCTCAATGACATTTAACTTGGAACATCCTATTTGAATCTTGAGGGGGTAGACAGTTATTATTATGAGGTTCTTGAGACTTTAAAAGCTTTAAATGAGTTGTTGATGAAAAAACTCCACAATTAGAGGAAAAGACTGGCCCTGACCTGCACAACAGAGCATGTTGAAATGAAGCAATAAAATCCAAAGCAGTGCCAATCAAGTTTGGTTTTCCTCAGTGTTCCGCTTTATTCTTTACATCAATTATTTTTGTGAGCTTCCTAGTCTGTTGGAAACATTATTTGCAGATGATGCAAAGCTTTGTTGTGAAGATAATTTGGAGGAGCTTTTGGATGCAGCTGAAAACTGACAGACAGACAGGCAGACAGACAGACAGAAAAGGACAGACAGAAAAAACAGACAGACAGGCAGACAGACAGATAGACAGACAGATTTACCTTTGAGAAGGATTTTCCACCTTTGAGTTCCTGCAAAGTAAGAAGTAAAAAGGAAGACCTCACCTCACAGAAGCTACAGGACACATTATGTGGAACCTCTGCTCAGTCAATTTATTTTCTGTAGGGAGTCCGACTTTAATTATGGAATAGCGGCTGGATTCACCAGTTGGCTGCATAATTAGCTTGTGGGAAATCAGGGTTCGATTCCCTGGGGGCACGATGAGCTTCATCCAGTGTGGATCCTTGGGTAGGACCCTTCACGCTAGCGCCTAACTATGTAGCCACAAGGGGGCCCTAGTCCAGGTCTCCCTGTGCCGGTCCCCAGCCTGGATAACAGGAAGGGTTGTGTCAGGAAGGGCGTCTCTACCAAACCAGCCGTGTGGCCAATGGTAAACGGTTACGTGTGTTCAACTGCTGAACGACAACAGCCATGTCAGCTGACTCTGTTCACATGTTAGCCTCTTGTGTCTGAACCTGTGCTGCTGCCGTTCCCTTGAGCAAAGAGCAGAGATGATCACTCCAGTGCTGGTAAATTTGGGTTGGAAGTTTGAAAACTCGCTATTATAGCAACTGTAATTCCACCTGCTAATTATATAGATACACATGAAAACTTTAAATCCCATTTTTGTTGTTGTTGTTTCCTCCAAACCAGAGATCTATGAATCTTACCGCTCAGTAGGAGTTTGCACAGAACCCGGACTCAGTCCAGAACCCAGATGCAGATGGAGAACCGGCTCACCTTACGCACAGACACTCTGCAGACGCAGGGATCCAACACTCCTGTAACGGGGTTAGCACTCATTTTGCACTCAAAGGAGAACCTCCGCCTCCACTGAACACAGTTCTGCTGCACTTCCTCCCTGCACACAGAGACAGAGATGCTTCACATTAGGTGACCATCAGTGCACGTGTCATCCACGCAGTGGTGGGCCGTCAGGCCGAAAGGCCTTGTCTGAAGGCCTAAAAAGTATCTGAACAATGTGTTAATGATATTTAGTCCATGCATACTCATTAAATCATTCTGTCTGTCCATTCTCTTTTATTCTGTTTATGATGGTTCTGCTGCTTCCAGACAGACGTGTTTTCTCATTGGAGCATTTAACCAATCACATTTCAGATGTCCTCTGTTACCAGGCAGGGTCAGAGCTAAAGAGGCCTTCACTATGACTTCTGAAGACCCCCTAATGCAAAACCAATGTTGGTCATTCATTTCCTTCAACCAATCAGAGTCTGAGTTGGTGTCAGCAGGGCCTTCTAGCAGGTTTAGACAGCGTCACAGTATTCAGAGCTTCTGATTGGACAGAAGTTTCAGGAAGTCCCATGCAGCCTTGTCCAGTTGGACACAGAGAACTTTGTGATCTGTCTCAGTTTAAAACAGACTGACTGTAATGTCTCCATGGAGGATTTAGCAGGAACATCTCCCACTGATCTCCTCCACTTCCTTCACCACAAACATCTGAGTGAATCATGAAGCAGCCGTACAGATTTGTGTGTTTGGACTGACCGTCCCTGTGTCCACTGCGTCTGTCCAGCAGACATTTTCAGCTCTAAAGCAGATTCAAACCTACAGAAACACAACTGGACAGACTCTCAGCACTGATGATGGAACAGAAAAGGACTTCTGGACGGAACTGAAGACCATAATCTACATGACAGGGTGATGGACTGTTTAGAGGACAGAGAAGAGGATGGATTTAGTCTGCAAATTCTCCCATTTGCTGATGATGAAATGATAAATATTATAAATAATATTCCAAATATATGCGGTTGTTTTCTATGTTTGTGCTGGCTGTAGTTGCATAATGCGATTTGTTTACTATTTTGTTTATTCAGTTTATTTAGAGGCATAAAAATAGTTAATGAGGGATTCAGACGTAGCACCACTGAAGGCCCAGGTGTGTAATGGTCCACCACTGCATCCACGTGGTTCAGGACTCAAGGACTTCAACGTCAAAGTCCCATCGCAGAACAGAAAGGGAAAAGTCGTACCGTCTCTGGCCAATTCACAGTAACCAAAGGGGTAAATGTCAGCCTGGGGGGTAATGCTGGGGCAAATGGTGAACAGAACTCCAAAGGTAGTAACTACAACTAAGTTCTGACTCTGCTGTGTGTGTGAATGATCAGAACTGTATAGTAAAACTACACAAATGTTCTCAGAGGAACAAGGCGGAGAACCACAGCTGATTTCAATTACAGATCAGAGTCACACAAACGGTCTCTGTCAGAAAAAAGAACAGCTCAAGACTTCGACTCAGACTGGAACTGGACCGTTCCATTTTCACAGCACAAACCAAAAACTGTTCTTCAGCTTCAGCAGCATCAAAGTCGACAAGTAGAAGACGGATTCTATGAGAAACGTTCTGTTACAAAAGAGTAAAAAATTTAAAAAAGACTATCTAAGAAGAAAATCAACTCTCAACTGTTAGAACACAATGCAACAATCACACACCACTGCACAAAAATAACACAAATGCAACACAATGAAGGGTTCCTTCTGGACACAAAGGCAGTTTAAAGCTCTGACAGAAAAGCAAAAACTTCAGGAAAAAACACGATTAATAGGGACGTGTGCAGCTTTTTTAATGAAGGCAGCAGAAAAAAGGAGACTTGAACAAAGGAAGTGTCAGTCTGGATGACCCGGACAGGACGCTGCTGCACAGACAGCCCCAGCTCCAGGAACGGTTCTCTTCCCAATGTTCCTCTACCTTAAAGGGAGGGAAGATCTCTGCAGACTCAACGTAAATGTCTGCAGGCGAACTGGAGCTTTGGAAGCTTCCAGGCTGGAAGAAAAACAGGTAACCGCCAAACTGGTTTAGCAGCTTCTTTCCTTTCAGCGTAAGCCACTCCCCCTCCCCTACCCAACACCTCAGTGACAGGTACCCACACGCTGAACTGCACATGCCAGCTCAGGCCTGAAGGCTAAAGCCAAGCGGCTCGTTCCAGTGTGTTTGTGGAAGCCAGCAGGCTAATGGGGGCGGGCTTTATGGAGTAGTAGGGGGAACACCAGACAACAAAGTTTGAACCAGACAAGCTTTTGTTCAAAGAACGCCCTCTTCTGTGAGGACATGTAGGAACGAATATCTGATCCTGACCCTGAACCCAAATATGAAACTGAATCCAGTTCCATATGGAACCAGTTCAGGAGTGTGGAACCAGTTGTAGTGAGGTTTCTTATTAAATAAAGGTTGACAAACAGCTTTGAACCATGTGCAGCTGAAGTCACCGCCAACCTAAAGCAAAACAAGTCCCAATCATGATTAACACTCCGCCATACCTTACAGGTGGTGGGAACTCTTTTGGCTAAAATGACACTTATGTAAATATGGCACTTCTAATGCTATTTCCATCCAGGAAAATCAATCAATGTTTAAAAAAAACAGTGAACGCAGCCTAAAGGCTTTTATTCTGAAAATCTAGGCAGTATGCAGGAACCTTTAGGTTCATCTGAAGCAAAGCCTTCGTCCTGACTTACAAACTCATGAAAACTGACTTGTGACTTTTCAGAACAGGAAGAGACTGCTAGAAAGTCATGACAGTTTCCTTTGGTTTCTTCTTTTTGTTTTCCAAAGAAACAACACGGATATAATTATAATTACTAGTTTAGACTTTGAGGAGTTTATAAGACCAATAGCTGAAATATTCCACCTTCTCTGTTTATTCACTAAATCTGGGCCAAAAATGAACTCTACAAAAAACGTTTTTTCTTTTTGGCTTCCAGACTTAAAATCTTCTTCCTTAAATGATTCACCGCTCGTCCAAATGGTTTCGTCCGACCATGTTTAGGTGAGTCAGGGAGGATGAAATACATACTTTAGCATACAAGCTTTTTTGGAATAAGATATATATATAATCATTATTATAAATTATTCTAGATCTTTGTTCCTAGATGGACAAAAGCTGTGGTGACCATGGTTCCCACATGCTGTTTGATCCAGTTCCAGACACTGAATTCTGGTTTCTGTGCTTCTGATTCGGCTCCTTGTCTTCCCATCTTCAGTAAAGCATCCATCCATGACCTCTAGCAGAATGCTGCACACGGAGGCTGTTCTATTCATGCTTTTTTAATACTGTAGAGATGATTTTCTGCAGGTGAGCTCCACTAAAGACTTCTGTGTCGCATCTGTTCCTTTTTTCCTTGTGACAGTCTGGACTAAATCCTTCTTAATGGTCCTAAAACTGCAGAATAAAGTCGAAGCTCCTGGGTTTTCCCTCCTTTACTCACTTCAGAGGTATTTAATTCAAATAACAGCAAAGGATGGGGGCGTTTCCCCTCTGGCAGTGGCCGTCCACTTGTTGAACTAAAGACCTGCGAGGCTGTGCATTCCCACAAAACAAACGGAAATGTAGAAGAGCCTCATGACTGGAACAAGACCAGTGATGATCTCCAACCTCCGCATGCTGGGTCGTGCTGTTGTGGCCCGGGGCAGTCTGTTAAAGAACCTGAGACTCGTGAGGACACGCTGCCGACTCCGTAAGGAAAACACCTACGCCAAACTGGAAAAGCTTGACTTTGAAAATCCAAATGGTCTCAAAGAATGACTATTGTCAAAAGTGTGTCCACTTTACCTTCAGACTGAACGATGGACAAAACATGTTAGAGTGGACGTCAACTGAAAGGAGGGGCCCACAGACTGTGGGTGTCCCGCGGGACACTGAAGGTAACAACCAGGATTTCATCTCTTCTCAAACCTCCAGCTCTTGTTGAAAGAGGCAGCTGAGTCCAAACTGACCAGGATGAGAAATAGCACCTTCAGAGCTGACGCCATGTTTATTCAAAAATACTTTCTGCTGGTTAGAAAGAGTCACTTCCCAAGTGAAGGAAGTGTCTGAGTCAGTCGTCCGTCCATCTGTCCGTCCGTCCATCCTAACAACTAAGGGCAGGGATGCCCAGTTTAGTTTAGTCTGTTTAGTTAGTTTAATATTTTCCTATTGAATTCTATGTATTCATGATCCTTTTGATTGTATGTTTACTCTACAATTACCGGTACGAAGCCCATCAAGACGACTGTTGTTGAGAATTTGGGCTGTACAAATAAAATTGAATTGAATTGAATCTTCTTCTGCTCATTCGGGACCGGGTCGGTGGGGCAGCAGTCTAAGCAGAGATGCCCAGACCTCCCTCACCCCAGCCACTTCCTCCAGCTCCTCTGGGGGGGGGGCCGAGGCGTTCCCAGCTGAGAGACTAGGTCTGGCCTGGATCTTCTCCAGGGCTCCGCCTAGTGGGACATGCCCGGAACACCTCCCCAGAGAGGCGTCCAGGTGGCATCCAGACTAGATACCCGAGCCGCCTCAACTGGCTCCTCTCGATTTGGAGCAGCAGTGGTTCTACTCTGAGCTCTCTCCCGGTGTTTAAGCTCCTCCCCCTGTCTCTAAGGGAGTGCCCAGCCCCCCTACGGAGGAAGCTCATGTCAGCCGCTGGTATTCTGGACCTCGTTCTTTGGGTCATGACCCATAGCTCATGACCATAGGTGAGTATTGGAACAAAGATCGACCGGTAAATTGAGAGCTTTGCTTTTCGGCTCAGCTCTCTCTGCATCACAACGGACCGATACAGCGACCGCATAACTACGGACGCTGATCCGATCCACCTGTCAGTCTCACGCTCTGGTTTTCCCTCTCGTGAACAAGACCCCAAGATATTTCAATTCGTCCTCCTGGGGCAGGGACACTCCACCCACCCAGAGATGGCAAACGAACTTTCTCCGGTTGAGAACCATGGCCTCAGATTTACGTGTGCTGACCCTCATCCCAGCCGCTACAAACTCGACCGCAAACTGCCCCAATGTACACTGGAGGTCCTGGCTCGATGAAGCCAACAGGACAACATCGTCTGCAAAGAGCAGAGAGGAAACCCTGTGGTCCCCAAACCAGACCCCCTCCGGGTCTAGTTTGGGGACTATGAACAGAACCGGTGATAAAGGGCAGCCCTGCTGGAGTCCAACATGGACCGGGAACAGGTCTGACTTACTGCCGGCTATGCGAACCAAGCCCCTGCTCCAGTCATACAGGGACCGGATAGACCTCAGTAAGGCTCCCCGGACCCCATACTCCCAGAGCACCCCCCACGGGATACCACGGGGGACGCGGCCGAACGCCTTCTCCAAAAGTATCTGATAGTTCTGCTTAAAGGCTGGACAAGAGAAACTTCCTTTTGAAGCTGGGGTAACTATGGTGCACTGGGGTTCTGTCCTCTTTTCTCATCTACTTCTACTCTCCTTCTCTATTCTTGATGATTATTCATCATTTAGTTCTCCATGCCTCTGTTTGGTGCAGTGATTCATGTCCTGTCCCTCTTTTCCCTCCTGGGGATACGACAACTGTTGTTGTGAATTTGGGCTATATAAATAAAATTGAATTGAATTGAATTGAATCCTTTACAGGGGGGGCTGCTGTCTTTCTTAGAGATAATGTATGAAGCTAAGCTAACAAAGAAGCTCAGAGTGGAGTCACCCCCCCCCCCCCATTTTTCTTATTGGCATAGGCCGATTCGTGCCTCAGACGGATCGATCTGGTTGGATTGTAGGAATAGAATTGGATTAATTAGTGAATCGATTAATCGTGACACCCCTACAAAAAATGTATGTTTTCATGTTTTAATCAAACAAAACATGGAAACATTCATAGTCCACGGCAGGAAAATATATGAACCCAAGAGCTACTTGGGCGGCAGTGGCTCAGGTGGTTGAGCAGGTCGTCCAATGACCAAAGGGTTGGCGGTTCGATCCCTGCTCCCCCCAGCCAGCTGTTGTTGTGTCCTTGGGCAAGACACTTCACCCTCCTTGCGCGAAATGGCAGCCACGCCTCTGTCAGTCTGCCCCAGGGCAGCTGAGGCTACAACAGTAGCTACCATCACCAAGAATGAATGAATGATGGATATAATAATGGATATATGTGCAACAAGAAGAAGTGCAGATAAATCTAATCCATTTTTATTACTATTATTATTATTGAAGCTATGGACCAGTCTGGAATCCAGTCGGTGTGATGAGGTTGGATGTGTTGGTTGAAGCTGCCTGCCTCATAAAAACACACAGCACTTAAGAGTTGCTGCTTTCAAGAAGCATTGCATGATGGGAACTGTGCCTCACACAAAGTAGCTCGTAGAAGATCTACCATCAAGAATTGCTGAGCTGCACGAAAAGGGTTTCCAAAAGTATCTAAGACCCTCAGTGTCCATGTGTCTACGGTGGGACAGACAGGTCAGCCCTGCTGCTGGTCGTCCTGTAAAGATGGCTGCAGGGCGCCGCGCAGAACGCCATGTGGAGAGGAGAAGGTACAGCACCCCCACACCACAACCTCATCCCAGCTGGGAAATATGGCGGAGGGAGCACCATGGTACGGGGCTGCTTTGCTGTTCGCCAACTAAAGCCCAGCAGAGGATGGGTGGTGCAACAAGACCGCCACCCCAAGCATAGAAGTAGATAACAATAGAATGGCTTAAACAGAAGAGAATCCCACTTCTGGAGTCCTGACCTCTGCTGCTAAAGAGGGTTCAGCCTCAAAGTTCCAGGTCTTTCCTGCAGAGGGTTCAAACACGTGTTTACCTCAGAGAAATGCAAACATCTATATGCCTACTGATACACTTCAGCTCCAAAATGATCTTCATCTAGCATCAAGTGGAAAACAAAACCATAAGAGGCAACAGGGGCTTGAAGTGGATTTCTGGATTTCTCTGATTTCTTATCTCACTGTTGAAATGAATCAGGATGACAGACATAGACTGAATGTGGACTCAGGAGAATGTGTCAATCAAACACTTCATTGTTCAGTGTGAGACCGCCCACTTTTACTGGGGCATCTGATTGGTCAGTTCAGAACTCAAACTACAGAACAAATATCCAGAAAAATGAGAATTATCAAGAAGATGTTAAGAAAAGGCATCAGATCCAGAACGGTTCTGGATCTGGTCTGATCGACCCAGTCCAGTTCTCATTTACAGTCAGCGGTTCTGGCATTGAGAGTACTGAATGGATCAGAACCCCTTACAGACGGACCCACGGGTTTGTTCAGTGAAGCACAGAGGAAGAGCCGGACATGGGGGTCTCCATAGTCTTCCTCAGAGGCGGGCAGACAGAACCTCACCTGGAGGAGCAGAAGTCTCCTCCGTCCGTCAGGCGGATCTTACAGAACAGCATCCCGTTGACTAACGGCACGGCGGGCAGCTCCTCCAGCGTCAGGCTCACCTGGAACTTGAACTTCTTCTTCTTCAGCAGAAACGACATGGTGCGACCGTCCGCGAGCCCGCACACCTGCTGACGGCGCTGCGGCGGCGGGACGCGCGCTGCGCTGCTGCCAGCCTCCGCCGGAGTGCGGACGGTTACTTCCGGCGGAAAATGTGGACCAACCAATCAGGAAAAGTGGAAATTCTCCTGCTGCTTTGCTCATTTCAGCCTTTTGTCGGAGCAAATACGCAGTCCTGACGCGCAACCGACAACCAGAGCGCGATCAGCCGCTGCAGAGAATCCCATCGAGGGCCCCACAGACAGGTCTGATCCTCAGGGGCCCCACAGACAGGTCTGATCCTCAGGGGCCCCACTGACAGGTCTGCTCATCAGGGGCCCCACAGAAGGGTCTGCTCCTCAGGGGCCCCACTGACAGGTCTGCTCATCAGGGGCCCTACATATAGGTCTGCTCCTCAGGGGCCCCACAGACAGGTCTGATCCTCAGGGGCCCCACAGACAGGTCTGCTCCTCAGGGGCCCCACATATAGGTCTGCTCCTCAGGGGCCCCTCAGACAGGTCTGCTCCTCAGGGGCCCCACAGACAGGTCTGCTCCGCAGGGGCCCCACAGACAGGTCTGATCCTCAGGGGCCCCACAGAAGGGTCTGCTCCTCAGGGGCCCCACTGACAGGTCTGCTCATCAGGGGCCCTACATATAGGTCTGCTCCTCAGGGGCCCCACATATAGGTCTGCTCCTCAGGGGCCCCCCAGACAGGTCTGCTCCTCAGGGGCCCCACAGACAGGTCTGCTCCGCAGGGGCCCCACAGACAGGTCTGATCCTCAGGGGCCCCACAGAAGGGTCTGCTCCTCAGGGGCCCCACTGACAGGTCTGCTCATCAGGGGCCCTACATATAGGTCTGCTCCTCAGGGGCCCCACAGACAGGTTTGCTCCTCAGGGGCCCCACAGACAGGTCTGCTCCTCAGGGGCCCCACATATAGGTCTGCTTCTCAGGGGCCCCACAGACAGGTTTGCTCCTCAGGGGCCCCACAGACAGGTCTGCTCCTCAGGGGCCCCACAGACAGGTCTGCTCCTCAGGGGCCCCACATATAGGTCTGCTCCTCAGGGGCTCCACAGACAGGTTTGCTCCTCAGGGGCCCCACAGACAGGTCTGCTCCTCAGGGGCCCCACATATAGGTCTGCTCCTCAGGGCCCCACAGACAGGTCTGCTCCTCAGGGGCCCCACATATAGGTCTGCTCCTCAGGGGCCCCACAGACAGGTCTGCTCCTCAGGGGCCCCACAGACAGGTCTGCTCCTCAGGGGCCCCACATATAGGTCTGCTCCTCAAGGGCCCCACAGACAGGTCTGCTCCTCAGGGGTCCAACAGACAGGTCTGCTCCTCAGGGGCCCCACATATAGGTCTGCTCCTCAGGGGCCTCACAGACAGGTCTGCTCCTCAGGGGCCCCACAGACAGGTCTGCTCCTCAGGGGCCCCACAGACAGGTCTGCTCCTCAGGGGCCCCACAGACAGGTCTGCTCCTCAGGGGCCCCACAGAAGGATCTGCTCCTCAGGGGCCCCACAGACAGGTCTGATCCTCAGGGGCCCCACAGACAGGTCTGCTCCTCAGGGGCCCCACAGACAGGTCTGATCCTCAGGGGCCCCACAGAAGGGTCTGATCCTCAGGGGCCCCACAGACAGGTCTGATCCTCAGGGGCCCCACAGACAGGTCTGATCCTCAGGGGCCCCACAGACAGGTCTGCTCCTCAGGGGCCCACAGACAGGTCTGCTCCTCAGGGGCCCCACAGACAGGTCTGATCCTCAGGGGCCCCACAGACAGGTCTGATCCTCAGGGGCCCCACAGACAGGTCTGCTCCTCAGGGGCCCCACAGACAGGTCTGATCCTCAGGGGCCCCACAGACAGGTCTGATCCTCAGGGGCCCCACAGACAGGTCTGCTCCTCAGGGGTCCAACAGACAGGTCTGCTCCTCAGGGGCCCCACAGACGGGTCTCATCCTCACAGGTCTGAGCAAAGATGCCCAGACCTCCCTTCCCCCGGCCACTTCCTCCAGCTCCTCTGGGGGGCCCCTGAACCGTTCCCAGGCCTCCCAGATGAGCAGAAGATTCAATTCTGAGAATCAAGAAGGATAAAAATATCCACAAAATGTTTGTACAAGAAAGAAATCCTGTTCAATAAATCAAAGAATTTATTGAGTAAATCTGAAATGTAAAACCCATAAAAGTAAGAACGGCTGGATCAGGAATCCAACCGTCTCTCACGTTGAACGCCGTCATCAACGATGCTGTTCTTTTCCAGGACTCCATGGTTCTATCTGCTTCTGTGACCGTAGAGTCCATGAAACGCCTCCATGTCAGCGCAGAAACCCCTCTGGGGTCCACAGTCCGACTCACCGAAACACCGTCTGTGGTCTCTTCCTCACCTGTCAGTCCATCTGCAGGGGTCGCCACAGCCAATCAGATGCTCTTCCTACAACCTCGTCTTTTATCCGGGCCGGGGACCGGCACAGGGGGACCCAGACGTGGGCCCCCGTGTGGCTACATGGTTAGGTGAGGGGTCTCCACGGAATGAAGCGGGGGTCCCGTACCGCGGTGCTACGCGCTGCCGTCCAGCCGCTCTTCACTCCTCACAGCAAACAAAGCGTTTCAACATCCTGACGATGCAGCAGCAGCTTCATGTCTCCTCTGGGTTTTCCTTCTCATATTTGGCCGACAACAGACGTGTCAACATGACCTCTTTTAATAAAGGTTGGAAATTCAAAAAACTAAAAACGCATTTTTTTTTAAGTCAACCATGAAGCTAAAACCGGCTTTTGAAAAAGGTTTGGAGGAAAGGCGGTAACAGTCACAACAACGAGTGACCCCCCCACGGTTTGCTGCTTCCACAGTCCTGACCAAAGCGTGGCGTCCGCTGCCGGGGGGGCTGCAGGACAAACCAGAGAACCCTTTGACCCCATCAGCCGTCCACGTCGTCCGTCCATCCTGCAGCGTCTCAGGGATCCGTGTCGGTCTGGTCGCTGGGACGCAGACGCAGACTACTGCGCGTCCTCCGCCGGCTGCAGAGGAGGAGGAGTTTTGGCTCTGTGGTCTTCATCCGCTTTCCCTCCGGTTGTTGAGCTGCAAACGTTTGCGGCCTCAGAGCCACTCTGCAGGAACCGGCGCAGGTCTTTCAGCGCGGGTCTGAGCATCTGCACCAGCGCGATCATGGCGGCCTGCGTGCCCTCCAGAGCCTGCGCCTGCCGCTCCTGGGCCAGCGCTTGGGCCTCCTGGGAGCGCCGCATCATCTGCAGCAGCTCGTTCTGGCCCTCCAGGTGCTGAGCGATCTGCCGGATGTGGACGTTCGTCACCCGCTGCTCCTGCAGCAGGCGGGCGGAGTTCAGGGCAATGCGGCTCTTCAGTTCCTGAGGTTTGGCCTGACTCGCAGGCGGCGGCGGCGGCGAGGCGGAGGACGAGGCCAGCATCTCCACTGGAGTCTCAACGGCCGCCATGACGGCGGGGGTGGCGTCGTTGACTGTGGTGGTGCAGTATTCCACCACACTGCCGTCCTCCAGGGGGATGTTGTGGTACGTGGTTTCAGCTGGGGACAGAAGAAGAAAGTTGGTGTCAGTCCTCCACCGGAGGACCTTCCAGCAAATCAGACGCACAGAAGATAGACATGAAGCGTGAGCTAAAGCAGAGCGGGGTGGACTGCAGACGTTCACGTCTCCTTTCAACACCGTGATGCTCCACCGACTCACAGAAACCTGTTTGTGTTTCAGAGGAAGAACTGAATTCAGGACAGCGTTGGAGGATTTCATGACTAGTTATGTATGGATGCTAACCTCTGCTGGTCTCCTTTATGCTTTAGTCTCGTTTTAAACCATTTCCAAACATGACAACAGCTCAGTGGCCTTGTGGTCCAGTGTCTGTCCTGAGCCTGGAAGGTTGTGAGTTCAAATCCAGGCCGAGTCCTACAAAGACTCTAAAAATGGGAGCCAGTGCCCCCCTGCCTGACACTCAGCATTAAGGGGCGGATGGGGGGTTAAACCACCAAATGTCTGACCACTCCCCCAGGGGAGGGGTCAAATGCTCAAATGTCACACATCTAAGAGCGTGACAGCGAATGTGACTAACAACGTAGACTAGCAGAGACAACAGAAAATGATTGACAGGCAGACATAAAGGTCCAGGCTTCTATTGACTGAACACATCGATGAAAGTCATTTCTTTAAATGTGCCGTGAAAAACCTCTGTATTAATACTAAATATTGAAGAATCAATTTCTACATTTTTATTTTTTACTTGTCCTGTCCAGCAGCTGAGCAGACATCAGAGCTGAAGGCCTCTCTGTTGGACAGACTTTACTCTTCCAACATGAGGCTAGGAACCTTCTGACACACTAGGAGTATATTTGGATAAACCCCTTTTGGAATTCAGACTAAACTTTATTGATATTGTTTATATTTATGACCATTTTTTTGGAAGCGGATGGAAATGAAGAGGAGGGAAGAAGAGAGATGGTTTCGTCCAATAACGTTCATGTCTGTATGGATAACTGACTTCCTGGTTCTTCTGTTATCAGACACGGTCCTGTTTCACATACCTGACATGTTTTGACGGACGTCATCCGTCTTCATCAGAGTCTTCATCAGATGGCAGTCATGTGACGTATATAAAAACAGATAATTGTGACTGAGGCGGAGTCACCTGTCAAGCTTTGACAGGTGACTCCGCCCCTTGATACCCGTTTGCTGCTGGAGGAAGTTGCTCCAGGGATAAGAGCAGGAAGGCCCCCCCATCCCGGTTCATGGAAGTGTGGGCTCGCTGTCGGATCTCCACCGCCTCCATGATCCATCTGCGGTGCGGAGGACTTTGGCCTTTGGTCCAGGAGGTGCTTTTCCTGCTTCTGTTTCTGCTGATTTCATGTTTTCTTGAGTTGTTTCCTGTTGTCGTCTTCTGTTTTTATTTACGTCACACGCTACCATCTGATGATGACTGACGAAGACGCAGGACGTCTGTCCAAACGTCAGGTATGTGGAACACAACTGTCTCTGAAGAGAGACGGATGGGGGGGGGTAAGGGCCCAAAAGAAAGGGGGGAGAAAAAGAGGGGATTAAGGAAATGGAGGGATGATTATAGAAGGGGGGGGGGGGTTAGAATCATTAAAGTTTATCATCATCAGTGTCACGTGTAAATGTTAGTCTAAAAGGGGCGGGGCCTGTCCACACACACACTCTCATGTTACAAACACACCTGTTGGATCCAATAATGTTCAGACACAAACATGTCAACACGTACACAACACAACTAAAGCTCACACACACACACATGCACACAGACCAACACATGGCGAACATTTCATTCAGTCAGGAAAACTATTAGTGCAAAGGTGAGACAGCACCTGTGCTCAGGTGAGTGTTTCTGTTCTGCTGGGTGGACGATGGAATGGAAAAAAAACAGAGACCCCCGCCGAGGCACCAGGGATAGCCAGGACCCCCCGACACCCGCACAGGAAATCTGCCCGCTGGTGTGCATGTCTGCCACCCAGACCAGGACAGGACCGCCACAGGGGCCCCCACGCCGGAGAGGACCGGCGGGAGTGCAAGCTCCAGCCCAACCAAAAGAATACCCCCCCACAGAGCCCCACCCCGGGAAAACACCTCCAGCCCCAGATGAGCAACCCCCCACCCCCACCCCAACCCCAGGCACGAACCAGGGCCCCCATAGGCAGACCTGCCCCACGCTCCAGCCCACCCCGCGGGCGGTCCAGGAGAGAGGAAGGCAGATTTTCATCATGTGGTCAAAGCCCCTTTGATCGACCCAAAACCCTCAAACACCATGAAGGACTGTCCTCAGATGGACCGTGAGGGTCCTGTCTGTGACAATAACAGGAAATGTCAATCATAAGAAGGAAAAGCATAGATACTCACTATTCAGAGCCTTTGGGTCATCACAGACTGGACCAGCTGGAAGAGCTGGAAATGAAAACACATCATCTGTCACTTCTTCATCGTCACTCTTTGACCTGCATGTTAGTTTGAAGTCACTGGGAATCTTATCACTGTCAAACGTCTGTCTTTGAGTTTCTTTAAATCCTCATATTCATGGTTGTGTGCTTTTGTGTGATGTTTACAAGCTTTTTTTTTATCTCGTTCTGTCCAGCAGCAAAGCCAACAGATGGGAGCTGAGGGCCTCTAGTGGAGGAGCCGTGTTACTGCTGCAATGGGGCTCTAGCCTCAGACACGTGGGAAGTACATTTGTATAAACCTCTTTTGCATGTCAGGCTGAACTTTCTTTTCATTACATTTGTGTGTATTTAGGGTTAGGGTTATAAACAAAGCATGGCTGGAGGTTTATCCGTCTAACTTTCACCACACGTTCTCACTGAAACGACTCAAAAACATGACCTACGATGTGAAACATGAGCCGACTGTGTCACTGACAGCCAACATCAGACTCAACTCTGTGTTTAGCAATCATAGATGATTAACAGGCCAGGATATATGAATTTGTATTATGTTGTCAGAGGTTCCCACATGAATATTCATCATCATAATGTCAGTGCCACATTTCTGGATACAGTTGGACTCGTTGGGTCACAAGGTAGAAACCGAAAAGAAAAGCCCGAATTCAGACGTCTGCAGTTTTAATCTAATAATTCATATTAATTATTCTGCATCTATAACTGCAAAATAACTTGGTGTCATGAGGTCACATGGTTTGGGAGCTATTGAAAAAACATCAGGATGATGAACATGATTGTTTTAACGCAACATGAGGAATTGTTTCATTGTCATTTGTTGCTTTTTGCAAAGCATTTAGTGGTTTTTGATGTAAAATCTATGCACTTGTTAATTTGTTGACGGTCCCTAAGAGACACCGCTGAACGGCCGTCAAACATCCATCCTGACGCTAACTTCACCGCAGTCTGACGGCGTTGGTCCTCCTATGAATGATACTTATAGTGGTATTCTAAGACATTTATGAGAAGATCCTCCTTTCTGACAACGTTCCCTGAAAGGTTTGGCGTTTACAGCCGTCTGTAATAAAGCGCAGCATAATAAAGTTTAGACAGAAGCGGAAATCTGCCCCAAAGTCCCCAAAGTCCTTCGATGAATGTTTTCAGACTCTGATCCACATCTCATCGCTCCATCATGCATGACTGCTGCTGGAGGGGAGCGGGAACCCCTGTCAGAGCGGAGCATCACACCAGCAGACGATCTTTGGCCGCCGTTCGTTCGGCCGCTTACCCTCCGCCAGCGCCACCGCGGCGCCGGCGCTCACCGTCACCGGGAGCGTCAGCTCAGCATCCGAGTCTCCGGCCGGGAGGCTGATGATGGTGGCCTCCCCCAGCAGGTTGCAGATCCTCTGCTGCATGGCGCTGAGGATGACGGGAACCGTGGCGCAGTCGGCGGACGTGCCCTCGATGGCGGCGCGCGCCTGCGCCACCTTCCGCCGCACCTCCGTCTTCATGTCGGACCACTTCTTTTTGACCTCGGGCAACTCTCGGGGGCAGGTGGTGACGGCGTTGACTTTGCGGAGGATGTCGACCCAGGCGTTATTCTTAGCCATGTGGGTGACTCCGGCATTGAAGTGGTTAACCAGTGTGTGCTTCTGCTTCTCTATTTCCTCCACAATGATCTCCACCTCTCTCTCCGAGAAATTCATTTTCCTTTTTTTGGCAGCCGACGCCATAAGTGCAGAAAAGCCTCTAAAGACAAGGGATTGTGCGTATCGTACGCAAAAAAGTGCGATTTACTCAACTGCTGTGCGCAGCGTAATGGCTTCCAGAATCGGCTTCTTCTGAAGAACAAACAGCTACGGGAGCCCCGCCCCCCGCACGCGGCTTGGCCATAGGCTGGGTGCGGGATGACGTCAAGCGTTCTGTGGGCCTCATTGTGTAGGACAGATGACAATCAAGGCACGAGCCAAACAGCGCGCGCTCCCGAAGCCTCAATAAAGATTGATGGAAAAAACGGAAGCGTCACTGTGGCGCGCGCGTTTGTGGAGCAGCGTCCAGAATGACGCGTCCCTCCATCCCATGAATGAATCACATGTATGACCCTTCTTTATGTTGATGCGTCCTGGACCCGCGTGAAGGACGGGGACGCTGCACTGGTTCTGGACACCAGAACCTGCTGGACACCAGAACCTGTTCGTCAGCAGGTCTGATCGTTCTGCCGCGACTCGGAGCTCTGCGCTCTGGAGCAGAGACGCGCGTGTTGAGCCGAGTCACGAGAGAGAGAGAGAGAGAGAGAGAGAGAGAGAGAGGAAGAGAGAGAGAGAGAGAGAGAGAGAGAGAGAGAGAGACTACCTCTGGAAGCTCATCCAGAGAATGCCAGGAGCGTGAAAGTAAAAGGTGGCTACTCTGAAGGACCTGCGAACAACAAACTGTAACGATCCAGCCTGTACGTCACTATAGCGGGAAAGGAGAGCCCATCTGCTATTAAAGCAGCTTCATTGGAGAGCTGTCTGTCTGGCACGAGCCCGTACAGCCTCAGAGAGGAAGAAGCAGGCAGGCAGCAACCCCTCCAAGAGTCTGCTTTTCAGCTTCAAGCCCGATCAAACAGCCAAGCAGCATGGAGGTGACTTCTGCTTCCACCTCTCACTCATTTTTTCCCCCAAAACTTTATTGAATGTAAAATTCAATACAAAACAATGTTAAACAGGAAACAGGAACAACGAAGGAACAAGCCAGGGGTTATTACATTTTACACAGATATATTGAAACTGACACACAGATCTAATGTTTTGACGGCTTTCTTATTGTCCTAATGTATTGTTTGAACTCATTGATGGTTTTCACCCCAGATTCCCCACTTCCCATGAGTCTTAGGGGCTGAAGGCGGGGCTAACCCCCAGGTCGCTACAATATTTGCAGTTGTTTCAACCTTTTGTGTTATGTATAGAATTCCACATGTGTTCATTCATGGTTTTGATGCCTTCAGTGTGAATCTACAATTTACATAGTCATGGAAATAAAGAAAACTCTTTGAATGAGAAGGTGTGTCCAAACCTTTGGTCTGTACTGTATACACACACACACACACACACACACACACACACACACATGTATATACATCATAATGACAGTAAAATAAAAATGTAAAGGGTGCCAGTTTTTATTTGAAACTGTCTTCCAAGCCTCTACATCATCGTTTCTAGATTCTCCCCACTTTCTTGTATTGAGGCCACAGTTGTACCACGTGATCAGCTCAGTGTCTGCCCTGCGTCTGGAAGGTCAGGGGTTCAAATCCAGGCTGAGTCATCCCAAAGACCAAAAATGGGGCTCTATGCCTCCCTGCCCGACAGCAGCATTAAACGGATTGGGGGTTAACCACAGAACGGTTCCTGAGCGCCGCTGCTGCTCACCGCTCCCCCAGGGAAGGGGTCAAACGTGAAGGACAAACGTCACACACCCACGGGCGTCAGCTAACGGGTCTTTCACTTTTCTTTTTCACTGACGCTGCCTTTGGGATGGATTATAACACACTCATCAGTTTTCATTGTGTGCCAAAGACTTGTAGTTTTTATTTTATGCATTTATTTTAGAAGTTACCAACGTAGCAGATTCAAAAAGCAGGTATGTGTAGGTTTGCTGCTGAAACTAAGACACTACGGCTGTGGCTGAGCTTTCAGACGGATCAAACCAAAAGAACCGTTTGAACAAACACAGAGGCCTTTAGTCGCTGATGTTGGAACTGAAACACGCCGCTCAAACGACCGGGTTCTGTGAACAAACTGGCAGTTCTGAACGGTCCGTTTGGTTTTATGCAGGCAGAGAAAAAAAACAAGTATTTTCTAGAGTTTTATTAGGATTAAAGGTCAAACAGTTCAAGATGTCATTCAGTTGTAAAAAAAACACCACCACCCAACGTAGGTACACCTGTCCAGCTGCTCGTTAACACACATTCCTAACCAGCCAATCACACGACAGCACCTCAGTGCATTAATGTAGTCATGGTCCAGACGATCTGCTGCAGGTCAAACAGCATCAGAATGAGGAAGAAAGGTGACTGAGTGACTCTGAACGTGGTTGTTGGTTCCAGACGGGCTGGTCTGAGGACTTCAGAAACTGCTGATCTACTGGGATTTTCACCCACAACCATCTCTGGGGTTTACAATTCACTCAGACTCACCAAAACTGGACCCTAGAAGATGGAAAAACGTTGTCTGGTCTGATGAGTCTCCATTTCTGCTGCCACATTCAGATGGTAGGGTCAGAATTTAACAACATGAAAGCATGGATCCATCCTGCCTTGTATCAACGGTTCAGGCTGGTGGTGGTGGTGTCATGGTGTGGGGATGTTTTCTTTGGTCTCCTTAGTACCAGTTGAGCATGGTTCCATCACCACAGCCTACCTGAGTATTGATGCTGACCGTGTCCATCCCTTCATGACCACAGTGTTCCATCTTCTGATGCTACTTCCAGCAGGATGAGGCTCCATGTCATCAAGCTGGAATCATGTCAGACTGGTTTCTAGAACATGACAATGAGTTCTCTGGACTCAAACGGCCTCCACAGTCACCAGCATTTGGCTGAGCTTAAAGTGTAAAGGAGAGAAACGCTCAGCACCAAAGAGTCAGGCCTCAAGGCTCATCACAAGCGTTTTCTGGACCATTTCAGCAGAAATTGCACTTTTGTTGCTAATGCTGCTCCGTCTGCATCCATTTATCAGAACACAAGCTGCAACATTTAAAATGAGGATCTCATCACTGAAAACAATTCACAAATAGACCATCAGAAACATTCTAAACTGCATTTATTAACTCCAGAATAGTTTCATTTCCGTGTCTGAAGAGAATCGGCTGTTTTTTCTCGATTAGTTCTTTTGATTAGAAATGTTATTTTAGCAGCTTCATTTTTCAGCTTTAGCACCTTTCTCCATCAAACAGACATACAAACAGTAGTTGGCTGATTGCACTTAAGGCTGAATCAGGTTTGACTGACAGTTGGCATCGTCCAATCAGAAACCTAGAGCACATGGAAAGACCCCACAGCGACGTACGAGCAAAAGAGGGAGGGCTTTTCTGTCTTTTCTTTAAGTGGAATACGTGGGATTCAGATGCTTTAGGACTCCCCCCACCAAGTGGAGGCTTCCAGTGACCAGAACATGAATTTGGGCCGCTTCCCGGAGGACGGCCGCTCTGGCCCTGATGATGGGTTTGACGGCTAAGACTGGCTTGTTGGCGTCAGCCAGCACTGGATCTCGGCCCTGACCGATCCACTGCAGGGCGCTGAGGATGCAGGGGAACACCAGCGTGTCCACCTGGTTGTCCGGGACCAGGCGCTCCTCAATGAGCAGCCCAGCCCCTCCTTGACCCCCGCCACGGTTATGGAGGTGCCAGCTCCTCTCGTTATCCATACAGCGGGTCAGCATGTTTTCCACAGAAACGTTGAAGTTCTGCTGGTCTGAGGAGACACAGGACAGTTGGACGTTTGGGACTGACAGCTTGGTCAATTCAGAGTAAAACTACTTCAGAAAAAACAAAAAAAGGTTCAATTTCCCCGTAAAGTCCAGATCTCAGCCTGACTGAAATGATGCAGTTGGACCATAAGAAAGGTGTGGATGAACAAACGCCAAAGTGGCTGAAGTTTCTAAACGATGGGGCGTCTCCAAACACAAATATGCAGACATTTAAGCTTCCTGGGAAAAGGCAGTAGATCCGGCTGGTGTGGCCATCTATCACAGAGGGAACAGGGCTTACCGGCGTTGCACGACGCGATGGCTTCAGTGATGTTTGGGCAGAACACGGCAAAGTCAAAATGACAAGGCTGAGGGGAAGCACAGCAGCGTCCTGCATGAGAAGCCGGTCTGGAGGCCTTGAACCCGCTCCACAGAGCTCTGCGGCTGACGTACTCACCACCAGCAGCTTGAGCATGGCGGCAGAGTCCCGGTCTCCCGTGGCGTTGAAGAGCAGCACCCTGGCAACAGGTCCACTGCAACACAAACACACAAGCCCTGCTTAAAGCCAAGGCCTGTCCCGAGCCCGTTTCAAGGTCCCGTTCCTCCTGCTCCCAGCCTGTTCTGATTATTGGGAATCTAACCCCCGACTCGAGCCTGTAATAAAAGGATCTTCAGGCTGAAACAGGGACGTCTGTGTTATTTGTGTGAAAACGTTTCCAAAACCAGCTTTCTTCTCTATTTGCACGTTTGTTAAACCCAAATGTTTGAGATGGTCAAAAACGACAGATATTAGACAAAGATAACTACAGCAACTGTCTGGATGGTGGACTGTAACCGTTCCCCCCCTCTAACCAAACATACATGTAAAATGCAGAGACCCAGACCGCCGCTGACAGACAGATCCCACCGGTAGAACCGGTCTACAGGTCTGTCTCCTCTGTGGGACGGGTCCTTTGGTTTTGCACATTGGGCATTTCAAGTTTACACCCCAGTAAATGTTGGTTCCTGAAGATACTCCCATACGTCAGGTGTTTGGAATCCCAGGTAAAACATAACGGTTGGATTATTCCATGCTGGGTCTGAAGCACAGATGGTTTGTTCCCGACCGTCTACATTTAGAACTGCAGGAGAACCGGGGTTCTGTTGTGGAACACGCTGTGAGACGGACAGCGGTGATCAGTTGTGTAGCTCGTTTTCGTCTCACACGCCGACACTAAAACACACCGTGGTTTCTGGTCATCTTCAGTGGACGAACAGGCAAATGAACATCACCCGGTTGGAACGTTTTGCTGCATGCAGCTGTAAACTGTGAGCACGTCGCTGCTTTTCTGGCTCTTTTCTGACCGACTTCACATGAAAAGCTGGTTTTCCCGCTTGGACCGGCTTTGCAGCCGTTTCACAGCAGATTCAGGACAGCAGTTCTTTTAAATTGATACTAATTTAATTTCCTCCTTCGTGTTAAGATCCAAGCGGTCCAGGAAAACCAGAAGGAAAGTGAACTAGATGTATGTAGATGTAGAAGAGTCCCGTTTACCTGGCATTCTTCTCATGCTGCGCTGCACTTCCTCTGAACCAGTCCACACAGGCTTGCATACTGCGCACGGTGTGAGCTCCATCCAAGAAGTAGGTGACCTCTCCATTCTTCAGGGTCTGGTTCCTCCCCGGCCACTCGGTGTTTGCAAGTCCTGAGTTCAGAGACAAACCTGAGTGGTGTCAGCGGGTGATGTGGGTCAGAACCGCTGGCGTCCAACCTCCTTGTAAGCCTTCTTGAAGACTTTGGTTCTTTTTATCCTCTGAGGGAGGCGGATGTGGAGGACTCACCCATCATCATCTCAGAGCTGGGAATAAACGAGGTTGCTGGTTGTACTCTGGTGTTCTCCTGGTTGATTGCAGAAAGGCTTTGATATCCTGAAGACAGACGCATTCTGTTCAAAGGATTGGAAAACCTATCCACCCCAAAACAGAACCCCTCCCTCCAGGATAAAGACCCTAACCCTGTTTAACCAAAGACCCTAACCCTGTTTTACCAAAGACCCCAACCCTGTTTTACCAAAGACCCTAACCCTGTTTTACTAAAGACCCTAACCCTGTTTTACTAAAGACCCTAACCCTGTTTAACCAAAGACCCTAACCCTGTTTTACTAAAGACCCTAACCCTGTTTTACCAAAGACCCTAACCCTGTTTTACTAAAGACCCTAACCCTGTTTAACCAAAGACCCTAACCCTGTTTTACTAAAGACCCTAACCCTGTTTTACTAAAGACCCTAACCCTGTTTTACCAAAGACCCCAACCCCCTTTTTACCAAAGACCCTAACCCTGTTTTACTAAAGACCCTAACCCTGTTTTACTAAAGACCCTAACCCTGTTTTACTAAAGACCCTAACCCTGTTTAACCAAAGACCCCAACCCCCTTTTTACCAAAGACCCTAACCCTGTTTTACTAAAGACCCTAACCCTGTTTTACTAAAGACCCTAACCCTGTTTAACCAAAGACCCTAACCCTGTTTTACTAAAGACCCTAACCCTGTTTTACTAAAGACCCTAACCCTGTTTTACTAAAGACCCTAACCCTGTTTAACCAAAGACCCTAACCCTGTTTTACTAAAGACCCTAACCCTGTTTTACTAAAGACCCTAACCCTGTTTTACTAAAGACCCTAACCCTGTTTTACCAAAGACCCCAACCCCCTTTTTACCAAAGACCCTAACCCTGTTTTACTAAAGACCCTAACCCTGTTTTACCAAAGACCCTAACCCTGTTTTACTAAAGACCCTAACCCTGTTTTACTAAAGACCCTAACCCTGTTTAACCAAAGACCCCAACCCCCTTTTTACCAAAGACCCTAACCCTGTTTTACCAAAGACCCTAACCCTGTTTTACTAAAGACCCTAACCCTGTTTTACCAAAGACCCTAACCCTGTTTTACTAAAGACCCTAACCCTGTTTAACCAAAGACCCTAACCCTGTTTTACCAAAGACCCTAACCCTGTTTTACTAAAGACCCTAACCCTGTTTTACCAAAGACCCTAACCCTGTTTTACTAAAGACCCTAACCCTGTTTTACCAAAGACCCTAACCCTGTTTTACCAAAGACCCTAACCCTGTTTTACTAAAGACCCTAACCCTGTTTAACCAAAGACCCTAACCCTGTTTAACCAAAGACCCTAACCCTGTTTTACCAAAGACCCTAACCCTGTTTAACCAAAGACCCCAACCCTGTTTTACCAAAGACCCCAACCCTGTTTAACCAAAGACCCTAACCCTGTTTAACCAAAGACCCTAACCCTGTTTTACTAAAGACCCTAACCCTGTTTAACCAAAGACCCTAACCCTGTTTAACCAAAGACCCCAACCCTGTTTAACCAAAGACCCCAACCCTGTTTTACCACGCCCACTTTCTATTGATTTTGATTCTGACTTGGCTGATCAGGACTCTCCGTTCCCAACAAAAATCCCAGCATAGATCATGCCGAGCAGTTTCAGGTAAACAGTAAAAACACAGGTCATCAACAGGTAAAGGTTGTTTATGTTGGAGCACAAACCAAAGTCTGAGTGACCAGAACTTTTCCTCCACCAAACCGACACAGAGAAAAGTCAAAGTCTGTTTAAAGCCTGCAGGCGTGTGTGGAGTTACAGAAATCCAGTTTGGGTTCTTCAGATGAAACCTGAGCTCATCTGATGTCGTCAGACAGAAAGACACGTGCTTTGAAAGCCTCATGGAGGCATTTGATAGACGATGTGATGATCAGTAATGAAGATGTTGGGCTGGTCAAACTTGTTAGATTGGGCAAAACACAGTGGTTGGAGTCTGTTGCTGTTTCTAGAAAAAAATGCAGGAATCGATGCGATCAAATACCGGGAACTCCTGGAGGGATGGCCCCCAACCATTTCATGTTCATCGACAGCATTTCTGCCATGTGATGAAAACAGCTTTAACAGCTCATAAACAACAGGACAGCATCCTTTGGTCTAATCATGTCAGCAAAATACTGATAAGGTCTTTGGCCCATCCTGCTGAACTCACCAGGTGAACATCTTTGCTTCAGCCAGCTGTTACTCAGCTGGAGGGCCAGGGACGCATTGGAGCGTTGGTGCTTTCCTGCCAAGCCCAGATGCAGGGAAGAGCCATCTGTTTGGTAGTCATCCAAATTTGGGCACACCCACAAAGGACACTGCAAAAAAGGCCTTTCCTGCATTACTGAGACATTTAACCACTTTGCCAGAGTCATGTGACTGAAACTGACTTTGATCTCTTTAGCCCGATCCCTGAGCACAGCCATGGCGCCGTCTGGCTGGCTGACGGTAAAGGCAGGAACGCCAGGCTGAAAACACATTCACAGCATTAATACTCATTAAAGCTGGACTATTAAAAGCTCATTTTTAGATCTGAGGCACAAATGGAAAATGATCAAACAAAAGTCTAAAGTGAGACACAGAGACGTTGCTATTGGAGTAGAAGCTCAAACCAAACCACTACATGGTGCATTAGCCTCCTGCTGCTAGCTGCTGTTAGCTCATCTGCCTATTTTTGCACACGTTTGTTAATGACAGCGAGTTAAGCTGTGCTGCTGCAGAATACATCTGATGTCATGACCACATCACTCCGCATACATCCTTTTACAGAACACTCAACCCAAGTCATTCCATGACTCCAACTATACTGGCAGGAACTGGTTGCTCCCCCATGTTTCCTCAGGCCTGCTGCCCAATGGAGCCTGGAATCCAGAATATCAGTCTCTCAATGAAAACAATGGCTCCCTCTACCGCCTACATTTCAGCTCATTAGAACTGAACCAACATTCTCCTAAATATGAATCCAGCATGAGTTCTCCTGAAGAATCAGAGGACTTGCTTTAATTCTCTTTTTTTTTTTTTATCATTTTGACCTCACAGACAGTACTTCTGCCTGAGTTGTGTGGATACATTACCTGTGTGTTACTGTGTTCATGTGATACTGCAGGTTTCTAATATGCAGTGATTGGGAGTTTCAGAACTTGCAGAGTAATTTGCATGCTGTGCTTTTCATTGCGTCTTGTTGGTGTGTGATCCCTAAGACTGTTTTCACGCCGCTAGTCTGGATGTTCTTTACGTGTTCGTGGTCTCACATTTTCCCTTTTAGCCAGCGAGTGTCCACTTTAAAGCTGCTGATTATTGGACTGCTCATTCCACACGTCATTAGTGTTTGTGCTGCTGAACCTCAAACTTTCTCAGCTTTTGCAGACATATGATGGTTCATAATGATCCTTATTGGAACAAACGCTGTCCTCATTTGAAACGTGTGGATGCTGCTGAGCTCCAGACTCACCTTAAAGATGCCTCCTTTCTGCCAGGCAATCTTTTCAATCGTGTCTCCAAGAATCTGAGTGTGGTCTATTCCCAAGGAGGCAACGCCACAGACCCAGGGCTTTCTGTTCACAGACAGATGTTAGACACACATCTTCTTATTACACTCTGGAGAAGCACAGAACCTAGCGGTCAAATGGTGAGGAAGACAGAACAGTGAAGTATAGGCTTCATATAATGTCAGCGGTTTGAGGTTCTTGGTCAAACATGTCCTTAATGTGGTCTCTGAAATTGATGTATTGATCTGTTGTGGTAAAGATGCAGCTTAGCCAAAAGGTAAAGCTCTGGATGTCCCATTCAGTCGGTGTTCCTACCCTAACCTATGGTCACAAACTATGGGTTGTGACTAAAAGGATGATACTAAAGAAGAAAGGCTTCTGCCTTAGGAGATGCGGTGAGGAGTTTGGTCACATGGGAGGAGCTGGTAAAACACCCACTGCTCCTTCATACTGAGAGGTGGAGGCCGAGGTGGCTGGAGCATCCCTATCAGATCCCTCCTTCAGGCTTTTCCCACTGGGAGGAGGTCCTGGGGGAAGAGCCAGGACTTGCTGGGAGTGTCTGTCTGGGCATCTCTGCCCGACATGCTGGCTGTGTAACCCGACAGAACCAGCAGAGAACGATGAATGGATGGATGCAGTTATCAAAAAGAATTCACCGCTTTGCTGTTAACATGTAAGATTTCCATGACCTTAAATGTTTCCTCATTATTTTTAGGTCTTGACTCAACCCCAGAAAGGCAGGATTTGGTTCTAAATGCTGATGTCTGCATGAGTTTTTCTTTATTCTGGGTTAGTCTGATCTTTAAGGAGAACCTTACCGTATTATGTTGGTGCAGTCATACGCTCCACCAATCCCAACTTCAATCACAGCCACATCAACCTGAACAAAGGCAACACCAAAAACTATGAACAGCTTCCATAGCCTGAATCGAAACATTTATCCAAACCAAGACGATGGCTCAAACTTCAGCTAAACCTGTGTTTGCCTTAAGCCGCGTACACCAAATGCCATTCATGTGCCAAATTCGCGTCGACCGCCCCTCTTTCGCTGTGTGGCCAGCTGCTCGCCGCCGGTCCAAAAATGACTTCATAGCTCGACGCCCCAGCCGCATGTGGGAGGAGCTACTGCCAGATGTTTTTAGCCCCATCGCTACATGGAGCGGCGTCTGTGACCATTTCTTTCACAAAGCACGAAAGACCCACAGGAGTTCTACAAAAATCCCGTCTCCGTGTCTGGGTTCATGACATCATTCAGAGGTTTTCCCGGTAGGGAGAGCTTCAGTCCTGGTGTGAGAGCTGCTTATGAATGACGGCTGCTTCTGCGGTGTTTCAGTACAGACTGAGTGTTCCCGCCTTCGCCCCACAGTAGCCGGGACGGGAACCAGCAACCCTGCTCCCCAAGGGAAACAGCAGGCCAAGGGAGGGAAGCTCAGGAGGAGAAATGTCGGATCCATCTGCCGTATTGGAAGCGTACTCTACCCGCTGTTCGAGTCACTGAAACGTCACACACCCAAAGTTGAGTCTTTGATTGGTTGATGTTGCAGCGACCTAACCAAAGCCCAAATATCTGAACTTCAGCCAAGCTGCACCACCCAAATCGCGCTGCTGCTGAACCGATGCATCGCGCCTGCTGCCCAAACCGCACAACCCCTGATCACGCCTGCGCCATCGTCCCGACATTGAAACTCGCGTGAATGGCGTTGAGTGTAATCGCAGCACAAAGCCTTGAAAACGGGTCTAGTTTCCCGCCATTGGAAAGGCAGACTAACTGAAAACAGTAAAAGGATGCAGGCTTTTGGTTACCTTCTCCTGGAGAAAGACGTGGAAGGCCAAGATGGTGAGAAAGCGAAAGTATGCTGGCATTGTTCCACCAGAGGCTGGCTAAGCAGAGGAGACAGGCGCAGTCAGTCAACGTTCCATTCACAGAGTCAAATCTCACACCTGAATTTAGGATTGACATGTTTTTGTCCTCACATCTCTGTTGCAAAACACTCTATCTTGTGTTTTATTGCTATTTTTGCTAAAGAATTGTAAAAGGCAGCCAAATGTTCCGTTGGATGTGAAAGACCAAACTCCTGTCCAATTCAAACCAGGTCCAGGTGGTGAGCTGCTGATTTAAAAAAAAAAAAGGTCTTCTGGATTTGGTTTGATGAAAATGTTTAACCTCTAAGATAAAGTGGCACTAACCTGAGAAAATGAGAGATACTCAACGATGACCAACAGGAGAGACACTTTAAACTAACCAATGACAGACCAGCTTCTAACTGACCAATGACAGACCAGTTTTAAACAAGGAGGGTAATAAGATTGAAGCCTATAGACAGTTTGGGGCCCTGAGCACAGCCAAAGTAGTGGACCTTGGAGGTTCTTTGGGAGAAAGCCCACCTGAGCTACCAGGTGTTAGCTACTGATACCAAACGGAGGCACGTTCCAGTGCAGAAGCCTTAATGCCAGAGATGACCATTTTGCATTCAGTGTTATTCTGTTTACCGCCAGTAGGGGGAGCCAGGGTTTCGCTCTGTAGTTCACTGGTTGTCACGCAGTAGATGCATGTGAGCCTTAATTTTGGAATGGAGTCAAACTGTTTTTTGACCTGGCTAAGTTCTTCTGGTTAATTTGCATATTTTCTTTATATTTATTCAGTTTTTCCCTTAAGTTCACAGTGGATTATTGTTCATTTTTCAACCTGAAGAAAAGGACTTAAAGATTTTTCTCTTTTACTTTTGGAATGAGGATTTTTATGGGATCGTTGGATAACGAGGAGAGCTGCAGGAGCCTCAAACCTGAGGACTGAACACTGGAACTATACAGTGTCCATGGTCCCGTCCCACGTCCGGGTAAACACAGAGGGATGGATGGAAAGGCCATCTGCTGGAAAACTGAAGCCAAGTCATATCCATGGATCATGGGGTGATCCACTATGGCAGGGGTCGGCAACCCATGGCTCCGGAGCCACATGTGGCTCTTTCATCCTTCTGTTGTGGCTCCCTGTGACTTTGGAAAATAATGAGTATTTTATAAAAATTCAAATTTATTTTAGTTTGTTCATTTTTCATGGCATTTCAAAGGCGCTGCTGGCTCCGTGCCTCGTGCCACGTAAAAAACAGCTTCCTTGGTGGCTCGTGCTTGTGGGGCGAGGGCTGCGGAGCTGATAGCAGGAGGACACGCGGGGCGGCTTCAATAAACACTCCGGGTCTGGAGTGATTTTCTGCCGGGGGCTTGGCGTGGCGCGGAGCGGGGAGCAGCTTTCTGGTGACGGAGAGTTTGCGCCGGTGTTTTGGACTCGCGTGTGCGGTGATGTGTGTTTCAGAGCAGGGGAGCTCGTTGCGTCGGTCGCGATGACCGGTCATCTTCAGGCACGTGGGGGAGATTGAAGGGGAAGAGAGTGCTTCTTGAAAATCCACCAGCCAATCAAAATCCTCACCGAAAAGTACGGGGCATGATTGACATGCAGAATGGCCAATCGGACATCCTCTGACACATACGTCACGGCAGACGCGAGTTTAAATTCACTCAGCGCAAACTTTGTCTCCCCGCAGCACATCACGTCCCCGGTAGAAGTCCAGCAACCGGAGTTTATTGAAGCCGCCCCGCGTGTCTCCTCCTGCTATCAGCTCTGCAGTTCTCGCCCGATAAATACGAGCTCATCAAGGAAGCTGCGAGGCACACGCTTTATACTGTTGCGGGTGTGTGCTGAGCGGCGCACGTGCCACGAGAAAGAAGGGGGGGGGGGGGGGGGGCGTGCAGGTGGAGATGGGGGTGTGAGCACAGAGCGGAGATGTGTGCGTGAAATACATTGTGTGTTCGGAGGACGGAGCACTAAATAAAGAGTAGTCGTCGTTCCCCATCAATACTGATCAATACGGAGCGAGCAGCACCAAATGCCTCATAATATGCCATGATGCCATGCAACTCACTGTGTAGTTTTTAATCATCAGTACATAAACAATAATGTTGAAATAAACATGTAACTAATAAACATGAAGATGAAAAGAAAGAAGTACTTTTTTTTTTTATCTTTTCTGGCCCGCGAGCTACACTCATGTCCTTGAAGATCGATCACGATCGACGTAATGAGCACCCTTGATAGAATATATACATGCATAATATATATAATGATGTCAAAACGGGTTGTGGCTCCGGGTGCTTTTTTTTTCATTAGGGGCGGTCCCAAATGGCTCTTTGAGTAAAAAAGGTTGCCGACCCCTGCACTACGGCATCCTCTGGAGGGAGCAGCCCAGGTTCCCTTGGACAATGACGAGGAACTTTTACAGAAGATATGCTCTGTTGGCCTAAGAACCAGATATTTTAATCTAATCTGACATTTGTGGAATCATTTATGTAATTTAAGTCATTTATGAAAGTTGCAGCTTTCCTGCCATAACTAATGTTATCCGTGTTTTAAATCTTATCGGTCCATCCGAGGAGTTTCAGACTTTTTCTGAACGGTTTCTAAAGGGCTTCCTTCATTTGGAGCTTTCTCTTCCTTCTAAAGGAAACTGAGAAAAGGAGCCTCGTCCTCCCAACGTGGTCAGTGTTGTCACATGACGGTCAGCCTAATCCTGTCAAGTCTCACTTTGGACTGAAATCATGCCACAACAATTATGAACAGGACCTCAGCTCTGCTCTGTTTAGATTAGACAAAGGAAAATAACCAAAAAACAACGAAAACACTAATCTCACAAGGTTGTTTTTAAGGCGGCATGTTGGGCGTGGTCCCGGCCATGCCAGTCAATCTCATGACAGAACCAATCATGTGGTGGGAACATTCTGAAATAATCATTCAATAATCATGGAATGCTTCAATTGACTGAGAACAATACAACCCGTCGACGGTTGTATTTTTCGGGCGGCTGTGGCGCAGTGGTAGGGCGGTCGGTAGAGTGGTCCAATCGTAGGATTGCGGGAATTGAACCCGCAATCTCACGATTCCCGACTTGCCCGTCCATTTGTTGAAGTGTCCTTGGGGAAGACACTGAACCCCACCTTGGTGGTAGAAGGTTGGGGCCAGTGTCCGGCAGCGGAGCCGGTAACCGGTGTGTCTGTGACTGTGTCCTGTTATGCCATCTACCTTAGATTCTTCAAGGCGTCCATAAATCTGCCAGAAGTATTTGGTAAAGATATCTTTTCCAATGGGCTGCCCGTTAATTCGGATCCTCTCCCTGACTTGTACCAAATGGGGGGAACTGCAAACAAGAGGAAGACGGGAAACCAGCACAGAGTTGACATAAGTCTGATCCAAGACATTTCTGCAGAGCAGAATAATCCACACGGGTACAGGGAGCAGAAGCATGTTTGACAAACACCCTGTACAGACAGCTGTCACAGGGAACCACAGAGGCGGTGCACCAACGTGCACTGAAACCAGGCACGTCTACAGCAACCCCTGTGTTAACACACGCGTTCAAAGGAAGACGGACATAATGTAGATGTCTCACTGCCATGGCACAATAGACAGATCAGTCCTTCTACATTTGGTCATTATTTTTTGGTTCCAAAAGGCTAAAAAAGAGATTTTTTGGTTTATTTGTTTTTGATGGCCCGCGATCGACCCACATGTCCGCCAGAGCACCTCTGTGCTGGACCGTGCTGCAAAAAAACAGACTAATGCTGCAACGATTGATGTGTGTGAAAAAGAGATGAAAGACAAAATAATGACCCCAAAGAATAAATAGCTGAACACACAGACAAACTTTAAAACAAGTAAAGAAAAAAGGGACAAAAAAGCAAAAAGAAAAATAAAAAGGTTTAAAAGAAAAAAATAAACCAAATATAGAATTAAAAGTAAATACAATTGACAAAAGTACGGAATACATAAAAAATATGCAAAAGAATAAAAGTAAAAAAAGACATGGTTAAACAGACAGACAGGCTTAAAATAAATGAAAGTAACCAAAAACACACAAAGAATTAAAAAACACAGAAAATGATCAGCAATGTCACATTTTTGCCTGTCCAAAGCCGGGGTAAATGTCACCCGACATAAAACCTTGAAGACAAATCCAATGGATCACGGCAGACCATTGTTATGGCATAGTTAGCATAGTCTTTATGCATTTTAGGGGCGTGGCAGGATTTGAAACCCCAACTTCTTAATACACCCTAACTTGCCCCCCCAAGCGGGGCTGGCTAGATCCGGCCAATCACAGACAAGAGGGTTCATGTTGATTGGTCTAGATCAGGGGTTACTAACTAGCGGACCGCCTTCCGACAAGGATTCGACCTTGACCCCAAACTAATACGATGGCCGCCTTCACTTTAGAGGTGCAGCTCCAACATGTTCTCACTCCCAACTCGCCATTTAGGGACGTATTTTCGGGAGGGCCCCCTGGCGTGACTTTTTGACACTTTGGCTGTCACCAACTCGTTTTTCGGCGTGCTGCCAGCACCCATTAAATCAGGGTCCCCAACCCCTGAGCCGAGAACCAATACCGGTCCGGGGACCGAGGCCCGTGAACCGCTCCACGGGCCTCTCGTTACCGGGCCGGAGACAGAAAAGAATGCAGAAGCTAAGTTTGATTCTTTCCACTTTTTTATTTTCTGATCCAGAAGGAAGTTTTAGTTTGGAAAACTATCGGATTCTGTTCTGCACATCCGCCCGTCTCGCCGTGTCATGTGACCTAAAGCGGCTGCTCGCTTGGAGTGCTAGCCAAGTCATACGCGCCAAGCTAAACGTTGACAAAAGCCAGACAAAAAGACGTGTTTGGAAAGTTTCTTTGGAGACAAAAGAGCCGGTGAGGAAACTGAAGAAGAGCTTTAACTTCAGAGAAAGCTAGAGCTGCTGCCTCCAGACCAAAGCAGGAGTTTCCTGGATGTACGGATTTATGGAGACAGTGGTTTCCACGGACCAAGTCGCTCTGCATGACACGTGATGACGGACTCGAATGTTTCCCACAGTCTCACAGTAATAAAGGTACAGACACGGTGGATTCACATTATATATTAGAAAACACCAGTTGTATGTATGCTGTGTTGATTTATTTTGATTCATTTATCCGTCACACCTTAACAATGGATGGAGCCGAAGTTAGCATCCGGTTGTTAGCATCCACTCTGACATTACGGGAAAATCTTCATCACAAAGTCGCAAACATTTGACAGAGAATCAACATTCAATCAAATAAAGCTGCCGAGCGGCTGAAGATGTTTCTGATCTGAGGAACCTTGTAAAGATGCCGTATACTTGTATGTCTAGCTTCCTGGCAGGCCCAAAGCGCTTTCCATCCCATTCACACATGACGGCGGCTCTGCTGCTGAACACTGGCACCAACCTCCCACCATCCTCCACAACAGAACACCAACACCCATCAGAAGGTCCATCTACTGTAACGATAACATCTGTCCAACGCAAGAGGCCTTCAGCTCTGATCTGTTTGCTCAGCTGCTGGACAAGTAAATATATACCTCAGTTATTCGTATAGAAAGACAGATTGAGGGTTCAAAGATTTACCTGTAAAATCCTGTTCGAAAGCCGTAACTTCTCAAAATCTTCTCTGTAAATGCACAGGTTGAACCCTGAAAGACAGGAGCAGGTACTCGGCTTATGTAGCAGGCAGCTTTTAAATAGAATAAACCAAGCATAAGTCAGAAAAAAACCTCCATTCTTTTCAAAATGGTAAAAACAGGAAGCAGTTCTACCATGTGTGGCGGGTATCACTGCAAAAACACTAGATCAGTGCTAGTCAAGTTCATAACTTGATTCACGATCCAACTGGACAGGAAATTGATCCATTTGTTGAATTTGCCTTCAAAGATGATCTTATTTGGGTTTGGAAAACCTTTTTTTTAGACAACTAGAAAAATAATAATGGCAGAACTTTATGAATAAACGCTTCGTTCTTACGTTAAAAATGAGGTGAAAGCAGCTTTTTGCCCGAAAGACCCCCCAGTATGCACTCTAAAAGGATACTGATATATTGATCAGAGACCTAATGAGTTGATATTGATATTCCACGTAAAGAGCGATCCGATAATAGTTACTGATGTTTTAAAGTCAGCCTGGAGTTCAGTGCTAATAGCTGGAGGAACAGATCACTGTATTACTCTGCCTTGGAACTGGGGCCTTCAGCTTTGCAGCCAACTTGTTGCCGTTCTCCAACATTCCCCAAATAGTTCAGAAACCTCGTGTAGCCAAAACTATTTGTGACTTTTACATGTGAGCCAGTATGCTGTCCCTAGGGATCAATAAAGTGTTTATCTATGCGACTAAGCAAAGCCACGTGAGAGTCAAAGTCCTTGTTGTGAACAGAATGAGATCACAGAGATCCACTGTGGGACTGTGGTGGGACGCTCCCCTGGTGGGACGCTCCCGGGGTGGGACGCTCCCGGGGTGGGACGCTCCCGGGGTGGGACGCTCCCCTGGTGGGACGCTCCCCTGGTGGGACGCTCCCCTGGTGGGACGCTCCCGGGGTGGGACGCTCCCCTGGTGGGACGCTCCCGGGGTGGGACGCTCCCCTGGTGGGACGCTCCCGGGGTGGGACGATCCCGGGGTGGGACGCTCCCGGGGTGGGACGCTCCCGGGGTGGGACGCTCGACACCCCTGCACCAGTGCGTCCTGCACACTCCATTCTGGCGTCACTGATGCTGCTTTTCTGCTTGCTTTGAGTTCTATCTGGCTTTCTCATGAATAACAGCCCTTTGTTTTCCAGCTCCAGCTGGGTTAGAGTGCTGTAGATCTTATCTGTGAGTCTGAAAGGTCAGAGTTCATATGGATTTGCTCCTCAGTCCCTCAAACATGTGGCCTTTAAAACTAAATCTACACAAAGAACTCACCTTGCCTTTTGTTCCGGTGACATGAATAATATTAAGACGATTCAGCTCTTCTACCTTCAAAACAAAGAAATAAGTCATCAACCACAAAGACACAATCCCTGTAGACGGCCTTGTAACCATTTCCAAGTCCCAGAATCCATGGGCCACGTCGGTTTAATCGACTTACGGTGAGGCCGGCTCGCTCCAGAAAGCCTTGCATAGCCTGCAGTTGCTGCTGAGGCTGGTTTCTTTCCTGCCGTACCTGCTGCAGAGCACTGGCATTGGTCTGCAGAGTGTTCAAGGTGCAAATGGCATCCTGGGTAAAAAGAAAAGCTAGCTGTTCAGATGCATGTTGCTGCTGCTTCTGATGTTTCTGCACAGACTGAAATCATTTACACAGCGACTCATTTTAAAACGCTTCCCAACATCTGAGCCCTGGAAAAATGCAGTTTTCTGCACCTTGAAAATACATTCAGAGTAAAGACGTCCATATGCGACCATTGAAGTCAGCCACGCGCCTGCAGGCCAACCACAGACTCCACCTCCTCCACCCAGCTCTACCTTTCTGCAGGTAGAGGTTGCCTTGTTATGGTTTTGCTTTTCCTCCTCAAGTTATTAATGTCTTTTATGTGATAATCAACATTTACACAGTCTCTATAGACACAAACATTATTTAAGACAACATGCCAAGTATCTGGTGAAGCTCTTGTGTTTCAGGAAGAAAAGCCTCCCTAGGAGGAGCTCTGTGATAGTTCAGAGTCCACTGTAGATGTGGGTCTAATCCTGATCAAGTCAAACCTCCACAGGACTGTTGGCCCCACTTTGAAACCAAAATGGCCTCATTAGTGATTAAAAAAGTGATTTTATTTCATTGCTGGTTGCGTGGTTTTGGTTTCCAACCATCTAGTGAACGTTTGGTTTCATCGTTTTCGATGCCCTCCTTGGAGAACCACCTTAACATGTTTGGGAGCTCGGCGGCCCCGGAGGCTTTCTGGGGGGAAATGCCCCCGTTAGGGTCTTCCGTGGCCGACGGTGACGAGCTTCCAGGCTCCCATCCTTGGCTGGACAGGTCACTCAATCCCCTTAGCCAGAGAAGACAGCAGGTTTTTTACCGTTCTAGTCACTGCTGAAGCATTTCTACTTTATCCACCTCTATCTGTTCTTCTGTATCTCTCCTTTCTCATCAAATGACTAGAAATGTGTTATGCTTTCTTTATTCCCTTCAACTGGTGATCATCTGGTTGGTATAAATGGTTTTAAGGGAAAAAGTTGGTTTATTTGATCTTGAAAAGCATAATATCACGTTTGTTGAGATTATTTACAGAATTAGTGGACAGAGTCAGAATGGGATTCTGTAAAACCCACAGATAGAAAATGATACTATAAATACAGGAATATTTGGCTTTGGAGTTTACAGCTTCTGGGTTTACGTAAAATACCTCATGACCTTCATTTGACCTTCTCTGAACATTTAGATGCACGTTTCAGAGCTCGTTAGATTCCCATCACTGTGCTAGACGAGCTAAACTACCAATGCTCCCTTTGACACGGTCAAACAGATGTAGAGTCAGGCAAATAAGTATTTGAGAAAACCAATGTTAATGTTTGAACCACTCGCCATTGTTTGTGATTCCAAAGGTCAAAGGTTTCCTGTAGTTTTTCAGCAGGTTTGCAAACACTGCAGGGGGGATTTTGGCCCCCTCCTCCTCACAGATCTCCTCTAGATCAGTCAGATTTCTGGGCTGTCACTTAGAAACAGAGTTTGAGCTTCCTCCAAAGGCTTCCTATTGGGCGGAGGTCTGGGGGCAGAGCCCCTCCTTGGTTCTGCTGGCTGTGAGCTTCGGGTCGTTGTCATGTCGGAAGACCCAGCCACGCCCCCTCTCTAATGCTCTGAGTGAGGAGGTTGTTCCCCAAAATCTCCCCATGCATGGCCCCGGTCATGCTCTCCTTAGAGTGCAGTCGTCCTGCTCTATGTGCAGTAAACCCCCCATAGCATGATGCTACCACCCCCATGCATGGCCCCGGTCATGCTCTCCTTGGAGTGCAGTCGTCCTGCTCTATGTGCAGTAAACCCCCCATAGCATGATGCTACCACCCCCATGCATGGCCCCAGTCATGCTCTCCTTACAGCACAAAAAGTTTTTGAAGGTAAATATTGACTATTTTCATTTGCTACTTAGAACGTTTTGTTTGCAATGTGTGACGTCATGCATTTCCTAAACTGTTCAGAGATGGACTGTTCCATGTGGGATCCGGGGGTGAGCGCTGGAAGGACCCATGAACGGGAAACATGGCGGTGAGTTTGAACAGGGTTCCCTGAACTCAGGGACGGTGTCCGTGAACTGAGGAGCACACGTCACGCTCCGGAAGAGAGGAACGAACAATTCCCGCTCTGCTGTCCCGCAAACGGCGCGTGGACGCACGGCGCTGTCAGCCATTCCTCCGTCCACGCCGCGAGCGCGCAGCAGCTGCTGGTTCAAAACTTCACGAACTTCCGCCGCTGTCTCGCTAAGGAGCTAGCTAAGCGGCCGGAAGGCACGCGCCGCTTACCTGGTACTCCATCCCGGGTAACTGCGGGGCCGTTTTGGTGCTTCGGTGTCTGAACGCCGAACCCGCCAGCCTGCGGACCAAATCCCGCTCGCGGAGCAAAGCGGAAAAGCGGGAGCTTTGCTGGAACGTGACTGAAAAACACGGCATCCTACTACGCCATTGTACGACGGCGACGTCACAGGAAACTGTGCCCAAATATAGGAGGCTGGCTTTATGTACGTCATAATAGTAAAAATAATACAATAACTAATAAACAACAAATTATTTGTTTCACAAATAAAAAATAATAAATTACCTTTGATGATGAAAACATTTCCAATGATAATAAAGCATTGAAAATAACATTAATGTATTGGATCTATTAGTGAACCTACGTTATAAAACTCCCAACATAAACCACACTGAGGAACTTTGTACTTCTCTGTCTGATAGTAGTTTGTAAAATGTAATAGTTAATGCTTTTTTTGGGTGCACTTAAAGTATGTTTTGTTATTGTGTTTATTTTTAATAAAGCTGTAAAAATGGAGTGTGTTAAATGATAAAAAAAAGGAACAGACACCTTAAAGGAGATTTATTCAGATTTATTCAGTGTTGATACTTTGGAGGAAGGACCTAGCCTGGGAAATGTTTAGCAAATGTGAATGGAAGTTCAGAAATACTGGACTGTAAACATAAGTATTACTGAGAAATGCTTTTTTCCTATATTTTAGGATGCACCAACTCAAACAGAGCTTCCTGTGGTGTGATGCAGGTTTCTATTTTTGTTTAAAGTTAAAGTACCCACATTTATACTGTGATTCATCTGTAGATGTCCAAGTCTACAGACAATACTTTCAATTACACCACAAATGAATAACTGGTTCAATTACAAATTACAAAGTCACCAAAAAATGTGACAACAATCTGATTATTCCAATAATTTTTAAATGAAAAAGTCTTGACTGTTTTCCTTTTAGAGAGGAAGAAATGTGACTAGAATGTAAAGCCACTGGATCAGCCGGTGGATGTATGTATGTTTTTCCTACATACTCGTTTGTTTTTACATAAGTGAGGGACACGCACAGTTGCTGGTGCGAACCCTCCTGACCACCCAGAACAAGCGGGAGCAGTGCGCTTCCAGCCCTGTAGGCAGTGACGGGTTTTGATATGGGCGAGGTGGGCGGTGGCCCAGGGCGGCACTTCATAGGGGGCGGCATTTTCCAGGCCTGCAGAGTTACATACAATTAATAAGCTTACAGAGGAGACCGTAAGCTTTTATTTTAACATGCCTGCAATAGCCGGCACAGTGTCAGGTGTTATTGTGACACACCTGACACTGAACATCAAACCCATGTTTTCATCCTCTCCCCCCCCCCACACTTATGGTGCAAAAAAAAGGATGAAATAACTTAGAGTGAAACATTGTAAAACAGCCACATGAAAAGGAGTCAGGCAGAAGAAAAACCAGAGCTCAACCCAATTCCACTAGAGCAGGCAATGGAGATTATTTCCCACAATTCCCCACTCCGACACAGCAGACCCAACGTGCACGTGACCACCACCCTCTGCTGCAAGACACCTGCGCCCCCACCTCTTTGGGGTAGTCTTTGGAACATAACAAGTAAAAAAAACTCGAGAGGGGGGGCAGCTCACCGGTGTCTGAATCACACTAACAGGTGATTGGGAGTCTTTTTCAGTCTAACAGTCAACTGTAGGCCGTGGCTCCGCCTCCCGTCATGGAGGCGGAGCCACGTCTGTCAGAAGGAAGGGGGGGGGGGGCAGACCATTTTTCATAGATTGAGGTTTTTTGGAGGATTTCTGCTGTTGGTGTTGCACAAAAGTAGGGAAATGCCACATACTTTTGGAGTAATCCCACTGATGAGTTCTATGATTTAGTTTTTAATGTTTATAAGACGTAAAAATGATATTCATAATATGTTTTTGTTAAATCCAATCGCTCTGATATGTTTCACAAAGACTCACACAGGACGTCACACACCAAGAAATTATTTCTGAAATGACGCAGGAGTCCAGCTCTAAGAAATGATACAAGAGATTTGATTAGTTATTTCTTATTAATATTTCCAGGCTTTGTTTGTTTTGTTCTGCAGCGTCTTTATATTTATATAATTTTGACAGAATATATTTTCATGGAGAGCAAAATATTATATGTTATTTAGCTTTAGTCTGTTCAGTAAATGTTTATCTTCTTCAGCACAAAACTTTAAATGTGTTATCAATTTAGGCCCCCTATGTGTTTTACCCCCCTGTAATACGAGTCTATAAAATGCGTGCATTTTGTGTAAAATGGACAAATAGAAGATAGGGGACACAAAAGGATGTTGTCAAATTTTGCATGGGGGGGGGGTCTGGTGGGGCTACTCGCCCAGGCAGGGAGGAAGTTAGTGTAAAACCGTCACTGCCTGTAGGGGGCAGTGCGCTTCCAGCCCTGTAGGGGGCAGCAGTGCGCTTCCAGCCCTGTAGGGGGCAGCAGTGCGCTTCCAGCCCTGTAGGGGGCAGCAGTGCTGCATAAGCCGGCAGCGTCCCTGTGTGACAGAAGAAGACGCGGAGCTTCAGGATGCAACGAGACAAAACAAGCAACGCCAGTGCGGCTGAAAAGTAAGAACTGAGGCATTCAAGCGACTTCCATCCCATTTATATGTATTTTACCAGCGCTCATCGCTTCGAAACATGTTTTGTCACGGAGCAAAAGTTCTGAAATCGTGTGTTTTATCCTCTCAAGGCCCGACCGGGAGGCCGCCATAATGTCTAAATACTACGACGGAGTGGAATTCCCTTTCTGCGACGAATTCTCCAAGTACGAAAAGATGGCGAAGATCGGACAAGGAACCTTCGGGTGAGCCTTCTGTGGGTCTGCAGTCCTTCTGTGAGCTAATGTTTGTCATTCAGAGCAGCTTTCCGTCGGTCTTCTGCAACCAGGGAGCTGACGAGGTGGATTGTGGGAAATTGTTCATTGTGGCTTTGGTCCAAAATCATTTCCTGAATGTTTGTGGTAAAAGTTTGTTTTCTACAGGGAGGTTTTCAAAGCCAAACACAGACAGACGGGGAAGAAGGTCGCTCTGAAGAAAGTGCTGATGGAAAATGAGAAAGAAGGGGTAAGACATCTGAGAGGGGAGCGAGATGATGTGGATGAGCGTGTGCTAGAGCAGTGTTTTTCAACCAGTGTGAGATGGTCAAGTGCGCCGTGGGAAATTGCCCTCATTAACTGAAACATTTATGATCTCCAGGATTTCACCTCTTTGTTCATCCAAACAAGCCCTAAAAAAACACTAAGAAATAAGGAATATGACAGATCATAAAATACTTTTTTCTTTGTGTTTATTTGATTCTATTAAAGACATTTTGATAAAAATGACGGTACCGATTTAGCTGCAGCTTAATCTCCGTTTTAGCAAAAGTCACGCCCCTTTAACTGTCTCCACCAATCATTCTTGGATTCTTAATCACGTGTCATCAGTCTGACCAATCAGAAGTGGTTAAAGTCTTTACTTCCTTGTTTAGATTCTGCTAATAAAGTTGCTCAGTTTCAAATAAAATACCAGCTAAAGCTCGTCTTTAGCGGTGTAGCTTTCCACAGAATCCGGTGTCAGACCGTGGAACAAGAGAACAAAACCATGAAGCTCAGAGAAGAGAGTCTGTCTGCCATCACTACATCTCCCATGATGCACTGGGTTAAAAGTAACCCAACTCGTCTCTCCTCTTAACGTCTTGAAACCACAACGAACACAAATCAAACAGTTTTTAAATCTTTTAACTTAACTTTTATTACATCTTTTAGAGAAAAAAACAGCTGCAGCTTCCAGCGTTTTCTGCCACAATTATAAAAAAAAGAATGTGAGATTGTGGAGGAACTGTTCAAAACAGACTGAGTTTCTCCCGTTTTTTTGTTGTTGTTTTTTTTTTTTAATGCTGGTGTGCCGCGAGATTTTTGTCAAGGTTTAAGTGTGCCGCGGCTCAAAAAAGGTTGAAAAACACTGTGCTAGAGAAGGAAAGTGACATTAGTCCTCTCTAGTGTCACTTCACAGACGAGCTCTGTTAACTCATAACAGATGGTGAAGAAAGACCAATCTGTTCCTAAAACACTGTTTGTAGTATTTAAATAAAAGTTGCATCTAAACCAAATGACTGGAGAACAGAAACTTGTGATCAGGACGTCCGTCTTCTAGCACGCTTGGAGAACTTTGGGGACTTGATGCCACTAAAACATGGAGGAGTTTTGAGTGTTGACTGGTTGAAGCAGCTTCTGTTCTGTATTTCAGTTTCCAATCACAGCACTGAGGGAGATTAAAATCCTGCAGCTGCTCAAGCATGAGAACGTGGTCAATCTAATCGAGATCTGCAGAACTAAAGGTATGTTGTCCATGTCTGACAGGTGACTGGGTTCAAGAAAAGCCATGTTTTGGTGTTTTAACACGCTCCTGTGGCCTTTTCCTCATGACGGAGGACATGGATTAGACGATGCGTACGGCTTTTCACCTGCAGACGGGTGCTGAGCTGTATTCAGACGGGACACATTTAAAGTGAACCAGAGTTCTTTCCCCGATAATCCAGAGCAAGTTTCAGTCTGAAAACACCCAAACAGAACCGGGTCAGAGAGCGGATCCTGGTCCTGGATGCGGATCCTGGTCCTGGATGCGGATCCTGGTCCAGGATGCAGACTCTGGTCCAGGATGCGGATCCTGGTCCAGGATGCAGACTCTGGTCCTGGATGCGGATCCTGGTCCTGGATGCGGATCCTGGTCCTGGATGCGGACCCTGGTCCTGGATGCGGACTCTGGTCCAGGATGCGGACTCTGGTCCAGGATGCAGACTCTGGTCCAGGACCAGGATCCGCTCTCAGACCCGTCTCTGGAGGAGGTCTGGGTTCGTTTCCAATCGGACTGAGCTCTGGTGCGCTCTGAGATTCCTCAGTCTGAACACAGTCTGAGCCGAAATACTGAACCAAAACAGCCACCGTAGCCGGGTATTATGGGATGTAAACAGAGTGGGAGGGAAGCAACCATGACGATGAGACGCAGCAACTCACGGACATGCGGTTGGATGAATGCAGACTCATTAGAGCAACTTTTAACGTGACATCACTTCTTACTGTTTGCCCAACAATCTATACGTCATGAACTCTTATCGGTGGTCCTTCTTAGCCGTCGTCTCGGCAACACTTTACGTCGGAGCGCCTCCACCAAACAAAAGTAAAGTGTTCAACCTGCCGTTGATACAGACGTTCAAAACTGAAATAGAAAGTTTGAATCTGAACTATCCCAACAAGGACTATCCCAACTATCCCACTCTTTCTGTCGTTGCTTTGCCCCGCCCTCGTAATTCCTGGCCAATGACTGAAGAGATCTTCAGCCGCGAGTTTTGGTTTGGTTTGGTTTGAATCAGAAAAGTCGGGTTGAAAGTCAGCCTGAATACAGACCAAACGCAAAGTTCAGGACCGGGTCTGGACCACATTTAGTGGACTGGGTCTGGACCGGACCTTTCCAGTCTGAACTCCCCTAACCTGTAGGGGGTACATACTTTGGATCATGGTGTGTGCGCGCCGTAATCCCGAGGTTTGTTGGTTGACGTTTCTTTGTTGTTCCTGCAACAGCCACTCAGTTCAACAGGTATAAAGGCAGCATCTACCTGGTGTTTGACTTCTGCGAACACGACCTGGCCGGGCTGCTGAGCAACGCCAACGTGAAGTTCACGCTGGCCGAGATCAAGAAGGTCATGCAGATGCTCCTCAATGGGCTGTACTACATCCACAGAAACAAGGTGGGGGGCTACTTTCTCCTCCAGCTGCACTTGGACTGGAACTCTGAAATGTTCCGTTTGTTCTAAAGCCAAACGTTGTTAGTATTGAGGCTGGAAAGGTTATTTAAAAACGTTCACCCATCACATTAGCACTGAAAGGCAGAGGGTCAGGGTTCGTACGGTCACGAAGGACCCGGAAAGGTTTGGAAAATGTCATTTCTAGGTCCTTGTGAAAAGTTTGAAAGATTTTCTGTTTTGGAAAAGTCATAGAACTTTAACATTTTGGATGCAAAAACTAAAATAGTTCAACATTCATCCATCCTCCGTTTTGTCCCTTTCGGGGTCACGGGGCTGCTGGAGCCTATCCTGGTCACTTGTGGGGGCGAAGGCGGGGGTCGCCCTGGACAGGTCTCCAGTCTGTCTCAGGCCCAGTTTAACATGAGATTCTAATTGAACTGGTGGCAGAAGTCCAGCCTCCCGCTGTGGGTGATGGGAGTTTGGGTGGCCTGTATTTAGCCACTATTGAATCCTTTCTGCGTTTTTCTCTGTGATGTTAGTGGATAAAGTCAGTAGAAGAACAGAGGTGATGAACAGATCATGTCTGTGACACTCTGATGCTATTCTACTTTGATTCTCAGATCAGCTTCTAGTTTTCATGAACAGATGCGGTCAGAGTCCACCATGTTTGGAGTTCCTGGCTTTTGTAGTTCACTGATTCCTGAGTCTTTTTTATGGATAGAATCCTGAATTTCAAATGGATGGTCTTACTCACCATGTTAGATGTAAAGACATTTGAACACTGCTGTTATGTTTCAGCCTAGATAACTACTTTAACCATAGATGTGTGACCAACGATCTGGAGATCTCTGTTATTTCTCTGGTCCTCCACATTCAGTCACAATACTCACATGAGGCTTTATGACTCTGATGAGGGTCAAAATGTCTACAACTGTGAATAGTTTTCCAGCAGTAAATAGAACAGATTCAGATTTTCTGAAGGTCTTTTGTCCCGACTCTCAAGAATCAGTGAATTCTCAAAACATTAGAACAAAGTTCAGGAATAACTGTGACTGCAGATCAGTGTGATTTTGATGGAATGCAGAACGCTTCCATACGTTCCTGCAGTTTCCTCCACAGCGACACAAACGGCCGTTGATACGGCAGCTGCAGGCGGACAAACCTGGACGTATCAATGCGTGTCTTGGTTTGACTGAGCGGCAGCAACAGTCTGACTGAAACGTTTGCTTCTGGAAAGTCCTGATGGTCTTATACTAATGACAGGATCCATCACAGACGTTAATCCTTCTGTCTGTCTTCTGTTCACAGAAAGTTTGTGAACCCTTTGTGGTTACTTGGATTCCTGCATGTATGATTTAGTGTTTAAATGGAACACAACGTGTAAACGTTCACAGTGCACGGTGGGGAAATGTGTGAACCCAAATGACCTCTCCAAGAGCGAATGGAAGCTAGGAACGGGCCTGGGATCCAGACGGACAGACGGCTCGGTCCTGCTGCTGGTCGTCCTGCACAGATCAGAACACAGTCATGGAGAAATCCCATGACTTTACTAGAAACTCCTTCATTCATTCATGATTATGTTCAGTAGAAATACACCTGGCTTCATTGACACTCTTAGTTGTGTTAAATGTTTAGAATAACCAAATAAAATGTGGTTTTGAATTAAAAATCAGGAGACGTGGAATTCTGACACAATGGTGTTGGATGGAAACATTTGTCGACCTGTTGTTGGTGGGACGACACACAGCAGCGTAAACACAGGAACGGCTCACCAGCTGACGGTTCTTCTCTTCCAGTTTGGCGTTTTAGTGTAACGGCTTCATTATTACCGTCATGCTGGCCTCCCAGATGACCCCTACCTGATGAATGACAGCCAGAGCAGGAGACCTGACCAGCACGTCCTCGGGTTCTCTGCTGTGTTCTCAGATCCTTCACAGAGACATGAAGGCCGCCAACGTCCTCATCACCAGAGACGGAGTCCTCAAGCTGGCAGACTTCGGCTTGGCCCGAGCCTTTAGCCTGGCTAAGAACAGCCAGGGGAACCGCTACACCAACCGCGTGGTCACGCTGTGGTACAGACCTCCAGAGCTGCTGCTGGGTAAACGCCGCGAACCGCTAAGGAACTCCGGAGACGTGGAACACTAGAATGTAGTTTTTCAGTTTTGCTGTGTGCAAAATTAGAACATTCCTGCTGTTGTCTTGGTGATTTCACATTTATCTGTGTTAAAGTAAATCTGCAGCAGATCACATTTTTTCAGATCAGCAAAAAAAAGAAAAAAGATGGGACCAAAGAAAAAAGCCTTCACACTATACATTGAAGTACTTTTACACATAAACACACATCACATCCAAACATTTGTTCATAAAAAAACATGATGACCTTTAAACTGAAGATGTTCCCATTTGTAGAAAAAGCCCAGATGCAATGGGCGGGGCCACATACTCCAAGCCCCGCCCCTTTCTGACCGCCCACCTGCAGACCAACAGATCGATGAAGGTCTGTGTTTTCCTGTTCTGATCTGGACTCTGGATCAGAACTGGACGATGGATGGATCTGATGCTGCTGCTGTTGTTTCTGTTGAACTGCTGGTGTCAGGTTGGGGGTTGGGGGGGGGGGGGGGGGTGAGGGGCTGTAAGCTAGCAGGAGTGCGTGTAGACGGGGAGCCTTCAGCAATGGCGACAGGAAGGGGGGCGGGGTTGCTCCACACCAACAGGCCCGCCCAGAACTCTGAGGTGAACTTCGTGCAGAATTCGTGCAGAGCGACGCGGGTTTGGGTTCTGGCTGTAAACGTCGTGGTCGTCGGGAAACATCTTCTCTCACCGGCCTCAACAGGAAACGGAAACCAATCGCGTTCCTGTTTTCCTTCTCTGCAGGGGAGCGCGACTACGGCCCCCCCATCGACCTGTGGGGGGCGGGCTGCATCATGGCGGAGATGTGGACCAGAAGTCCCATCATGCAAGGCAACACGGAGCAGCACCAGCTCACCCTGATCAGCCAGCTGTGCGGCTCCATCACTGCAGAGGTGACTGGGCTTTGGGGGGGCTTTGGGGGCGGGCTCTGCGTTGCGGCTCGCTGTCAATCATTTCTGTTTCTCCAGGTGTGGCCCGGCGTGGATAAAAAGTATGAACTGTACCAGAAAATGGAGCTTCCAAAAGGCCAGAAGAGGAAAGTCAAGGACCGCCTGAAAGCCTACGTGAAGGACGCCTACGCCCTGGACCTCATCGACAAGCTGCTGGTTCTGGACCCGGCTCAGCGCATAGACAGCGACGACGCCCTGAACCACGACTTCTTCTGGTCCGACCCCATGCCCTCAGACCTCAAGAACATGCTGTCCACTCACAACACGTCCATGTTTGAGTACCTGGCCCCGCCCAGACGGAGAGGGCACATCCCCCAACAGCAGCCCAACCAGAACCGAAACCCGGCCACTACCAGCCAGACGGAGTTCGACCGAGTTTTTTAGCCCCGCTGGATGTGGTGGAGCGAGTCTGACCGGAGACTTCGGCTTTGAGGCTGATTATGATCAAACGTTCAGATAAGATCAGGAATGACACGATGTTCTGGTTCAGAAATGCTTCTTTATCCAGAACCTGATGATGTTTGGAAGCTTTTTTCACTTCAACCGATTGTGTTTTTTGTAATAAAGCAACAGAAACGTGTACATTTATGCAAACGTCTGAATGCAAACTGCAGTATTGTCATTGTTCCTTTGGGATGTTTCTGAGGGGGAGTTTAGTGTGAAACCGTAAAGGTCTTACCTGTACAACCTGCCCCCCCCGGAGGAGTCAGGAGGTCCTGCTTGGTTTCAAAGTCTTTCAGTCCTTTTCTGTTGGTTCTCTGGACCTTTTTCAGGAGCATCATTGTTTTTTTTTTGCATGTTCTACTATTGAGCCAGAAGGAGAACAATGTTTACATGTGGAAGCATGTAAACATGTGAACCCCTGAAGGTGATTGGGTCCAACGACCCAGAAAACGGTTCACTGAGCCAGTGCGGTAAAGGAACGTTGTAGTTCCAGCTGGATTCTGATCGGACAGGTTAGTGTTACAGCATCAGAATGTGACGGTCTTTATTCCATGGGCATTCATTGACCAATGTGATGACAGACCTCAGAGGATGGACAGAACCGAGGTTTTCAGTCTGAACTGCTGCTCAGCAGACCCACCGGCTGCAGGAAAAGGCTTCCTGAGCCGAGGACCTTCAGAGATCTGCTGCTGTGGATTCAGAGACGGGAAGAAGACCAGGGTCGACACTGGAACCTCTGTTCCTAGGAGGAAGGACGGAACAGGAAGTGACCACAAACCACTCTGCCAGAGAAAGAGGCATGGCCCTGTGACAAGGACCGGATTATTCAGTGATGTGATAAAGTGATGAGCGATTGAGTTCTTTACAATACATAGCAGAAGGAGTCATTTGGAAAGAGCCAAACCTGTAGATCTGAAGGAGAATGCAGCAGCAGCAGGTCACGTCTGGCATCACCTGCACGCCTTCAAGCTTCAACATGTTCAACTGAAGCTGGCGGCACTAGAAAGCCTCGGTAACTGTTGATGCACCTTTGCACAAATATGGGCATGGGTATTGTTTCTACACCCCCTCCAATAGTACTGGTAATGCAGATGTAGTGTGTGTTTGTCTGTGTGCAGAAGTCCTGTGAGATCAATCTTCCATCATGAATTTCTGAATAGACTTCCAACCTGTAAACAGTTGTGTGCAGTTTCTTTTATTGTCCAGTTTTTTTAATGAATGATTCAGTGGAAGCCTTTTGGGGTCTCTGATGTTTTTTCTGCTCCAACTTGTTTGTATGTTTATGTCTTTAGGTTAGTATGCATGGATCTGTTTTTACGTGACAGTAATGTCATTTCAAATAATGCGGTTTGTGGTAAATATTCTCATTTATAGTTGTCGTCCAGATTTGGTTCTTGTGCAGTACACACGTGCTGGTTCCTCCACACATGTATGTATGCTGCATGTATGTATGCTGCATGTATGCATACTGCGTGTATGTATGCTGCATGTATGTGGACATGTGTATGTGCTGCATGTATGTGGACATGTATATGTGCTGCATGTATGTATGTGGACATGTATGTATGCTGCGTGTATGTATGCTGCATATATGTGGACATGTATATATGCTGCGTGTATGTATGTGGACATGTATGTATGCTGCGTGTATGTATGCTGCATATATGTGGACATGTATATATGCTGCATGTATGTATGTGGACATGTATGTATGATGCGTGTATGTATGCTGCATGTATGTGGACATGTGTATGTGCTGCATGTATGTGGACATGTATATGTGCTGCATGTATGTATGTGGACATGTATGTATGATGCGTGTATGTATGCTGCATGTATGTATGCTGCATGTATGCATGCTGTATGTATGTGGACCGGTATATATGCTGCACGAATGTGGACATGTATATGTGCTGCATGTATGTATGTGGACATGTATGTATGCTGCATGTATTTATGCTGCATGTATGTATGCTGCATGTGTGTATGCTGTATGTATGTATGCTGCGTGTATATATGCTGCGTGTATGCATGCTGCATGTATATATGCTGCATGTATGCATGCTGCATGTATGCATACTGCATGTATGTGGACAGGTATATATGCTGCATGAATCTGGACATGTATGTATGATGCATGTATGTATGCTGCATGTATGCATGCAGCATGTATGTATGCTGCGTGTATGCATGCTGCATGTATGCATACTGCATGTATGTATGCTGCATGTATGTATGCTGCGTGTATGCATGCTGCATGTATGCATACTGCATGTATGTATGCTGCATGTATGTATGCTGTGTGTATGCATGCTGCATGTATGCATACTGCATGTATGTATGCTGCATGTATGTATGCTGCGTGCATATATGCTGTATGTATGTATGCTGCATGTATGCATACTGCATGTATGTGGACAGGTATATATGCATGAATGTTGACATGTATGTATGATGCGCGTATGTATGCTGCATGTATGTATGCTGCATGTATGCATACTGCGTGTATGTATGCTGCATGTATGTGGACATGTGTATGTGCTGCGTGTATGTATGTGGACATGTATGTATGCTGCATGTATGTGGACATGAATATATGCTGCGTGTATGTATGGTGCATGTATGCATGCTGCGTGTATGTATGCTGCATGTATGCATGCTGCATGTATATATACTGCATGTATGTATGCTGCATGTATGTCTGCTGCGTGTATGTAGACATGTATGTATGCTGCATGTACGTATGCTGCGTGTATGCATGCTGCGTGTATGTATACGGCGTGTATGCATGCTGCATGTATGTAGACATGTATGTATTCTGCGTTTATGTATGCTGCGTGTATGTGGACAAGTATGTATGCTTCATGTTTGTGGACATGTATGTATGCTGCATGTATGTGGACATGTATATATGCTTCGTTTATGCATGCTTTATGTATGTGGACAAGTATGTATGCTTCATGTTTGTTGACATCTATGTATGCTGCATGGATTGTCATGTTTCGTCAAGTTCCTGTCTGTCATTTGTGTCCTCGTGTGTCGCTTCCTGTTTTCTTTTGAAAGTTCCATCCACCTTTTCCTGCCCATGTCTGTTTCCCCACAGCTGTGTCTACCTAATCATCCCTGATCGTTCCCACCTGTGCTGTTCCTCCTCATATGTATTTATGGTCTGTGTTTCCCTCTGTCCTGTGCCTGATTGTCATGTGTATTCGTTTGCCAAAACTTACGCCTATCTCAGGTTCTCAGGATTAAAAATATTTCCACGAACTCTGCATCTGAGTCCTCTTCATTCTGGTGGTCTTGTCAGTATATTCAGGCCAGAATGGACTCAGCAGAGAGCAGCACTCTAGCTGCCGTTCTACAACGCCTGGAGACTCGCCTTTCCCAGCAGGAGGACTTCCAGAAGTCCCTGGCCGCCCACATGGTTCAGGTCACCTCCCAAGTCCAGGAACTCCGTCCAAGGCAGCCCTTAACCAACCCGCCCCCGTGAGCCTCTTCAGCCGTCCCGGCTTCTGCCCCACCCGCGCCTGCACGGTGTCAGGAAATCAGGATCGCCCCCCCCCCCCCCCCCCCCGAGCGTTACTCAGGAGAGTCAGGATTATGCCGGCACTTCCTCACAGACTGTTCAATCCATTTTGGACATTCTCCCCATGCTTTTGGATCGGACCGGGCGAGGATTGCCTTCATGATCTCCCACCTATCGGGGAGGGCTCGAGCTTGGGCCATGGCCAAGTGGGCTTGCCACTCCCCTCTCTGTATGTCTCTCCTCGCCTTCCAAGAGGCTCTTCAGTGCACGTTCGACCCCGTATCTACCAGCCGGGAGAAGGCGCGGGAGCTTACCTGCATACGCCAAGGAGGGGACTCGGTCTGTGAGTATGCCGTCCGTTTTCGCACCTTGGCGGCTGAGAGCGGATGGAACTCGGTGGCGCTGTACGACGTCTTCCTGAAGGGGTTGGCGCCACGCATCCAGGAGCAGCTCATACCCCTGGATTTCCCGTCAGATCTGGACTCCCTCATAGCTCTCGCCGTTCGCACAGACAATCGGATCCGTGAGCTGGTCTCCCGGCGTAGCCGCGGTCCCATGGGGGAAGCGGCGTCTGGAGGAACAGAGACCGCGGAGAGGTGGATCTTCCGCCAGGTTCCGGCCGACCCGCCTCGCTTGCCCCCTAGGGGAGGGGAGGAGGAACCCATGCAGGTGAACCGAGCACGGCTCTCAGCGGTGGAAGGTCAGCGACGTCAGCAAGAGGGGCGGTGCTTCTACTGTGGAGAGCTCGGCCATCTGGTTCCTTCTTGTCTTATGAAGAACCCTGCAAAGGTGAGTCACTTCGCAACCGAGTGCAGACCCATACGAAGCCTCACACCCCTAGAAGTAACACACCGTGGCGTCACCACGTCCCTCACAGCTCTTATAGACTCAGGGGCCGACGTCAGCTTAATGGACTGGACGCTGGCAGAAAACCTAGGATTGGAGCCTCGTTCCCTGAACAGTCCCGTCCGGGTCTGTGGCCTTCATGGGAGGGGCCTTTTTCATATCACGCATGCCACGGAACCGCTTCAAGTGTCCATCCAAGACCATTCAGAAGTCATGCTGTTGTACCTGTTTAAGGGCTCTTCTAGGAACCTGGTCCTGGGTTACCCCTGGCTGTGTAAGCACGGACCCCAGATCGACTGGTCATCAGGGAAAATCCTGGTATGGGGGTCGGACTGTGAAGAACACCGGAGCTCTGGGTCCGCAGGTAAACGAACCCCTGTGAACATTAACCCACTTCCCGTTCGTTCTGCTTTAGGTTCCGGGACCCCGGAGCTGAGTAAAGTTCCCACCTGTTACCACCGTCTGGGTGAAGTCTTCAGCAAGTCCAGAGCATCGAGTCTTCCCCCCCATCGTCCGTATGACTGCGCCATAGACCTGGTCCCATGGTCCACCATTCCCAAAGGGCGTCTGTACCCCGTTTCAGCGGCAGAACGCCAGGCCCTGAATAACTACATCGACAACTCTCTGGCAGCAGGCTTAATGCGTCCTTCCTCCTCTGCAGCCGGGGCTGGGTTCTTCTTCTTTGGGAAGAAGGACGGGACCCTCAGGCCCTGCATTGACTACAGCGCCCTCAATGACGTTACCATTAAAAATCGTTACTCTTTGCCGCTCATGTTGGACCAGCAACAGCAGGCCAAAGTCTTCCCAAAACTCGACCTCCGAAACGCATACCATCTGGTCAGGATCAGGGAGGGGGACGAGTGGAAGACGGGGTTCAACACACCCAGGGGCCATTACAAGTATCTGGTAATGCCCTTTGGACTAACCAATGCTCCCGCCGTGTTCCAGGCCATGATCAATGACGTCCTCAGGGACTTCCTGGACCACTTTGTCTACGTGTATTTGGACGACATTCTAATATACTCTCCTGATCTGGACACTCATGTCTACCATGTCTCTGCGGTCCTTAAGCGCCTTCTGGACAATAGTCTGTGTGTCAAGGCGGAAAAAAGCGAGTTCCATGTCTCAACCGTCGCCTTTCTGGGCTTCATAGTGTCCGCAGGGAGGGTTGAGATGGACCCGGCCAAGGTCAGCGCTGTGACAGACTGGCCGTCACCTGACAGCCGCAAGAAACTCCAGCAGTTTCTGGGGTTCGCGAACTTCTATAGGCGCTTTATTCGGGGTTTCAGCTCCATTGCCGCGCCCCTCCATGCACTCACGTCTCCTTGTGTGCAGTACCAGTGGACGCCTGCAGCCGAGGGTGCCTTCCGGACCCTGAAACGCCGCTTCACGTCGGCTCCGCTGCTCACTCTGCTGCACCCGCGTCGCTAATTCGTTGTGGAGGTGGATGCCTCCAATGAGGGGATTGGGGCCGTCCTGTCCCAGCGGTCGGAGCAGGATGGAAAGCTGCATCCCTGTGCGTTCCTGTCCAGGCGTCTCTCTGCTGCCGAACTCAACTACGACATCGGCAACCGTGAGCTGCTGGCGGTCAAGGTGGCCCTGGAGGAGTGGAGGCACTGGTTGGAGGGGGCCGAACACCCCTTTGTGGTCTGGACGGACCACAAAAACCTGGAGAACGCCAAAAGACTTAATTCTCGAGTCCTCTTCATTCTGTGGTCTTGTCATGTATGTGGACATGTATGTATGCTGCGTGTCTGTAGGCTGCATGTATGTATGCTGCGTGTCTGTAGGCTGCATGTATGTATGCTGCATGTCTGTAGGCTGCGTGTTCATAACCATTAAACCACCACAGGCCGGTTCTGCTGCAATGATGGATTACTGTTTTGCTTCCAGAGCTCCTCCACTGTCACGTCTGGGAGGAGGCTGCTTGTATGGCGACAAGATGACAACAACTAGCAGCAATTATGAAGGAGTCCAGCAGACAGATGGGCCTCTCAATGCTGATGCCATCTGCACACAAATGGACACCAGAGGAACTAGGAGAGCATCAGTCCTGATGCCCGTCATCGTATGAAGGACTCCTAAACGGTGCCAAGTCTGAGCACAGAGGCAGACCGGCGTTCTGAAGATGTTTTTTTTTTACGACGCTTCTTTTTATTTGGCTGCATTAAATCAGTAAGAAGCAGAGATTTGGGGGAAATGAAAGTATGACGCCTTTCAACAGTAAGATGCTGACGGCTGAACGTCCGTGGTCTGGAGCAGGACCAGGTCCAGATCCTGAAAACGGCCTTGGATGACAAAACAGCTGCAGGAAAAAGTGTGTGAACCCTGTGGGTTTCTGCACGAATTTGTCAAAATAGGTTCTGATCTTCCTCTGAGTCACATCCCAGATGAACACTCTGCTTATACTAATACCACACAGACAAAGGCTTTCATTTCTGTTGAACAGAACTGCTGCCGTCGCTGGGAGACCCGGACCTGTGCAGCAGCGGTCCTCATCGTGGGGGACTCTGTCCGGGTGAGCGGGTACCATGCGCTGTTGTTCTCAGGAGCAATCGTCAAAGACATTAAAAATCTGCTCTCTGGTAAACTCCCCCCTGCTGAGACGTCCATCACACCAACAACCTGAAACTGCAGGTCTGAGACTGGAAATGATCGTCATCATTCTGACTGGCAGCACATCTGGACCACGACCTGAACCCGTTACGGAGACATCAGGCGTCTGCCAGCTTCACATCTGGTTAAAAACATGTCAGCATTCCATACGTTGATCATTTCACAACTTTTTACAACAGACCATACCTCTCAAAAATCTCTTTCAAACCTACAACTATTACAAAACGAGTTCTGACCAGATCTTGGGGGGGGGGAACACATGACACCCATTTTAAAATCGCTGCATTGGCTCCCTGTGCGTTTCAGGATTGATTATAAAGTTCTCTTAACGGTTTCTAAATGTTTTTATGGTCTTGGGCCTTCTCATTTAACCGATCTTCTTTTAAACCATGAACCCTCTGGGACCCTGAGGTCCTCTAGTGATGGACTTCTTGTTGTCCCTAAGGCACAAGGGACAACACAGAGACCACAGAGACCGTAGAGGTTTTGAAGAAGAGGCTCAAGACCCACCTTTATAATCTGGCTTTTAGTTGATCTCATCTGTCATTTATTTTGTTAGGTTTAGTATACTATCATTTTATGTATTTAATTTCATTTTATGTGTTTAATCTTATTCTCAATTTTATGTTTTTGTATCCATCTCATTCCATTCCATGAGAAACAAAGCACTTTTATACAAATCGTTTGATTTGATTTGATTACTGAGTCTTTTTCTGCCTGCTGGACTGTTGGAGCCCAAACTTTCCTGAAGCAGAATTTTCACATTTGATGGTTTTCTTGTGTTTTACGTCCATTCTACAGAAAACATTTCCCTCTTTTCTTCCTCCCTGGTATTTTGTCGTGTTGTTTTCCTTTCCAGCGCCGTCTCAGCTCATAGCCAGAGGCAGCTGCATGTGGCTGATGGCGTTCGGCGTGCGGTGCAGCACACACTGAAGGGGTCCTGTCATTCAGCAGAGGCAGCCATATGTGTGCCTGCATGAGCTCTGTTCCTGCTGCAGGCTGCCTCTGCCAGAAGACATTAGGGAAGCAGCAGGGTGTCATTAAAGTGGCACAATGATTGATTAACCCTAAATCGTAGCGGCCCAAGCTGCCTTTTCTCTCACACACCTTTCCACCATCACACCGACTGCTCAGGTGGAGATGGAGGGAAACCTCCTGCAGATGCAAGGCTGTGATTGCATTAGCAGCCTGGTGGGGGAAGGATGAGCTTGGGTTGCTCTGAAGTGAACACAGTAAGGGGGCAACGTCAGGTCATTAGTAGGACTCCATCCCCCCGGCTTCCCCCTAAGACGGATTTAAAATGCAGAAGCTCTGTGGTGATCAGGAGAGCTGTGGGGAGTTGATGCCTAGCTGCTGATGCTAAGAAAGTACATAATGTTAGCTCAAATGAAGATTTTCCACCACAAGCAAAGAAAATCTAAGATAATCAGACAATCCAGTGCTTTTCAGACAGTACTAACTATTTTCAGGTCTCCTTCCAAGGAAAACAGTCAATGAACAGAAATCAGGAGGTTACGTTTGGAGAATCAAACCGTTTCTGAACAGCAACAAAGACATTCAGGTCTGTTGGACAAAAGTATCTAAAAAGTGACATTTTTAGGAAGATAGAGATTTTTGTGAGTAAGGCAGAAGAAAATGAACATGCGTGTCCCATCATAGTTCAGAAAGTGGCGTCTCTGGAAAGTGTATGGCGTTCAATAAGAAAAACTGGTTTTTTGTTCAAATTTTGTGTTTTTTGCGCAAATCACAAACAGGCTGTTCATGAAAACGAGAAGATGACCGTCAATTTAAAGTAGAAAATTCCCCACGTGTCCGTGTCCCAGACATGATCTGTTTAGTTTCTGTGCTCGTCACCACATCACTGCTTTGTTCCTCCTACTTTATCAACAAACACTACAGAACCAAATGTTGTTGAATTATTAAATATGTAACCCTTGTTCTATCCTAGGCACTTTACCGTTGGAAGTTGGGTCATCTAGACCCACTAGACAGAGCTCTGAACTTTTTTTTTCAATTTTTTGTGATCTTCACTGGTTCAATGGATTACATTAATATTTTTCCACCTTTATCCACCTTGGTCATGGTAGGAGAACACGTCAAAGTAAGGGTGGGGTCATCCAAGATAGCACAAGGGTTAAAGGTAAATTAACGCTGACCGTTCTGAAGCCTGAACGGTCTGACACGAAGAGGAGGACGGTTGCTTCCGCGAAGTGCGTTCTTTTCCCATAATGCACTCTTCATCGACCATTATCCCGCTTATACCATGGTCCCTTACAACAGAAATAAATATTCAACCAGTTTTTAGTCCTTTATTCCTGTTATTTCTTCAGTTTGGATCCATTTTTTCCATTTTATATACAATATACACTAACCAACAAAAAGCAGAGTATTTGTTACGCAGTGAGGCTCGTTGTCACGGTAACATGGTAACACACTTAGCCGGCTGAGTCGACATGGACCTCCACTGCAGCGGTGAGGAAAGCGAAATCTATGCTGATGATCACCATGTGTTAAATACAGCATCAGTTCAGAGAGAAAGTTCACCTCTAACCGCTTGTTTTTGTCCAGATGATGAAGATAAAGTTTGTTTTAAAGAAGCCAGAGTACTATAGCTAGTACTATACCTGGGTAACATTTCCGAAACGGTTATAGTCAAAGATCGGTATCTGGTGAAAATATTGCCAGTTGCAACTAGAAAGGCAATAACCAGAAGATGGCTTAAGCCAGAACCACCAACGATTACAGACTGGACGGAAATAGTGGAGGAGATCTACATTATGGAAAAGATGACCTTTGCTTTAAGACTGAGAGAAGGAAAGTTCAAGGAAAAATGGCACAGATGGACTGCATATAAAAACTTTTTGGTCATTGCATAATCTTTTTGTTCATATTTCTGGAACGGCTGCTGATATGTCTTTTTTATTTATTTATTTAATTTTGTTGTTGTTGTTTGTTTGTTTATTCTGTTTAATTTCTTGTACATTTGTGTGGTACCTTATTAAAAGTAAAAAAAAGTAAGTAAAAGAAGAATAAGTAAAAAAAAAAAGAAGCCAGAGCAGTGATACAGAACATTTAAGCTATGTGACCGGAACTACTTTTTTAGGCGTGCAGTTATTACTTTTTAACGCACACCCAGCAGCCAATCAGAATCGAGTATTTACCCAGACTATGGTATAATGACCCATATGAACTGCTTCTTTTTGTTTATGGTAATGCAGGAAACGAGTTACAGCCGGAGGTTTGTGATAAATGAGATCTGCCTGTTCTGAGCTTTGGAGGTTTGCCTTGATGTTGATGCTTCTGAGGCTGCAGAGGCATACAGGGACCGTCAACAAAGTACAAGAAGACAACAGTTTGCCAGTAACTCATCCCAAATTATCTTAAAATCATCACAAGAACTCATTAATGTTAAAACAAACTCCACAGAAACCTCTGATATCTGATATACCTCTGAGAGAGAATCAGCTTGTTATAGTAAAGTAAGTTGCAGACGCGTCCTTATCTCCTCTCTTTACAACTGTTGTAGTCCTAATTAATACTACCACAAAAAACAAATTTTTTTTAAAATACTAAAAAATATAACTACCCATTACATCCACCGAGGTGTAAGTCTAGGGCCGGATGATAGCGTAACATAAGACACAAAATGGCTGATGCTTTTTAGTTGACATGGGGGGTGGGGGTGGGGGGATTGGGCCAAAAGAATGAAATAAATAGAACGAAACACAACCGGACTATCACTATCCTAAAACAAAAATCAAGAAAAGAAAAGTCTCACTGACTTCTTTAGGAAAGGGAAGGAAAACCCTAAAGAGGTGGAACCAGCAACCTACCTAGAGTCCTTAACAGGAGACAGGCTGGGGGGCAGCTCCGGCTCCGTGGTGGGGGTCCGGTACTTGTGGGGGTGGTTGTTCCTGGGTCTTTGTCTAGCGGGGGGGTTCTTGGATGCCTGGATCGGCTGGGCTGCAGTGCTGTCTGCCCCTGGCTCTGGGGTGGGTGGGGGGGCCCGGCCTACTGCCTACAGCATTCAGTGTGATGAAGGTTCACTCTAAGAATCACACATTCATTCAACCCACCTGCTGATTCACCTTTGCACGAATACGGGCATGGGTATTGTGTTTACACCCCCTCCAATAGTACTGGTAATGCAGATCTAGTGTGTGTTTGTCTGTGTGCAGAAGTCCTGTGAGATCAATCTTCCATCATGAATGTCTGAATAGACTTCCAACCTGTAAACAGTTGTGTGCAGACTGTTTGTTGATGTGTGAACTAAGTCATGCAATTTACTGAGGACCATCTTATGCTATGACTCTGTATTATCAACTGCAACCCCCCCTCTTATCCCCTTACCCCCCTCTCTAACACCCCACTCTCTCTCTCCTTTTCCGTCCGGTCCGACAAGGAATGCATACAAATATAATTATTATAAAAAAGCTTAGCTTCAAATCCAAAAGGGGTTTATATAAATAAACTCTGTCTGTCTGAAGATCCATGAACCCCCACTGTGACAGTCAAATCTGTCCATCAAAGAGGCCTTCAGCTGTCCTCTCAGCTGTTGGACAGGATAGGTATAAACATATGTGAATGAAAATCACCTATATTCATTTTTAATTAAAAAAATATGGCAGTTTTTAAAACAACTCATTTGTTTAAATGTGTTTGTTGAAATTGTAAGAGAAATCTAGTTTGGTGACTTCAATCAGATTGACATTTCTGCAAAAGAGCTATGTTGCAGAGGTAAACAATGACATCATCTGAGAGATTAGCAGCAACAGAAGCCTTCTTTGCTAATGTTGTTTGGTAATAACGTGCACAAACACTGGAGCTCCCATGGTTTGAGGAAAAAGCATTAGCAGAATATAGCATCAATCAAATGGGCAAAAGCGGCTGTAAAAATCACACAGAGCATGTTTTGTTTTGCTCCAAGGAAGAAGTAATGACAGAACGTGTACTCCCCTGAAACCACGGGGAAGGCAATCTGTTGGCTCCAAAAACCTCCACACACAAACATGTCAACATCTACACAACTACAGCTCACAAGCACATACACATGCACACAAACACATGTTTATTCTGTCATGTATACTATTGTGCAAAGGTGAGCTAACACCTGTGCTCAGGTGAGTGTCTGTGTTCTACTGAGGTGGATAGAAGGAGGGGGTTGTTCCTGATCATCACGATTCCAACACAGAATTCCTGAAAACTGTTTTAATCTTAAATTCTTTAATCTCTAAGAACATGTTAAATCATCCAAAACACCATTTTCATTAAAGTGGGTCTTTTTCATGTTATGGTGACACCTGAGGTACTTTAAATCTTCCCTAAGAATACCCTTCTCTTTATTTGGACTTCTTTAACCCCTCATGGAGCTAAGATCATGCATGTTGTGATTTCAAAACCTTCCACCTCTAATGCTCTAATACTGGTAACCCATAATCCTTGTGCTATTCTATGGAGTCAAGATGACCATTGACCATTGACTCCTACCATGACAAAGGTGGACAAAGGTGGAGAGGATTTCATGTAATCCATGGACACCAGTGAAGATCACAAATCATTGAAGAACAAAGGTTCAGAGCTCTGTCTAGTGGGTCTAGATGACCCCACTCCTAACATTAACGTGCCTAGGATAGAACAAGGGTTAATTGTTGCAGGACTTTTAAGAAGCAGTTGAAACAGGTCTGGGTGGTCAGGAGAAACTCTCAGATGACTGGAGAACTGGAGAACACTTGATGTGATCCGGGAGACAGGTAGAAGGGGGAAGGTCAGCTGGTGCAGGAGGTTGAGGGTCAGGTGGGAGGAGCCACAGTCAGCCTGAAACCAACACAAACCAAACAAACACATGCAGAACACACCAGGCTGTGGTATTCATGTTTTTGTACAACAGATGAACCACTTTACAAGGTTTTCCATAAATAAATATCTCATTATAGGAAACATGATGCATACCTGATCCATGGCTGTGATTATATTCAAATCTACACTTATAGTGTTTCAAGACAGGTTAGGTAGGTACCTGACATCGGCACAGACCCCTATGAGAAAAGCAGCGGTGAGCACCTCAGTCCACGTCCGGGTGGGGGCACTGCAAAGCCCTCGGCGTCCAGGGCCGTGTGCCAACGGCCCCTCCAAGACCTTCTTGCTGGAGCAGGTGGCGAACTGCATCCGTGGGGGGTGAGCAAGGCGGGGCAGATTTATCTCAAAGAGGAGAAGTGAGCAAATCTAAAATGTGCTCCCCTCTTCCTGTCAATTTACAAGAGATAAAACCAACCAAACAGAGAGAATGACTCCAAACCTGGAGTTTCTGCGCTCACTGCTGTGCTACAAGTGCACCCACGCAGAAAATCAAGGATGTGGCTTTTCACCGGGAAATTAGGTAACTGTTACAGATCAAGTAACCACTACAGATCGAGCAAACGTCACAGATTCAGTAGCCATTACAGACTGAGTAACTGTTCCAGATCGGGTAACAATTACAGATTGGGTAACCCTTACAGATTAGGTAGCCAGTACAGATTGTGTAACCGTTACAGAATTAGTAACTGTTCCAGATCGTGTAACTGTTACAGATTGGGTAACCGCTACCCATCAAGAAACCGCTACAGACTGGGTAACTGCTACAGATTTGGTAACCTGTAAAGATCTAGTAACCACTACAGATTGGGTAACCGCTACAGATCGGGTAACCACTACAGATCAAGTAACCATTACCGATTGGGTAATCGCTACAGATTGGGTAACTGCTACAGATCAAGTAACAGCTACAGATTGGGTAACTGCTACAGATCGAGTAACTGTTACAGATTGGGTAACTGTTACAGTTTGAGTAACCGCTACAAATCGAGTAACCGCTACAGATCAAGTAACAGCTACAGATTGGGTAACCGCGACAGATTGGGTAACTGCTACAGATCGAGTAACTGTTACAGATTGGGTAACCGCTACAGATCGAGTAACTGCTACAGATCGAGTAACTGTTACAGATTGGGTAACTGTTACAGTTTGAGTAACCGCTACAAATCGAGTAACCGCTACAGATCAAGTAACAGCTACAGATTGGGTAACCGCGACAGATTGGGTAACTGCTACAGATCGAGTAACTGTTACAGATTGGTTAACTGTTACAGATTTAGTAACCGTTACAGATCAGGTAACTGTTACAGATTGGGTAACTGTTACCGTTTGAGTAACCGCTACAGATTAAGTAACTGTTACAGATTGGGTAACCGCTACAGATTGGTAAATTGTTACAAATCGAGTAACTTACAGATCGAGTAACCGCTCGGATCGAGTAACTGTTAAAGATTGGGTAACCGCTACAGATTAAGTAACAGCTACAGATTGGGTAACCGCTACAGATTGGGTAACTGCTACAGATAGTGTAACAGCTACAGATTGGGTAACCGCTACAGATTGAGTAACTGCTACAGATAGTGTAACAGCTACAGATTGGGTAACAGCTACAGATTGGGTAACCGCTACAGATTGGGTAACCGCTACAGATCAAGTAACCGCTACAGATCGGGTAACCGCTACAGATTGGGTAACCGCTACAGATTGGGTAACTGCTACAGATCGAGTAACTGTTACAGGTTGGTTAACTGTTACAGATCGAGTAACTGTTATAGATTGAGTAACCGTTACAGATCAGGTAACTGCTACAGATTGGGTAACCGCCACAGATTGGGTAACCGCTACAGATCGAGTAACTGTTACAGATTGGGTAACCGCTACAGATCAAGTAACAGCTACAGATTGGGTAACCGTTACAGATTGGGTAACTGCTACAGATCGAGTAACTGTTACAGATTGGTTAACTGTTACAGATCGAGTAACTGTTACAGATTGAGTAACCGTTACAGATCAGGTAACTGTTACAGATTGGGTAACTGCTACAGATTGGGTAACCGTGACAGATCAAGTAACCATTACATATCAAGTAACCGCTACAGATTGGGTAGCCAGTTTAGATCGAGTAGCCTGTAAAGATTGAGTAGCCGGTACGGATCAGGTAACGTCAGGCTTTGTAGCAAGTCAGTTTAGAAAAACTGTCTTGCTTCTCGATCCTACATAACACAAACTCCATTCCTGTCTGGTTCCAGCTCACCTGTAAGTGGGACTGAACCTGACTATTTGCAAGGAAAGCCAGTTTTATCAGCTGGTCCAAAGTGATTACATTATAGCCAACTGTCTGACCCACATCATCATCATTTTGTCCTTTTACCTGCAACATCAGACAGACATCATTGTTTGTCTCTCCGATAGCATAACCCTCATCATGTCTTCATTTTCATACTTGTCTCTAAGGTGGAAGTCCCACAGGTTCTGACCTGTCTCCCTTTCAAATCCATCCAATGACTGGATCCTTAGACACATTTCATCAATGTCAGTGGGCTCTTTCATTTATAAAGGAGAAGGAAATGTCAGTTCAGATGTTATCAGCTGAGTTCTTGAAGAATACCTTCTCTGAGTTAGCCAACAACAAACCTGGCCTTTCTGTGGCCTTTCTGGTGTTTGGACTATTAATCCAGAGTTAATGTTTTTTTACCGTTTTCTTTCTTCTGGGCAGCTGCAGCCTCGTCGGCACATTTCCATGTGGTTGCTTTTCTTATTCCACATGTCAAGGTGACCTGTAGAAACACATTAAAGTCCATGTGTCTCAAGATGTTGTGTGGTCATTATGGGCTAGTTAGGCTGTGCTTCATGTCATTCACTATCATTAAGTCACAGTCTTGTCAGAGTCCTTTAGCTGAATTTGAATCACCAGAAAAGCTGTTTACTGTACTGCCCACTACAGCTGAAATCTGTCTGCTCGCTCCTGGTTAAGATGCGTCCGCTCTGAGGCCGGACGTTTTAGGCTTGATGTAGGTCAGGTCATACCAACAACCAAAAATGGGACCCAGGTTTAGAGCTTGGATTATGGGTTTGAAAGACCAGCCCACCAATTCCAGGAGGGGATGGAGCAAATGTGGAGAATCAAACTCACACACTTGTGTGAAAACTGATGCAACTTTGATGTCCAGTCAGACTGCAGGTTTTCCGTCTCTCAGTTTGCTCAGTTAGTGAAATATCAGGGCAGACAGACGTTGTGACTGTCTGTTGATGGATTACAGAATCCGCAAGAGAGTTTCTATCTACATGTTTCACTACCAGAACATTAGATTTGTGTAGAAAATAAAATGTTGATGTATCCTCCACCTACAATTGCAATCTTTCTAGAGTCTACAGCTATAGGTTTTTTTATATAAAATGTACTCAATTAAACATATACTTTTTATTTATCCACTTTTGCATCCTTTAAATTAGTTTTTGTTGATAAATAGGGTAACTTTTGTTTTGTAAAGTATCTTTCGACATGACTGAACCAACAGATTTTTGGGTGTTCAAGGTGCTGGTAAGGTATAAAGACAATCAATCAATAAAACTTAATTTACAAAAAGTGCTTCTCATACATCAAAGTGCTTTACAGTTATAAATAAAAACATAGACACCTAAATGGCCCAACCCCCCCGTCATCACAAACATCCTATGGCCCCGCCCATTATGAATACTTCTATTGGTTAGGTTCTGAAAGATCCGTCAGGCGTGGCTCCGCTGTGATGAAACGGTTTGTTCAGAATCTCTTCATAGCAGGAGCAGGTCGGCCACAGGAACATCGCCAACCCAGACCGGGACGGCAATGGGGCTGCAATGTTAGACCCCAATTGCCCCAGTAAGGACAAGAACTGCAGCAACAACCCCAGATCAAACTGAGGGATCTCCTGATCCCTCAGGGATCTCCTGAGGGATCAGGAGATCCCTCAGGAGACACTGGAGCCAAAATCTGAATAAGAAAGAGGTTCAAATTAAAGACATAAAATAAGATTTGATAAAACGAACAAATAAATGATAATAAATACTCAGATAAGAGGATCTACAAGCTCATTGATGATCCCTGAGGAAGTGGGTGTAGCGGTCTGCAGGACAGAGTTTGACATGCTACGAAACTGAGATCATTGAAAAAGAAAAGATGAAATAAGGAAACACACCTGTGAAAGGTAAAACAATGAAAAGGAAGGCAGAAATATGAAACCTGTATTCATCTGTCCATATCCCAGGCTGCCGAGTCCCTGTTGGGGGGGGCGGCTGCAGTCTGTTGCTGCTGCTGGGGCGGGGTGCACCAGACTTCAGGGTACCCTACCTTTGCCCCAGGCTGCCCCATGGCCACACGATCAGGAAGCCAGAGTTCCCAGAGAGGACCCACATGTGCATGAGGAGGGTGTGCACAGTTGGGAATTGAACCAGGGTGAGGGTGCTAACCACTGCACCACTGTAAAGCCTGCAGTTTTAAAGGCTTCCCAGAGTAGAAGTAAAGTTATTCCTGAGTGGCTGATGCCTTCATGAGAAAATGAAGGATTGGAGAAAGGAGCCTCACACTCGTCTGCTCGCCCAGCTGCTTTCTCTCATAATGCTGCTGCAGCCTTTGATGCTCACAGGCAATTTCCCACAGATGACTATCACATTACATCAAATTAAATTGCATTAGCTCTCACCCGGTGAAGAGGTTTATTTACTCAGCAGATGGCAGCTTAATCCTGGTGTAATATGAAACGTGCCTGAGCCTGCAGGTTTCCTCATTCCTAACGACTTTCTCTATGAATTAAGAGTCCGACCAGCTTAGATGTAGTAGTTTAGGTTAGCTCCAACAATCCCAGGCTCCATGTCAGACATCAGTAATTATGCAGCATCTGTTGGGTAAACAGTGAAAAAGCTTTAGAAGATTAATTAATCCACTGGATTAAATCTGTTAAGTTTAATATTCATGTCTATGTGTGGCGCAGCAAACAAGGGCGTTTTGTCGTCCAAACAAAGAAGTCGCTCTGCAGTCTTTGGCGTGTTCCGCTGCATGTTTCCCAAGGAGTCATGATGCACGCCTGTTTTTTGTTTTGCTCCTGTGAATGGGCTCTTTGTGCGTTTTGCTGGACTGGGGGGGCGCTCTGGACGCGTCTCCAAAGTATGGTGAGCTGGGACCTGGGGGACTGTTGAATCAGGAGCAGATAAGGACGGAGGGGGAGTTCGGGCCAACCAGAGAGATGGAAAGAATGACCTCCTTGAAGAGGCGGAGAGCTGCTTTTTCATCTGCTGGCAGCCGCACAGCGACCTGAAAGCTGATGTCCAGGTGGGGTTCAGACACGGTTCTTTGGGTGGTCGTCATGTTGGACGTTGGTGAAGCATGTGGGTTAAGGAGTTTGAGGCGGCAGCTGCAGTTCCTCTGTTGACAAATGGCTGAAGATGTTTTGCGTCCCATGATCCTCTCAGGCCCCCCACCCCGTATATGCCAGCTTTCACTCTGGCTCATGTGAAAAATGGGAGGAGTTCAAGGCTCTGATCTGATCATGGTGTTCTGGTTCACGTCCCCCAGCCGGGACTTGAACCAGGAGCCTTCTTGCTGTGAGGCAAGAGCGCTAACCGCTGCACCACCATGCAACCTACATGGTGACAGTCCTTTTCTGTCAAAAAATCCAAACCTGCTCTGAGAAATTTGTTCCAATTCCAAATGTTTTCACAAGTTTTTTTTGTGTTAAAACAAACAAAGAAGAAAAGTCAAATCTGACTAAATTCACACCCAACTGAAAAATGGATCGGCCCAAAATGCTGCCACCTTGACCGAGTTTTTGGTACCACCCATTTTGGAAAAACAGCTGAACTTTCTGCTTCCTGTAACCATGAAAGAGTTTCTTCCACCTCAGCTGTTCAAATCGCTCCAGAAGATTCCAATTGGAAGATTTCCTTCTCCCAACTCTCGTCTCAAGGTTTCCTCCGGTGTTCAATGGGATTCTGACCTGGACTCCTGTCAGAACTCCCTTTGATCGTAACCAGAACAGTTTCTGACTGTTTTTTGGAGATTGTTTCAGGTCGTTGTCCGGCTGGTAGACCCGTGACCTCTGTCCAAGTGTCAGAAAGTAACTCTAAAGTCCTTCAATTTTGACTGTTGGGCCTGTGTTCTTTTCTTTGGAGGCCTTGGTTCAACGCCATGATGTTCTACACCATAGAGCCCCACTGTAGTGTCATCTGCCCACAGAACGGGTTTGATCTCCGTCTAGTTTCTGCCTCTGTGTCAGTAGTGACTTTCCACCATTGGGTCCCTTTCCTTCAGACGGATTTGGAGCTGACATGGTTGTCTACTAAACCACAGGACATTTTTGGAAGTATGACCGAGTTTCTCCACCAATCCATTCATCCTTTGTATTGATCTTCCATTCCTTTTCCTCTTCTATCCACGCCCAGGAAGGTAACGTGCGACGAGTGACGTTGGCTGTAGACCTCTTGATGGTGTTGCCCACAGGGGACACAGAAACACTCTGGAGGCACACTTGTAGCCTTGAGTTCTGGTTCAGTCCCCCAGACTCCTCTGTACTCTTCTTTCATTTCTGTGCGAGTGACAGCACAAAGATCTGGTTCTCCATTTGAACTGGTCTGAACTGGTCTGATTTGGTCTGACCTGGTTGCAAGTGTGATCACTTTTATTTTTAGACTTCAACCTTCAACTGTCCCAAATGGTCTTTGAGACATCCCATAATATGGTAAATGGCGTATACTTATATAGCGCTTTCTACCCTCTTACGAAGGCCCAAAGCGCTTTACAGTCACAGTCCCATTCACCCAGTCACACACACATTCACACACTGGTGGTGGCTCCGTTGCCGAACACTGGCGCCAACCTCCCACCAGAGGCATGGTGGGGTTTAGTGTCTTGCCCAAGGACACTTCGACTCATGGGCGTGCAAGGCGGGAATCGAACCTGAAATCTTACGATCATGAGACGACCGCCCTACCGCTGCACCACTGCCGCCCCATAATACACCCAAGTACTTGCAAAATGCAGTTTTAAAACATCAGAATATATATATATATATATATATATATATATATATATATATATATATATATATATATATATATATAAACGCCCCTCTCACCCTCCGCGGGTGGTTTCTCCTCCAAGCTCGGGTCCTCTACCAGAGGCCTGGGAGCTTGAGGGTCCTGCGCAGTATCTTAGCTGTTCCTGTTCTTTTCTGGACTGAGAGGTCTGAGGTCTTTCCAGGTATCTGTTGTAGCCACTCCTCCAGCTTGGGGGTTACTGCCCCGAGTGCTCCAATTACCACAGGCACCACTGTCACCTTCACTTTCCAGGCTTTCTCCAGTTCTTCTCTGAGTCCCTGGTATTTCTCCAGTTTCTCATGTTCCTTCTTCCTGATGTTCCCATCACTTGGCACTGCCACATCCACCACAACGGCTTTCCTCTGTTCTTTATCCACCACTACGATGTCTGGTTGGTTCGCCATTACCATCCTATCAGTCTGGATCTGGAAGTCCCACAGGATCTTTGCCCTCTCATTCTCTACCACCTTCGGAGGTGTTTCCCATTTTGACCTTGGGGTTTCCAGTCCATATTCTGCACACATGTTCCTGTATATTATTCCAGCCACTTCATTGTGCCGCTCCATGTATGCTTTACCTGCCAGCATCTTACATCCTGCAGTTATGTGCTGGATTGTTTCAGGCGCCTCTTTGCACAGCCTACACCTTGGGTCTTGTCTGGTGTGGTAGATCTGAGCCTCTATCGCTCTGGTGCTCAGGGCTTGTTCCTGAGCTGCCAGGATGAGCGCTTCAGTGCTGTCTTGTAGGCCAGCCCTTTCTAGCCATTGGTAGGACTTCTTGATATCAGCCACTTCAGTTATGGTCCGGTGGTACATCCCATGCAGGGGTTTGTCCTCCCATGAGGATCTGTCCTCCAGCACTGTATCCTCTGCTCTCCATTGCCTGAGACATTCACTGAGCACACTGTCAGTTGGGGCCTTGAGCTTGATGTATTCATGCATCTTGGATGTTTCATCCTGGATAGTGGCTTCTACGCTCACTAGTCCTCGGCCTCCTTCCTTGCGGCTAGCATACAGTCTCAGAGTGCTGGATTTGGGATGGAACCCTCCATGCATGGTGAGGAGCTTCCGTGTTTTAACATCCATGGTCTGTACCTCTTCCTTTGGCCATCTTATTATTCCTGCAGGGTATCTGATAACCGGCAGTGCATAGCTGTTTATTGCCCGGGTCTTGTTCTTGCCATTGAGCTGGCTTTTCAGGACTTGCCTTACTCGTTGAAGGTACTTAGCTGTTGCAGCTTTCCTTGTTGCCTGCTCCAGGTTGCCATTTGCCTGGGGAATTCCAAGGTACTTGTAACTGTCCTCAATGTCTGCTATTGTTCCTTCTGGGAGTGAGACCCCCCCTGTGTGGACTACCTTGCCTCTCTTTGTCACCATCCGGCTGCATTTCTCGAGCCCGAATGACATCCCAATGTCATTCCAATGTTACTGTAGATCCTGGTGGTGTGGATCAGGGAGTCAATGTCACGCTCGTTCTTAGCATATAGCTTGATGTCATCCATGTAGAGGAGGTGACTGATGTTGGCCCCATTTCTGAGTCGGTATCCATAGCCGGTCTTGTTGATTATTTGGCTGAGGGGGTTCAGACCTATGCAGAACAGCAGTGGGGACAGAGCATCACCTTGGTATATCCCACATTTGATGGACACTTGTGCAAGTGGTTTCCCATTGGCTTCAAGGGTGGTTTTCCACAGCTTCATTGAGTTTCTTATGAAGGCTCTTAGAGTCCTGTTGATGTTGTACAGCTCCAAGCATTCAGTGATCCATGTGTGTGGCATTGAGTCATAGGCCTTCTTGTAATCAATCCAGGCTGTGCACAGGTTGGTGTGTCGTGACCTGCAGTCTTGGGCGACTGTTCTGTCGACCAGGAGTTGGTGTTTGGCTCCTCTGGAGTCTCTACCAATGCCCTTCTGTGTGTTACTCATGAATTGATCCATGTGCCTATTTATCTTGGTTGCAATGATGCCTGACATGAGCTTCCATGTTGTGGAAAGACAGGTTATTGGCCGGTAGTTGGAAGGGACTGCACCCTTTGAGGGATCCTTCTGGATCAGGATCGTTCGCCCTTCCGTTAGCCATTCGGGGTGAGTCCCATCTCTTAGCAGCTGGTTCATTTGTGCTGCCAGGCGTTCGTGGAGTGTGGTAAGCTTCTTTAGCCAGTAGGCATGTATCATGTCAGGGCCCGGTGCTGTCCAGTTCTTCATACCTGAGACTCTTTCTTGGATGTCTGCCACTGTGATGGTTACTGGATTCTGTTCAGGGAGGTTGCTGTGTTCTTTTCTCAGAGAGACCAGCCATTGGGCATTGCTGTTATGTGCTGTCTCTTTCTCCCATATACTTTTCCAGTACTGTTCAGTTTCTAGCCTTGGTGGGTCTGCTTGGCTGTTTTGACCCTGCCACTGAGCGTACACTTTCGCTGGTTGAGTTGCGAACAGCCTGTTTATTCGTCTGGCTTCATTGTCTCTTGTGTATCTCTTTAGGCGGCTACTCAAGGCTAGGAGCCTTTGTTTGGCAGTTTCCAGGGCTTCAGGTATGGGCATCTGGCTGTACCTCTTAGGTACTTGCTTTCTCATTGTACCTCTTTGAGCCTCTGTCAGCTTACTCACATCCTTCCGAGTTGCCTTGATTTTGGCCTCTAACCGTTGCTTCCATGGTGGGTATTGTTTTCTTCCATGGTTGCTCTTATAGCCAAGCATCTCAAGGATCACTGCTGCTGAAGTGTAAACCAGTTCATTGGTTTCTGTGATGGTTGTGGTAGGAATTGCCCTCAATGCTTCATTCACAGTTTCCAGTAGACTTTCAGGCAGTACATCACTAAACCGTTGTAGCTGGTGTCGGGGTTGCCTAGTGTTCATTGTAGACATTATCTTGTTTTTCAGGTCAGTTGCTGCCTCGCTCAGCGTAACTGTGGTTGTTTGGGCTGTGTACCCAATCTCAGGGTGTGAGTGTGGTATAACCTCCTCTCTGACCTGTTGTTCTGGCTCTCCCGTGGCATTGTACTGTATCACTTCAATCTCAAGCTGTGATAGGAGTTGGCGTTTGTGGATATACGAGCATTGGGCTACCAGTTGTTTGGCAGTTAGCCTTGATTGTGGGTTTCGAAGCATCCATTCATTCCACATTCTCTGCATGTACCCCTCTGGGTTGGATTACTTGAGTAGTAGCATTCTAACAGATCTTTGTTCTCGCATCTAGTCCATTTCCGTCTTGTTCCAGTAGCCCACTTTCCATCAGAGTGCTCTGGTGAAGGGTGTTGCCCAAGGACCCTCACTGGGTGATGTTAATTGCCCGTCATTGTTATGGCATTTGCCCCATTTCCATTGTTATGGTAATTGCCCCATTCCATTAATCACCATTAATTGTTCATTCCGCCGTGGGAATCGAACCCGGGTTTCCAGGATGACAGTCCTGCACCTTACCAACCGAGCTACCCAGCCGGTTATATATATATATATATATATATATATATATATATATATATATATATATATATATATATATATATATATAGATAGATAGATATATATATATATATATATATATATATAGATATATATATATATATATATATATATATATATATATATATATATATATATATATATATATATATATATATATATATATATATATATATATATATATATATATATATATATATATATATATATATATATATATATATATATATTGATTTCATAGGAGTACTTCCTGTATCCAGAATGTCCAGTGGACCCACCTTTTGTTTTGGTTTCCTTTGACAGGCCTGTTTTACATTCAAAATGATTTCCTTTTTATTTTGCATTTTTGTTTAAAGAATGTTGTTAAAGTTTGGACATCTTTGTCTAATTATGGCATTTGTATATAGGAAAATGCATGTAATTGTTCTTTTGTTTTTTAGGAAATGTTTGATTTTGAATGTTAATTGTGTTTGTTTGGTAAGGGGTGGAGCCAACCACCTATAAAAGAGGACCTCTTTTCAAGATGGAGGCCCCCTCTGGTGATGTCTGGGCTCCATGCTGCTGCACTGTAGGCTGCAGCCCTGCCACAGCATTTCAATGGGTGCATTTTTCCCTACATGTTGCCTTACAATTACATAAAGATTGAGAGCACCTTGACTCTTTGTGTGGACAGTAGTTTGTTATTCTGACATATATCTTTTAGTCTCTTTCAGTACTAAAGATGGGATTGAGTACATGTCAGGATGAGGTTTTAGGGTCAGCAGTGATGGAATCAGCCTGTCGGTCCTTCAGTCTGTGGACCCTCATGCTGGAGATGAGGGTCTACAGACCAAATGTGGAGGAAGAGCATCTGTTCCTAATTACAGAGCACTAATGAAAGCCGCTCCTCCTGGTGGGATGGTGGTGGATCTGCTGGACTTCCCATCCGTGTCATTCCTCGCACACACACACACGTACACAGTGGTAAAGGTAAGACTGAAACAACATGATGCTGAGCAATAATACAGACACAGGGGGACGGCGCTCAGCGGACTCCACACTCATGAAATGACGACTGCTGTTCTCTGCTCTTTGGGGTCAAACCGGGTTACTGTTACTCATGTTTAGCCCCAGAGAGGAATTCCTCTGAGGTCAGTACCACATCATTCAGAGACTAAAGGCCCGTACACACCGGGACGAATTTCGCCGGCGATTTTCGTCGGCGAAATTCGCCTCGTGACTAAACAAAGGGCACCAATGAGAGTGTGCACACCGACGCGAAAAAACGCCACGCGTCAAAGCGTCAAAAAAAAAAAAACGCCTCGGGTTCGTTTTTTCTTTTTGACGCCTCGCGTCGAAATCCATTCAACCAATGAGAATGGCGCTTTTGCTCACGTGTCTGGAGCTTCTGAAGTTACAGTAAAACACAACTTGGGGGCGCTCAAACACAACACTGCCTTTCTGAGCACACATACCAGCAAAGAAGATAGACGCCAAGTAGCGTCTACACTGCTGCAAAGAAATAATGACGGACATTCTAAAATATCCCCGAAAACGCTCAGGATCCATTTTCAGCTCTTGTACCAGTCGATAAAACTCACCATGTTCTTCTGACAAGCGCGTAAATAGTGGCTCTCTTCTTCTGAGTGACAAGCGACTACCTTGTGTACAGCGCCATCTAATGTCAGGGAATGAAATTGCATGTTGGCTCGGCTCATCGTCAGCGAAAATCGCCTGGGTGTGAACACAAAAGACGTGGCGAAAAACGCTGGCGAATAACGCCTGGCGAATATTCGTCCCGGTGTGTACGGGCCTTAAGTACATTCGTGGAAGTCTGTGCACATGTGCACATGTGTGTTGGCATCCAATATGTTGCTCTGACAGAGGAAAACACTGACTTAGTATTTCCCAAAAAATTATACACGAAATCTTCAAAAACAGTTTAAAATGACATTAATTTACATTGAAGAAGAGCTTCTTTGGTCTTCTATCAGACCAGAGAAATGGATTGTAGATGGACTCTGTTAGGAGAATGTGCCAGACGTAAAGCAGAACTCCGAATGGTGACTGAAATGAACACCGCAACAATCCTGAAAGCATTTATGCCATTCAAACTAGGAGACATGAGAATTGGTGGATGGATGGATGGGTTGATGGATGGGTGGATGGGTTGATGGATGGATGGATGGATGGATGGATGGATGGATGGATACATGGATGGATGGATGGATGGGTGGATGGATGGATGGATGGATGGATGGGTGGATGGATGGATGGATGGATGGATGCATGAATGGATGGATGGATGGATGGGTTGATGGGTGGATGGATGGATGGATGGATGGATGGGTGGATGGATGGATGGATGGATGGATGGGTGGATGGATGGATGGATGGATGGATGGGTGGATGGATGGATGGGTTGATGGATGGGTGGATGGATGGATGGTGGATGGGAATGGATGGGATGAATGGATGGATGGATGGATGATGGATGGATGGATGGATGGATGGATGATGGATGGATGGATGGATGGATGGGTGGATGGATGGATGGATGGGTGGATGGATGGATGGATGATGGGTGGATGGATGGGTGGATGGATGGATGGATGGGTGGATGGGTGGATGGATGGATGGATGGATGGATGGGTGGATGGATGGATGGGTGGATGGATGGATGGGTTGATGGATGGGTGGGTGGATGGATGGATGGATGGATGGATGGGTGAATGGATGGATGGATGAATGGATGGATGGATGATGGATGGATGGATGAATGGATGGATGGATGATGGATGGATGGATGGGTGAATGGATGGATGGATGAATGGATGGATGGATGATGGATGGATGGATGGGTGAATGGATGGATGGATGAATGGATGGATGGATGGGTGGATGGATGGATGGATGGGTGGATGGATGGGTGGATGGATGGATGGGTGGATGGGTGGATGGGTGGATGGATGGATGGATGGATGGATGGTGGATGGATGGATGGATGGATGGATGGATGGGTGGATGGATGGATGGGTTGATGGATGGTGGATGGATGGATGGATGGATGGATGGGTGAATGGATGGATGGATGGATGGATGGATGGATGGATGGATGGGTGGATGGATGGATGGATGGATGGGTGAATGGATGGATGGGTGAATGGATGGATGGATGAATGGATGGATGGATGATGGATGGATGGATGGGTGGGTGGATGGATGGATGAATGGATGGATGGATGAGGATGATGGAGGATGATGGATGGATGGGTGGATTGGATGGATGGATGGATGGATGGGTGGATGGATGGGTGGATGGATGGATGGATGGATGGATGGATGGATGGATGGGTGGATGGATGGATGGGTGGATGGATGGCTGGATGGATGGATGGTGGATGGATGGGGTGGATGGATGATGGATGGATGGGTGGGATGGGTGGATGGATGGATGGATGGATGGATGGGATTGGGTGGATGGATGGTGGATGGATGGATGGATGGGTGGATGGATGGATGGGTATGAGGATGGTTGGATGGATGGATGGAGGATGGGTGAATGGAGGATGGATGGATGGATGGATGGATGGATGGATGGATGGGTGAGGGATGGATGGATGGATGGATGGTGAATGGAATGGCTGGGTGAATGGATGGATGGATGAATGGATGGATGGATGATGGATGGATGGATGGGTGGGTGGATGGATGGATGATCAGGGTTTTAATCCGATTACTTACACAGTCAGTTACTATATTTTCTAAATCAATGCAAAACGTACATGAAATCGTTTCCTGGCACGATGTGATCAAGTCTGATGATGAAGGTCACAGATCTCTCCTCATCTCAGGTTTCAAACATGAAAAGAGGACATGTGACACTAAAGCACACCGAGCCAGAGGTTCCTGATCCTCCTCTCTCTCTGATTAATGCAAAGGAGGAAACCGGTGTGGATGAAGAGCTCCTGAGGAGGAATGGTGTCAAACTCAAGCAGGGGCCGTTAAAGTTGCAAATTCATTGACATTTTCAAATGGAAGGCAGCCTGGCTGTTATTAAAACAGGGAAGGAGAGAACGCTGCCAGCTCTACAGGACTTTTTAATTACTACTCCACATCCTTGCTTGCTGACGTCTAGGGAACCAGTTAATTAAAATCCTCATTATTTTACTTTTAATTAACTGCCCCCTCCCCTTTTTGTCTCCTTGCACCATATGGCAGTGTTCTGTGGGCAAATCAACGTAATTGAGCTAATTAGGTTGATCAGTTTAATTATTCAAAATGCTCTGATTGTATGGAATTACTACCCCATCCTCTCAAAACAAGACTAATTCAAAATCCCCCTTTATCATCAAAATCACTGAGCATCCCGTCCGTGTCACTGAGGCTGGTGACAGGACTGCAGCTGTGTTTTTGCTCTGTAGTCTCTGCCCTCATGTGGATTTAAGGCCTGATTCCTTCCTGTTCTCCAAAATGAAAAGAAACGTTTGCTTGAACCACAAAAACACCTTTGGTTTTCAATCAGTAAGAATACAGACCATAATTAATATGGTAACAGCAATCCTTTCCATTCCATAATGTGTGTGGGATCCATGCGGGCTGAGCTGAGCCAGACTCATCCCAGGCGGTTCCGTACAGATGTGGACTAACTTTGCTCATGCATGCGCCTCATTAGCTGGTTCTTACTGGACAGCAAACCCACTGGAATCACTTTGCTCTCTGGAGGGTGAACTACAAAAGTCCTGTCCAGGACTTGCACAGTAGCTGTCCCTGCGTGTGTGTCCTCCTTAAGACTGTCGGTATAATTAACGACCACACAGAAACAGTAGTCCGTCTGTGGAGAACTACTCTACTTAACAAGGACTGCAGCTCAGCTCCCAATGAGGTTCAGAGTGGAGGTATGGCATCAGCTGTAAAACACAGCTGATGGGAAGTTTGGGAAGATTTAGAGCACAAACCTGCACCAGTGTGATGTACACACAACTCCATCCTGACATTCCTTCTAGTTTGTAGACTGGAGAACAGAATGTTCTGCTGTCTCTGCTGATAAGAAATCAATTATTTACTTCAAGCCTGAGAAGCCTCAGACATTTTCACTAATGCATGCAAATCAGGTTAATTGCAATTATCTTCAGATCTTAATAAGCAAGGATTAAGGTCGAGCAGTCTCCCTCCATGGTGCCAGTTCCATGTCCCTCAAACCAATCAAGCTTCATTTACATATTACTAATTAGCTCTGTGAGCTTAAGCTCTAATTACCAACACAGCTAAGACACAAAATGAGGGTTCATATCTGCACTCGAGGTGTTTACAGAGGCAAATACTCAAGGTCACAGTATGACGGAAAGTAGTTTATTGTGGATTTTGATGTGGACACAACTGTTTGGCCTGATGAACAATCATTTTCTGGACACCACAAAAGGCCCAAACCGTCATATACGGGGTTGGTGAAGGACCCAAACGGAGAGCCGGGAGGCAGGCGGTCCATAGAACAAGGGGTGTATTACTATAACAAAAGGCGCTGCCGAGCAAGGAATTAAAAAAAATCAAGATCAAGAATGGGTTAGGGTTAGGGTAAGGGCAAGATGGGCGGGGCTTTTTTTGTCACCTGTGTGAAAGCGTAGAGAAAGTCCAAAAGCGAGCACAACAGTTTTGCTGATAAGTTTGATTGACAGATTCATTAGCCAATGGTAAGTTAGTTGACCTGCCTATCTTCATTCTGTACATGTCGGTCGTTAGCGTGTTAGCTTCAGCTTTGGCTCCTGTAGGTTTAGTGCCTTCGGTCTTTAAAAATTACTGGCTTGTGCAACTTTCCAGTGGACTTGGAAGCAAGGCAACAGTGGTTGAATGCAGTTGGCATTAAATCCAGAGAGCTGTCTCCTGGTGATGGGATTTACAATGAATGTTTCACTCAGGATAGATGCTAATATTGTATCCTTATTAGCTATGATGCTAACGTCATCTGACACGGGTCCCTATGTTTTTATTTTTATTCATTTTTTGTGCTTGTTTATTTTAACCTTCATGCTTGTTTTGATATGATTTATTTTGACTTGTTTTAATGTAAAGCACTTTATGTTATTCTTTTATAGGAAAAGTGCTTTATAAAGAACGATTGATTGATTGATTGATTGATTGATTGATTGATTGATTGATTGATTGATTGATTGAACATTTGTTTTCCTAAACCAGCAGCTCACAACCAAAGTTGTCTCAAATCAAAAACAGATTTTTATGAATCACAATTGGTATGATCCAGTTAGTTCTAAACGTTCTGGATCATTGTAATCCACTTGAATCCAGATGATTCCCAAGGGGCCAGATCATCTTCTGTGTGAATCACAGCCTGTAGGAACAACCAGCAGATCACATGGCAGGTTTTCAGGGATTCCCTCTAAACAAGCCGAAGGCGACGGTAGAAAGGAAAGCGTCTCCTGATGGAGGACCTGAAAGACGTTTCCAGCAGAAGCAGACTCAGAGAGGCCAGCCAGATTCCCGCTCTGACCGACAGAGACAAAGACGACAAACACTGGAACATGCGTGGTCAAATGAATGACGATCATTGCTGTGTGATTCCTTCAAAACTTCCTGAGGAATAAAAATGGAACTATGATTGGTATTCAGTAATTGTACACTTCCATGTTTTGAGCATGTTCCACATGATGAAGATCCTTCATCTCTGCCAAAACCAATGACCTCTGAGCAGAAAGTCAGTCAGGTTTCCCATGACTGACGCCCCAGAAACTCAGATCAAACTGCACATTTCTTTCAACAGAAACTACTTTAGAATCAAAATACTACAAGGCCAGGATTCCAGTTCCCTATTCACTTTTTTTTTAGGACAACCGTGGTGCAGCGGTAGGGTGGTTGACCTCTGATTGAAAGACGGCAGGTTTGATTCCAGCCTTGCCCCCCTCCTTGCCTCTGGTGGAAGGTTGGCGCCAGTGTTCAGCAGTATTGGCCATCAGCAGAGGATGGTGGAATAGCGCTGTACGAGGATACGCCATTCACCATTCACGTTGTAGTGGCCTGTTTGATATGCAGAGGTACTTACTGCACACCAACCCATCCAGAATCCACTCACTTGCTCCCTGACTGCATATGATTCAGTGAGACGAAGGCAAAATGTGGCAGAAAGACAAGCAGCAAAACACTGTTGTAGTCCATTACATAAACCAATAAGTGCAGAAAACAGAGGGAAAAGTGCACCTTTACCCAAAGCTGGGCAAGTTTACAAGGACCACAATGTCAACTTGAATTGAGAAAACCAGAACTTGCTGCATGTTTTCCTAATTACAGAAGAGATTAGGTCATTTTAGGCAAAGGAAGAGGTTTATCAAGTGGAAGCCATCAAAATACACTGAAGACAACGGAATGAACAAATGCTTGCAAATGAAAAGCATGAATCATAGAAATGGTTGCAGTGTAAGAAGTTATAGTACCAAAATCTTTTAACTGAAGAAAATAATGAAGTGAATCCTCCTTGAAGTGTTTTTCACTCCTGTCTGAAGACACTGAAGGGGATGCTGGGAAATAGACCTGATAGAAACTGTTCAAAGGTCAAAGGAAAACATGAACCACTCACAATAACATCATTCCTTTGCTATTTCCTTGAGGGATTTTCCTATTTGGGCTAAACTGTAATGAAATATTCTAAAGTTCCCTTTGATGTCTGAACTGTGGGAACTTGGTTGTCTTTGAATACTTCAGTTTTTCATAGCTACTATCCAGACCAGAGTCAGCGCTCTAGATAAATAGCATGTTGTAAAGCTGCTGAAGACGCATGAACTCTGCTTCAGGTTGAGACGCCACCTGTAGGCTGTTTTTCTGCGGTAAGGCTGTCCTCACTCTGACACGCTGCATGGATCATTGGTGTCAGCATCGCAGCAAAGCTGGAGTTTACCTGAAGGGTTTCTGTAAAAGCACATCCCTTTTCTTGAGGCCCTCTAGGATATCTGAGGACATGCTGAGCTCTATTCTCCAAAGTGCAGAGTTTACTCACCATGAACCTGATCCCGTCCAGTACAGGTTGACTAGACTTCCTGCTGCTTCTCTGCCATTTTCTCTCCTGATCAGAACACACCAGTTTCTGGTCACATGGTTGGTTTACAGTCTTCCATTCCAAACCTTTCTAGGACTTTATTCACACATCTCTGTGACATGTACTTGGTTTTTGCCTTGATGAAAATCGATACCCAAAGTACTCCTGGCAGACACATTTTGACTCTCTTGTTTTTCTAGATTCTTTTCCCTTTTTAATCTTTTTACATGTTATGGATGTTTTATTGCTTTAATAAACAGTTTTAAGTGTCCTTGACTTGAGGATATCCTTGAATAGATATCTTCATTGTTAAAAAAGCTGTAGGTAAAAAAAATGTCTGTACTGAAAGAGGTGGAGGGCCTATGCATCCTATGACCTGGTCAAGATGAAGCCTGTTGGTGAACCCGTTACAGCTGTAAGTGGAATTAAACCTGCATGTTAGCAGTTTGAATGGTGAACGACAAAAGTCACAGATGAGGAATAGACATCATTCAAAATCCCAGCTTTATTTACAGCCTTTTAACAAGTTCATCTTCATTAGTAGACATGTTTTAGGGTGACGCCTGCAGGAGAGGCTAACTCTGGGTGTTGGTTCTGCCCGGTCAATTGAAGAGTTGGAGCGGCTTCTCCACATGTGGAAGCACATCATCCCGTTTGCCTCTTTAATGGATTCAAACATGTGAACATGTCCTTATGGTAGTTCCTGGTCTCCATGGCAGACACGCACACGCTAAGAGATTTGTGTGTCCACAAACAATCAAAGTAGGGATACGTGAGACGACAGAAACGTTTTCAGGCTTTACGGTTCATCATAGTCAACGCGGTGGAGATCACCTGCAGGCGGTCCACTGCTCAGTGGGAGGTTCCCTTCCTCTAAACCAGACCAGTTTACCAGATTAGGCCTCATTCGGCTGCAGGCCGGAGCGCCTCTGCCGTCCACGCGGGCCAGAACTGCATTCCACTTTGACTGCTGCTCCAATGGTTCTGGTTGAGGCCTTTGAAATCCCATCCTGGGGTAATCAGCCACGTTTGGGTCGGAGCTGGAAGTGTCTGGTTCCCCCAGCGAGATGCAGCTCGAACTTATCCCGCAAAGACTGGAATAAAAAGAAAGGAACCAGGAAAAACCTACAGGAACTCTTCCAGCATGGTTTGAAAGAAAATTGAAAAGAAGTCGGTTTAAAAAAGGAAGAGAATTCAACTGAACTGTTGACGATGCGGCGTCACCAAAAGCAGCTTCACTTCTAAGAAGCCAAGCTTGAACATTTACAGGACAGCGGCCCCTTCGGCCCCTCGTTTATCGTGGGGGAACCGTGATTAATCAAATCCAAAAGTAGGGTTCTAGATGTTTGAAGGCTAAAAAATGGCACTTTCTCCACTTTTCTCCGACACACATGAACATATTTACTCTTTTCTATCTTCTTCAAAATCTCAAAGTTGAAACCTTCGTAGAAAAATGAGTCCAGGATTTTAGACTGGAAACAAAGATCTGATCGTGATGAAGAGTCCTCTACAATGGTCAGACTGAATGCATTCTGAATGCATTTCTGTGTCCAATCAGGACACAGAAACAGTGAAAACCATCAGGGATCAGTGAGGGGGCCCTGCATCAAATCCAGTCTGAGGAAACGTCTTCATTTCCCAAAGAAAGCAGAAGGACTGTTGGGAATGAGACGGAAAAACACGAGAGAAGAAACTCACGGTTACCATGACAACATGAGATCAACGCAGGTTTATTTACTTGAACATGAGAAATAAAATCCTTAAAAAGGAGAAGTCATCTGAGATGTGGAGAGGCTTCATGGGAAAAAGTGCTGCATCCCGAGGCAGCTGGCGCTTATCCTGTCCGATCCGTTTGAGGTTCCGTTCAGCTAAACCCTCAGAGGACTAGAACCATGACCGAATGGATCCATGCAAACCCTGTTTCAATGTCCAGCTGGGGTCATCTTCTCTTCTTCCTTCCTCTACACTGTCTTGAGGAACTCGTGTAAAATGACATGAGTTCTCCGTGTTCAAACCCCCATGCGGTCTTCAGGTCCAGAGCCAACCGTGATCCATCAACAGCTTCTGCATCGTCTTAACGTCCATGTGAGTCTCTGCAGCTGCAGTCAGAGCATCCAGAGGAGGAAGAGGAGGAACGGCTGCAGGTGGAGGGGAGAGGCACTGCTTGGTTCTCCATGTCCACTTTCCTCAGCACACCTGAAAGAGGCGGGAAAAGGCTGAATGAGTACCTGCAGTTCTGTAAAGCATAAACGGACCGGACCGAGCAGACGGTAGAACCCGTCTCCATAGAAACCAGAACCATGGATGAGTGACGGACGCCTGGGTGCATTTCCTCCTCAACTTCTGTCCCATGAGGGTCAGAAGGTTAACAGGGGAGGAAGCAAATGTTCCTTTAGTCATGGATGCAGCTCTGACAGCAAGGCGGGGGGGAAAAGAGGCCACACGCATGTAACAGACCTTCATGGATGAAGCTCACACGTCTAGATCTTCCTTCTACGTCTGCTGCAGCTTTGGCGTTGAGACTGGTTAAGGGTTACCGGGTTAAAGGTACTGGTTTAAGGTTAATGGGGTAAAGGCTACTAGCTTAGGGTTACAAGGTTAAGGTTGTTACTGGTTTAGGGTTAACGGTTGACCCTGTCAGCTTCTCTTCAGAATTTGGCTGATGCATGTTTCACATTAGTTCTCATCTTTATTCAGTAGTTTCTTCTCGTCTTTTTCAGCTGGAACCTGAAATACTGATTTCCCCTAAGTTGCCCCCCCCCCCTAAAAAAGGGTCTTAGAAAGGCCCCGTTTTGCTAACCAGTACAGGTTTTCCTGTACTTCCTTCATTTGGGTCAAACCCGTCCTGCAGGTCCTGGTCTTTGTCTCGGACCCTTTTCTTTGCTGCAGCACAAGTTGTTCAGAAAAAGGAGCAAACGTGACTTTTTGCAGTGGAAGCTGAACACAGAAAGAAAACGGTTCAGCTTTGCACTCTGCTGTCTGAACTGAATCCAGCTGGAACCAGAACCAGAACCAGAACTTCAACGAACACAGAGGTTTTCTTCCATCAATCATCCTCGTGTTTCTCTGATGAACGGCGGCCGCTCTGCAGACACTGTTCTAGAAAACAACAGCGTTTGAGGTTTTCACGGCGCCATCATCATCACGGTGGGAATGCTTTGCCATTGGATCAGAAGAGGGCCGGATCAGGTGTGTGAAACCCGACCAGGTGAAGGGTCAGTGAGTCCGGCTGCTTCACCTTCTGATCAGACATGATGCTGCTGGAGTGGCCGGCGTGCAGGCCTCCCCCCGGCCGGTCGTGTTCACAGAAGATGGTTCCGTTGATGTAATGAAAGCGATCTCCAGGGACCAGGCGGTTCCTGCAGGTGGCGCAGGTGAAACACTGCCGGAAGACAGAAACCAATGCGATTAGTTCCCACCGAGCTGGATGCAAGGTAAGACCGTCCAGCGGCTCTCACCTTCAGGTGGTAAACGCTGCCTTGTGCTCGCATCACCATTTCACTGGCAGGTATGGACTGTCCACAAGCACTGCAGGCTCCACTGTGTCCAAACAGCCTGCAAGCACAGAAGCCGCTTGAATGTGGGACTCCCCCGTTTCAGGATCCCCCAGCATCCTCCGTGGTCCTCAGGGTTCTGCCACGTCAGCATAGAAGCAGGATTTCTAGGATTTCCTGAACCACTTCTCATTTCACCGACCTAAAAGACTTTGGAGGAAGAGCGTCTGTCTTCCAGAGCAACCCCCAGTGTGGTTTAGAATGGAGATACCTCCAGATTCAGGAGGAGGGCACCACAGAACCCCCTCTCCTCTAGAGCAGACCTCTGAAGAACCTCCCTGAACCACTTTTCAAGTCCTGGTTCCTTCAGCTTGTAGCTTCAAAGATCTGCTCAGCTGCTGACTTACTACAATGGAAACCTGTGACATCATCAGTCCTGACCGCCCAATGAGTAATTCATATATAATAGACCAGCTCAGTGGCCCTGTGGCGGAGTGTCTGCCCTGTAACTGGAAAGTCATGAGTTCAAATCCACGGCTGAGCCATACCAAGGACTCCAGAATGGGACCCAGGGGAGGGGTCACATGCAGAAGTCACAAACCTAAGCGATAATGAGACTTGAACTTTATACAGTACAGACCAAAGGTTTGGACACATTCATTTGAATGGTCTGTCCTGCATGTTCTCTGAATCCTGAGATTCTAATGAGAATCTCAGTTCCTGTTTACATCTCAGTCACATGTGAGGAACTCAAATCCCGTTTCCTGCTGTGGTTTTCATCCTTTACCTGGAATTGTCCCTCCAGAAAGTGTCTGCTTTGTCTGGGAGTCAAAAGGTGCTCAAATAATCCCAGTTGTACTTTGGATTGTTTCTATTTCTGGAACTTGATGCTAATACTGGAGTTTTATTCAACAACAAAAACCAAAACAGCCAGTTCTGACCCAAACGGGTCCATTTCAAACGTTTAGAGCAAACAAGATTCTACGGCCTCAAGCCTGACTCTCCCTCTCCTGTCCACATCAGGAGGGTCGGTCAGCCGTCCGCTCACGGGACGGGCGTCAGAAGAAGAGGAGCACCCGCTCTGGGGCCACAGCTCACCTGATGTAGTCGTTCTTGCAGAGGATCATTCCACCTTTACTGTAGCAGGTGCTGCTGAACTCCCCCAGCGGGGCGTGGCAGCAGGAGCACTTCAGGCAGCGCGTGTGCCAGTACCGCTCCATGGAGAAGAGCAGGAAACGGTCCAGGATCCGCCCCCCGCATCCGCCACACGACCTTCCCGCGGCGCCCCCGCCACCCATCACCGTCACCGTGGGCGCCTCCACTCTGCTGTTCACCATTGCTGCCTGATGGGGGCGGAGACATAGAAAGTCGTCATCAGCAAAGAAGCATTTACAATCGTGTTTCATTTGAGCTTTCCAGCGTTTTCCTCATTTTATCCGCTCGGTCACTCAAGGCTGTCCGGACTGAGGAGCACCTTTAGGAGGAAACCGCTTCCTGGCTCCAAAGTCAAGCTGATAAAACGCTGACCAGCACCCACACGCCCTCCAGCAACACCCCCCTCCTGTCAGTCTGAACTCGTGACTACAAGCCCCACGATGGGGAGGAGCTGAGAGCAACGCTGCTTCAGTCTCAGCAGGAAGTGGCGTCCGTCTCCTGGGAGTCCTGTCGCCGGGGGTGCTCCTGGTCCGGGGGTCTCCCCCCTCTCCCCTGGTCTGGCTGGGGAGGATCTGGTCTAATGATCACAAGGTTCACTTCGACAGCGTGCACGTAACTCCACCCCCACGTGCAGACTGCCACACTGCTCCCTGTCTGCTTCCTCCCTCCTCCTGACCCCCCCAGTGCATCGATGGACAGATGTGTCAGAATTTCTCCTTTGGATGTAATATTTGTCTTTCTGCAGATCTAAATGCTATGAAGCTAAAAATCATAACCTACTCAAATTTGTAACTCAGCACTTGTATCCACTCACTCCCCCCCCTCTCTTCTCTTCTCTTCTACCCCCCCCCCCCCCACACACACACACACACTTTTCATCATTTGTTGGACAGAACAAGTTCAATAAAAGAGGAAGACCTCTGTGCTTCATCGTTCAGGTCAGAAACATGAACTGGTCCAACTTTCATTGCAGAACACATAGTCCTCCTGAGCGTCTGGTTTCAGCAGAACCGTGTTTGCTTCACGACCGTCTCTGGCTGCAGCAGCTGAGGCGGAGCGGCCCGCCCTCAACCCCCCCACTTCAGGAGGAGACACCTGGATCGAATCAGCCTCAGGAGCGGCACGCCAGGAGGCCCACGGCTACGTTCAAAGCAAGCATCCACATGGCGAGGGTCCAGACCGCCCTCTTGACGGTTCATGACGGCAGAAAACATTGTCAGCTGTCAGGCGTTCAGGTGGGGGTCAGACGCTGTCAGGCGTTCAGGTGGGGGTCAGACGCTGTCAGGCGTTCAGGTGGGGGTCAGACGCTCTCAGACGCCTCCAAAGGTTTAGATCCAGACAGACTGTGATGACGAGGATACAGTGAGTTCACATGAGCCGTTAGGAAGAACCACTCTTGCTGGACGAGCTTCATGTGTGCACCGTGTGCACCGTATGCACCGTATGCACCGTATGCACCAAATGTACCGTATGTACCGTGTGTACCGTATGTACCGTGTGCACCGGGTGCACCGTATGCACCGTATGCACCGTATGCACCGTATGCACCAAATGTACCGTATGTACCGTGTGTACCGTGTGCACCGTGTGCACCGGGTGCACCGTATGCACCAAATGTACCGTATGTACCGTGTGTACCGTATGTACCGTGTGCACCGGGTGCACCGTATGCACCGGGTGCACCGTATGCACCGGGTGCACCGTATGTACCAAATGTACCGTATGTACCAAATGTACCGTATGTACCGTGTGCACCGTATGTACGGCGTGCACCATGCCACAGGTAGTCCTCCAGGCTCATCATGGAGACTGGCACCACGTTCTAGCTTGTAGTCAAATGAGTCCTTCCATCCAGCTTTCAACTACAGAACAGGTGAATTACTGCTGCACTATCAAACTGCTTAAACCTGGACGGTCGTTTTCATCAGCATGGTCGACATCATGTGACCAAACCCTGTGAGCAGTCATGTATGTGAATGCGTGTTTGCTCTTCTGCAGACACAAAGCAGCCCCGCCGGCTAACATGCAGGAGAACACGTTGCGACGGGAAGAGGAGTTCCTGGAACCAAAGTTTGTCTCATTGAGCTGCAATTCCTGATGGGTGACTTTTGCTGAACCAGTGTGTCCAAAACAGCTTCACACATGCAAACATGTTTCTGTCCCTCACACAAATGCTAGCACACATGCACATTACAACCTCAGACTCTGCTCTGATCAACCAATCAGCACCTCCTCCTCTCACCAGCCAATCAGATCGCAGCATTGTCCACCGATGGATCAGAAGAGACGTCCCATGTTTCTTGTAGTTCTTCTTCATTTCATGAAGTATAGATATGCGTTTATCACATAGAGCAGGTCCAGAGCGTGGCTCAAAATGATCACCAAACAAAATCTTTTTGACAGAATAATCTGCTCAGAAATGATTGGTTTACGGAGAACAGCTGGATCTCATTGCTGTAGTAGCAGAAGTACAGAACAGCTGATTGAGGACTTTCTTTTCTCCAAAACTTTACATGTTAACGTTATTTTCTCTGCATGCACAGACGGTCAAGTCATAAACAACCCAAACCTGATGTTTCATGCATTGACTGTATATGAGAGCTGGACTGAGTGACTCCTCCCCCTGTGGTTCCAAACAGGAAGTGGTTCCAGGAAGCCAGAATCCCGTAGACGTCTATGGAGACATGATCAGCTGTTCCTCAGTCGTTGGTCAGAAGAACCGTTCTGGATCTGAAACCTTTATAACATCTTCTTGATAATCCTTTTTTTTCCTGTAGTTCAGATTCTAAACTGACCAATCAGATGTCTCAGTGAAAGCATGTGACGCCCTCAAACATTCCATTGGTTCAGCCGCCGTACAGCGGCCGTCAACACCACCCAAAACATGCTTGGTGCCCCCTCCCCGCCCTGGAAACCCCCACAGCTCCCGCTGCCTCAGCAGAGACGCTACACGCCCCGGACCGCCGCCGTCCGACCTGCTGCCTTCAGGCAAACGCCGCTGGTGAAGAGAAGACAGAAGAGTCGTCCTCCAACCACCACAAACGAGTTCAAGACGCCAGAAACCATGAAAGCTGGACGTCTGCTGGTAAACGACGGTACTGTGGACGTGTCCTCACTATTTAGGAGGATTTGCTTTACTTTCAACCATTTCAACACATGTTTTATGAGTGTGCTCCATAAGTAACAACAAATTGATCTAATTTCCTGTTTTAAAGGACATGAATTTGGATGCATTATTTATTCGTTTGTCCATCCACCCATCCATTCTTTTCACATACACAGAAACTCATTTGACATAAACAACCTGTGCTCTACACCTCAATCTAAATGCATCCATTCCTGACATGTTTCAGTCGTCATAACGGACAGAAATATTCAATAATGTCACAGCAAACGTATAGAGTACGTGTGCTTCTGATGATTCATCAAGGCAGAAATATGTCTGAGTCCAAAACCGAACTTTCTTTTCTGTCTGAAGCAAAAGGCTGAGGAGATTTCCCTCATGACCTCTATGGATCTATACTTAGGGAAGGAGATGGATAAAGATGTAAAGAGTTTAGGGAAAAGCTACAACATTAGTGTTTGTTGTACAGAACATGTTAGACCGAGACCATGTCTGCAGAAACACATGTATGTTCAACAATCCTCACTTTTGACAGAATCTTCATGATCATCAGAGAAACGCGGCTGAACTCATTCAGGATTGAAGGATGTTCTGCTGATTTATGTCTGATTTATCCTCAATTATGTCTGATTTATCCTGAATTATGTCTGATTTCATTTGGAAATCAGGTTTTTATCTTAACACGTCTTTAAATAAAAACTCCAAAGGCTGTAGAGGAACAGAACCCGCACCAGGACCAGGACCAGAACCAGACCTTAGCTGCAGGAGAACCGGGACCAGGACTCACCGTGAGGATCGGTGTCTGCAGAACCGGCACCGGGATCCGCTCTTTGGCCGGTCCCGGTCGGAGGCCAGATGTTGCAAACTTTCGGGCTCTACGGTCTCCGCCAGCAGCTTCCGCCGAGCGGCCGAACACCGGAAGCCGTGACGCTCCGGATCCGGTCTTTTCCCATTTACGAGGGTTTCCCGCTGCGGACGCGGGAACCACCGGCGAGGCTTCACCGAGGGCTCGTTAACTTTAACGGTCCGTCCAGGAGCGCAGCGCCCACACCGGCACCGTGAGACGCGGACAGAGGACAGTCACGGCTCCGCTCGCCTGGTCTTAAACCGCTGTAAGCCCCTCCCTCTGTGACGCCATGAGGAGGGCGTGGCTCCTGTCCTGAGCCGGCATGATGGATGGGTGCTGGTTACTGGTCTGTGGACAGAACTGAACGCAGGTGAGAAAACTGGAACAGCTGCACCTGACACCGGTCTGATGACGTCATCAGTTACTGCAGAAAGTCTCGTTTTCCACTTGGGGGGGGGGGGTCATCTTCAGTAACTTACAAGATCAAACAGTATGAATTTAACAAGAGGTTAATGTTGGTTGATCCATATCCTACAGAGTAAACCAAAGGAACCACTCAATTCAACATTTTTGATTTGATTTGTGATTCCCTTAAATGATCTGATTGGATCCACTTTAGGACAGTGGATCCAGATCCTCTGACCTGCAGTGGATCCAGATCCTCTGTCCTAAAGTGGATCCAGATCCTCTGTCCTGCAGTGGATCCAGATCCTCTGGATCCAAACTTCCATCAGTGAGACTCAGACAGAAATTCCTGCTACTGAACAGTGAAGTTTTCCAGATTCTTGGATTTCTTCCAGATCATCAAGTTAAATGAAATCTGTGTCCAAACCAACAAGTCAACTAGAATGAATGTCAGATCCATTCACATGGTAGTTTCCTAAAGTTCACCACTGTTGTTTTTCCACATCCAGAGAATCCAAAGGGAACATTCTAGAACATTCTAGACACTGGATGGTCACATGACTTTATTCACAGTCTGTCCACACACTGGACTGGAATGATGGACTGATGACATCACACGTGTGTTGTCCGCTGATGCACTTGGTCGTTTTAACTTAGAGTCAAATAAACCTATTGGACCTCAATCCAGATGGTATTTTCAAAGATCGATTTATCTCATTTTGAAAAGATTTTTTAATGGTTTAGGTCAATTTGATTGGATTCTGTCTCAGACTGATGGATCTGGTTGGATCGTAGGAAAAGAAATCAATTTATCGGTTCATCATTACATCCTGGTAAATGGCAAACAAGGGAGGGAATGATTTAAAAACAGCGCAGGGACATACAGCATAGTGGAAACACAAGTATTTACTAGAAGCATAACCCCATGATCTAAACATGAGAGTACCATAAAAGGACAACAACAACAGTACGAAAACACGATTAGGTTTAAGCAAGAATAAAGACTAAAATTGGAGTAAAATGATCTCTGCCCATCTTTCTGTGATGTGTCTGTGGTTTTACTGTTAATTTGGGGTTTAATCAGATCTTTTTGTGGCATTTATTCTACTGGTCTGTGTCCATATTTGAGGCTGTTCTGTTGTTAGACATGACACCGACCTACGGATACCGCTGCTGCCACAGAACCAAAGGTTATCTGACTTTTCACACAGTTCATGTAAAAATGTTGGGATGAAATACATTCTTGTAATTTTATATCCATTTATATAACCCCCCTCCGTTGACACACACACCCCATGACCCCTCACACGATGAAAATGGGCGTCACATCCTGTCTTAAGCATTTTCTGACATCCAACTGCTTTCTATGGAGTCCTATACTGTTCATAATTAAATAAATAAATATTTAATTCAATAAATAAATATGACCTCATACAAATACACAATCAACCAATAAATCTCATAAATATATAAAAATATATCATGAAATGGTGAAAAAGCTGCACACAGATCTTAAATTAGCCATTATATTATTCAATATATTTCATTTTGCTGTAAAAACCTGTTCATTATTTTAAAACAGCATTTTAAATATTCATTTTTAATCATGTTGAATATTATTATAATTCTGCCTTTTTTCAGAAGCTCGTATTTCAAAATCAATATTTTCCAAAGTATCTTTGTTTTTATTTCATGTTGCTGTTTTTCACAATGGCTGATTTATTTCATGGAAGAGCTTTTTCAGGAGACTGAGTCTAGTCTGTCAATCAAACTAGACAAGGCGGAGACTCTTTTGTGATTGGCTGCTCCTTTACTCAGACATGAGCAGCAGCACCCTGACTACATCGATCGAAGATGCTTCAGCAAACGTGACAGAGCAATGCCCCCCCCCTCAACACTAGGGGGGAATGCACCTCTACACATCGACAGTGTTACTATAAATTGGGCAGTTTTGGTTCTAAAATTGGCTTTGGATGAGTGTGCATAATTCAGGTGATTTTGTGGTCGGTTCGGCGGTTTTCATCTTCTCATGAACATCTAGTAGTGGCCTAAGTTAGGCTGGGAGGCTGTTGGAGTTCCACTAAGCTTCTATGACCTGGAGTTCCATGAACGCACCATGCTGCGTGTGGGAGGAGCTAGCAGCTAGCAACACGGAGCGGTTGCTTATCTCAGTATCAATGCATGGATGCAGACGGAGAATGTTAGGAGATCAGGTTTATTTATGTTGAATAGTTCCACATGATAACAATGTTTCCATGTTTGAGTTCATGACATCATCAGAGAGTCTCTGCTTCAGCTCCTGCAGTCAAACTACGTCTAAACTACGTGTAAATCAGAGCGCCCAGGCAGCGCAGGAGTGTGTGTGTGTGTGAGCACAAGTTAAGGGTGTGTTGCTCAGTTCAGTAAAGTAATAGTAAAATAAGGTTTCTCCCAAAGTATAGAGACTTGTTCTTTTAACCCCCTCTGGAAGCGTCTGAACGGGGACGTGACCCCCAAATCAAACCCCGGATCTCCGCTGCGTTTTCCGACCACGGTCGCAGGAAAGGTTCAACATTTTCCCAGAGAGGGAAAAATAAAACCAGAGGACCTGATTATAATCATTGTCTCAATGAAAATAGAAAAATATCACAAGATTCAGGAGGCTGAGCAGGCTGGTTCCACTTTCTGCAGCTGTCTGGTCTGACTGTCGGTCTGCCAGCTCACCTCTTCCCAGCCGACATGAGGCACGATGTGAGCTCTGTGAACGTCGTGAGAATGAGGAGTGTTTCAACGGGAAACTTCAAGACGTGGACGACCGGAGCTCCTCTGTGGTTTGGTCCACACAAACTACAGAAACAGAGTCGTCCATGTTTGCATCTTCTGCAGCAGACAGATAGTTTGTCTCTATTTGGATATCGCTGAAACATGTCGTCTCTCTGACTGGCTCACCGCTGAGCGGGTATCCAGGAATATGAGTCGATTTCCATGGATGAGCCAATGAGCGTTTAGATCCCGCCCACTTTCACTGATTGACAGACAGAGTCATTCTGCTGAAAAAGCTCTTCATGAAATAAATAAATCATTCTGAAAAACAGCAACATGAAATAAAAACAAAGCTACTTTGGAAAATATTGATTTTGAAATACGAGCTTCTGAAAAAAGACGTAGAATTATAATAATATTCAACATGATTAAAAATGAATATTTAAAATGCTGCTTTAAATTATTGAACAGGTTTTTAAAGCAAAATGAAATATATTGAATAATATAATGGCTAATTTAAGATCTGTGTGCAGGTTTTTCACCATTTCTTGATATTTTTATATATTTATGAGAAATTTATTGGTTGATTTTTTATTTGCATGAGGTCATATTTATTTATTGAATTAAATATGTATTTATTTAATTATGAACAGTTTAGGATTCCATAGCTTTCATCTAAAGTGCTGCTCAGAGGATCTGAGGTCATTCCCACACATGGAATGAGCTGCTGTGACTGCAGGAAGCTTTGCAGAGCGGGACCTCTGCTGGACACGCGGGTTTAGGACAACACCAACGATCCAGGAACATATTCAAGAACGGTTCACATCCTTCAGAACTCAGAACATGGACAAAAGCAGCAAACGTGAAAACCAAACAGCTACAGAAAATAAAAATAAAACAACTTCACGTGTTCTAGAGAACTGTAAGGATTCTTTAGGAACGTTTGCAGTTTGAGGAAAAAAGCTTTGAAAAATGAAACAATTCTTAAAAGGCTTAAATCTCAACACTTCTTCATGTGTGAAAGTCTTTTTTGTCAAAGCAGTCAAAGCAAATCCGGTCAACTCGAATTCGCTTCTACACGTGCTGAGTGCAAGAAAAGTCTGTTGATTCAAAGGAAAACATTATCTGCAAGAACACCACACACTTGATCAAAGAGAAAAGTAATCAACTAAAAATGAAGAAAACGTTTGACTTGAAAGGTATATTAATTTTGTTAATTGTAATTTGTGGTTCCAAATATTTTATGTTTTAATACCTGACGTCATTACAGCACCAACAATGCACATCCTGAACGCTAGAGGGCAGTGGTGCGCCTTTTAAATTGGCAATGCGTTTGAGAAAGAAGAAGTATGACGTGCAGCCGTGCGGCGTTCAAGGACAGGAGTTCAAATGCCGTTGGAGGTTTCCACCGCCGAGTTTACCATAAACATTGCTTCGTTAAAATGTTCACTCTGTGGTTTTAACGGTGGTATTTATTAGCTGACCATACATGCTGTGGTCGTGTAGTTTAATTTAGTGTAGCGGGCCAGTGTGCCGTGTACCTCATTCCCGTTTCCGAGGGCAAGTGAACGTAGCATTTGTTTTGGATTCAATAACATCTTCGTGGGACGCAGGCACAGAGCCTGACTCGACACAAACACCGTAAATAAAAAGTGAACTGCCTTTCAGTCCAAGCGTCCGTTCTGAACCGCAGAAGGACGTTTCCGAAGGTCCCGTTAATCTGTAACGACGGACCGGAACACCGAGGAACGGACGGTGCCGTGAACTGGAACAGGAACTTCACCTTCAGTCCAGGGAGACCGGCGGTGAGCACAACACACATCTGTACAACAACACACACTTGTAGTACCAGTTACAGCACACATCTGTGACAGCTGCTCAATAATGGCTGATACGCTGTAACTCAGCAGATATTTGCAGTAGTGTCGTAAAGACGTGAGCTGTGGTCGCAGCCCCCGCGGTGGGGCGACAGTTTTCCTGAAGCATGGACGGTGTTTACGCATCTTCCTGGAAGTCCCACCCAGTCACCCACGCCCTTCAGGGCCGCTGCATCCACAGCAGATGACACTGCGCATGCGCTGAACTGAGCACGGGTACCTGAGCTGCGGTCACTCTGTGGACTAGGGGTAAATAACGCTCTAGATTAGGGTAAAAAACAACCACTGTAGAATAAGGGTGTGTTACGTATCCTGATACGCGTCCCACCATACGATGCATATCAGGATATTAAACTACAACCCTTTTTATTTTAGAGTACGACTCCCCATCTAGACACCACTGCAGAACAGGGATCAACACCAGCAGGCAGAACCGTCTACTTGATGGGGCTTGCTCAAGGGTAGAGAAGACAAGGAAGCTTAGAAACTCCAGGATCCAGCTGCATCCAATGATCAGTCAGTGGAGTCAAGAGGGAAGGTGAGCAGGTATGGCAAGCCATGAGAGCCAAAAAGCCTGCAGGTCCCGACGGGAACCTCTGCCCGCACCGTTTCCTGTCCGTCAAACCATCAGAGCCTTCTGCTGAATGGTTGAAATCATGAATACAGTTCAAACGTTGAGTTTAGAGCTGAGAACGGCTCTCAATGTGTCCATCTCTGTCAGGGAAACCTGGTTACTCTGACACAAAACTAGCTTTTACCTGCTTTTTGGCAGCCAGAGGCTACAGAATCAAGTAACCGTTGAACCAGGATGTGGCGCCCTGTACTTCCCGCCACTCTTTCCAGTATTCTCTGGGGTCTAACCGCTTGGATGTTCTTTTCGTTGACAGGCGGCGTTTTCCAGGTGCCAGCACTCCTCTGGAGTGGTGGAGGGAAGCAGGGACGCTGATCCACAGCTGGACTCAGGATGCCTCTGTTCTTCAGGAAGAGGAAGCCCAGCGAGGACTCTCAGAAGAGACTGGAGTATCAGCTGTGCCGGGTAACTGTCCCACTAAAAGCCCTGCTGCAGCGGGCGGCCAGCCTTTGTGCTGCCAGTAGCTCCACTTGCTTGGTACCTGTAGCTAGTTTTACTACAGGTACTGGTGTGAGATAAGTACTTCAGAGCAGATCAGTAACTCTGCTGTGTTCTTCTGCAGTCTAAAGAACCAGGAGCTGATGACATCCTGGACATTTCTTGTTGTGAACTTTCAGAGGTGAGAGTGGAGCCGCTGTCAGAAGAAATCCTTTAAATACTCTAAAGTCGTTTCATTTCCAGGTGAAAATCAACCAGTTTCCATTTTTAACAGTGGAGTCAGACTTTTACCAATCTAATGTGTTGAACGTGCAGCTAGCAGCAGGGCGTAAACGCCACAGTCAGCCCATCGCTTCTGTTGCTGCTCACATTGTTTCTGCTGCCTATTAGGCTGGATGGATGGGTGGATGGATGGGTGGGTGGATGGATGGGTGGATGGATGGGTGGATGGATGGATGGGTGGATGGATGGATTGGTGGATGGATGGGTGGATGGATGGGTGGATGGATGGATGGGTGGATGGGTGGATGGATGGATGGGTGGATGGGTGGGTGGATGGATGGACAGCATCTCTGCTTCATCTGAGGCCACAGGCAGCCGTTTGGACAGCTGGGAGAACCACAGGGTTCAGTTCTGGGGCCCCTTATGTTCAATTTGTTCGTTAGAAGGATTGTCAGAAAGGAAGTGAGATGATTTTTATTCGTCGTCAGCAAACTGTGTCCAAAAACTTTAAGTCCTTTAAGTCCAACAAACCCAAATGATGTTTCCTGACTGTTAGACGGTAAAAGAAGAAAGTAGGATGGAAAGTGAAGGAGAGATCCGAAGAACATGAAAACGCATTCTGGGGCGATAATAGAAGAAAGGACGACCTAACCAAAGCAGAACTATTCTAAACCAGTAATGGTCAGAGGTGAAGTTCTACTGAAACCCTGCCGCTCTGCAGAAACCAGGTCCCAGAAAACAGCACAGGTTTTTACACTTGGCAAAAAACTGGAGGGGCCTCGGGGCTGCTGGAGCCTATCAAAGACGGCTGGGAAGACTGAAAATAGATCAAAGGATGATCGGAGAGACTAAATGTAGCGTAATACATTTCTACTATTATTATTGAGATATTATTATTAATAAAGAATACAAACGTGTGCGGATGCAACTTATTGGAAGAAAAGGATCCTTTTTTCTTTGTCATTTTGAACAGCTCTGAATGTTCATTTGGAATTGTTTCCCTTTGATTTCATCACAGAATTTCCTTTGAAATCTGCTCAGTAGTGACAGAAAGAGGAGACGGTGACAAAGCTTCTGTTCTCCTTTGTTTTGTTGTAGGTTCCATCCAGTGCCTTCTCTATATGCAAGCTTTTCCAGAAAAAGGTGAGTTTCCCAGAACAGAACCGTTCCACTGCCAAGGTCACAGTTTGCAGCAGTTATGCAGCAGATACAGCAAAGACTCCACTGCAGGCTTTAGTCAGGATGATTACTGGAAACTCAAAGAACGTTTGGTGTTTTAAGTCAGGAAATGTTCATGACTTTAAAATGACCAAACAGAATGTGCTCAGTTCTTGTTCTGGATCAGATTTTATTATTAGGGGCGGCACAGTGGGGCAGTGGTTAGCGTTCTCGCCTCACAGTGAGGTCCGTGTTCGAATCCCAGCGGGGACCCGCTCCCCGTGCACGTGTGGCCCTCTAGAAGCAGGATTCTAGGTTCACTGGTTTCTCTAAAGTGTGCCTGTGATTGCTGCCTGTGGCAGACTGGCGACCTGTCCAGGTGTGCCCCGCCCTCGCCCCGCCCTCACCCCGCCCTCACCCCGCCCCGCTGAGAAAACAGACGTCTGGAAGTTCTTTAGTAGGAATGCGTGTTTGAATGTATAAAGTTTGCTTGAAGGTTCTTCAAACTCGTTTACTCTTTTATATTTTTAGATGCAGGATGTTTTATTGAGTTTGTCCTCCAGTGTTCTAAAAAGAATAATCCTAAGAAAAGTATTTGGAAAGGATTCAGAAAAAGAGTTTAGCTGTTGTAATGTTTCCTCATTTCATTTTCCAGGCTGTTATTAAAAACGCTCCTTTATGGAGTTGATTCTCCGTAGAATAATTCCACTTAGGAGGTTTTATTTGTCCTGAATGATTTTCACCACGTCAGAGACTGCGTCCTGGTAGCCACGCCCCCTCCTGGCTCCACGAACGTAGGTCAGTAGAGTTTCCGTTTGTGTTCACGGGGGAGGAGTGAGCTGTCTGTCAATAGAGGATCTTTGTTCCACAGAGGTCAAACGCTCTTCCCTCCCGTTCAGCACCGTTTTCTCTCGGTTCCGGCTCTTCAGCAGATGTGTTGGTGTCAGCACTGCCGTCTGTGGGACTTTACTGCCTCGGTCAGCGGGTCGCTGTGTCCGACCTGAAGCTGAAGGCTTCCTTTGGCTCAGGTCAGAGGCCACAGCGCCTGCTGGATCACTGAAGCCGATTCTCCACAGCGACCGTGACGGGAAGCGTGGTGGGAATGACGAGTGTCAGCCTTTGAGGGTTATACTAGAGCAATCATCAATTATATTCATTCCTTCTTCTTCTTCCGTTTATTCCCTTTCAGGGTCACGGGGCTGCTGGAGCCTATCCTGCCCACACTTAACTATAATCAATAATCAGTTGTTTTTAGTGCTACACAAAAATACTAATCAGGTCAGCTCAGCTGCTAATCTCTGACAAATTCAAGGCTAAATAAGATTCTTTCTTTTATTTATGGAAACACTTTTTTGGTAATATTGATATTTGAAAACATTTGGGTTTTTATGCCTAAATTGGTAAAGAAAATGAAAAATGTTGTTCATTAGAAGCTAAAGAGACATTTCAGTTGTGATCATTTAAAGCAGGTTTGTTTTTCTACAATAGTGTCCACAGAGAAGCAGGTCTGATTGTTGCTCAGACCAAACTTTTCACACATTTAAAGACTTTTCCATCTCAATACCTACAGTAGTCTAGAGACTGAACACCTTTACTTCAGTGCTTTTCTCCAGCTGTATTTTGCTTTTGACCCAGAATGTTTCAATCCAATCTCTATTGGTTCTGAGTGCTGTCTCCTCCTCTGGTCTTCTAAAGGCCTCTTAAAAACCTTTCTGTCTTGAAATGGTCCAGCAGGAGCCTAACGGAGCCTGTTGCAGGCCTGACATTGACCTTTCCCTCCGTTCTTACTGCACGCTGAGCCTCACAAACACCCTTAAAGCTTCAGTCGCTGTCAGGACCGTTATCCTCACCTAGATAACAAAGTGAAGCATCAGTGTTGGATTCTGAGCTGAAACATCTACTGGCGGTTTAGCCAAAGCAGACTTCCCAAACCTACAGCGGAGGGTGAGTTTGGTGAAGCCGTGGATGGTTTCTGTCGCTCCTGGGAGCAGAGTTTCAGGTCTGAGCCGTGAATGTGTCTCTAACCTGGGAAAACAGAGACGGAGGACCGTCTCCACCGTCATGGACGCGTCAGAGGAAGAACAAAGCTGTGGTTTATGTTTGAATCCGTAACCGTATCAGCAGGAGGGGGAAATGCTGTGTGAGCCGCGTTTCTACCAGCTTCTACACCAAACGCTCTGTTGTCTTCTCAGGTTCTAATCCTTCATAGCAACGACCTGAAATACCTGCTGCCCAAAGGATGTGACATCAGCACTCTGAGCACTTTGAAGGTAAAACCCCAGCTTCCTGCAGCACAGCGTCCTCTGAGCGCTGTGTACAGTCAGGCATGCAGGACAGGAGCCCTTCATGCCTGAATGGATCCATTTCTATCAACGTCTTCTTCCTGGATGATCCTTCCTTTTTCCTTTCACAGTCATTATTTGAAGTCCTGCGTTAAATGATTCGATTTAAACGGGCGACAGATGGCGGGAAGTGGGTTAGGGATCAGGGGTCAGCGGCCCAGCATTCCCCCCTTATTGTTGTTAGTCTGAAGGAGAGACCCTCCTGAGGGATGCTAGAAAGCTCAACCAACCGCCGTGCAGCCGCGTCCGTAGGATGTTTCTTTGGTCTTCTTCTCATCAGTGGGTTTGAGGAAAAGGTTGCCTTTGTTCCATTTACAGCCTGTCCTCGCTCACAAACCTTTGCTTCCATCTTTGTTTGCTGCTGTAACACGAGCTGAATCCGCTGTCGTCCCGTCGGAAACGCCACACGTCCTGCCCTTCTGCCGACGGGCTCCAACCGTAAGAAAAGGGGCGGAGCTACAGGGGGGCAAGGGGAGCAGCTGCCCCCTCATCGAACAGTTCCGTTAGACAGATTAGGAAATCCTCAATAAAAGCTTCTTTAAGCAGGGCAAACGTATCAGGAGGCCTATTGGCAGGTGAAATCTCGCCGCACCGCCGTACACGAAAGCATGTTAGCCGTTAGCCGTCTGGCATTAGCCAAGCCTTTTGGAAAGCTCGTTAATAATCACTCGGTGGGTGTTCTGGCTTCCCACACGGCTGTTCTCTTTTGCCCCCTTCCTGCCCCCACATATATCCTGTTGGGCTGCAGACAGGAGCCTGAAACTTTCGGACGCTGGTTCTGGTAGGACAGGACAGAGCTCGCTGCAGGTTTGGTCAAAGCCTGACAGCAGGGTTAGCCGGCGGACCGGCAGGCTGTGGCGTGCAGGTACATCAGGGATCCGCCCCCATAGCTCCATGGCCTGTATGAAAGGGCGTGAAAGGAGGGAGGAGCTTGTGACCGTTCGGCGTGCAGTCATTCATCTGTTTCCTGTCTGCCTCCTCATTTGCATTCATGCTTCATGGATCTTGTTTCAAAGGTGTTGGATCTTCATGAAAACAAGCTAGCATCACTTCCTGAGGACATCGGGAAATTGGTCTCCCTGCAGGTAACTCCAGTCTCCGCCCCTCAGAAGACGGCGTGAATGCAGGCGACTCATCCCATCCTATCTGTGTTTTCAGATTCTAAACGTTGAGAAGAACCGGCTGAAGGTTCTGCCAGAGTCCATCGGAGATCTGCACCTTCTGCAAACGCTGAACCTGAAGGGTATGAGTGCCACAGTAGGTGTGGAGTGGGCGGTCCTGATAGAGTTCTGATGGGTTCTGGTGCTGCCGCCTCACAGGGAACTGCCTCGGCGAGCTGCCGTCCTCCGTGGGCTCGCTGAGAAGCCTGCGGACCCTGGATGTGAGCGACAACTGCATCACGGAGCTGCCCAGAGCGCTAGCATACATCCGCACCCTAGAGGTGGGCCCCCCTGCTTCCCACCGCTCAGAATGACCCACAGATGACTGACATGCGTTTGTCTGTGCGCCCGGACAGATCTTCTCTCTGGATGCTGCCGCCATGTCCTACCCGCCTGCATGCGTGTGCACAGAGGGAACCAAGAGCATTCAGAGCTTTCTGTGCGCCGGTACGTTCTGAACCCGATGTTAGGCTGAGTCCAGCAGTGGTGCCGTAGGTACAGAGGACTTCTGTCTCTGTTGAAGCTGCACAGCATCAGGACTTCATCAGGTTTATTGGTGATTTGCTTTCAAAAGCTGTTTATGATTTTCAGTACGTTTGACTGATTACTGTAGTCAGTCTAAAGGCCTTTTCTTCCACATCTGGAGGAAAACTTTGTTCTGGTTGGTTTATCCAGAGAAACTGGAGGGAATTACTTCATACCTTCCAGTTCATTATTTATCTCACCAGTTATTAATTATTGGTCGATCTCCACTAAAGGACTCTGAACTCATGCATCTCATCCAGTCGGCACAAAGCCCTCCATGGTTCAGTCATTTCTGTGAGACGTGTCCTTTTAAAATGACACGTTTCTGCTGGCGTGGGTCATACTAAAGCTAAACACACTTTGGAGCATTTATGGAGAGGCTTCTTTGAATCAAAACGTGCTTAATGCTCTTTAAGCGTTGACAGCTGTTCGTCTGGAACAGAGGGTAGTCTGGTTTGATCACTGGCAGCCAAACTGTCGTCCTGTTATTCTTAGAGTTGGGAGAGGAGTACTGCCCGCCATCCCAGTACCTCCTACCGGTGCTGGAGACCGACTGCAGTAAACAGAACTCTGACTGTGTGGATGACGGGGACGAAGCTTGGAAGGTACGGCCCACGACACAAACATAGCACAGCATTAAAGATCCAAGACGATAAAAAGACCGTTTTCTTTGGCCACAGCCATGGCAATGCAACTAATCGGGTCAAAAGGAAGGGGGACTTTTCATTTAAAAGTCTAAGAGAAGGAAAAGTGGGACCTGAAGGTAGAATTTACCCTGATGCTCTTGGATTTACCAGACAGCTAAAGGACGAGCAGACTCCTCATGCTGTGGGTTCGTGTCCCACTTTAGTCTTTCTTTATGATGATGGGGTTGTGGTCGATAGATCTGCACATGGAAAACCGTTCCAGACTCCATCAGCCTAATGGATCTGCCGGTTCTGTCCTGCCTCCTCCAATGCTTGCTGTGATGACAAACTATAGAGTGTGAAATTGGTATAGTCCACGTCTTTACTTGTGGAAGAAACCATGCCATTAAAGGGGGTTTGGCTCACAGGTGATATCCTCTCTGCCGTGCAGACGTTCATCGTAGCTCCCTGTAGTTAAAGGGCTCCTGCTCTGCCGGTTTATTCAGTCAAAGCTCCACAACGAGCATTTAAAGGAATGTGACGGAGAAACAAGGCCTCTGATGTGATCAGGGGTCCAAACCACTTGTAGTAGACCGGTGCATTTTGACCTGCTAATTAAATGCACATTATGCTTGGGTTTAACTGTTGGAAATCTGATTCACCTTTTTCTTTTTCTGCTGCAGAACAAGTTCAGTGAATATGAGAAGAGAAAGGTCAGTGACCCCGACATTCACACGTCTGCATCCTTTATGCTGCAGAGAATCTGCTCTCAGGTTCAGTTCATGTCCAGAGTTCATCTCTGGAAAACAGCCCTGCCTCTGTCTGCATGACTGAACTTTGATTTAAGCTGCTGAACTGAACACTAGGGCAGCAGTCATGGATGATCCATCAGTCATCCATCCATCATCCATCCTTCATCCATCCGTCATCCATCCATCATCCATCCGTCATCCATCCATCCATCTTCCATCCATGATCCATCCATCATCCATCCTTCATCCATCCATGATCCATCCATGATCCATCCATCATCCATGCATGATCCATCCATCCATGATCCATCCATCATCCATCCATCATCCATCCATGATCCATCCATCATCCATCCATCATCCATCCATGATCCATCCATGATCCATCCATCATCCATCCATGATCCATCCATCCATGATCCATCCATCATCCATCCATCATCCATCCATGATCCATCCTTCATCCATCCGTCATCCATCCATCATCCATCCGTCATCCATCCATGATCCATCCATCATCCATCCATGATCCATCCATGATCCATCCATCATCCATCCATGATCCATCCATGATCCATCCATCATCCATCCATCATCCATCCATGATCCATCCATCCATGATCCATCCATCATCCATCCATCATCCATCCATGATCCATCCATGATCCATCCATCATCCATCCATCATCCATCCATCATCCATCCATGATCCATCCGTCATCCATCCATCATCCATCTATCATCCATCCATGATCCATCCGTCATCATGATCCATCTGTCATCCATCTGCCATCCATCCATCATCCATCCGTCATCCATCCGTCATCCATCTGTCATCCATCTGTCATCCATCCGTCCATCATCCATCCATCATCCATCCATCATCCATCCATCATCCATCAATGATCCATCAATGATCCATCCATGATCCATCCATGATCCATCCATCATCCATCCATCATCCATCCGTCATCCATCCGTCATCCATCCGTCATCCATCCATCATCCATCCATGATCCATCCATGATCCATCCATCATCCATCCATGATCCATCCATGATCCATCCATCATCCATCCATCATCCATCCATCATTCATCCATGATCCATCCATCATCCATCCATCATCCATCAATCATCCATCCATGATCTATCCATCATCCATCCATCATCCATCCATGATCCATCCATCATCCATCAGTCATCCATCCATCATCCATCCATGATCCATCCCTCATCATGATCCATCAGTCATCCATCCATCATCCATCCATCATCCATCCATCATCCATCCATCATCCATCCATGATCCATCCATCATCCATCCATGATCCATCCATCATCCATCCATCATCCATCCATCATCCATCCATGATCCATCCATCATCCATCCATCATCCATCCATGATCCATCCGTCATCATGATCCATCAGTCATCCATCCATCATCCATCCATGATCCATCCGTCATCATGATCCATCAGTCATCCATCCATCATCCATCCATCATCTATCCATCATCCATTCGTCATCCATCCATCCATCATCCATCCCTCATCCATCCGTCATCCATCCGTCATCCATCCATCATCCATCTATCATCCATCCATGATCCATCCGTCATCATGATCCATCTGTCATCCATCTGCCATCCATCCATCATCCATCCGTCATCCATCCATCATCCATCCATCATCCATCCGTCATCCATCCGTCATCCATCTGTCATCCATCCATCCATCATCCATCCATCATCCATACATCATCCATACATCATCCATCCATCATCCATCCGTCATCATGATCCATCTGTCATCCATCTGCCATCCATCCATCCGTCATCCATCCGTCATCCATCCATCATCCATCCATCCATCATCCATCTGTCTTCCATCTGTCATCCATCCATCATCCTTCCGTCATCTATCCATGTCCCATCCATCATCCATCCATCATCCATCCGTCATCCATCCATCATCCTAAACCATCTGTCATCCATACGTCATCCATCCATCATCATGATCCATCCGTCATCCATCCATCATCATGATCCATCCGTCATCATGATCCATCTGCCATCCATCAGTCATCCATCCATCATCCATCCATCATCCATCCGTCATCATGATCCATCAGTCATCCATCCATCATCCATCCATGATCCATCCATCCATCCATCCATCCGTCATCCATCCATCATCCATCCATGATCCATCCGTCATCATGATCCATCCATCATCCATCCATCATCCATCCATGATCCATCCATCATCCATCCATGATCCATCCATGATCCATCCATCATCCATCCATCCATCCGTCATCCATCCATCATCCATCCATGATCCATCCGTCATCATCATCCATCCATCATCCATCCATGATCCATCCATGATCCATCCATCATCCATCCATCATCCATCCATGATCCATCCATCATCCATCCATCATCCATCCATGATCCATCCATGATCCATCCATCCATGATCCATCCATCATCCATCCATCCATCATCCATCCATCATCCATCCATCATCCATCCATCATCCATCCATCATCCATTCATCATCCATCCATCATCCATCCATCATCCATCCATCCATCATCCATCCATGATCCATCCATCATCCATCCATCATCCATCCATGATCCATCCGTCATCATGATCCATCAGTCATCCATCCATCATCCATCCATCATCCATCCATGATCCATCCATCATCATGATCCATCAGTCATCCATCCATCATCCATCCATCATCTATCCATCATCCATTCGTCATCCATCCATCATCCATCTATCATCCATCCATGATCCATCTATCATCATGATCCATCTGTCATCCATCTGCCATCCATCCATCATCCATCTGTCATCCATCCATCATCAATCCATCATCCATCCGTCATCTATCCGTCATCCATCCGTCATCCATCTGTCATCCATCCATCATCCATCCATCATCCATCCATCATCCATCCATCATCCATCCATGATCCATCTGTCATCCATCTGCCATCCATCCATCATCCATCCGTCATCCATCCATCATCCATCCATCATCCATCCGTCATCCATCTGTCATCCATCCATCATCCATCCGTCATCTATCCATGTCCCATCCATCATCCATCCATCATCCATTCATCATCCATCCGTCATCCATCCATCATCCTAAACCATCTGTCATCCATACGTCATCCATCCATCATCCATCCATGATCCATCCATCATCATGATCCATCCGTCATCCATCCATCATCATGATCCATCCGTCATCATGATCCATCTGCCATCCATCTGCCATCCATCCATCATCCATCTGTCATCCAACCATCATCTATCCATTATACATCCGTCATCCCTCCATGTCCCATCCATCATCCATCCATCATCCATCCATCATCCTAAACCATCTGTCATCCATACGTCATCCATCCATCTTCCATCCATGATCCATCCATCATCATTATCCATCTGTCATCCATCCATCATCCATCCGTCATCCATCCTTCATCCATCCATCATCCATCCATGTCCCATCCATTATCCATCCATTATCCATCCATCATCCATCCATCATCCATCCGTCATCCATCTGTCATCCATCCATCATCCATCCATCATCCATCCGTCATCCATCCGTCCTCCATCTGTCATCCATCCATCATCCATCCTTCATCCATCCCTCATCCATCCCTCATCCATCCATGATCCATCTGTCCTCCATCTGTCATCCATCCATCATCCATCCATGATTCATCCATGATTCATTCATCATCCACAGGATGTCTTGCCACGGTTTGGCACACGTGTACCGCGGGTCACCCCTCCCCTCTCCGTGCGCATCCTTTCAATCAATGTTCCCTTAGGTATTCCCAAGCGCGTCAAATTCAGCTTTTCCGTCAAAGTTGCTATTTGACCTTTGTTCAAAAGTGTGTTGACTTAAAGCTGCCGCCGAGTGTGGGAGGAGCTTCCTTCAAAGGTTTTCCTCGACGTAGGACGCAGATGATCAGAGACCAGGTTGATTTATTCAGAGGAACTGTACAAAAACGGCGATGAGCAGTGCACGTGTCCATGAAATCCTTCTGAGATCATTAATGAAATCGTTTCGAGAATTCCGGCGAGGAGTGGCGGTCCGTCTGGAACCAGTGGGAGGGGCTTAATAGCAGCAGGGAACACAGTGAAGGAATAGAAAGTAGTAAATATTCTGACATCTTCTGATTCTCTGACTTAGGGTTAGAGTCTTAATGCATTTTGTATATCTGAGCATTTTGAGTATTTCTTTTTATTAATAGGAACATTTTGAGTTCATTAACGTTTTGTTTTTATAAATTGGCCTTACTGAGCAAATGTTTGGATGTGAAATGTATTTATTTGTACTTACATATATATATTTTGAAGTACTCAAAGATAAAAAAAAAGAATTGTCTGCTTTTATTTAGTTGTTTTCCTTTTAACTGATCTGAAGAATGATCCGAACTGTGACTCTGAACCCGTGACGCGGTCATCCGTTGCACCCTCCTCGTTCACCTGGACGCCATGGAGACGAGCTGTTTGAGTGGTCATCAGGGATCGAGCAGACTTTGACACAAGGCAGCGGGGATCACCATCTTCTTTGTTTTTTCTGGATCCTACCTCCTGATCTGTTTTGTTTCAGAACTGTGGGTCTTATGACTCTCAGCTCAAACCAATCTGCCCGTTATTCTCTGACCTCTGACCTCAAACCTGTGTTTTTCCCAGTGTTGTGCTAATTTTTTCTGGTTTTTAACTTTTTCGGTGTTCCTCAGTGAAGTTTGTGGTTAAATCTTTGTTGTTTGTGTAGCACAGTTATTGTCAAACGTTATAAAACACTCAGAGATGGTACAGCCTGCTACTGTCTGGAGCAATAACGGCTGCATAAACGGCCTCATGGGTGACCTTTTAGAGGTCAGCAGGAACGCCTGCAGCATGGATTTGCTGTCTAGGAACGCTTTCCTCTCAGTTTACCAGCACCTGTCTCTCTCTGGATCTTCTAGGAGAAGAAGCAGCAGGAAAAACTGGCGTTTGAGCGCCACCTGCAGCAGAAGCAACAGGAGCACACTCAGCTGCTCCTCATGAACGACTCTCACAGGAAAAACATCCTGAACTCCGTCCGGAAGGTAGGGCTCGCCTCCGTGTTTCTGTCCTTTTTAGGCAGGCTGGATGGGTCAGGTCAACCATCGTCTGATAAGAACTTAGCTGCAAAAACCTCTCAAACAAAGACAACCTGTGTGTAGGACCTAAAACACACAGACACTCTCACTGTGGCCTGAAAAGCTTTTTTCTTCTCCCTACTGTCACTCTGATTCCATCACAAGATTCATGATTCAAGATACTTGTGATCAGTATCGGACACAATGGAATTTTTCTAAAGATCTTCTGGATAATCAAACACATAACAATAGGCTACAGGGACGAGGTTGGGGAGAATTGTTTGGGGGTTTGTCCATGGCTGTGGGTGCCGAACGCTGCCCTGCAGGAGGCGCTGTGGCTTGAACAGCTCTGGAGAGGAAGATGGTCCTCAGTCTGCTTGTTTTACACCTGATGCTCCTGAACCTTCTTCCTGATGGTAACGGGATAAAAGGGCCGTTGTCCGGGTGGGAACGTCTCTAGCCAAACACCGAGCCCTTCTCCAGGTCCAGTAGTCGACGTCCCGCTCCCCCCTGTACCGTCTCACCACCTGGGCCAGGGCGCTTCTGTTGTGGAGGTTCTGTACCACACTGTCAAGCTGAGCCACAAGGAGCTCTCAGGAGACGGTCCCATCTGCTAGAGGAGCCTTTTCTACCAGGTGTGAGGCATTCACTGCCCATGAAAGGTCAGAGGACATGTGGATCTCCACACGCATGTTCAGTCCTCCTGCTGTAACCCATCATGACCTCCTTTGTGTTGTCAGTGGTCGGGACATGATGGTTTCTGGAACAGGTTCTGGACCTGAGACCCACTATGGTGGTGTCGTCTGCAAACTTAATGACCATGTAATTGGATGAATGGCAGTGCAGTCATGGGTAAACCATGTGAACAGAGGGGGCTTAGCACACAGCCCTGTGGGATACCTGTGTTGAGGGTCATGGGGCAGATGTGGATTGCCCTGAGCTCCTCACCTGGAGGCTGTTGGGGAGGAAGTCCCTGATCCAGGAGCAGAGCTGTGTTGGCAAACCCAGGCTGTGGAGCTTCAGCGGGTTCGGTGGGACGGTATTAAATGCTGAGACATCAGACACGTGGGGCCACAATGGTCACAGCTGGATTTCAGGAAGTAGGCATGGCCTCATGTGGTCTGGCAAGCAATAACCTCTGACCCAAACCTCTGGGTCAGAGGTCCCACGTCTGGGACCAGCTGAAGCAGAGACTGGATGATCGGGTCCCCAAGTGACCTGGCAAATAGTGGGAATATCCGTTACTGACGGATTCCATGTTTGGTGTTTGAGGCGATCTGTTGGACCTTCAGGGGAAAAATGTCAAACTGATGAAAATGTCGCTTCTTCTTGTTCGTTATTAGTAACATCAAGAGGAACTTTGACATTTTCATCAAATTCAGACCATCTTCTTCCCTTCTTTCCTTTTCCGTCCAACACCAAAGAATTTCAAAAATAATTGAAATGAATAAAGTTTGTCCTCGATTCCAAAAGGGGTTTATTCAGACATTCCTCTGGTTTGTCTGAAGATTCATAACCCCTGTTGTTAAAGTAAAATATGTCCAACACAAGAGGCCTTCAGCTCTCATCTGTCTGCCCAGCTGTTGGACAGGACAAGTTAAAAAAAATAGGACAATCTGTCGGTAAATGATTGTGAGTGGAGCGAATGTGCAGGGGGGGGTCTCTAGCGTTCTATCTGCTCAGTCTAACCTGGTTCTACTCGGTGGAATCTCAGCAACAGGAGCGGGAGGAACTGGGCTTCAACGAGCAGCAGAGGGCTCAGGAGGCGGAGAGGCTGGCGCTGCTGGAGAAGGTGCGGCAGGCGGAAGACACCATCAGCGGTCGCATCGGCACGCTGCTGATGGACAACGGCAGGTAGCAGCTGAGGAGACGCAGTGCTGGTGACTGTTTTTACTGCTGCTCATTCACCGGATGATTCCTTGGGTCTGTGCAGGCAGGAGACAAACGCAAAGTTTCTCCAAGACATGGAGGAAGAGCGGTGAGTGATGCTTCAGGACAGGCAGCACATTCACCAGACGGCGGCTCATCGTCAGTTCACATCAAGGTGTCATCTGCAGACATTTAGCTTTAAACATGCAGTCTTATTTTCCTTCATGGGACAATCCTGTACATGTATGTCTGCTGGGTTCTGTGCTCGACGTCCCAATTTATCCTCCACGTTTGGAGAAAACGAGCCGACTGAAGACCAACGTGTGAAACGTGCAGCTCTTTCTGTTCTGCATACCTGCACCATGAAGGTGATGGAGACAGCTGTTCAGACTGAGCGGCTGGACTCTTCACACACAGACACGCGTGCAGGTCGGTACTGCGTGGGCAATAGGGGGGGGCGATGGTCAAGCACATATGATTGAGTGGCTGTTGAACGGCAGCGCTACACCTTCATCCTGTACAGAAGGGACATAACAGGGCTTTTGTACTGTGTCTTCCTCGTAACGCGAGTGTCTCCAGCTGTCTGTCAGCATGTCAGCTGCAGGCTTGTGACCTCCTCTGTGCAGGATTTACATGGAGCAGCTGACGGCCATCACGCAGCAGGAGGCCAGTTCACTGCGGGAGAGGGAGGTTGCAGGTACGACGCTCAGAGCTCATTCAGCTGGACCTTCATACCTCAGAGAGCAGGTTTTAGAGCAACACTCAGAAATGTGTGAGGGGGTCAAAATACCATTTTAGGGTTGATTTTAGTGAGGAAGGAACATTATACAACACCTAAAAGCACCAAAGGTCGATCCTGCACGATATAGACTCTTTACATGATTATCTGCAGGACTTTTTGAAAGTCTTTACTGTTTCTTATTCTGCCGTTTATCAACGACAGCTGAAGGAAAGTAACAGTCCAGAGGACGTGCATAAAAGCATGTCAAGAATTTGGGAATGCATTGATTTATGAGTAGTTCCTTTGTTTTCTCTGCTGACGCTGCGTTTTCAGCTGCCATGCAGAAGATGCTGTCGGACAGCTGTGCCATGAGCGTCCTGCAGGAGGCCAGTGACCATCGCAGACAGAGTCTGGTGTCTGAAGCCTGCAGAAGGTCAAACATGCACGTTTACTCGCACGGATCAGCAGACCAGAGCACTGTAGCTCTCGTATGTAGTAAACAGAGATCCTCTCTGCCACGCTTTTCCAGTTTGGAGACTTTGGACAAGAAGTTTGACAAGATGCTCTCTCTCCAAGTTTTGGACAAATCTAAAGCCATTGCTGAGATCTTACAGGAGGTACGGGGTCCAGACATGGCACTGATGGTGGAGAACTGAGAGCTGAAGTGACGCTGCATGTGGTCTGCACAGGAGGAGATGCAGAAGGCGGCTTTCCAGGCCCTGCAGCTGCAGAGGGACGCCGTCCACTCATACATCCGCAGTCAGGTTTGTGCCCATAGGGTGACCGTTCTAAAGCAGCTGCACCCGAACACGTCTGTCTTAAAGGTGAAAGGACATTCAAAGGCAACTTTTGCTCATTTTTATTATGTTCCTCAGCTCTTGCTAATAGAGCAGCTTCCTGAAGTCATTCCTAAATCATTCCAGCGTAACAGTGGAGTCAGGAGGCTGCAGCCATCTCATCCGCTCATCAGCCTGACTTTGTGTTGAGCAGCATGTCCCCTCTCCCAGCCGGCTTCATTCTGCCCTCTCACTTTTCCCAGATCAAGCTTATAGAAGGTGAATTAATGCAGCTGACTAAACTGGAGATTAAAAGACGCACTCTGGATTCTGAGAACTTGGAGGTGGGTGTTGCTGCTGACTTCGTTTGCCGTCCACATGCACCTGATTTCTTTTTTTGCCTTGTAATGTTGAGAATGAGGTCTTTGCTCCGTGTCATCCTCCATGGAAGCCGTTTGTCTTTGTCGGTGGAGTCTGAGCAGGAGGCTCTGATGAGGGGTTTCTTTGTGCAGGAGGTCCTGGTGGAGGAGCGGGCCGCCCTCAGCGACCTGCTGCAGCAGCTGATGAAGCAGAGGAGCCAGAGAGAGCAGGAGCTGCAGCAGGTGTTGGTGAGAACCCGCTCATGACCGGGCCATGCATGAGGCTGGCTGTCTGCTGTGTGGGGACACTGTCTGAACCCAGAGGCTGCTGAGTCCAGAGGATGGAGGCTTTGACGATGGTGGACGTTTAGTCCATCCAGAGCTGCTGACGTTTGGGGACGGAAAATGTCCTGGGCGGCTTTGGACACAGTCTGGACATTATTGATACAAAGAAGAAGAAATGCAAAGTCCACCTATTAGGATGAAGTCTTTACTCCAACTTCTGATTCTGATGAAGTGGAATATCAGATAATCGGAGCTTTTCTTGATTTACATAACAGTTCCTCTCCGGTCACCTTTTGATCTATTTTCAAAGCGTCTTTTCATGATGATGCTGATGGGAAAATCCAAAACCCTGTGGCGTTTTCCAGGACATCGTTTCTGCAGAGCGCCAGAAATTCACCTCTGAGTTTTGGGCGGGACCGTTGCCTCGAAGCAACCCAGGCCCCCCTTCCCGACATCTTTCTGTTTCCATGCTTCAGCTAGCTTACAGCCCCTCACACCCCCAAGCTAACGTTAGCGGTGAAACAAAAACAACAGCAGGATCTGATCCATCGTCCAGTTCTGATCCAGATTCCAGCTCAGACCAGGAAAACAAAGACGATCATGGATCTGTTGGTCTGCAGGTGGATGATCAGAAAGGGGTGGAGCTTGGAGACTTTGACCCCGCCCACTGTAGTTTATACATTATTACTACAAGATTTTTCAAGGGGAATTTTCTTTCTGCTCCTGAGTGACCTCGACTTGAATAAAGAAATCCTCCTTAATCGGAATCGTTTACACACGTCTCCATCATGTTAACAACAGTAAAAACGGTCTTTTCATAGAAGCTTTATTGAATAAAAATAATGAAATGACATTTCAAATGGTTGCTGTCAAATACCTAATATTTATTTTAGGATCAGTCCAATATTAACAGTTTTAGTTCCATTCTGTGTTTTGATACCATGGTCCAGGGATTACTCGATTCTGATTGGCTGCAGGGTGTCCATCAATAAGTGATAATAGACACCTGAAAAAGAAGCTGATTTTTTATGGAAGCCTAAGTAAAAGGCTCAGTTAAAGACTTCCTAAAAAGAATGGAAGAAAACAAAACGCTAAAGCTGAAAGTTTTGGGATAAAGTTAGAGACTCACTCTGATGAAAAAGGTGTTTTAGTGTTTTTAACATGTTCTTGTAATATAAAAATATAAAAACAAAATTCAGATTAAATTGCATTTCTGAGTATTTCTCTATTCAGATCCACGTGAATCAGGAGCAGATGGAAAAATCTTGTAGTACGTACAAACCATTATAGGCTGGGGGCCAAGGTCTCCAAGCCCCGCCCCTTTCTGACCATCCACCTACAGACCAACAGATCCATGAACGTCTTTGTTTTCCTGGTCTGAGCTGGAATCTGGATCAGAACTGGACGGATGGATGGATCTGATGTTGCTGCTGTTTTTGTTGCACCGCTAATGTCAGGTTGGGGGTGTGGGGGGCAGTTAGCTAGTTGAACAGCATGTAATCAGTGGCCCCGCCCACAACTCAGAGGGGAATGTCTGATGAACTCCTGCCGCTCTGCAGAAACTAGGTCGTAGAAAAGCACACAGGTTTTTGGATTTAAGCTAAAAGCTCATCATCATCAATTAAAGAACGACTTGACAATAGATCAGAAGATGAAAGGAAAATCCACTTGGTCTGCCATTCTCCACTTCCTGTTTAGTATTTATGTGAGAACTGATTTGGGGTCTCCAGGTGGAGATGGAGCTGAAGTCCGAGTCCAACCAGCAGAACTATTGGATGATCCAGTACCAGAGGCTGCTGGATGCCAAGCCGCTGTCCCTTCGCATGCAGGTACAGGGGAAGCTGCTGGGACAGTGGGACGACCTCGGTTGACGGTTCTAAACCCCAGCTTTCCATGCAGGAAGCAGGGGTGGAGAGAGAGTTGGTTCACTTGCTGTGCAGACTGTCCGCTCAGCACTATCTACCTATTGTGGCCCATCACCGCCTGACCGCGGAGGCGCTGAGGAACATGAAGGCCTCTGACCTGAAGAAGGTCAGTGTCAAAACATTTCTGACAATCGGAGCCGTCTGTGTCGCCATCAGTCAGGTTCCATGTCAATACTGACACTCAGAGAAAAGCTGGACCCTGAGTTGACTGTAAAAACTGCAATCAGCTGAAAGCTTGATTGGCATGTTTGTTTTGTAGTTGGGGATCCATGAAACAGGAATTCAAAAAGCTCTTCTCACCTGGGCCCTGGGTCACCAGCCTGCAGGTACGCTTGATTCCCCTCACAGGTAAACATTCATGAATCCACAGGGACTCCTCCTGTTCTACAAGCATAAAGCACAAAGAAGGAAGACGATGAAGGAAGACTGCAGAGAGAAACGCCCCAGAGACGAGCAGAGGCTCTGAACGTCCAGATTCAGTCACGTGTTCGTGAAATCGCTGACACAGCCGTGTTTGGCATGTGTGCGTCAGCAAACCCCAGTACAACAAGTTCTGACAAGTACAATGCCATCCATCCATCATCCATCCATCCATCATCCATCCATCCATCATCCATCCATCCATCCATCCATCCATCCATCCATCCATCCATCCATCCATCATCCATCATCCATGCTTCCATCCATCCATCCATCCTCCATCATCCATCCATCCATCCATCATCCATCCATCCATCCATCATCCATCCATCCATCCATCATCCATCCATCCATCCATCCATCCATCATCCATCCATCATCCATCCATCCATCCATCCATCCATCCATCCGTCATCCATCCATCCATGCTTCCATCCATCCATCCATCCTCCATCATCCATCCATCCATCCATCATCCATCCATCCATCATCCATCCATCCATCCATCATCCATCCATCATCCATCCATCCATCATCCATCCATCATCCATCCATCCATCATCCATCCATCATCCATCCATCATCCATCCATCCATCCATCCATCCTCCATCATCCATCATCCATCCATCCTCCATCATCCATCCATCCATCCATCCATCATCCATCCATCCATCCATCATCCATCCATCCATCATCCATCCATCATCCATCCATCATCCATCCATCCATCATCCATCCATCATCCATCCATCCATCATCCATCCATCCATCATCCATCCATCATCCATCCATCCATCCATCATGCATCCACCATCCATCCATCCATCCATCCATCCATCCATCCATCCATCTATCATCCATCCATCCATCATCCATCCATCCATGCTTCCATCCATCCATCCATCATCCATCATCCATCCATCCATCATCCATCCATCATCCATCCTCCATCCATCATCCATCATCCATCCATCCATCCATCCATCCTCCATCCATCCATCCATCCATCATCCATCCATCATCCATCCATCCATCCATCCATCATCCATCCATCATCCATCCATCCATCATCCATCCATCCATCATCCATCCATCATCCATCCACCATCCATCCATCATCCATCCATCCATCCATCCATCATCCATCCATCCATGCTTCCATCCATCCATCCATCATCCATCCATCCATCCATCCATCCATCACCCATCCATCACCCATCCATCCATCCATCCATCATCCATCCATCCATCCATCATCCATCCATCCATGCTTCCATCCATCCATCATCCATCCATCCATCCATCCATCATCCATCCATCCATCCATCATCCATCCATCCATCATCCACCCATCCATCCATCCATCATCCATCCATCCATCATCTATCCATCCATCAATGCTTCCATCCATCCATCCATCCATCCATCATCCATCCATCCATCATCCATCCATCCATCCATCATCCATCCATCCATCCATCCATCACCCATCCATCTATCCATCCATTCATCATCCATCTATCCATCCATCCATCATCCATCCATCCATCATCTATCCATCCATCCATCATCCATCCATCCATCATCCATCCATCCATCCATCATCCATCCATCATCCATCCATCCATCATCCCCATCATCCACCATCCATCCATCCCATCATCCATCATCCATCCATCCATCCCCATCATCCACCCATCCATCCATCCATCATCCATCCATCCATCATCTATCCATCCATCAATGCTTCCATCCATCCATCCATCCATCCATCATCCATCCATCCATCATCCATCCATCCATCCATCATCCATCCATCCATCCATCCATCCATCACCCATCCATCTATCCATCCATTCATCATCCATCTATCCATCCATCCATCATCCATCCATCCATCATCTATCCATCCATCCATCATCCATCCATCCATCATCCATCCATCCATACATCATCCACCCATCCATCCATCATCCACCCATCCATCCATCATCCATCCATCCATCATCCATCTATCCATCCATCATCCATCCATCCATGCTTCCATCCATCCATCCATCCATCATCCATCCATCCATCATCCATCCATCCATCCATCCATCCATCCATCCATCCATCCATCCATCCATCATCCATCCATCCATCCATCCATCCATCCATACCTAGGGGTAATGTAGATGTTTTTGGACTGTGGGAAGGAGCTGTCGTTCTTGGAGATGCATGGGGAGAACATGTTCAGTCCAGACAGAAAGGTTCCAGCTGGGATTTGAACCATGGCTTCATTGCAATCAGGCGAGAGCACAAACCACTGTGCCTCCAGTACAATGCCTGATGTTTGTATTGTACTACAGTACAATAGTTTAAAAATGTGTATATTTGTTGGACAGCTGGACAAAAGATGATAGTTCACCTTGTAGGGCCCTAAAGGGCATAGGTCATTCGAGCCAAGCTGGTTCTTAAGCTCTGTAGTTCATCCACTTGGTCAACTGCAGGTGAAGATGAAGGTCTAGTCCCTCATCACTGTGCTGCTCGCTCTGACATAAACGGCCCCGCTGGTGTGTTATGTGATAGAGAATCAGGATCTAGATCAGAACAGTCTGTCTTTCTATGCTTTTGTCCAAATCGTCTTCCACCATAACATGTAGAGTAGCAGAACTTAGCTTTTCATCTGCTAATTCTTAGAAAACCAAGATGTTTGACTTAATTCTAAGAGTGTTCCTCCTGGCTGACCTTCTGCTGCCCCTGCAGGAGCCGGTAAGCCTGCCCGAAAGGACGACAGCAACGAGGCGGGGCCCTCAGCTCCGCCCCCACCATCCCCACCTGTCCCACAAAGCAGCTCAGCCATGCAGACCCCAAGCCCACCGTGCAGCCCAGGGACCCCCGTCACTCCCTCTGGCCCACCTCTGTTGGAGGGACCAGGGAGTTCGGAGTGCGTGGTCTGCATGGAGACCGGGGTAAGCCAGATTTCCACATAAACCTAGAACCAAACCAATCAGAACAAGCTAAAGTATCCTTTGCTCAATTTGGTCATCAGCTGATAGTGTTTTTAAAGGGACTGAAGGCCCAAGAGGGCTGAGGAGTTAGTCTGGAGTGTTGTTTAGTGTGCAGATCAAAGTTTAGACATTACTGTCATCGTTGTGCGTCTGCACTCTGAGGCGCCTCACACTCTTCTGTCTGTTCTCTGCAGTCTAAGGTCATCTTCCTGCCATGCGGTCATGTGTGCTGCTGTCAGGTCTGCAGCGATGCTGTGCAGAACTGTCCTCTGTGCCGCAGCAACATATCCCAGCGGATTCGCCTCTACCACACCTAGAAGCAGCTCCTGCTGCCCTTTGACCCCAACTGCTCTTGTATGCATGACCTTAAGGCTGCTGTTGTATAAGGATACTATCAGGAGGAATCCTCTCTTAATAGGTTTTTTCCCCACATCTGTGTCTTGTACTGTTTGTATTTGAACATTATTTTAAAAATCTTGTATTTTAATGTTATTGTATATTGATCACAAAGTGAATTATGTAATTCCCTGGTTGAAGAGCGGCTCGTCTGAGGAGACCTCCACCAAAGATTTGTGCCTTTGACTGTTTTCACGTCTGTCTGGTATTTCAAACAAAGCCTACTGTCTAGAATTCATGTAAATTTGCTAAAAACGCTCGATAACTCTCTTTTCATGCGAGGAGCAAGATTTCTGCCTGCAAGGTGAGAAGTAAAACGCGTATTAAAGTACTTCACTACCTTCTTAGAAACCCCAAAGTGCTATCCAGTCACATTCACCCCCCCCCCCACGTACACATCCCCACGCTGATGGCGGCTCCGCTGCTAAACACTGGCGCCAACCTTCCACCAGGAGAAAATCGGTTCGGGGTCTTCCCCAAGGACACTCTGACACATGGGTGGGAATCAAACCTGTGATCTTCCAATCAGTGGTGGCCCGCTCTACCTCTGCACTTTCTGTTCTGCTGAAAGCTTTTGTCAGATTTCTCAAGGCTTGGCTTAAAGCGTATTTCCAGTAGAGTTCAGACTAAGGCTGAGGGTCTGTAGTCTGTCTGTACTGCAGCATGTTGTATCTAGAACACTAATGCAGGTTGATGTTCGTTCTGTTGTAACTCGTGTTACTGCTCTGTTTTCAGCCGGTAAGGTTAACCATCATAAAAACTAAAACCATGACTCTGTGTGTGTGGGGGGGGGGGGGGTCTAAGTCCCGGCCGATTCAGAAAAACAGGTTTTATTTGCTGAGAGCTCTTTGATTCAGCAAACTGATCCAGTTTATCCCTCGTGCTATCCTAGGCACGTTAACGTTGAGAGTGGGGTCATCTAGACCCACTAGACAGTGGGGTCATCTAGACCCACTAGACAGTGGGGTCATCTAGACCCACTAGACAGAGCTCTGAACATTTGTTCTTCAATGATTTGTGATCTTCACTGGTGTCCATGGATTACATGAAATCCTCTCCACCTTTATCCACCTTTGTCATGGTAGGAGAACACGTCAATGGAAGGGGGGGGGGGGGGGTCATAGGATAGAACAAGGGTTAACACCCAGCAGATGTCGCTGTTTCTAACATGATCCGAGCCGAGACGCCATCCCAGGGTCAAAGATGGTCAGAGCTTCACGAAGCGCTAGTTTGGCCGTCGCTACCAGACCGTCCTGATGATCGTCTGAAAGGATCGCTGGAAACGTGTCGCACTGAAGTAAAACTCCGCCCATCCATCCATCATTCTATCATCCATCATTCTATCATCCTTCCATTCATTTTAATATTGGTTACACATCCTACTGTCACCAACATATCTGACATCTGCACTTTCTGATCTCCTGCAGCGTCGACGTCTGCGGCGCTGCAGAGACTGAAGGTCAACGTGGGGAACAGGGTTTCTGTAGTAACAGTGAAGCGGTTTTTCCCTGGTCGTTAGGTCATGGGATCACATTCTTGTGCAGCGCAGGACGCGTCATCTACATCACACGATGCATTTGTTCACTAATGTCGACACAAATGCTCGCTGTTGTGAAAATATTTCTCTGAGGCTGGAATAATGAGAATCAAACATTTACATTTCTATTCAGTTTGTGGGATTTAAAAATGATTTAGTGCAAACGTTTCCAGAAACGGAGATTTCTTCAACAGTCAGTCGATCCACTTTTAGATCAACTTCCTGTGTAAACGCATCTGACGCCTTCTGTAGCTGATAAAATCTGCAAAGATGGATTAGAAAATAGAAAAAGCTGAAAAACAAGAATATTCCTGTGGGAACAAATGTTCCAAAATACCAAAGTAGAACATTCGATAGCAGGAAGAAGGATTTGCATTTCATTCATTCATTCATTTTCTATTCCGTTTGTCCCTTTCGGGGTCACAGGGCTGCTGGAGCCTATCCCAGCTACTTGTGGGCGAAGACAGGGGACAACCTGGACAGGTCGCCAGTCTGTCTCAGAGAAGAGTGTCCACAGTCACACATCCATTCACTCTCACACCTATGGTCAATTTAGAGTTACCAATTAACCTATGAAGCATGTTTTTGGACGGTGGGAGGAAGCCAGAGACCCCCACGCATACACGGGGAGAACATGCTAACTCCACACAGAAAGGCCCCCCATTGATGTTCAACAGCTGATCAACGGATCCAGACTGGGAGGAGGGGAGGACTGTCCTCCAATTTCCGGAGTGCCCCCTTTTTTCTGACCCACACTACAGGAGCTGAGTGTGGGGCCGTCATCCCCCCTCTGCTGAGTGGCTCATCAAGTCCCCCATCTACCTTTTTGCAAAGGGGTTTAGGTGCAGACTCATGAGTCTGGGCCACAGGTCACTGGGGGGGGGGTTTGCATTCTGAACTCAACTTTGCTCAAACATTGGGGAGCAACATTTACATTGAATATGGCGTATAAATGCACAGCACTTCACAGTCACAGACCCACCCCCCCATAAACACATTCACACTGCTGTCAAACTCTGACACCAACCTAACCGCAGGGTTAAACCATTCATTTACCAGTCCAACTACAACCGGCCTACCTCTGCACCACAGCCGCCTGCACTTAATGCAACTCTGCAACTAATTTAAATAAGAGTCAACAGAACTTAAATCATAGTCCAAATGACCCTCGTCTACAAAGGAGGCAAACATCTGACACAAAAGGCTGCATCTGATTGGTCAAATGCATTTGGGATTGATTGGATTTGCTAAAAACCTCCAGCTGCCATAAGATTTTTTAACACATTTAAAGTTACCATTGACTGTGATTTTTGCCGTCTTCTGCGATATGCGTATTCCAGCTTGATATCACGATAACGATAAAAGCTGGACCGCCCTGGGGTCAAAGGTGGTCTTCCTCCTTGTGTTCTGGCAATGTGAGGGGAGCCACTAGAACTCAGGATGCAGAACGTGGGAGGGGTTCTGGAGGGTCCTGTGGGCTTCCTCTGTTTGCTGATCGCATGAAGGGGTCTGATTGGCTGCTGGGTGACTTTTGAGCAGACGTGGGACGGTTTTACTTTTCCAGGGACGGTGGAACGGGCTCAGAGGGTCTCTCTTGGGTTTCTCAGGTGTCGTCTCTGAAAGCACCTTGTTAGAACGGCCTCAGCGTTGGAGGAGAACCTCAGCGGGTCAAAGATGGCTCCCAGGTTCCTGTGCTCCTTCACCTCCATGATGGATGGCGGGGGCCGTCTGTGTCTGGGGGAGAAGGTCACCACCGTCCCTTTTGTTCATGTTGAGCTCGGGGTGGGCGTTGAGGTCCTGCAAAGCTGAGCTGTGACTGGCTGGAAGACAGACAGGAGGACAGAGGACTCCTTTGCGGGACTTCCTGGAAAAACCTCCTTCTGTCCGCCTGCAGCAAGGACAGACTCAATGAGTTCTATCGCTAGAGGAGACATCACGTGATTCCTCATGGGAGGAGAGCACCGCCATCTTGGTGAGGTCAAGTTACTGCTGCAGTGTATGTGAACACATTTTTTTGGAAAATTCCAGTTCATTGTTTGGGTTTCAACTGCCAAAATCAGAGAAATGAGTCCATGGAGGAGGAAGGCAGAACATTTCACAGGTAAGTACTATAATTGTTTTCTTTTGATGCTGCAGGGCTTCATTAATAGTACACATGTTGACATGCATGATGCTGCAGGGCCATTATCAACATGTAGGAATGATGTTCGTATAATTTGCTGTCGACATAAATGTAAACTTTATTGTGTTAAACCTGTATACAGTATACTAGGACTAGGCTATTATAGTAATATAGATTTATACATTTCTGACTCAGTGACTGAACTTTTCTTGCAGGTTTCCAATGGACTCAGACTTTAGGAACAAGTGGGCCTTAGCTGTCATAGAGCTAACCAGATGGATCACTGTGGAACCAACCAGTAATACAGTCTGGATATGGTCATAACATTTTGAGAAAACAGATTTTGATAAGAGGCCAGACTGTTCACTTGAAACCCGACACCAAACCATCTGTGTTACAGCAAATTGACCACTCACATGAATCAGTAAATCTATTGTTTTTCTTTGTTTTTAGCTTTTTTAAAGGAGAAAATCTGTTGTTGACTATTTGACTTATTTTTGACTTATTATTGATTTATTATTATCATTATTATTATTGACCTATTATTGATTTATTATTATTGTTTATTATTGATTCATCATTATTGTTATTATTGACTTATTTATATATTATTATTTATTATTATTATTGACTTATTGTTGGGCTTTTCTAAATAATTCAAATTGATGTCAAAGAGGTCTAAAACTTCTAAATGTTTAAAAATAATTTTTAAAAATTCTTTGTAATATTTTCTTTATTTATAGGAAGTCCTGCAACTATGCATTTTTCATTAAAGTTTGAGCTTATAAGGCTGACTGTTTCTCTTATTTAACAGCAACAAATGATGTATATATATACATAAATTATATACATACATTATATATTTCTTAATATGCATAAATATATAGAAATATGAATATATATAAATTATATAAAAGTTACTTAGATGCCACCAAAAGCTATAGAAATCACTGTCATGTGGGCGTCGTCGACCTCACCAAGATGGCGTCGCGCTCCGCCACCGTCGGCCAGGCTTCCTAAGTGGGCGTGTCTCCTCTAGCGATAGAACTCATTGGACAGACTCACGTCTGTGGTCTGAAGCGGATCCTGGTGGACCTCCACAGCGGTAGGTGGCGGTAGTGAGCAGAACCGGAAACCAGACTCCCGCCACTTAACGCAAAGAAGAAAGGCCGGAAGCTGGATGTGGACTCAGGATCCGGAGCGTCGGAAGGTCAGTAGTTTGGTGTCCGAGCTGGTGTTTGGGGCAGTTTCTGTCAAAAATACTTAAATGGCCACGTGACCTTCCTGTTTCTGTCTGTAACGCAGCCGCGAGATGAGAAAGTCTGTCTGTGGTGCTGATCTATGTGAACTACATCTGCAGTGTTCTGCTGCACGTGAATGTGTTTACAGGAGGAATTAGACACTAGAACTGCCTCAGTCTGTCTGTTCATCTGATGAACGTCAGTGAAGTGCATTATGGGATGTACGATTGTGTGGTGACACCTCTGTAATCACCATGGTTACTGAACTCCAGGTTTGGTCACAGCTGTTCTACCTTCAGGCCCACGTCGGTCCAGTTGTGATGAAGCAGAACCCGACCAATCCTCAGTCAGGAACCAGCACAAGTTCTGGTTCCGTCTGCTCCACAGACTGACGTTTACTGAACCTGACCGGTTCTGTGTGGTTCTTGTGAGACGGTGGAAGACGGACCCACGCCCAAGTTTGGTCCAGAACGTGGATTTGTCCAGAACTCTTCGTGGATTCGATCCACGTTTGTAGAAGGAAACACTTTCTGAGTTAAACTTTAGATTTATGTCCGTTTATTTGTTCAACAATTCTGTTCCGGAAAAGCCTTTAATGAGGGATTCAAACTGTGGCAGCAGCCACGGCGCAGAGGTGGAGCGGTCGACCTCTGATCACAAGATCGAGGTTCAGTTCTGCCCTGTCCGTGTGTCCTTGGGCAAGACGCTGAACCCCACGGGGGCTGTGGCGTTTGGCTGTGCGTGGCTGTGTGTGGGCGTGGCTGTGCGTGGGCGTGTCCGTGTGTCGTCAGGGGCTTTGGGCCTGGCAGCATGGTAGAAACCCGCCCTAAAGTTCAGCGTTTGAACAAACATTTATGAGAGGAAACCGTGGTGGAAATGTCGGCTCAGTTGTTTTCTGAGACCAGATCACCCGAGGAGGAGTTTTGGGTCTGTGCACGTGCTGTGCACATGGGTCCGTGCACGTGCAGGAACCCGTTTTCTCCGGTTCTGTTGTTGACTGAATCAATCCCGATGGTTTCGGTTTCCCTCCAGGCACCATGTCCATCCCGTCCCTGCTGGTCCTGTACGGGAGCCAGACCGGCACGGCCCAGGACGCGGCTCAGAGGATCGGCCGGCAGGCGCAGAGGAGGCGGCTGCCGGTGCGGGTGATGGCTCTGGACAGCTACGCCGTGGTGAGTTTGTTGCGGTTGCTGGGTACAGTCGGTCCAGTTGGGCTCACGGTTCCAGCAGAACCTTTCAGAGGATTGTGATCCGTGGGATGGGGGGGATGGGGGCGGGACTCAATGGTCTCAGCTATTTGTCTGCTATTGAGTTCAAAGCTTGGCTGGATTTCTCTGGAGAGCAGCAGAGCTGGTTCTGGTCCGGCTGTGACTGGATGCTCAGCAGAACCGGGTCCGTCCCTGCTGCTCTGCTCTCCTCCGTTGGCCTGGATTCTTCTGCAGTTTCTGTTCCTCCAACAGGCCGACCTGATTGCAGAGTCTCTGGTGGTGTTTGTCTGCTCCACCGCCGGACAGGGAGAGCCTCCGGACAACATGAAGGTAAGGGGGCGGAGTCTCCTGCTGTCCGTCAGACGTTTCTGCTTCCTTTCTGTTCTTGGATCCACAAGGCAGAGACTGAAGGAAGAGTTTGCTTCCTGCAAACACAGCTGCTCCTCCAGGTCCACGCCCCCCAAACGCCCTGCAGCCCAGAGCTTCAGTGGATGTGGACTTTCTGCCATCCTTCTGTGCTGATGGGGGGTCAGGGCTCTGGGGGGGGGGCTACCACCTCTTCACGCCGATGCTTCCTGGTTGTAGGTTTGGCCTCTACATTTTGGGCCAGTCACGCGGCTCCGTGGCGGATGCCTGTGCGTCAGTGCAGACGTGCAGGAGCCCCCACCGGCCCCCACCGTGCATCCTGGAAGCCCCGCCTGCTCTGCAGTCGGCCGCTGACCTTCAGTCCGGTCGCCGTCTGAGGCGGTTCGGCTGTTCTGAAGCCGATTCTGTTTGAGTTCATGACTTTGATGAGGATCATCGGCTCCACTTTGGTATCTGACTCCAATCCCAGACCCCCCCCCGCAACCCCCCGGGAGTGAACCTGTGATGCTGGTTTATATTAATTTCACTTCAGTCTCTCTTTAGTGAATTGATGTAGAACACAGATTCTGTGGTTCTGAGAGCGACCTTTGACCCCCTCATGGTTTCTCTGCTTGGATCTCTCTTCCCAGAACTTCTGGAGGTTTCTCTTCAGGAAGTCTTTACCCGGGGGCTCTCTGAGCCGGCTGGATTGTGCCGTGCTGGGTCTGGGGGACTCCTCCTATCCAAAGTGGGTCCGTTGCTGAAGGCGTTCGACCCGTTTCTGTGGATGAGACGGATCCATGACGCCGTTCCCGTCTGTGTTGCAGGTTCAACTTTGTGGCAAAGAAGCTTCATAAGCGTCTGCTGCAGCTCGGTGCCCACATGCTGATGCCTGTTGGGCTTGGAGATGATCAGCACGACCTGGGGTAAAGTCTGGGCGGGAAAAGGGGAGGAGCTTATGGAGGCTTTGGTTCTGCTTCAGCCTGTGGTTCTTGGTTTTAAAAAACACGACCTGACATCTGGAGGTTGACACAAACCTTCACTGTCATCCTTTGTTTGTGGGTTTCATTCCGGCTCAGGGCTGTTCATCATTAGGGGCGTGTTTTATCGTTAGGGGCGTGTCCCACCATATCTTGGCACATTTGTGGGCGGGGTATTGCGTCAGGCTTGTCGCTCAGACCCGATCCTCCGTCCATGTTCAGTGGTTAACCCTGGGGGCGGGGCTTGTGTGTTGTTTGCATCAGGCCGGACGCCGTCGTGGACCCCTGGCTCGCGTCCTTCTGGGGGTCGGTTCTGGCCCTCTACCCGTCTTTGAGCAGCGTGACCCCGTTAAGAGAGGATGAGCGGTAAGATCCGGATGAAACCGCCGTAAGCGTCTGGTTCTGTGGCCGCGTAACGCTCTTCTCTGTGCAGACTTCCTCCCACGTTCACGTTCCACTTCCTGGTGGGCGAGAGAGAGAGCGGGGATGAGAGACTAAGGGTCTCTGAGGGGGGGGCGGGTCCCTTTCCTGCCCGCATGGTCTTCAACAGGAGAGTGACGGAGCCGACCCACTTCCAGGACGTGAGGCACATCGAGTTTGACGTCACCGGTTCCAGCATGAGGTCAGCGGTGTGGGGGCTTCTGGGTTGCCATGGGAACGTCTTAACGTTGGCCTCCAACAGTCTGGGCTGCTTCCGCCCCACAGGTTTGCTGCTGGAGATGTGGTGATGATGCGTCCCCGTAATGCGGCGGAGGACGTGCAGCAGTTCTGTCTGCTGCTCGGGTTGGATCCAGACGCCACTTTCCTTCTAGAACCAACCAGCAACACTCCAGGTATGCCCCGTGTTCCTGGCTGGGCCGAACAGAACCCTGTGACGGGCCCAGAAACCCGTCTTCCCTCCTTTTGAACCAGTGACTCCTGCACCAAGGGTCTTCTTTCCCTTTAAACTGCCCCAGCGGGTGTACTAGAGTCCAGAAACGGTCTGGATGAGAGGGTCTGCAGGTCCGGCCAGAGTCCAAACCACATGGAGCATCTGAGGAAACAGACGGCATGCTGCAGGCATGTCCAAAGTCCTAAATATCATTTTCACCGCGAGGACTCTGCCAGGCCAGACGTAGACTCCATTAAAGTCCATTCAATACTTCATAGAATGCTTGGACCCCCACCTCAGCAAGTTTGTGGTGCATTCAGGCTGCGTTCAGGCTGCGTTCAGGCTGCGTTCAGGCTGCGTTCAGGCTGCGTTCCTGCTGCATTCAGGCTGCGTTCGTGCTGCGTTCAGGCTGCGTCCGTGCTGCGTTCAGGCTGCATCCGTGCTGCGTTCAGGCTGCGTTCGTGTTGCGTTCAGGCTGCGTCCGTACTGCATTCAGGCTGCGTCCGTGCTGCGTTCAGGATGCGTTCGTGTTGCGTTCAGGCTGCGTCCGTACTGCATTCAGGCTGCGTTCGTGCTGCATTCAGGCTGCGTCCGTGCTGCATTCAGGCTGCGTTCGTGTTGCGTTCAGGCTGCGTTCAGGCTGCGTCCGTACTGCATTCAGGCTGCGTTCGTGCTGCGTTCAGGCTGCGTCCGTGCTGCGTTCAGGCTGCGTTCAGGCTGCATTCGTGTTGCGTTCAGGCTGCGTCCGTGCTGCGTTCAGGCTGCGTTCGTGTTGCGTTCAGGCTGCGTCCGTACTGGATTCAGGCTGCGTCCGTGCTGCGTTCAGGCTGCGTTCGTGCTGCGTTCAGGCTGCGTTCGTGCTGCGTTCAGGCTGCGTTCGTGCTGCGTTCAGGCTGCGTTCGTGTTGCGTTCAGGCTGCGTCCGTACTGCATTCAGGCTGCGTCCGTGCTGCGTTCAGGCTGCGTTAGTACTGCGTTCAGGCTGCGTCCGTGCTGCGTTCAGGCTGCGTCCGTGCTGCGTTCAGGCTGCGTCCGTGCTGCGTTCAGGCTGCGTCCGTGCTGCGTTCAGGCTGCGTTCGTGCTGCGTCCGTACTGCATTCAGGCTGCGTTCGTGTTGTGTTCAGGCTGCGTCCGTGCTGCGTTCAGGCTGCGTTCGTGTTGCGTTCAGGCTGCGTTCGTGCTGCGTTCGTGCTGCGTTCAGGCTGCGTTCGTGGTGTGTTCAGGCTGTGTCCGTGCTGCGTTCAGGCTGCGTTCAGGCTGCGTTTGTGTTGCGTTCAGGCTGCGTTCAGGCTGCGTCCGTACTGCATTCAGGCTGCGTTCGTGCTGCGTTCAGGCTGCGTCCGTGCTGCGTTCAGGCTGCATTCGTGTTGCGTTCAGGCTGCGTTCAGGCTGCGTCCGTGCTGCGTTCAGGCTGCGTCCGTGCTGCGTTCAGGCTGCGTTAGTACTGCGTTCAGGCTGCGTTCAGGCTGCGTCCGTGCTGCGTTCAGGCTGCGTCCGTGCTGCGTTCAGGCTGCGTTCGTGCTGCGTCCGTACTGCATTCAGGCTGCGTTCGTGTTGTGTTCAGGCTGCGTCCGTGCTGCGTTCAGGCTGCGTTCGTGTTGCGTTCAGGCTGCGTTCGTGCTGCGTTCAGGCTGCGTCCATACTGCGTTCAGGCTGTGTCCGTGCTGCGTTCAGGCTGCGTTCGTGCTGCGTTCAGGCTGCGTCCGTGCTGCATTCAGGCTGCGTTTGTGTTGCGTTCAGGCTGTGTCCGTGCTGCGTTCAGGCTGCGTTCGTGCTGCGTTCAGGCTGCGTCCATACTGCGTTCAGGCTGTGTCCGTGCTGCGTTCAGGCTGCGTTCGTGCTGCGTTCAGGCTGCGTCCGTGCTGCATTCAGGCTGCGTCCGTGCTGCATTCAGGCTGCGTCCGTGCTGCATTCAGGCTGCGTCCGTGCTGCATTCAGGCTGCGTCCGTGCTGCGTTCGTGCTGCGTTCAGGCTGCGTCCGTACTGCGTTCAGGCTGCGTCCGTGCTGCGTTCAGGCTGTGTCCGTGCTGCGTTCAGGCTGCGTTCGTGCTGCGTTCAGGCTGCGTTCGTGTTGCGTTCAGGCTGCGTCCGTGCTGCGTTCAGGCTGCGTCCGTACTGCGTTCAGGCTGCGTCCGTGCTGCGTTCAGGCTGCGTTCAGGCTGTGTCCGTGCTGCGTCCGTACTGCGTTCAGGCTGTGTCCGTGCTGCGTTCAGGCTGCGTCCGTGCTGCATTCAGGCTGCGTCCGTGCTGCATTCAGGCTGCGTCCGTGCTGCATTCAGGCTGCGTCCGTGCTGCATTCAGGCTGCGTCCGTGCTGCGTTCGTGCTGCGTTCAGGCTGCGTCCGTACTGCGTTCAGGCTGCGTCCGTGCTGCGTTCAGGCTGTGTCCGTGCTGCGTTCAGGCTGCGTTCGTGCTGCGTTCAGGCTGCGTTCGTGTTGCGTTCAGGCTGCGTCCGTGCTGCGTTCAGGCTGCGTCCGTACTGCGTTCAGGCTGCGTCCGTGCTGCGTTCAGGCTGCGTTCAGGCTGTGTCCGTGCTGCGTCCGTACTGCGTTCAGGCTGCGTCCGTGCTGCGTTCAGGCTGTGTCCATGCTGCGTTCAGGCTGTGTCCGTGCTGCGTTCAGGCTGCGTTCAGGCTGTGTCCATGCTGCGTTCAGGCTGCGTCCGTGCTGCGTTCAGGCTGCGTCCGTGCTGCGTTCAGGCTGCGTCCGTGCTGCGTTCAGGCTGCGTCCGTGCTGCGTTCAGGCTGCGTCCGTGCTGCGTTCAGGCTGCGTCCGTGCTGCATTCAGGCTGCGTTCGTGTTGCATTCAGGCTGCGTCCGTACTGCGTTCAGGCTGTGTCCGTGCTGCGTTCAGGCTGCGTTCGTGCACGCTAACCCTGTGATGCTTTCTCAGTTCCAGCCAGACTTCCTCGGCCCTGCTCCGTGCAGCACCTGGTGGAGAGCTACCTGGACATCGCCGCCGTGCCGCGGCGGTCTTTCTTCGAGCTGCTGGCTACGTTCGCCACAGACGAGCTGGAGAGAGACAAGCTGCTGGAGTTCAGCTCTGCCGCCGGTCAGGACGAGCTGAACTCGTACTGCAGCCGACCCCGCCGAACGGCACTGGAGGTCAGTTCCAACCTCCATGTAGAGCTGGAACGCTTGCTGCTCTTTAGGGAAGCGTCTGGCAGGTTTAGTCGTGACTAAATGAATCCAAATGCTAACAGCAGCACTGGTTCCAAATCCTTCAGCGGTAGTTCTGCTTCTTTTAGCGTGTTCTGCTGCATGTTATATACGTCATATATGTCCTCATGAATTAGGAGAAGAAGCTGTTTGTGGTCCACTGACACGGGCTGGTAAATCTGAATCCAGAACCCTGAGGTCCTGACGTTACAGATCATTTTCAACTCAGTGGGATTAATCATTGATCGCACCGTTGTGACGTTTCACAGCAGGAGGAGCAGGAGAAGGAAAACAGGAGCAGGAGAAGGAAAACAGGAGCAGGAGAAGGAAAACAGGAGCAGGAGAAGGAAAACGGGAGCAGGAGAAGGAAAACAGGAGCAGGAGAAGAAAAACGGGAGCAGGAGAAGGAAAACGGGAGCAGGAGAAGGAGCAGGAGAAGGAAAACAGGAGCAGGAGAAGGAAAACAGGAGCCAGGAGCAGGAGAAGGAAAACGGGAGCAGGAGAAGGAAAACAGGAGCAGGAGAAGGAAAACAGGAGCAGGAGAAGGAAAACAGGAGCAGGAGAAGGAAAACAGGAGCAGGAGAAGGAAAACAGGAGCAGGAAAACAGGAGCCAGGAGCAGGAGAAGGAAAACAGGAGCAGGAGAAGGAGCAGGAGAAGGAAAACAGGAGCAGGAGAAGGAGCAGGAGAAGGAAAACAGGAGCCAGGAGAAAGAAAACAGGAGCCAGGAGCAGGAGAAGGAAAACAGGAGCCAGGAGCAGGAGCAGGAGCGGAGCAGGCAGGAGCAGTGAGCAGGAGCAGGAGCAGGAGCAGGAGCAGGAGCAGGAGCAGAGCAGGAGCAGGAGCAGGAGCAGGAGCAGGAGCAGGAGCAGGAGCAGGAGCAGGAGCAGGAGCAGGAGCAGGAGCAGGAGCAGGAGCAGGAGGCAGGAGCAGGAGCAGGAGCAGGAGCAGGAGCAGGTGCAGGAGCAGGAGCAGGAGCAGGAGCAGGAGCAGGAGCAGGAGCAGGAGCAGGAGCAGGAGCAGGAGCAGGAGCAGGAGCGGAGCAGGAGCAGGAGCAGGAGCAGGAGAGCAGGAGCAGGAGCAGGAGCAGGAGCAGGAGCAGGAGCAGGAGCAGGAGCAGGAGCAGGAGCAGGAGCAGGAGGCAGGAGCAGGAGCAGGAGCAGGAGCAGGAGCAGGAGCAGGAGCAGGAGCAGGAGCAGGAGCCAGGAGCAGGAGCAGGAGCAGGAGCAGGAGCAGGAGCAGGAGCAGGAGCAGGAGCAGGAGCAGGAGCACGAGCAGGATGCAGGAGCATGAGCAGAGCAGGGAGCAGGAGGCCAGGAGAAGGAAAACAGGAGCAGGAGAAGGAAAACAGGAGAAGGAGCAGGAGAAGGAAAACAGGAGCAGGAGAAGGAAAACAGGAGCAGGAGAAGGAAAACAGGAGCAGGAGAAGGAAAACAGGAGCAGGAGAAGGAAAACAGGAGCAGGAAAACAGGAGCCAGGAGCAGGAGAAGGAAAACAGGAGCAGGAGAAGGAGCAGGAGAAGGAAAACAGGAGCAGGAGAAGGAGCAGGAGAAGGAAAACAGGAGCCAGGAGCAGGAAAACAGGAGCAGGAGAAAGAAAACAGGAGCCAGGAGCAGGAGAAGGAAAACAGGAGCCAGGAGCAGGAGAAGGAAAACAGGAGAAGGAAAACAGGAGCAGGAGAAGGCAAACAGGAGCAGGAGAAGGAAAACAGGAGCAGGAGCAGGAAAACAGGAGCAGGAGAAGGAAAACAGGAGCAGGAGAAGGAAAACAGGAGCAGGAGCAGGAGACAGGAGCGGAGGCAGGAGAAGGAGCAGGAGCAGGAGAAGGAGCAGGAGCAGGAGCAGGAGAAGAGCAGGAGCAGAGAAGGAGCAGGAGGCAGGAGCAGGAGCCAGGAGCAGGAGCAGGAGCAGGAGCAGGAGCAGGAGCAGGCAGGAGCAAAGGAGAAGGAGCAGGAGAAGGAAAACAGGAGCAGGAGAAGGAAAACAGGAGCAGGAGAAGGAGCAGGAGCAGGAAAACAGGAGCAGGAGAAGGAAAACAGGAGCAGGAACAGGAACAGGAACTGGATCCTGCACTGAGTTGTGGCAGACGGTGAATACTCGTCTTTTCTCTTCTGCAGGTTTTGGCAGATTTCCCACAAACTACGGCAGAACTCAAAGTGGACTACCTGCTGGATCTGTTCCCGGAGATCCAGCCTCGCTCCTTCTCCATCGCCTCCTCACTTAAGGTAGATCCCTGTTGTGGAACCACTGTGGACCCGTTCCATGAGACCGGCACGGTTCTGTGTACCAGGACGGACCCAGCAGCCGTTCTCTGTCCACAGGCTCTTCCTCACAGGCTCCAGATCCTGGTGGCTGTGGTGAGATTCAAAACCAAGCTCCAGAAACCAAGGAGAGGACTGTGCTCGTCCTGGTTGGCCTCTCTGGACCCTGAACAAGGTGTTTAGTGACTTCAAGCCAGTGTGAGACGCCTGTCCCTGTCAGGTTCAACGCTGTTTGTCCTGTTTGTCTCGCTCACCTCATCATCCTCCCTCCTCTGGCTCCTGTAGGGGAGGTGTGCGTCCCTCTGTGGGTGAAGGCGGGGAGTCTGACCTTCCCGGCAGACGCAGACACCCCCGTCATCATGGTGGGGCCTGGAACAGGGGTGGCGCCGTTCAGGGCGGCTCTGCAGGAGCGTCTCTGTGAGGGCAGAACCGGTGAGACGTCTGACACGCCGTTTCTGATGGTCTGACGGCCGCTCTGACGGTTCCCCCGTCTGACCCCCCCAGCCAACGTCCTGTTCTTCGGCTGCCGATCCGAGTCCAAAGACTTCTTCTTCAGGTCTGAGTGGGAGCTCATGGTGGGAGCTGGACGGCTGACTCTCTTCACGGCTTTCTCACGAGACCAGGTGGGTGCAGGCGGTTTCCCACACAACCAAAAGCTTTCTAGCCCGAGGTCAGGACGCTCTCACCGGGTTTCAGGAGGAAAAGGTGTACGTCCAGCACCGCGTGAGGGAGAACGCCGCGCTCTTGTGGGACCTGATCTCCAGGAGGAACGCCTGCTTCTACATCGCCGGGTGAGTTCCAGCATGAACGCCGCTCGCTTTCCGTTTGGGAAAAGATTCAACCAGGAAGTCAGACAGCAGCTGGAAGACAGTTCTGTTCAAATCCAGATGGGATGTCAGAGCCGACGGCCACACAGTGATCAGGAAAAACCAGTGATGTGTTCACACTTTGATCCTAACTATTGTTCTGCAGATAGCAGCCATGACACTTCCTACCGTGTTCCTATTGGCTGCTGCCTTTGATGGGCGGGTTCTATGAAGTCACTGCTTCCTGTTTCCTCTCCTGACGCAGTGATGAGCCCCCCCCCAGAACCTGTTGAAGCCTCTGTTAGTTCTCAGCACGGGACTGGGGGCAGCTGTGGACAAGGGCAGTGACCAGGGCTGCCCCGCCCACTCTGCCCCTAAATACCCTTTGCTGTCTGCAGAAATGCCAAACAGATGCCAGCCAGCGTGCGCGACTCTCTGAAGGAGGTGTTCCAGCAGGAAGGAGGCGTGTCTGCAGACGCGGCTGCGCAGATGCTGGCAGCCATGGAAAAGACGGGCCGTCTGCAGAGCGAGACTTGGTCTTGATTTGAACTCATTTTCCTTTGCTTTTCTAAAAACACAAAATAAAGTTCTTTGTCTTGGACTCAGGACCATTACTCACTATTTGAAAATGGATAAATAACCAATATTGATATGATTAAAATGAATGGAAGGATGATAGAATGATGGACGATAGAATGATGGACGATAGAATGATGGATGGATGGGTGGAGTTTTACTTCAGTGCGACACGTTTCCAGCGATCCTTTCAGACGATCATCAGGACGGTCTGGTAGCGACGGCCAAACTGGCGCTTCGTGAAGCTCTGACCATCTTTGACCCTGGGATGGCGTCTCGGCTCGGATCATGTAAGAAACAGCGACATCTGCTGGGTGTTAACCCTTGTTCTATCCTATGACCCCCCCCCCCCCCCCCCCCCCCTTCCATTGAGGTGTTCTCCTACCATGACAAAGGTGGACAAAGGTGGAGAGGATTTCATGTAATCCATGGACACCAGTGAAGATCACAAATCATTGAAGAACAAAGGTTCAGAGCTCTGTCTAGTGGGTCTAGATGACCCCACTGTCTAGTGGGTCTAGATGACCCCACTCCCAATGTTAAAGTGCCTAGGATAGAACAAGGGTTACACATCTGAGCACAAACGATCCACTAAACTGGATTCTGACGTCCTGAGGCCTCAGGAAGTCGAGTACGGTCACACATCAAACGAGCTGCTGTCTGTCTGTCTGTCTGTCTCACTGCATCAGCTCGTTTTCATGTCACATGTTGGAATCGGGTCCTGACTCTATAATATAATCCAGTATTTACCGTTTTATTTTTTTCCAACATTTTCCTCCATGGATGTAGCCTGACACTGAGGTGACTGATGCTGCTGACCAACACGCGTACCGGATCGGTTACAACGGCTCTTGACTCAATATATCTGTTAAACTGTTGCCGAGGTAACCACTGAGTCTCTGCTGAGCCTCGTTTTCGTATCTTTCACCTGTTTTCAAAACTGGGAGAACGCTCAGAACTATTGGCTTTAATGTGAGTAACAAAGCTGGAGACAGGAAGAGATCTGCTCTGCCAGGAGAACCAGAGGCAGAACGTTCAGAGGGTGAAAGAGCGTGCACAGATTCATTCCTGCAACTCCCAGCATGCACGTGTCCTGAATGTCTGTGAACGCATCCTTTGGCTGTCAGCCCCAACAGTAGAGTAGAAGGACGTGTCTATTGTTCTACTGCAGGACTCTTGCGTCCTCAGGTTCTGCAGTCCCGGTTCTGGCTGAGACGCCTGCAGCTTTTCTCTGGTGCCGCTGCAGCACGCGCTCATCATCAGGCCCTGAGTTACAGACCCGGGTTCCGTCTATCGGAGAGCCAGGGTGTGCACCTGGTAGATCTCCTGGGGGAAGTTCATCTGCTGCTCTTCATGGACGATCTGGAGGCCGGCTCTGTGAACTAGACTGCGGACTATTTCCAAGTCCCGGCACACGCTGCTGTCCACCTCGTCAGGGACCACGCCCTCGAACGACACGTTGTCTTTGATGACGATCAGGCCGTTGGGTCTCAGGCCTTTCTGGCAGCGGCGCAGGAACTCCACCAGGTGGCTGTCGGTCAGATGACCTGATGAAGAGGAAGAGAGCGTTGGATGGGCGGGACCGCAGGAACGGCTGAAGAAGGTTCACCCAACAATCTTCTCAAACAACCAAATCCTTTCTAAGGAGAATTTCAGATCCCTGTAGAAACGAAGAGAAGCAGGAAATCTTCGGCCTATGCATGAATGAAGAAGCACGGCTCACCACTTCAGGATGGTGTAGTCCGTTTGACTTCTGCTAAACTAGAGATTTATTCACAGGCCAGATGCTCATTTCAAGCCAAACAATTCAAGTCCTAATGTTTTAGACCAATGGATTCATGTTTGTCTTCTTCTATCCTTCATAGCAGCATCTAGACGTGATGTTCATGGCTGTAAAAACAAGAACGTTTCTTCATTTTTCTTTAATGTTAAAATAAAAAAGGTTCAATCAGAGCTATTTCTGCTGAAAGTCAGAATCTGTGCTCTAGCTCTGCTTACCAATAACCCACTGGATCCAGATGATGTCATAGCGTCCACTCATGGGTTCAAAGTCCTGCAGGCCACAGCAGAAGTAGTTTTCCACTCTCCTGCCCTCCTTGCCCAGATAGTGCTTGGCTTTGTCCAGGAACTCCTGGGTCACGTCCACCAGGTCCACCGTACTGAAGAGCGGCAGCAGCAACCGCTTGGTGATCCTGCCGATTCCCGCTCCACAGTCCAGAGCACAGCTGCAGCCGGTCTTCCCCTCTCCCTCCTGCAGAGCACCAAGTGGTTTCAGATCCTCTCAGTCTGTCAGACATCCTAAACCCATGGCACCTCAATGACCCGCTCCTCCAGAACCGAAGGCCAGACTTTCTTCATTTCTACTCCCTCTTCAGGTGACCTCCAGTGAACCCAAACTGAGAGTTTTTTGTTCACATCATGGCTGCACTGCCAAAAGCATCACAGATGAAGCCCAGCGTTAAGGTTTAAGCATGTATGCACCCCCCCCACCTGGTCAACCACCCCGCTTTGGAACTACCCCCACACCTCTGGAACATGGACCAACCTCAAAACTCCCCTCTTCAGGCCCCGCCCACCCTTCGGTGTCTTTTAAACTTTAAGCCGTTTTTCAGCTTCAGTGTTTTTGTTCGGTGACCTCTGGTTCTGAGAAAGGTCACCGCCAAACCAAACGTATGATCAGTGAGGATGCAGAGCTGGCACTGACCGTTAACGGCACGCCTGTTGGGATGCCGGCTTCATAATGAAGACGAAGAACTGGAGGTTTGAGCCCTGAACCTTTAAAACATCCTCATGCAATCCAAGCTCATCTCCAGGTGCCGTGAGCAGCCATGTTTCCTCACAGCCGTTTTTATTGATGTCTTCAGCCAGAAAACCGCTTTGGTGCTGAAGGTTCAACCTTTCCGTCTATGAAGACACTTCTCTAACGTTTTCATCAAACCAAACAGGTTTGATGAAAACGTTGTTCAGGAATTTTGAAACGTAACCGACTGACCTGTGAAAGCTCAGACCAATGCTGAAAAAAGGGGCCGGACTGAGATCTACCCCCCCTGGGGGTCGCTGGGCCCCCGATCAACCGTCTAAACCGTCTTATTTTGACGTCTTACACCAAGGAATTTGTTGAGGAAAGCCTTTGATCCGTTGATATCAATGCTGGAGATGCTGCCGTAGCCCCCCAGCATGCCGTCCACCGTGGGGGGGACGTCCCTCCAGTAGCCCTCAGCGTTGGAGTAGAAGCTGGTTTCATCCTCTGCTTTGTCCCCCATCCTGCAGGGACCACAGAGAACCCAGAGGACAGACGTGGATGTCTCACAGTGGAATCTCCATCCGTGTTCTGGAAGAATCTGATTCAGTTTGTTCCAAATCACCGCAGGAATCAGACCGACTGCCTCCAAAGCTGTAGGAACACTCCTGAATAAAGCACTTCTGACACATGAACAGCCATTAGTGATGAGCTATTATGAAGACATTCATCAGCATTTGTTCCAAACTGCTGAACAAAACGACAGATCCTCCCTAAACTCTGGATTCACTTTCCTTCTTCCATCTCAGAAACGGTCCTTTTGCACAGATCAGAGTCTTTATCTGACGGGTTATTGGCTGTGACCGTAGGTCATGTGACCGTAGGTCACAGCTGTCTCTAAAGGAGCTCTAGTTCTCTCGGGTCACCGTCCTCTGCAGACTAAATAGACCCACAATAGATTGTGACCAAAAGGAAAAACTTTCACTTTTTTAAACAAGAAAGTAAAGACTCCAAGAAAAAAAAGTCCACATGCGTGTTTTTAGACACTCATCCTCCTTCAGGGTTTTCCAGCGTGAAGCTCTTCCCGAGCGTCTCTCCGGGTCTGGAGAAGGACCCGGAGGAGAGGGAGCAGCGGGTTCTGGAAAACTTCAGAACAAATAAAGGAGGGAGAGCTTGAAGCACACATCTCTGTGGAGCACGTGGCCTTTCCCTACCATACCCAACCCTAACCCCATGATCACAGCCAGAAAACTGATCTGGAGACCTGAGGGTCTCACAACACCTCTGCACGCGCGCGTGTGTGTGTGTGTGTGTGTAGGAGTCGACTAGAACTGGTGGTTTGCTTGGTTGTGTGAGGAAATTCTATTTTGTGTTTGTATGTTAAGATATTCAGTGTACATGCAAACACGCACGCGCAAGTACACAAAGTATTGTGTGAGTTACACATGCAGTACTTCACTCCCTCACACACTCACACACGCACACAGACACACACGCACGCGCAGACACACCCGTCCGTTCAGTGCACCGTTCATTTCTGTTCTCTAACGTCTCCACTCCTCTCGGTTGCGGCACAGAGACCACTTCCGGTTGGTGGTCAGGGCTGCAGCTCCGTCTGGTCGCATTAAAACATGAATCCCACCGGTTCACACGTGGTGGAACGCACGAGCGCGAGCGCGTGGCCCCTATTAATAGCCTCGGCGCGCTCGCGCTATCAGGAAGAACTTGAAGAAGTTGGTTTTGGAACCGCAGATGAAGTGACAGCAGAACCGTCATTCATGATGCGGGTCAGCCGGGTCACGGCCCGAACCTCCCTCTGACCGCGCGGAACCGATCCGCTCTGACCTTCAGTCCACGTCCCGGTCCCGGTCCGCGTCCACGAGCTTCTGCGGCGCGGTCGCTGTCGTCTCCCCCAGGCCGGCTGCCCTCACCCCGGGACTCACGCTTCCATTTCAGGCGCTCATCCAAAACCGTACACTCTGACGTCATTTCCTTATTTAGACACCGCGGGAAGAACAGGCGACAGCGCCCCTGGTGGAGGTCTGTGGTGTGGCGCACCGGAAACGAGCTTTTCATGGTTAAAAATTCAGTTCAGTTCAATTCAATCTTATTTGTATAGCCCAAAATCACAACAACAGTCGTCTCGATGGGCTTTAAAGTAAAACATGAACTCAAAAGGATGATGAATACAAAGAGTCAATAGGAAAATACTAAAATAAACTAACAAACTGACTAAGCTATACTGGCATCCCTGCCCTTAGACCCCCCTTCTCTGTAAGAAAAACTCCTAAAAAACAGATTCTGGAGAAAATGAAGAAACCTCAGGGGTGCCCACATGAAGGAGGGATCCTCCCCCAGGACGGACAGGCGATTTACCAGAACTCTTAGAGAAGAATGAACTTATCTAACTCTACATCTATATATTTAAAGTCCAGCAGACGAGCTTCATCCAGCCGGGGTTGGGGACAGTCAGGGGCGCGAGTCGAGCTGGAGACAGGAACCACAGCCAGGTGTAGGAGCAGGAGCAGAGAGGAGGTACACGGTCAGGAACAGGAGCACGGATGGGCTCAGGTGACTGTGGAGGTCAGAGGCCATCGCTGCTCCGCTTCCCTTCTGTTCAAGAGATCTGTGGAAAAAAGTAATGCATGTGGAAAATCCTTCACAGAGGGAACATATCAAGCTGAAAAGTACAGTGGGTGCATCCACCAGGGGGGGCTAAGAGTCGCTCTACAGATGCACTGACTGTGGACAATCTGTACCCCCCCACCCTAAGACAGGGTCCAACTGTTAAACATTAAAGATCTGCAAGTTTGCCTTAAATCCAACATGGATGCACTCCCTCTCTAAGGGTCGTGTCAAACAATGTAAAGACTGTTGGATCACAGTTGGACTCTTTCAGTATCAGAATTCATCAGTTGACATCATTTTTGATGACCTGCGTAGAAACTCTCTATTTCAACCTTCAAACTGACTGTTGTATAATCTGTTCCATAAAGGTCAAAATAAATAAATGAATGAATAATTCTGCCTCTCTCTGCTCAGTTCTTCCTTTTGTGATAATATCCTTATTGACCTAGTTTGGTTTTTGTTATTTCCCTCTGTGTTTGTTCCCTCTGGTTGGATTTAGTCAGATTTATGACGTCAAGTAATATTTTCTAATGTTCAACTTAGTTCTATGCTTTGTAATGTCTTGTAATGTTTTGTGATGTTGTGTAATGTTTTGTGATGTTGTGTAAAGTTTTGTGATGTTGTGTAAAGTTTTGTGATGTTGTGTAATGTTTTGTGATGTTGTGTAAAGTTTTGTGATGTTGTGTAATGTTTTGTGATGTTGTGTAAAGTTTTGTGATGTTGTGTAAAGTTTTGTGATGTTGTGTAAAGTTTTGTGATGTTGTGTAAAGTTTTGTGATGTTGTGTAAAGTTTTGTGATGTTGTGTAATGTTTTGTGATGTTGTGTAAAGTTTTGTGATGTTGTGTAATGTTTTGTGATGTTGTGTAAAGTTTTGTGATGTTGTGTAATGTTTTGTGATGTTGTGTAAAGTTTTGTGATGTTGTGTAATGTTTTGTGATGTTGTGTAAAGTTTTGTGATGTTGTGTAATGTTTTGTGATGCTGTGTAATGTTCTAATTGTTTGTGAGCTGCAGGAAATGACAAATTCTTGTGAGGAGCCACATTGCAGGGCTATGAAGAAATCCTATCTGGAGACTCTGAACACCATCAATCCCATCATTACTATACATAATTTAAAACAATCCTCTCAGATAAAAAAAAATCAAGTCTTTAGCCTGTTATTAAAAGATTAAGATACAAATGAATTAACAAAGGACTGATGTCTTTACTTAGAGAGTTGCCTCCATCAGCATTTTTATGATCTCAGATTTGCATCCATTGATCATAAAGTCTACAACTTGTTTGGGTAACGTTGACGTCATCATTGTCTGCTTTCTTTAAGGTTCCTGCTGTGTTTGTTCAGGGTAGCATTCATTTTAAATTCTGATCCTTTGAATGAATCATAATGAAGGTTTCCCCTCGTTTACCTGCTCCACCGGTCGTCAAATCGAATCAGCAGGTGATTCACAGGATTGGTTGGGTTGGATGTCAGATGCAGTTCCTGACTCATCCTCTGCATTTGGTTTCAGCACACTCCTGAGGTTATTGCATTATCCTCTGTGGATGTGGAAAACATTTGGTTGGAAAACTATCAGATATATTTATTCTTTATGTCCTGGAGATTGTATTTGCATCAGGTCATTATCATGTAGTGTGTGTTTTTTTTTTAAAACAGCTGTTTGTAAATGAGTAGTTTTTCCATTTTCCCACATTTACCTCTTGAAAACTGAACGGGAAAGCGGCCGTTACATGACTGAGGACAGCTTTGTAAAGGGACCACTGGATGGCAGTGCAGTGCAGCTTTAGACATGACTAGCCTGGGTTCTGTGTGGGACCAAAGGCTTGACATTGCACGGATGCAGGGCTTTGCTATGCTTTAGTACCCATCATGCATCTGCAACCATCTGTCACATCAGCAGAGCTTTCATGAAGACGTGTCGCTGTCACTATGATGAATGCATCTATTTTGATTGTTTCTGTCATGGCCAATACAATATTTAACAAAGTCTTTCTTTGTCCAGTTTGTTTCTGCCCCTAGTAGACCCACAAGCCTTTAACAGCTTCGTATAAGGTGCTTTCTGTGTTTGTCAGCATCAGTAGACAGCAGTGACGGGTGGTCCACAGAGGAAAGGGGACAAGGTGGGGATGAGGTGCCCCCACCCTGGCAGGAAGAGCTGAAAACAGCTTATCCCTGCGCTGACGTTTATGACTTTGGAGTGAAAACTGTAAGTTCAGTCCTTTGTATAATACTTAAAAAAGTTTTATGGGAAATATTCTCCATTCACCTATCCGTCCACTTTCTCCTGCTTATCTGTGACCAAGCAACAGAGGCAGCAGTCTCAGCAAACATGTCCAGACCTTCCTCTAGCAGCACTTCCTGCAGTTTTTATGGGGAATCCCAACATGTTCCCAGACCATCCAAGAGACGTCGTCTCTCCAGCGTGTCCTGGATCTTCCTCAGGCTGTTCAACCAATGTGACAGGAACACCCACCCAGGGAGACGTCCAGGAAACTCTGACCCAGAAGCCAACTCACCTCAATTGTCTCCTCTCAATGGGAATAGGAGCACAGGCTCCACTCTAAGCTCATTCCTGGTGACCAAGTTTTAAGGGAGTGCCACGCCACCTTGCAGAGGTAACTTACATTCGTAATCTTGTTCTTCTGGTCATAACCCAGAGTTCATGACCTCAAAAGAGTGTTGGAACAAAGATCGACCTGTAAATTGAGAGCTTCACCTTCTGGCTCAGCTCCCTATTCACCCAAATGGACTGGTACAACAACCACAGGACACCGGACACCAAACCAATCCCCCTGTCAATCCCACGCTCCGATCTTCCCTCAATTGCGACCAAGACCCCAAGATAAATGGTGTACACTTGTACAGCGCTTTACTACCTTCCTTAAAGGCCCAAACCACTTTACAGTCCCATTCAGCCACGCACACACATTTACACACTGCTGAAGACTGGTGCCAACCGATAACCACCCGAGGAAATGTGGGGTTCAGTGTCTTGCCCAAGGACACTTTGGCACATGGATGGAGAAGACGGCAACCGAACCTTTAATCTTCCGATTAGAGGTCAACTGCACTATTTCCACCCCGTTCAAGATACTTAACATCCTCCACTTGTGGCAGCACTTCCACATCTCCACTCTTTATCCTCTTCAACATTTTTCTCTTCATTAGTCCTTCCATCATTCCTTCACACTTGTTGAAGCTGTAAACACATTTGCATCTCTGCTTCTTGCTGTATATCCTTCCATGTTTCTCTGTCTCACCTGTATAGATCCAACTCCCCCTCCTTTATGACCATCCTGTCCTCATCAGGCCTTTGCCACTTCCACCTTCACCTCGTGCTGCATCTCCCTGCATCTACTGTCGTCTGTCTTCCCAACGTCCCACTTTTTCTTTCCAGCCATACCCTCTTGAACGTCATTCCACCATCACGTCTCAGTATCTGATTTCTTCATTTCTTCATTGGCTCCTCTCTGCTCCTGCCCCTACACTTGGCTGTGGACCCCCCTCTGGCTCGCCTCGTGCCCCCAGCTCCATCTGGATGAAGCTCATCTGCTGGACTATTCAAACATGTAGTTGTAGAGTTAGATAAGTTAATTCTTCTCTAATCGCCTGTCCGTCCTGGGGGAGGATCCCTCCTTCATGTGGACACCTCTGAGGTTTCTTTGTTTTTCCTGGAAGTAGTTTTTTTTAGGAGTTTTTTCTTACCGCAAAGGAGGGTCTAAGGGCAGAGATGCCAGTTTAGCTTAGTCTGTTTAGTTAGTTTAGAATTTTCCTATTGAATTCTATGTGGATGTGGACTAGCCCACTCATCTTCACACTTTACACATCAGACTGCACGTATACCTACCCATGCATCTCCATCCATCGCACTCATCTCAGGGGATGATGAATCTTACTACAGGGAGGAGGTCAGCAGACTGGAAAAGTGGTGTTCAGGAAACAACCTCCACCTGAACACCACAAAGACCAAACAAATAATCCTGGACTTCAGGAAGAGGAGAGTGGACTCACCCCCACCATATGTTAATGGGGTCAGCGTGGACAGGGTCCGCTCTATCCACTACCTGTGTGTGCAGATCACTGAGGACCTCTCCTGGACTGCAAACACCACAGCAGCAGTAGGGAAGGCCCAGCAGCCTCCACTTCCTGAAAACACTCAGGAGGAACAACCTGGAGAAGAAGCTGCTGGTGACCATCTACAGAGCCGCTATGGAGAGCGTCCTGACGTCCTGCACCACAGCCTGGTATGCAGGATGCTCGGCAGACAGGAAAGTCCTACAGAGGGTGGTCAACCGGCTCCCCCCTGCTCAGCCTGAAGGACATTGCCAGCTCTCACTACAAGAGCAGAGCCAAACCATCATCAAGCACTCCCACCATCCCAACCTGTTCCAACTGTCACTGTCAGGCCGGCAGTAAAGATTACACAAGGCATGCACCAACAGACTAAAAAACTGTATCTTCCCCAGACCAGTCAACACCCTAAACAAAATATGAACCTTCAAAAAAAACAAACTGTATCAACTGTATTCCAATCATGTGCAATATTAGAAGTCCAGAAAGTGCAGTACAATAACCATTATGTGCAATACATGTATGGAGCTATGGATATATGTATATATCCATAGCTCCACAAATTAAATATAGGATTTCTGATTCTGATGTTTTTATGATGCTTTTGGTTTTATGTTTACTTTACAATATGGAGCCCAGTGAGACGACTATAGTTGTAATATTGGCCTGTATAAATACAATTGAACTGAATTTCAGATGAAACACTAAGTCCCTCCGTTCGGGTCTCCCGCATCACTTTAGCTGTAGCTCTCCAGGCATCTGAAAGAACCTCCTGATTGTCCAAAGCCTGTTTCAATTCCTCCCTAAAAGCCTCACAGCACTCTCACTTTTTCAACTTTTACCACTTGGTCCTCTGCTCTGCCCTTCATCTTCATTCTTCATCTTCCTCACCACCAGGGTGATCCTCATCCCACCTTTGTCTTCCATGCAGCTACACTCACCCTAGCAGCAACTTTACAGTTGCTGATCTCTTTCAGATCACAATATCTGCACAGAATGTAACATGTGCCTCTTCCTCCCCACTGGGGTTTCATCTTATGCTCCTCGCTTCTCTGGATAAATGTCTTTACCTCTGTTTTTTTGGTAATAGAGAAGCCCTCAATCACCTCATTCATCTCTCCTTCTTCTCAAAGACGCATCCTACCCGGGGGAGTATCCACTGGCAACCTTCAATATCAATTCAGTTCCATTTCATTTGTGTAGCCCAAAATCACAACTACAGTCGTCTCAATGGGCTTCTTCTCGTTAATTGAAAAAGTAAAACATAAAATCATAAAGATCATGAATGCATAGAATTCTGTCACGGTGCCTCCGGCTGCTACCCCTCCCCTCCCTGCTCCTTCATTGGAACCAGCTGACCTGCATCATCTCATCAACTGGCAGACCTTCTTAAGGAGATCCATCCCAGCATACTACGCCAGTCCGTTATACTCACTCCGGTGATCACGCCTGGCCTCAAGTTGAGTTACTCTCGCTCTAGTAACCCAAGCTTGTACTTACCTTTTGTCTCACGTCTTCAGGTCTTCTCTTCATTGGTCACTCTGGTTCCTCGCCACGTTCCTGCCTCATCACTCCAAGCGTGCTCGCCGTCCTCGGTGCTCCACCTAGTCACAGGCTGTCTACGCCGTCCTCGGCTCTCCACCTCGTCACAGGCTGTTTACGCCGCCCTCGGCTCTCCACCTCGTCACAGGCTGTCCCGCATCGTCCTCGGTGCTCTCCCTCGCTCCAAGCGGTTTCCAGCATCCACGACGTCCCCTGTCTTCTATTATTAAACATCCTGTTTCTACATCGCCTCCTGAGTTTCTTCCGGGTTCCAGCATCTGGGTCTCCTCAGTAGTCCGACCATGACAGAACGGACTGGCCAATCCCCAGACCCAGCTGACCCGGAAGGGCTCCGTCAGGCCGTCTCCCACCAAGGCGCTGCTCTGGGACGACAAGCGGAATATTTCAATCAAATGGCTGCCACTCAGCAGGACCTTTCCCGTCGTTTGGACAGTGTGGCTCAGACTCTGATGGAATTAACCAGCCGGATTCCCACTAACGCCGCTGCCAGCACCGCTGCCGCCGCTGCCGCCGCTGCCGCCGCTGCCGCCGCTGCCGCCGCTGCCGCTAGCTTGGTTCCCGCTACGGATAGCAATGCTAACGAAAACATCCGGCTCCTCCCCGAGCCTTTCCTGGGTGACGTAGGAGCCTGCGGGGGTTTCCTCCTGCAATGTCGTTTGATCTTCCAGCAGGCACCCCGGCACGTTTCGCAGACCACAGCAAAATCACCCTTATAGTGAACTGTCTCCGGGGTAAAGCGCTTCAATGGGCACAGGCTTACCTGACTGCTAATCCCATCTCTCAAATCCCTTTCGAACGCTTTTTAGGAGAATTCCGGTTGGTTTTCGATCAACCCCGCAAGGACTTTCGGATTTCTAATAGACTTTCGGATTCTAGCCGTGGAGGCGGGTTGGCCAGATATAGCCCTTAAAGGGGTGTTCTACCAATCCCTTAATGACTCAAGGATCATTTATGTTCCCAGCCCGAAGCCAGATCCTTTGAGGAGTTAGTCACCGCGGCCCTTCAAGCTAGGTTTTTTGTCAAATACCTTCGAGGGTAAAGCTCTCATTGACTCTGGTTCAGAACAAAGTTTTATTGATGACCTCCTGGTTTCTGATCTCAACCTTCCCACAGAACTTTTGGATCTCCCGGTCAAGGCGGCTGGTTTAGGAGGCCAGATCCTCACTCAGATCACCCATCGCACTAAGGCCGTTCATCTCATCACGTCTGGTAACCATCACGAATTCATACAGTTTTACATCACCAAATCCCCCCAGTCTTCCATCATTCTAGGTTTTTCCTGGCTCCGCGCCCACAACCCCCAGTTCGACTGGGTTAATCTCCACGTCACTAACTGGAGCAAGACCTGCATGGCCAACTGTCTTCGCTCCGCCATTCCCTCGGTCCCTCCTCGTAACGATCCGGATCCTGATATTATCGATCTCTCGAAGGTACCACCCTGCTATCATGACCTGAGAAATGTGTTTAGCAAGACTATGGCAGGTTCTCTACCTCCTCACAGGCCCTACGATTGTTCCATTGAACTTTTGAAAGGCGCCACCTTGCCAAAAGGGAGGTTGGTCCGGAGAAACTCTCTATGGAGAAATATATCCAGGAAGCCCTGTCGTCGGGTCACATTCACCCCTCATCGTCTCCGGTGGGGGCTGGCTTCTTTTTCGTTCAGAAAAAGGATAAAACATTACGACCTTGTATCAACTACCGCGAACTTAATCTAATTACCGTTAAAAATAAATATCCTCTTCCGCTCATTGATGCTGCGCTGAACTCTGTTCAAGAAGCTCGGGTTTTTTCAAAATTAGATCTTCGTAACGCTTATCATCTGGTTCGTATGAGGGAGGGGGACGAGTGGAAAACCGCTTTTAACACTCCACTCGGTCACTTTGAATACTTGGTGATGCCTTTCTGGCTCACTAACGCCCCCGCCATTTTCCAAAATCTGGTTAACGACGTACTCCGTGATTTTCTGAACCGTTTTGTCTTTGTCTACCTGGATGACATCCTTATTTACTCCCGGAACCAGGAACAACATATCCACCATGTCCGCCAGGTCCTTTCTCGGTTGCTAGAAAATCAATTATACGTTAAAGCAGAGAAATGCGAGTTTCACGTCCCCACAATTTCTTTTCTCGGTTTCATAATCGATTCTGGTAACATCCGTCCTGATCCTGTCAAGATCACAGCCGTCACTAGTTGGGAACCTCCCAAAACTCGGAAACAACTCCAACGTTTTCTCGGTTTCGCAAATTTCTACCGTCGCTTCATAAGGAATTATAGTAGCATTGCTGCCCCCTTGACTCTACTCACCTCTATTAATATACCGTTTATCTGGACCCCTGAAGCTCATTCTGCCTTCAACAAACTTAAGAACCTCTTTACTACCGCTCCCATCCTCATTCAGCCTGACCCCCGCCGACAATTCATCGTCGAGGTCGACGCCTCCGACTCTGGCGTGGGAGCGGTCCTCTCCCAACGTGAGATCAATACAGGGAAACTAAAACCATGCGCGTTCTTTTCTAAAAAACTCTCCGCGGCGGAAAGAAACAATGACGTCGGTAACCGAGAGCTCCTCGCCATAAAGCTCGCCCTGGAGGAGTGGCGCCACTGGCTCGAGGGTGCTGAACATCCGTTCATTGTATGGACGGATCATAAAAATCTGGCCTACCTCCGTTCTGCTAAGCGTCTGAATTCACGTCAAGCCCGCTGGTGCCTTTTTTTCGATAGGTTTAACTTTTCCATCACGTATAGACCCGGCAGCAGAAACATCAAACCAGACGCCTTATCTCGCCTCTACAGTTCTGGGGACGACCAGGAAAGTTTTCCCATTATTTCACCTACCTGTATTGTGGGGAATTTAACATGGGACATCGAGAGCCGTGTCATCCAGGCACAAGGGGAGGAACCGGATCATCCCCCGGCTCCCCCTAACACTCTATATGTCCCATCCTCCCTCCGTTCAGATGTGCTTGTCTGGGGGCACACGTCTCGTATAGCCTGTCATGGAGGCACCCATAGGACTCTCAAACTCCTGCAACGCCGTTTTTTCTGGCCCTCCATGGAACGGGACGTTAGGGAATTCATCGCTGCCTGCAACGTCTGTGCCCGCTCTAAATCATCTAATTCCCCTCCTGCTGGTCTGCTCCGCCCGCTGCCTATCCCGCACCGCCCCTGGTCCCATTTAGCCATGGACTTTATCACTGGGTTGCCCCCCTCATTAGGTCACACCGTCATCCTCACCGTCATTGACCGTTTTTCTAAGTCTGCCCATTTCATCCCCCTTTCCAAGCTGCCCACCTCCACTGAGATGGCCGACATCTTGGTTCAGAACGTTTTTCGTCATCACGGCATACCCAGTGATATCGTGTCTGATCGTGGTCCCCAGTTTGTGTCTCAGGTGTGGCGGGCTTTCTGTTCTGCTCTGGGTGCCACGGTCAGTCTCTCGTCTGGACACCATCCCCAATCCAACGGGCAGGCTGAGCGCGCCAACCAGGAGCTTGAGGCCGCTCTCCGCTGTCTGGCCGCTCAGAACCCCTCTAGCTGGTCCTCGTTCCTTGTGTGGATCGAATACGCCCACAACAGCCATCCGTCCTCAGCTACCGGTATGTCGCCGTTCGAAGCATCCCTCGGGTACTCTCCACCCCTGTTCCCCTCGCAGGAGTTGGATTTGGCTGTCCCCTCGGTCCAGCATCATCTGCGGCGTGTCCAGCGCATCTGGACTCATGCCAGGGCCGCTCTCCTGCGTACTAGGGAGAAGAACTGCCGCATTGCTAATCGCCACCGGGTGGAGAGTCCCGCCTACCAACCGGGACAGAGGGTGTGGCTCTCTTCGCGGGACATACCGCTTCAGCCACTTCCCGCAAGTTAGCCCCTCGCTACATCGGGCCTTTTCCCGTCGAGAAGGTCATAAGCCCCTCCTGTGTGCGGCTGCGGCTCCCGGCGGCCCTGAAGGTACACCCTACCTTTCATGTTTCGCAGCTGAAGCCCGTCCAGGAGAGTCCGTTGTGCCCGCCGTCCGCTTCCCCACCGCCCGCCCGGGTCATCGACGGCGCTCCTGCCTACACTGCCAGCAGGGTGTTGGATGTTCGCCGCCGGGGTCGAGGATTTCAGTTCCTCGTGGACTGGGAGGGTTACGGTCCGGAGGAGCGTTCATGGGTCTCCCGCTCCCTTGTTCTGGACCGTGCCCTCATCGACGATTTCTATCGGGCCCACCCGGATCGTCATCCGGGACCGCCTGGAGGCGGTCGTTGAGGGGGGGGTAAAACATAAAATCATAAAGATCATGAATGCATAGAATTCTGTCACGTGCCTCCGGCTGCTACCCCTCCCCTCCCTGCTCCTTCATTGGAACCAGCTGACCTGCATCATCTCATCACCTGGCAGACCTTCTTAAGGAGATCCATCCCAGCATACTACGCCAGTCCGTTATACTCACTCCGGTGATCACGCCTGGCCTCAAGTTGAGTCCTCGGCTCTCCACCTCGTCACAGGCTGTCCCGCATCGTCCTCGGTGCTCTCCCTCGCTCCAAGCGGTTTCCAGCATCCACGACGTCCCCTCTCTTCTATAATTAAACATCCTGTTTCTACATCGCCTCCTGAGTTTCTTCCGGGTTCCAGCATCTGGGTCTCCTCAGTAGTCCGACCATGACAGAATTCAGTAGGAAAATACTAAACTAACTAAGCAGCTTCTTCTCGGTAAGGAAAAACTCCTAAAAACAGATTTTGGAAAAAAAGCAGAAACCTCAGGGGTGTCCACATGAAGGAGGGACCCCCCAACCCCCCCCCCCCCCCACCCCCAGTATGGACAGGTGATGTACCAGAACTCTGAGAGAAGAATTCTTATCTAACTCTACAACTACATGTTTGAATAGTCCAGCAGATGAGCTTCATCCAGATGAGTTGAGGGACAGCCAGGGGCGCGAGGCGAGCAGAGGGGGGGTCCACAGCCAAGTGTAGGAGCAGAGATGAGCGTTACATCACACCTTCAACTTCCAGCTTCAGACGCATCATCACCCTATCGGGCTCTGTCAACCTCCAGAACATTTTTAGCAAAGTCCTCCTTCAGGACCTCTCCTCCTTTCTCACCATGACAAGCAGCCTGAACCTGCTGTCGGTGTGCAGTAGAAGCCATTCTCTAGATGTCCACTTCTATTCTTTCCACCATGTCGACCAACTCTCTACTATGAGGCCGAATCCGAATTCTTCTCCTACAGCGTCTCCCTATCCCTACATTTAGCCCTCCAAACGGAGAGTTATGGAAAAATAGTGTCTTCGAATTTGGATGACATCATCAATAGTCGCCCGTCAGCTACGTTGGTGCAGAGCTGCTAGCGTTCGGAAAATACATAACAACATCGGTTTTATAACTTTAAAATAGTTGTGCTAGAACAAAAAGTCATGACTTCCATTTAAAGATAAATGTCTGTGCATCACAGCTCACCCACATAAAAACACCCACAGCGCGACACGCCGGAGCGCTCGGCATCCCTCCGGCGTGAGGGTTAACCCCTAATAACACTATTTTGGAACACCCTACCCCTTCAAACACCCCAACAGTTGGAGGGGTGGGAGAAGCCGTGGGGTAGGGGGAAGGATTCAGATTGGGCCTAAGTTCTTCACTCCTGTCATGCCTTTTTCCCCTCTTGAGTCTCCTTCTTTCCTCAACAGTGGTCCATTTTCCATCAGCACCCCGTAGGTCAACAGCACAGTTGTGCTGACCCGCTCCATGACCGGTCCAGCAGGAAGGTTCTGGTTGTGAGTGATGCAACTGACTTGACTTTGGTTTATGTGGGACGTCCTTCCTGACACTAGCCTCTGCATTTTTCCAGACTTGGAACACCACACCACACCACATTGTGCTCTCATGTGCTGCGCTGATGATCTAAAGAGTAATTCTGAGAAAAAAATGAAACCTCTTTACATAGCGATTGAAAATTAAGCATCAGGTAAAACTTCTACAGACTTCTACTGAAGCAAAAGAGAACATAGAAACCTTATTTTTCACTTGTATGGCTTTGGAAGGGAGACAGACAGAGACAAACCATTTAGAGTTTGGTGTTGTGTTCAGGTCCTATTGGAGAAGCATCAATGTGCTCAGCACTGAAATGAGATATTGATCCTTCTATCTTCTCTCTCCCTCTGTAACTTTAGCAGAGCAGAAATTCCCATTTTGTCATCCCTTCCTTTTTCTTTAGACCTCTGCTCTTTTCTCTCAGGATTCACTCAAACAGATTCTTCCCAGTGACGTTTTCTCGCCCCAGCCACTTTATATACCCTTATACCCTTATGCAAATAAAAAAGGTCCAAATGTTGATGAGCTAATACAGCAGTAGTGTAATGAATGGATTACTTTGAGAATTCTGTTTGACATTCAGCCAAATGATTTAAAAGTTCAAAAAGAAACAAGTTTACATGGTAATTCCATAGATACTTTGATTTTTTTTGGATTGGTATGAAATATGGCAGTATTTGTAGGTAATGGCAGAAAATAGTAATGATAAGTAAATGTGGAATAATCTGCTGAATGAACTTTAAGGACAGATATGTCTTTAGTTTAAAGGACATCATTATTTAGTTGTTAAATATACAGTATCTTCCAGTATGTTCCTTTTGGATGCCAAGAAAAAAGCTTCAACGTAATTATATCAGAGGTTGATGAGAGCCGCTGTCCCACTTGCTTTCCAGACATCCCTGTCCTACTTAGTGGTGGAATAAAGACAAAGGTTGTTTAGGAAAAGTGGGACACTGAGAGGAGAGAAGACAGGATTACAGGGAGGGAGAGGTGAGCCAAAGAAACAGGATTATGATGAGATAGTTATCCCACCACCTTGAAAACAAAACTTCCTACGTTGCAAATGAAAATAAGCGACCTTGGGAGTGTGACGGCAGCATACCCTGCCACACCCACAAACCAAATGGCGGTAACCTCCCTCCAGCATTGCACACTTTCTTTTTCATTTTATTATTTCAGATTCTTGATTCTTAAATAAATGCACACATTTCTTGGAGTTAAAATTTACATTTATTATCGGTTTTCAGTAATTATTTGTAGCATGTGTACATTTGTTTAGTTTACTTATTTTGGTTTGTTCAATTCATGTCACCTGTTTTTGAGTTGCCAGAGCTGAGAGTGCTGCTGGTCCCTACGGGTGTACCATGCACCATGCATGTACCATGCATCTTGGAGGAAGAATTGTGAGACATCAGATAGAGAACAAGGACATGAATGGTGGCCTTGGAGGCCGTGAAGAGGAGAAACATGAGGCTGGAGCTACAGGGGTTGCACCAGGTACTGAGGGTGAAGACACGCAAGAGCCAACATTGAAAAATCTGACTGATGTTCTTCAGGCTTTCATGGGAAAACAGGAAGCCAGAGACCTGCAACTTCAGGAGGAAGCTAAACAGCAACAACATCGTTTTAAAGCTCTGCAGCACCAGTTTCAGCTTCTTCAGATGGAGGTGCAGGCCCGCACTTCTCCTATTCCTGAACTCACTTCATCAGCACCTGATCCTTCAGATGTGTCAAAGTTTGACAATCAACCTTCACTACCAACATCTGCTCCAGAATGTGAACCACCAGCACCTAGTCAACCTCATTTTTCTAGAAAGCCAAGGTTGGAAAAACTCACAGAAAATGATGATGTTGAACACTTCCTTGTAACATTTGAAAGAATTGCTACAGCTTGCAAGTGGTCCAGATCTGATTGGGTTTTCCGCCTTATTCCACTGGTCACTGGTAAGGCTAGGAGTGCTTATGTTGGCATGGATTTTGATGACTCAGGATTATGATCAAGTAAAAACTCCCATTTTGTACAAATGTGACATCAACCCTGAGTCTTACAGGCAACGGTTTTGCTCCTTGGAAGTTGGACCTGAGGAGACTCCCAAGGAGCTGTATGCCCGACTGAAAGAGCTGTATGACAAGTGGATTCAGCCTAAAGGTAAAACAACTGAAATAATAAACATGGAACAGTATTTATGAATGGTGTCACCTGAGCTTCAGATTTGGATAAAGGAACATGGTCCTAGTTCGGCAGCTGAAGTGGCCTCCCTGGCAGAGGTTTTTGTGGCTGCTTGAAAGAAAAACCTTCCATGGAGCAACATTGCATGGCAGGCCTCCAAAGACTCTTGAAGGTCAGCAAACCATCAATCCCACCAGAGGTCTGCCCCAGGTACGAATAGAACTCCATTGGGGGAAGAAAAAGAGGCAAAACCAGCAAAGCCTTCCAATAAAACACCAATTTGTTATTTGTGTGGACAGGAAGGCCACATTAAACCATTATGTCCGAAAAATCCAGTGAAGCTCACTCAAATGTGTCTTGTTCCATACCAAAGTCTTCCACCAGAAACCCAAGAAGGTGAATCCATGAAACCGACCACTGTAAGAATGAATGGAAAGAGTCATAAGGCTCTTGTGGACACTGGCAGCACACTGTGCAGAGACAGCATGTACCAGCAAATATTATTTGTACCCATGAGACCATCTCAATCTGCTGTGTGCATAGGGATAGGAACATATACCCCACTGCTGAACTTTATGTTGAAGTCCAAGACCAGACATATTTGTTAGATGTTGGCGTTGTGGAGGATTTGCCTTTTCCAGTAGTCCTAGGTCATGACCTTCCTGTTCTTCACAAAAGGAAAGAGCAATGTTGCTGTAACAAGGGCACAGACTCGACGTGAAGAGGAGCAATCCCCACTTCTCAGTGCTTTGCCATTCAGTAGTCGCGGTTACATGGGCAAACTATCTTGATGGGATCAATGGTCGGGTTAAAATTCACCCGTGCACATGGGCCCAGAAAACCTTTTTCCAATTAGAACAAACGTTCCCATGGATCACACTTTCAGTCGGAATGAATCATTTGGGCATGCGCAGTAGTGTAAAAACACCCGGATGAGGAAGTAGGTCCCGTTGTAAATTTTTTTTTTTTTTATTTTTATTTTTTTTTTTTTATTGAAAAAGACAATTGAGGTTAACAGTTTGATACAATTGTATACAATTATGCAAAGTATAAAAACATCGAAAAAAGATACTGGACATGTACAAACAACCAATGAAGAATAAAACAATATAATTTTTTTTTTTTTACCAATAATACAGAAAAAAAAAATAAAATAAATACAAGACATTAAAATAAAATAAAAAGTAAATAAAAAGGGGGGTTTACATAGACATTGTAATGATTCTTAGCTTAGGGGTTATCAAGAAGCTGCAATTTACATATGATACTTTGAAGTTCTATAGCAAGTTTGTTTTCCATGAAGTTTACAGATGAAAAAAAAGAGCAGAGTTCTTTATGAAACGTAGAAAAAAAAGGTTTGATTTTAAGGAAACGACATTTATGTATATAAAATTTACCCAAAATAATTACAACATTCAGAATAAGTTCTGTGTCCTTGTTTTCTAAAGTAAACCCAAAAATGATATCCTTAACAGAAAAGTCTGCTAAAAGTGGAATCTTGGGGAAAAGCCAATAATGTAAACTATTCCAAAAGACATCAGAATAAAAACATTCAAAGAAAAGATGCTCAGTTGTTTCAATCTCCACATGACAAAAAGAACAGCAATTTTCAGGGATTCCAAACCGTTTTCTTAATAATTCCTTGGAAGGGTAAATACCTGAAAAGGTTTTAAAGTGAACTTCCTTGGCTTTAGGAGGAATGGGGAGTTTTAAATATTTAGTTCGTATTTGTTTCTTTTTTGAATTATTAAAATATTGGGTTATATAATTTGGATTTGATATGTAGGGAAAGGACGTTTGATTCAAATATTCTCTGATTTGATGGTTTGGGAGTTTGGCAGTTGCTATGTTGTGTCCATTAATCAGAAGCTTGGGGACAGTAGGACGTCTGTAGATGTCATTATGAAACAGATCAGACACTGAGCTCACAACATTTTGAGGAATGGCCTTAATAATTTTTTCAAAATCTTTTCTATTCGTTAGTGAACCATATTTAGCTGTGAAATCATCAAAAGACATGAGAGTGGCATTGTCATTAAGCAGATGCATTAAAGACCAAATTCCATTTTCAAACCATGTTGGAACAAAGATAGATTTGTTTCTGATAGTGATGTATCTGCAGTTCCATAGGGGAGTGTTGTGTGGACTGTAATTGTGTTTATAAATGAGCTTCCAATACATGAGAACCTGCTGATGAAAAGACGAGAGTTGAATGGGAAGTTTCTTATTGTCAAAATCACAACTGAGTAAAAATTGGATCCCTCCTAGGCTGGAAAATATTTTATTAGGAACAATGAACCAAATACTATTTTGATTCCTAATAAATGATTTTAACCAGTTTATTTTTAAGGTGCCATTTAGGCTGTTAAAGTCTATGGCTTGAAGACCTCCATCTTCATATTTTTTAGTCAGCGTACCTTGTTTAACATAGTGTGTTTTCCTTTTCCATATGAAGTTAAAATTGACTTGATTAATAGATTTGATGGCTTGTTTAGGGACACCTATAGAATCGTTGGGATATATGAATCTGGATATGCTTTCAATTTTGGTGAGGAGAATTCTACCAAAAATAGAAAGATCTCTCTGTGCCCAGTTATTCAGCAGAGACGAACATTTGTCTAGTTTGTCCCAAACATTCAGTTTTTCCAAGTCTGTTTTGTTTGTAGTTATATGCATTCCGAGGTATTTAACTGTGGATTTAATGGGAATATTATAAGCATTCAATAATGTACACGGTTTAATGGACAAGATCTCACATTTGTTTAGGTTCAATTTGAGGCCTGAAGCTTTTGAAAAGATGTCAATAGTTTTAAGAATCTTGGGGATGTCATGAAGATTCTTCAGGAAAATTGTTGTATCGTCGGCTAGTTGGCTTATTGAAAATTCAGCATTTGCAACTGACAGCTTACCAAAGTCAGTGTGTTTGATGAGCAAAGACAGCATTTCTGCTGCTGCAATAAAAAGAAGGGGTGAAATCGGGCAACCTTGTTTTATACCTTTGTTGATGTTAAATCTGTGAGACGTTCCCTGAGGTAAACAAGCAGAACTACTGGTTTCATAATAAAAAGTTTTAACTGTATTAATAAATTTATTACCAAAACCATAGAATTGCAGAGTTTGAAACATGAAACTATGCTCAATCATATCAAAGGCCTTGTAAAAATCTAAAAATAAAATAAAACCGTCTGTATCTATGAGATGTTTATAGTCAATCATATCCAGAACAAGGCGTAAGTTATTATGAATTGAGCCACCTTTAATAAAACCGGACTGCGTTTCAGAGATTATTTGGGTTATGTCTGATTTGAGTCTGTTTGCAAATATATGCGTTAGAAGCTTATAGTCAGTATTTAAAAGAGTTATAGGCCTTAAATTATCTAGAAATGTTGGGTCTTTACCCGGCTTGGGAATAAGGGTGATTACACCCTGTTTCATTGTATGTGTTAGAGACCCATTTTGAATAATTTCTTTAAACATTTCAAAACTTAAATCTTTGATATGCTCCCAGAAGAATTTATAGAAGTTACTGGTCAGTCCGTCACATCCTGGAGCTTTATCCTTGGACAGACAGCTTAAAGCCTTCTCTAATTCCTGCAAAGTTATTTCTGAATCACAAGAATTTCTAAAATTGTCATCAATCTTAGGAATAAAATCTTTAATTGTCTGGAAAAAAGTATTATTGTGGGATTCGGAATAAGATGACGAGTACAAATTACCATAAAATGAACTTATTTCTTTAGAGATCATTTGAGGATCAGAGCATAATTGATTATTAATATGGAGTTTCTTTATAGCATTCTTCTCTTGCCTCTTCTTTTCTAGATTACAGAAATAAGAAGTACTCTTTTCACCAAGCTCCACCCATTTTGCTCGGGATCTGATGAAGGCTCCTTTCGCTTTTTTAACATAAATATCGTCAAGGGAACATTGTAAAATGCTTCTGCGTTGTTTGTCATCCTCATTGAAAACAGGCTTGGAACAAATCTGATTTAACTCAGTCAAAATTTCAGTTTCTTTTTGCTTATAATGTTTTGCTATTAATTTGCTATGTTTAATGGCAGTTTGACGTACTTTGAATTTAAAGAATTCCCATTTATCAGTGTAAGATTTTAGGGTTGAATCACTATTTATTGTTTCTAATAATTCAATAACAGCATTACAGAAAGTTTCATTAGTGAGAAGTGAAGAATTAAATTTCCAGTAGCCTCTTCCAGAGGATTTTTGGATTTGGGAGCTAACATTAAGTTCAATCAAACAGTGATCAGTCAGGGGAGCTGCTGAGATGTTAACGTCTATTTTGCTTTGTAGAAGGTTATTTGAGACTAGCCAGAAGTCAATCCGAGATTTTGAAGATCCATTAGGCTTGAACCAAGAGAATGTTTGTCTGAGAGGATTTTTAATCCTCCAGGGGTCAGAAACATTAACATCAATACAAAAGTCCTTTAAAGTTGGATTAATATGATGGGTATTGAACTTTGAGGGCACTCTATCCAGCCATTCATCTAGAACCATGTTATAATCACCACCAATTACTACAGTATTTGTACAGTACTTATGATTGAGAAGTTTTACATGTTTTGTAATTTCTGTTAATAACGACTTGTTTTGACTAGGAATATTATAGCCATAGACATTGCATAGGATCAGAAAACCATCATCAGTTTTAAGAACACAGATGAGCCAGTGGCCGTCATCATCAGAGATACGGGTAATCACTTTGAACGGACAGTTTTTAAAGAGCAAAGCAACTCCAGAAGATTTGTTTGTACCGTGACAGAACAGAATTTTGTCTCCCCATTGATTAGACCAAAACTGTTCGTCTGCTTAAACAGAATGAGTTTCTGCAGTAGAATGCAGCTGGCTTTCACATTTTTACAGAATAGGAACATAGATTTTCTTTTTACGTTGTCTCGTAAACCCCTAACATTTAAGGAAACAAAGTTAAAATTAGACATGAAATACAAAAAAAACAATAACACAAAAATGAACAAAAAGTTACTTACTTAGCTAGTTACTGAAGGTGAAAATAAGCGGTTGGAATTCAGATCCCAAACAACATTGTAATGGAGAACTAGACCTCAAACTTTTAGAGAAAAAAATACTTTAGAACTTATAACTTTCAAGTTAACAACAACAGAGTTTCACTTTCCTCTGTGAAGTTAAGGTGTGGAAAAAACGGATCAAATAAGGTTTATGCTTTAAACAACAAAGCATTTATGATAGTTAACTCCGAACTTGTAAAGAAGAATAATAAAAACACAGCTAGTCTGGAGACAAACGGACTCCGTTGGCGTACCCGATGTGGCCCCGATAGTAGACGTTCTGTCCCGCAGCTCTCGCTTTCTCCATTTTGGGCCAGACAGCAGCTCTTGCTTCTCGGTCAGCTTTGCAGAAATCCTGCTTGAAGAAGATTCCCAGCTCTTTACAAACCCTTGCATCCTTAGAAACCTTCCAGAAGATGTCGCGGTAGTGCCTCATGGAGAACTGGATGATGATTTGGCGGTGCCTCCCGGTTTCTTTCCTCCCCAGCCGATGTACTGTATCCACAACCATTTCCAACACCGATGTGTGCTGTGGCGCCATCTTTGTCAGGATCTCCAGGACTTCTTTGCGGGTGTTTTCCTCGCTTTTTTCTTTCAAACCTTGTAACTTCAGGTTCCAGCGCCGTTTATATCGCTCCATCTCCACCACCCTCTCTTTTAAGTCATCATTTTCCTTCCTCAGCACAGAAACTTCTTTTTCCAAATTGTGCACTTTGGATTTGCAGTCCTTTATATCAGCAGCGTTTACCTCAGTGATCTTCGTCAGATTAGCCAGAATCACAGAGTTTTCCCGGAGTCTGCCGTCAAAGTCGTCAAATCTCACCGTCAGTTTTTCGATGGCGGCAGTTAATGCTGATAACTCTGCATCACTTTTGTTAGAGACGACTACCTTGTTAGGTGGAACGGAGGGTTTGGTGGGTGTAACCGGGGTTTTCCTTTTAGTAGAAAGCGAGGAAACTTCCATGGCGTATTCGTGGTCATGTGTTGTCATCTCTGGGTTTTTGGATGCGGGAGTCGGCTTCTCCGATACAGGCTTTTCCCGTGGCATTCTAGGAGCTCTTAATATTGCTGTTGTTGTTTTTCTCACTTCGTTCTTGTCTCTTTACAGTGATAAGACTCGAGAGTAATACAAAAAAAGCAAAACTAGTTCAGCAGTTTGAAAATGAGGTCAAAAGGGATATTTTGGGACCGGACCGTAGCAGCTCACAAAAAGTTGACCGCACGGACCGCCATCTTAGCTCCGCCCCGTCCCGTTGTAAATACATCTTTGCTGTCACAGACATTTATGCAGCAGCTCTGTAATACGAGGCGATCTTCCAAACTTGCTTTTATTAATGTTATGAATATTATGAAGCATCTTTTCACTCATCATTTTATATTTAATCCATGTGGTCACTGCTTTTTTGTGGAAAAACAGAGCTGGAAGAACCTAGTGTTAGGAGAGGCTAACAACACGGGCTAACAACATTAGCCTGATGGACACAAAATCTGGAAACACAAATCCACATGATTGTTAGAACAGTTTCTAAGGACTGAGCGACATTTCTACTCTGAAAAGCTCACACAAAGCCCCAAGCCGCTCCGCTGTGTGTGAGCTGACAGCTCGAGCTCTGCTCGGTTCTCCTGAGTCCTGCAGCCGCTAACCCAGAGCGGCGGGTCGGCTCGCAGTCCGAATTCTCACACATAACAACACAACAACACGCACACGTAACAAAGCACCCCCCCCTCAAACATGTATTAATAAATCCTGCTGCTCTGCTCAGAGAGGTTCACTCGGTCTACTGGCACCGGAGCCCAAACGCAGAGCTCGGGTGCCGGGTCCAGACCTCAGTGGGCACGAAGCGCTCCTCCCCGGCAACCCCTTCCTGAGGGGTGAAAGAGAGGGAGAGCCAGCGGGGCGAGAGCGGAGCGGCGCTTTACGCGGGGCCTCCTGGTCGGTCCTGTTTGAGCTCCAAAGCTTTCTCTCAGCAAAACACCGTCTATGAAGGACGTAAACCAGAGCAGTAGTGACACCGTTTACATGCTCCACGATCGGATAAAGGATCGGTATAACCACCTATCTCCATCGGAAAGAAAGTTTGATCTGAACGAGTCTGATCGGGGCAGACTATTCTGAATGGCGCGTTTACATGACACATTTTCTTTCCGATCAGGCATTCTTTCCCATTACTTTTGCCCATGGAAACGCGGCTTATGATGCTGAGCTACAGACAAACCCAGGAAAGTCTCGCAAGCCACGTAGTCAACGGAGGCAAGAGAAATTTAAGCACACAGCTGTGGAGCCAACTACTGAAGGAACTCCAGACAGTGCTGTGGGTTTTGAGTTGCCCACTGACATCAGTGAAATGCAGCAGGATGATCCAACACTATCGTTCTGCTATAAAGTGAAGTACATCCCGGGCAAGGACAATGCCACTGCTGACTACCTCTCTCGTTCTACCAGCGAGAGTTTGGAAGGGGAGGGGAGTGTGACGGCAGCATACCCTGCCACACCCACAAACCAAATGGCGGTAACCTCCCTCCAGCATTGCACACTTTCTAGTGTTCCATTAGTGTGCCGTTCAAACCATTTTAAATTTCTAGCTAATCAACTTAAAATTAATAAAGAAAAATCAACAATCACTTCTATTATGGACCAAACAGGAAATGTCACCCATGACCCGGTAAAAATTAATAATGCGTTTAAAGACTTTTATCAAAACTTATACACACCACAGATCAATCCATCAGAACAAAGCATCATTCTCATTTCTCATTAATGTAAGTGCCATCGAGGTAGAAGGAGAATTGTTAAATATCATTTTCATAACTCTTTGTATTGCTAAAAAAACCATTCTAATAAATTGGAAGAACAAGAAAAATATAAATATAAGTCAATCCAGAAATCTGCTTTTTGATCATATCAGCTTGGAAAAAATGTCAGCCCAAAGTTCAAGTAACTTTGAAAGAATTCAGTCTCTCTGGTCTCCCATAGCTAACTCCATGACTTAGAGGGTGGGGGGCCTGGTTGTCGCTGCTCCCTGCCTTTCTGCCGTGGTGCGGGGTGGGGGTCGGGGCCTCCGCTGCCCGGTGGGGGCTGGTGGGGATCCCATTCATTGGGGGGTCGGGTCCGGTGCCTGGGCGGGGCGGGCGGGGGTGCTGCGTGGTCTTCTGGGCTTGGCGGTGGGGGGTGCGTGGTGGTGGTGGTGGTGGTGGGGGGGGGTGAGTGGTGGTCCGGCTTGGCTTGGGGAGGTGGTCTCTTTGTGCGTGCTGGGGGGGTTGACGGGGGTCCTTCTCAGGGGAGGTAGGTCCAGCGGTGCTGGATGGGCTGCCTGTCTACACCTGGGCCTGGGATCAACCCTTCCCTGGCTCTGGGACGGGGCGGGGCAACCCTCTTGGGGCCCCCGGTGGCTTTGGGTGTCATCCGCTGCAGCTGCGGGGTCTTGGGGTGTGTGTGGAGGGGGGGGCCTGTCGGCCCTGTCTTGTGAGGGGGCTTTCGGGGGGGGGGGGGGGGGCACCATGGGTACGGGACCTTGGGGGTTTGACGGGTCGGGGTCTCCGCTGGTGGCAATCGGCGGTTGCCCCGGCCGGTTGGCTGCCTTGGTCCCGTCGAGGCCTGACCAGAGCTCTCTCGGGGCCGGTGCCTGGGGGTGGGGGCCTGGGCTTGCTCCGGGGGGGGGCGGCGCTTTCTGGCTCCTCTCTCTCTGTGTGGGGTGGGTCGTGTTGGGCCTGGGGCGCCGGTGCCTCGGGGGATGGGGCCCCGAGGCTGGGGGACCTGGGCCCTATGCTGGGGGGGGCTGGGGGACGGATGTTTGACCACCGGGGGACAATCTACCAGCTGTCCCCCAACTCACCCCCTTCCTCATATAATCTTATATTAGGGTGAGGGGGTGGGGGGTCTTACCCTGCGATGCACTTTGGGGGCGGGGGCTACTTGGCAGTGGTCCCCCTCCCTTGGTTGCCGTATGGAATGGGCCCCCCCTCTCTCGGTTATATTTGCACCTTAGACATGTAGGGCCCTTGGTAGGGGGGGTGCTTGGACATCACTGCCAGCAAGCAGCAGATGTCCTCCTAGCACCCTACCCGCCAATTTTAACCGCACCTTAGACCAGGGGTCTCAAACTCAAATTGCCTGGGGGCCACTGAAGGAGGGGTCTAGATGAGGGAGGGCTGCAACTTCAACACACACGCAACTTGTGAGTGTCTGAGAGCCAATAAATTTGTATGGAACATGTACTGTACTATTAACTATACTCTATTATTAACTTTTTTATGTACAAAATGTACTCATAAAACTAAAAAAAAAAAAACGTAAATAAAAAAAGTAAATAAATCAGTAATACATTTCTGTTCATTTAGTCTTCTATATTTCTAATTTAAATGTCCCTATTAACACAGTCCAGTTAACACTGTTGAATTATAACTATTAAACACTAAAGAAGACTCTTCTTTATTCTACAGTTCTACAGTTCTATAACCTCCATCATTGGTTCTTCTGAACACGGTTCTCTTGTCTTCCTTCTGATGGACACTTGGCAGCACTTCCTCCCAAACAGCTGAGACCCTCAGTGTGGATGAAGATGATTGTTTGTAAATCTGGACTGAACTTGGACTTTTTGACATTTAAGGTGTAGAAGTCAGACAGGATGTGCTCCCAATTCTGAATCTGTGTTGAATGTTTTTTTAAGTTTACTTTTTAAAACACAAATTAGTAAGGAGAAACAAAATTCAGTGAACATTTTTGGATTTTCTTTCTTATGACTTTTTGCACATTTAAACCCCGGTCACTAGTTATTGTAGAGCAGCCGGTCAGACACTCCTATACTTTTATAAAAATGGATAGAAATGTATTCAGGTGACACCAAGTGCAGCCCAGATGCACAATAAGTGTGTTTGAGGTCATCCAGGTGGACGAAACGCCGCACAGATCACCTGGTGTGAGACATTATGTTTTTGTTTTTGCCCCAACATCACCTGTCAATCATCACAAAAATATCACCAGAAAGGGGCGGGATCAAGGCCCCAACCTGAGCGAACACAGCTGGAAACTTAGTACTACACTGACTGCAAACCGAAAATGACTACAAAACAATGCATTATGGGAAATGTGTCCTGACAGTTTTTGTAGTCGAGTGATCAATTAAAATAATTTAAAATACCTATTGATAAAAAAAGGCTACATACATTACAAAACATTACAATAAATATAAAAGATATAACAACACAGATCATACTGAGGGGGAGAGGCACACTAAAACTAAATTGAATGTTTAGGACAACTCCAACTTCCTGTTCTCCTTCAGTCTCACTGCAGCTTCGCCTACGTTTCAACCCCCGCCCCCTTGCGGATCCAGGCGCAGTGCTGGTTCATCTCACGTCTATCGTTGCATTTTCCACGCGTGTTTTCAGTGTGTCCAAGACTACATCGTGTTGTCGCTCACGCGTGTTCAATGCTAAAGCCCCGTTAGCTGTCACACATGTCGGTGTGGGACATTTATTCTCCGCAGTGACCCACCTCCTCCTGCGGGAGCAGAGAGAACCGTGTGGGGTTAATACGCCGCGCGCGTGTAACCATAACCATAACCATAACCATAACCATAACCATAACCATAACCTCCGCCCTCCTCCGGGTCTGTGCAGCCCAGAGAAAGGTTCAGCACTGACTGCACGTATTTAGATACGTTCTAAAAAGGAAAGTAAGGAACTCCTTAATGTGGTCCAGGGAGGGGGCGGTCAGGTTACCTGAATTAAATGTTCTACTGCTTTCAAGCCCAGTCAATGTCCCGCCCCCAAGAGTCATATACCCCACTGTCATTGGTTGGTTCTTTAGCTCGGCGCACAAAACTGAAAAGGTCTCATTCATACAAACTGGCGGGCTGCATTACCATTGAACTTTTATATTAAGGCGGGGGCCGCAAAGTATCATCTTGGGGGCCGCAAATAGCCCGCAGGCCGCGAGTTTGAGACCCCTGCCTTAGACATTTAGGGCCCCTTGGTGGGGAGGGTGAGGGGACATCACTATGAGTAATCAGGATATGTCCTCTCAGGGCCCTACCCACCAATTTTAACTGTACCCCCTTAGTACACACACCTTCACCTACTGGGCCCTTGGCAGCAGTGGCCGTGTCCCCTGGGTGCCGGTTTCCTGGGCCCGGTGGGGCTCTGTCCACGCAGGGAGGGGGTTCACATTACACCTGAGCCGGGGGTGTCCGTATCCCTGTGGGGTGGGTTCTGGGCCTCGCCAAATCTCCAACTGTGGCCGAGCCTGGTCGGGCCATGTTTACAACACCCCTCGTGGGCCCCCATTTTCCCCGGGGTGCCCCCCTCCTGGGTGGGGTCGGCTGGCCCCTGCCTTGCTCCTTCCTGAACCAACTGTAGGCCGGGTGGGTGGCTGCCTGGAGCGCAGAGCGGGTCTCCCTTGGGGGGTTCTGGCTCATACCTGGGGTTGGGGAGGAGGGATGCCCAGAACTCCTGGGTGGTGATGAGGTGCTTGTCTGGGGCTGTGGGCACCCTTCTTGGGTGGGGCCCTGCGTTGGGCCCTCCCGGCGCGGCGGGGGGGCTGCTCTCCTGGTTGGGCTGGGGCGGCGCTCTCTTCCCCCCATGCCTCCCTGCTCTCTGGCTCTGGGGGCCTCGTGGTGGCCCTGCTGGCCCTGGCCTGGGTGGCGGATGTGATCACCCGGGGGGCGGTTGTTCTCTGCCTGCTGCCGTGTGGCGTTGGGGGCTTCTGACTGCCGCTGCTGCTGTGGCGGGGGTCTTGGTGTGGGGATGGCTGGACACCTCTCCCTCCTTCTTTTCACATTCCACCATTCATTTATAAGAACATAAACACTCACCTGAGCACAGGTGTTAGCTCACCTTTGCACTAATAGTTTGTGTGAATGAATGAAATATTTCACACTAGTTGGTTTGAAGGCATGGGTGTGCGTGTGTGAACACTGTTTGTTTTGTGTACATGTTTTGTGTTCATGTTGACAGGTGGACATTTCTCCAGCTAACAGGTGTGTTGATAACATTTGAGTGTGTGTGTTCAGGCCCCGCCCTTTGAGATTTGTACTGCACTTGAATCTTACCGTAGTGATAAACATCTAGAAACTTGTTGCTTTATGCCGCTGCATGGTTCTGCTCCCCCCCTCCTATAATCACCTCCTACCCCCCCCCCCTCTCTAAAATCCCTCTCTCTTCTTCCCTCCTTTCCTTTTCCGTCCGGTCCAACACCAAAGATTTTCAAATATGATTGAAATTAATAAAGTTTGGCCTCAATTACTAAAGGGGTTTATTCAGACATTCCTCTAGGTTGTCTGAAGATTAATAACCCCTGTTGTTAAAGTAAAATATGTCCAACACAAGAGGCCTTCAGTTGTCATCTGTTTGCCCAGCTGTTGGACAGGACAAGTTAAAAAAAATAAAAAAATAAAAAAATACATCCAACGAGTAAGGCAAGTCCTGAGAAGCCACCTCAATGCCAAAAATAAGACCCGGGCAATAAACAGCTACGCACTGCCAGTTATCAGATACCCTGCAGGAATAATAAGATGGCCAAAGGAAGAGATACAGACCATGGATGTTAAAACATGAAAGCTCCTCACCATGCATGGAGGGTTCCATCCCAAATCCAGCACCCTGAGACTGTATGCTAGCCGAAAGGAAGGAGGCCGAGGACTAGTGAACGTAGAAGCCACTATCCAGGATGAAACATCCAAGATGCATGAATACATCAAGCTCAAGGCCCCAACTGACAGTGTGCTCAGTGAATGTCTCAGGCAATGGAGAGCAGAGGATACAGTGCTGGAGGACAGATCCTCATGGGAGGACAAACCCCTGCATGGGATGTACCACCGGACCATAACTGAAGTGGCTGATATCAAGAAGTCCTACCAATGGCTAAAAAGGGCTGGCCTACAGGACAGCACTGAAGCGCTCATCCTGGCAGCTCAGGAACAAGCCCTGAGCACCAGAGCGATAGAGGCTCAGATCTACCACACCAGACAAGACCCAAGGTGTAGATCTACCACACCAGACAAGACCCAAGGAGTAGATCTACCACACCAGACTAGACCCAAGGTGTAGATCTACCACACCAGACAAGACCCAAGGTGTAGATCTACCACACCAGAAAAGACCCAAGGTGTAGGCTGTGCAAAAAGGCGCCTGAAACAATCCAGCACATAACTGCAGGGTGTAAGATGCTGGCAGGTAAAGCATACATGGAGCGCCACCATCAAGTGGCTGGAATCATATACAGGAACATGTGTGCAGAATATGGACTGGAAACCCCAAGGTCAAAATGGGAAACACCCCGAAGGTGGTAGAGAATGAGAGGGCAAAGATCCTGTGGGACTTCCAGATCCAGACTGATAGGATGGTAATGGAGAACCAACCAGACATTGTAGTGGTGGATAAAGAACAGAGGAAAGCCGTTGTGGTGGATGTGGCAGTGCCAAGTGATGGGAACATCAGGAAGAAGGAACATGAGAAACTGGAGAAATACCAGGGACTCAGAGAAGAACTGGAGAAAGCCTGGAAAGTGAAGGTGACAGTGGTGCCTGTGGTAATTGGAGCACTCGGGGCAGTAACCCCCAAGCTGGAGGAGTGGCTACAACAGATACCTGGAAAGACCTCAGACATCTCAGTCCAGAAAAGAACAGGAACAGCTAAGATACTGCAGGACCCTCAAGCTTCCAGGCCTCTGGTAGAGGACCCCAGCTTGAGTGAGAAACCACCCGCGGAGGGTGAGAGGGGTGTTTTTATTTGTTTTATATATATATAGTGCTTGTATGTGCACTGTAGTTTGGCAAAAATATTGAGTTAAATATATTTGTCTGAAAACAAAAAAATAAATTATGATATAAAACACAATATAATATATTAAATAAATATTTTTTTCACATGACTTTAGAATGTTTACACAAAATTTTATGAAAAAACAAGTGTTCACACTTAATCTTTTGGTGATCTTTAAGTACATTCCAAGAGTTTTATTCATGCCTATTTACCGTTTCTCTTTTTGTTCATGATATAACACCAACTTTATTCAACATAATCTTGAGTTTTTGAAATTAAGTTTCCACGACCATCTAATGTTTGGTATATAATCATACTTTTAGACACAAACAAAACATAAAAACTATAGAATTGTATTGTGTCCTTGGATGACCTATATTCTTAAAATTGTCCTCAGGTCAAAGGAAAAGTCTATGGATGTGTCCTGCAGACCCGCTGTCTGTGTAACTGATTCACATAAAGCAGCAGATTGTTTGTGGGCTTTTCATTGGCAAAACAGAGCTTCTGAAAGAAATCAAACAATTTATGAAAGCTTGCAGAGAAAGAAATAATACCCCCCCCCTTACTCCGCCACCTCCCATCCTTTTCCCTTTCTCTCCCTTTCTATCTCCCTTGAGCTCACCTTCACTCATCACCTCATCTATTTCTTCCCCTTCTGTTGCTAGGCAACAGAAAGGAAGAGCACCACTTGGAAATTTACAATGCGCAGGAAAAGATTACAGAAAAACACATAGAACTGTGATGAATAAGTTATGGCAACATTAAGAATATAACATAATGGTGTAATTTTTACGGATATATTGAAGTCAGGCATAGAACAAATTCATCACCAATGGTATTGGTCTATAAAGGAAGCTGAAGACTTTTCCCAAACCAGGAACACCTAGAATCTAATCTAATGTGTGTGAAAAAGTTAAAGAAAGGTGGTCTGGCCTTCAGCAGTGGAGTATGATTGGCTCTCTTAAAATGTTCAAAACAAACCAAACTTTTAAAATACATGTCAACTGTGATATTATGTTTACAGTAAAGACAGATTAGGCCGAGCAGTTGGTATTTTAGACATTTGTGATGTTGTCTTTATCATCTTTTTACTGATCTCCTCCCTTGTTGACACAACTATCCCCATCTCCTCTTTAGCTGTTTTTGAATCTACAGCCTTTGAACCAAACCACTTGTCATATCAGGTTCACCTTCAGTTTGATCTAGCAGATTTTTAGCTAAGTCCGTCCTGCATTATAGCCTTAAGTTCTTAAGATCGTTAATATTGGAGCATGGTGTCGTAGCTGTGTGACCTCTGTTAAGCATGCAGTGATTCAGCCACTGAAAACGTGGCATAGATTTTACTGAACGTTTATATTTTTAGATGATTTTTTACATTTCTGTTCAAATTCTTCTGTTACGCCTTTCTGGGTCGTTTGCACTCAACGGAAGTGATTGTTTAATGTCTGATAATCTGGAGGTTTTCAGTCAGGATCTAAAGATTATACAATGCTAAACCAGTGATGCAGAAGATTCAATGATATTCTTCTGTCAACTAACTCAGATCACACTACAATCCTGGTGCTTCTTGATCTAACATTGGCCATCAGGAGGAGAAAAGTTATCTTAAAGGAGGAGTTTGTTAGGAGCGCTGTGGAGGTGAAATGACTGTCAGATTCTGGAGCAGAAGGAGAAATTCTGTTTGAACCTTGATGAAGTCATGATGAGCATATGTAGAAGTGAGAGTTGGCATTGGCACAGATTTAGTGCAGGAAACAGAGGTGATGAGGAGGTGATGGCCAAGTTTGGGATCCGGGAGAGGAATGTAGAAGGACAGATGGGTTGGTTCAGCAACAAAGATGGAAATGGCTCTAGTGAATATGTTCTTTGAGGTGAGACAGGAACATAGGATGACCTATAGTAGAAGCACAGATAGACCACATCTTGTGTAGACGGTGTAATCTGCAGGACATCAGAGACTGCAAAGGAGTGGTGGGTTAGTGTTTCCAGACAGCAGACGATGGTGCTGTGAGGGATGACTCTGGTGATGAAGAAGATGAAAAAAGAAAGGGCAAAGGCAGAGAAGAGGACAAACTGGTGGAAGCTGAAAAGGAAGAATGTTGCAGGACTTTAACAAGCAGCTAGAACAGACTGTGGGTGGTCAGGAGGTTCTCCCAGATGACTGGACAACTACAGCTGTTGAGATCAGGGAGACAGGAAGGAGTGTCCTTGGTGGTGGCATGAGGAGGTGCAGGAGTGTATATGGAGTAAGAGGCTAGCTAAGAAGAAGTGGGACAGAGAGATGGGAAGGACATGCAGCAGGTTTGGGTGATTAAGGATTGGGATGGTAATGTACTGACAGGAGTCAGGAGAGTCATGGAAAGATGGAGAGAATACTTTAAAGAATTGATGAATAAAGACAATCAGAGATAATCAGAGATAAGAAAGAACAGAGAAGATGACTGCTGTGGAGCAGAAAGGTTAGTAAGGATGACGTGGGGGGGGGGTGGCATTGAAGAGGATGAAGAGTAGAAAGGCACTTGGTCCTGATGAAACACCTGTGGAGGTTTGGAAGTGTCTAGGAGAGGTGGAAGTGGGGTTTCTGACTGGGTTGTTCAAAACCATCTTAGGTGTTGAGAAGAAGTCTGAGGAATGGAGGAGAAGTTGGATGGTGACATTGTAGGAGTAAAGGAGATGTGCAGAGCTAATGGAACTACAGAGGAATAAAGCTGATGAAGAGGCTAGACTAAGATGGTTGGGACATGTCCAGAGGAGACACTGAAGGATGCTGAGTCTAGAGGAAGACCAGAGAGGAGGATTCTGGATGCAGAGAAGGAAGACATGAAGGTACTGCTGGTAGAGGATGATGAAGACATGAAGGTAGCTGCTGGTAGAGGATGATGAAGACATGAAGGTAGCTGCTGGTAGAGGATGATGAAGACATGAAGGTAGCTGCTGGTAGAGGATGATGAAGACATGAAGGTAGCTGCTGGTAGAGGATGATGAAGACATGAAGGTAGCTGCTGGTAGAGGATGATGAAGACATGAAGGTAGCTGCTGGTAGAAGATGATGAAGACATGAAGGTAGCTGCTGGTAGAGGATGAAGACATGAAGGTAGCTGCTGGTAGAGGATGATGAAGACATGAAGGTAGCTGCTGGTAGAGGATGATGAAGACATGAAGGTAGCTGCTGGTAGAGGATGATGAAGACATGAAGGTAGCTGCTGGTAGAAGCTGATGAAGACATGAAGGTAGCTGCTGGTAGAGGATGATGAAGACATGAAGGTAGCTGCTGGTAGAGGATGATGAAGACATGAAGGTAGCTGCTGGTAGAGGATGATGAAGACATGAAGGTAGCTGCTGGTAGAGGATGATGAAGACATGAAGGTAGCTGCTGGTAGAGGATGATGAAGACATGAAGGTAGCTGCTGGTAGAAGCTGATGAAGACATGAAGGTAGCTGCTGGTAGAGGATGATGAAGACATGAAGGTAGCTGCTGGTAGAGATGATGAAGACATGAAGGTAGCTGCTGGTAGAGGATGATGAAGACATGAAGGTAGCTGCTGGTAGAGGATGATGAAGACATGAAGGTAGCTGCTGGTAGAGGATGATGAAGACATGAAGGTAGCTGCTGGTAGAGGATGAAGACATGAAGGTAGCTGCTGGTAGAGGATGATGAAGACATGAAGGTAGCTGCTGGTAGAGGATGAAGACATGAAGGTAGCTGCTGGTAGAGGATGATGAAGACATGAAGGTAGCTGCTGGTAGAGGATGATGAAGACATGAAGGTAGCTGCTGGTAGAGGATGATGAAGACATGAAGGTAGCTGCTGGTAGAGGATGATGAAGACATGAAGGTAGCTGCTGGTAGAAGATGATGAAGACATGAAGGTAGCTGCTGGTAGAGGATGATGAAGACATGAAGGTAGCTGCTGGTAGAGGATGATGAAGACATGAAGGTAGCTGCTGGTAGAGGATGCAGGAGACAGACGGAGGAAGCTGATTGGCTGTGGAGACACTGAAGGGAAACGCAGAAAAGAGAAGAAGAAAAAATGGAAGATTTTAAACTTGTAGCTTCCCAACTGTAGAGACCATTACATGTTACTGTTTGGTTGAAGAAGTTCATGCAGTATTAGTCTAGAAAATCAACCTTACATATCGTTATAATGAAACTCTTCTAAATCAAATAATAAATGGATGTTCCTGGTTGTCCTGCTGCTGATTCCCTGGGAGCTGCTTAATTGCTATGTGTCTATGCATGCTAATGCTGAGACCCAGCTCCGTTTGCCCATCGTAGGATATATGTGTACCCTTAGGAAAATGTCTACATATGATTTATCTTCCCTCAGTAATGAGGCTCTATTTTATGCAAGCAAAATTCCTCCATATCTCTGTGCAGCCTGTTTTTCTCTGCTCTGCTTTTGAATCTCTTTTCTTCCTTGTGGCAAGCACAGCGGCAGCAGCGGCAGCAGCAGCAGCTCTCCCTTCTCCTGTGTGTCACCTCCTCACACTCCCTCCCCTCCACCTCCCGCTGCTTCCTTCCACCCTCTCTTTTCACTGTGTTTGCAGATGAAATGGGCAGACTGCCAGTTCTTCATATTTCTTGGCAGCAAAGTGGCCAGCAAACTTCCTGGGGAGGGGAGCAGTGGGTGTGGGGGAGGGGGTTGGGCTCGCTAAAGGTTACATTTGCACAATGTGTCTGTGGAAAAAAAACAGCGAAGAAGCAAAGAGGGAGTGAGAAGAGAGAAGGAAAAAAGAAACAGATGAAAATGCTGGGCTGCATCAGCTAAAAGACTCCCTTGTTCAGGGGTAATGGAAAAAGCCCTCTGGGGGAAGATTCAGTATGCAGGGGTATTGAATTGCATGCCGTCTCTCCTTCTCTTTTCCCCTTTTGTCCTCCTTCTCTGGAATGTGTCTCAGACACACACACCTGCTTTACCTTGTCTCTGCGTGTGTGGAAGTCATCTGTGAGGCAACAGATTTGGTGTTGGCGGTGGAGGAAACAGTTTGTGCGTCAGGGTGAGGTTGTTCCTGCTGTTGTGTCTACCAGCAAATAACCCCAAAATACTGTGAGCTTTGCTACACTGTCAGGACTGACTGAGGCAAGTAGGAGACGTGGAGAAAAAGCCAAACAGACACCAAACACCTGAACAGTTCAGTCCTACCTGTCTCTGTCAGGTATAACAAAGGGAATAAACTGAAGGATTGTTTTCAGAGAGGATGCAAAACGGCATGTGGGGCGGCTGTGGTGCGGCTGTAGGGTGGTCGAACTCTGATAGGAACATTGCAGGTTTGATCCCGCCTTGTGTCGAAGTGTCCTTGGGCAAGACACTGAACCCCACAAACATATATTTAAAAGAACGCCCCTCTCACCCTCCGTGGGTGGTTTCTCACACAAGCTCAGGTCCTCCACCAGAGGATCTTAGATCTGTATCTTAGCTGTTCCTAGCACTGTGCTCACCATATCTGGTTTGGTGTATGTTTATCTAGTATATAGTGAAAGTATTTTTTGGTTTTCTGAAGAATGTTTGTTAAAAATAAACACCATGAACATCATTTCAGCAATAAGATGTGGGTTATCGTTATACAGGCAGCATTGTGACGAAGTGACAAATACAATGTCAGTTGCTGTTGTAAGGACTTCCATTCAATTCCATTTTATTTGTATAGCCCAAAATCACAACAGCAGTTGTCTCAATGGGCTTCGTACCGGTAATTGTAAAGTAAACATAAAATCATAAGGATCATGAATACATAGAATTCAATAGGAGAATTCTAAACTGAACTGTCTAAACAGACTAAACTAAACTGGCATCCCTGCCCTTAGACCCTCCTTCTCAGCAAAGAAAATCTCCTAAAAAAACAGATTCCTGGAAAAAAGAAGAAACCTCAGGGGTGTCCACATGAAGGAGGGATCCCCCCCCAGGATGGACGCACTAGAAGTTAGCTTACAATTTGGAAGAACCTATTTGGAACTTGATATATTGTGTGAAACTTGAAACGGCAATCTTTAAGTCCTGCTCCAATCATCTTTTGATTTGTGGTAAAATAATTCCCCTGTGGTATTTTAATGGGATTGTGCCCTTTATTTCATCCAAAATAAGAAAAACTTCATTTTAAGGACATAGTTTCTGCAGAGCGGCAGGCGTTCTTTGGAAATTCGTTTCGGCGGGCACATGTGCACAGATTGGCATATGGACGCACAAAGGCGCACGCAGCATTCTTCTCTAAAGAAGCATCCAACCCAAACTTTTTTCCTTCTGACAAAGCACCGAGCCCCGGTGCGTGTGCTCCGGTGACAAAACAACAAACAAGCCGCTGTAGGTACCATGACCATTCCGCCTACAACCACCATTCGAGTCCTTCAACTGGTGCTGACGTCATATTATGTGATTGGCTGTCCGTTGGTACGATGACGTGTCAGACAGTGATTGGTCTGGACAGATTATGATACTACCATAGAAGAAGATATTATCAAGTCCGTTGTAAACAAACAGAGCTCCGGCATGCAGCGAGATTATCTTCTAAATGTGCTTTTATTATTGTTATGATTATCAGTAACCCTCGTGCTATCCTAGGCACTTTACTGTTGGGAGTTGGGTCATCTAGACCCACTAGACAGTGCGCTGAACCTTTTTTTTTTCAATTTTTTGTGATCTTCACTGGTTCAATGGATTACATGAAATTTTTCCACCTTTATCCACCTTTGTTATGGTAGGGAGAACACGTCAAAGTAAGGGTGGGGTCATCCAAGATAGCACAAGGGTTAAGTGCATTTGCAGCCGTATGGACTGCGATCCGAACCCTTCTCCGGACCGCACACTATACCAAAGCACCGTTCCTGCCGCGAACACAAAGCTACGACACTCCAGCTGCTCTGCTCAAAAATGGCAAAATCTCTCCTTAAACATTACAAAGAATAACGTCAGACACAACTTACGAGGAAAAAGAACTGCAGCCTTTGAAGGGATAGGCTCCAGCAGCCCTGTGACACAAAAAGGGACATAACGGAAAAAGATGAATGAACTCATTTCTTTTTATTTGCAGAGTTTCTCTTCTTGTTTGCAAACCTACTTTTATTTGCTGTGATTGAGGGTCTCAGCCACCGTATGGTGGTCTACAGTCAGGTCTACAGTCCGTCCCAAGAGCTCTGGCCTCATTCGTGTGTGAAAGTGTGTGAATAGGGCTGTCACTGTTGATGAAGAACTTTGTTGCAGATCTTCTTTGTCCAAAGAATTTTGTCTGGGAGACAGGTCTCTGACTGGACCTACATGCAGAACAGCAGTTTGGAGTACCCAGCCTTTAAGGTCTTTTATAGGAGCACTGAAGAGGGGCGCTGTTGATAGGAGACTCTGTGGCGCCTGAAGGAATGGCCTCCCTGATCTACCTGAAGAATGTTGTTGGACATGTGTACGTGTCACAGATTCATGCTTGCAATGTTTTCTGTACCTGTAGCAACACTTTGAACTTCAACTGATGATTGTTGGGTGGTGGGAGAAATATTTTGAGGCTCTCTTTAAGCCTTTTGACACACCTTCTGTTGAAGAAGCAGAAACTGTGGACTCTGTGGTGGGGCTGTCCTTCACCCAAACTGAAGTCAACCCAGGAAGTTAAGGAGTTCCTTTGCAGCAAGCCATCAGGGTTTGAAAAAGTCCGCCCCGAGTAACTGGAGTCTCTGAATGTTTTGGAACTATCTTTTTGAAAATATTCTAGAACATCTCTCAATTTGGGACAGTCTGGTAAGTAGTGCGAGCTGGGAATCACCTTTCCCTGAACCTTAGCCCTCTGTGCCCCTGATGATTTTTTGTGTCCCAGTGAATGGAATCTTCTGCAAAAATTGCAGTTTATGGGATTTATAAAAAAACAGGACCACTGCAGATCTTGTTTACAACGTGAAAATAACTGTAAAAATGTATCTGGTTATATTTCTGAAAAATGATTGTTTAACAGAAGAAGAAAAGGAAGGGGAGGAATGTCACTGATGTCCTTTTAGCCTTAAAACACACTTCTGAACATCTCACCTGTTCATAACGTTGTGGTCGTATTCCATAAAAGCTGCACAGCGAAGACCAAGTCAACACAATGACCCTGCTGCATGCCGCTGTGCTGCTCCCCTGTGGCCTGATCAGCGTATCGCAGTCCAAGATCTTTGGACACCAGGGGCCTCATTTCTAAACGTTGCGTACGCACCAAAGAAGGCGTACGCCACTCTCTACGCAATAGTTGAGATTTATAAAAAGCAAACTTGAGGGGAAAATGTGCGGTCCTTCATCAAGCTCTGACCCAGGCGTACGCACAAAAACGGGTGAAATGAGAAACGGCGACACCGTCTGCAGATGGAAGAAACACGTGAAAGTGAGAATGACAATACTGCCTCATAAATAACATGAAGACTTCACAAAGCAAGTCTCACAATAACAGCTACACGAACACCCGTTTGATCCATCAGCAGTGAAACAAACAAAAACAATCAAACAAAATTACAACAGAAATTCAAATGAACACATATTTGCAAAAAGAAAAGTGAAATATGTTCTGCAATATTGGCATGTTATGCAATTCATCCTCATAAATAATATAGTTAACAGAACGAAATAATGTACAAAACTGATATTCTCCTCAATGTGTCCGTCTGGAGGAGCATATATAGGTGCAGACAGACAGACAGAACGACAGACAGACAGACAGATAGATAGATAGATAGATAGATAGATAGATAGATAGATAGATAGATAGATAGATAGATAGATAGATAGATAGATAGATAGATAGATAGATAGATAGATAGATAGATAGATAGATAGATGGAAAACTAACATTTCTGCTTTTCTACAGAGCCTCTAGAACAGTCTGTGTATTCTCTTGCTTTCTCTGTCTTTCTTTTTATCCTCCTCCTGCAAACCCCCCTCCCCACACACACATATATTCCCCATTCCCGCTCACACACCATCATCCCTTCCTCCCCAGCTTGCTCCTCTTTGCTGTGGTGCCTCTATAATTCAAATTCTGTCATGCTGTTTCCAGACTGCTGGCTCCAGCCCCCAGCACCCCTCCCCTCAACACAGACACACACCGACACACACCGAAGCACACAGACACACATACACACTGATGTTCCCCGTAATCTGGCTCTTTCTCTTTCTTCCTCTCTCATGTAAAAGAAAAGAAAAGTGGAAAAGAGCTGTTTGAGGGACAAAACTGACAGAACCACACAGGCCAGGAGACACCAAACAGCGAAACAGGATGAACAGCAAACAACTGGAGACTTGCTGGAACACAGATAATCATCTATCTCTTTTCTCCTTCGTGTTAAGGCCCGTAAACACCGTGACGAATTTCGCGCGCGATATTCGCCGACGTTTAACGCCTCGTGACTAAACAAAGGGCACCAATGTGAGTGTGCTCACCGACGTGAAAAAACGCCACGCGTCAAAGCGTCACTTTTTAAAAAACGCCTCGGGTTCATTTTTTTGGTTTGACGCGCCGCGTCAAAAACTATTCAACCAATGAGAATGGCGCTTTTGCACACGTGTCTGGAGCTTCTGAAGTTACAGTAAAACACAACTTGGGGGCGCTCAAACACAACACTGCCTTTCTGAGCACACACACCAGCAAAGAAGATAGACGCCAAGTAGCGTCTACACTGCCACAAAGAAATAATGACGGACATTCTAAAATATCCCCGAAAACGCTCATGAGACATTTTCAGCTCTTGTACCAGTCGATAAAACTCACCATGTTCTTCTCTTCTCGTAACTATGGGATGTACCCACAATCGGCGTCTTTTCCGGCGTCTTTCATCATTTAACAGAACAATAATTTCTTCATCATTGGAACTGGAGCTGGAGCTACTGTTGCTTGAAATATTCATGTTTTCTTTGTTTGATTCTGACAAGCGCGTAAATACTGGCTCTCTTCTTCTGAGTGAAAACCACCTTGTGTACAGGAGTATTTCTGTTTGACATTAAGAGCCATCTAATGTCAGGGAATGAAATTGCATGTTGGCTCAGCTCATCGTCAGCGAAAATCGCCTGGGTGTGAACACAAAAGACGTGGCGAAAAACGCTGGTGAATAACGCCTGGCGAATATTCGTCCCGGTGTGTACGGGCCTTTAGTGTGAGTGGAGACTCTATTTCTTCATCAAATTGTCATCCCAAAATGTTACACAAATGGTTTAAGACATCTAATCAAGCTTTGAGATACTTACAAACGAATTGTGTCTGATCAAACCAACATCATTATGCCATATAAAAAAACGCCCCTCTCACCCTCCGTGGGTGGTTTCTCACTCAAGCTGGGGTCCTCTACCAGAGGCCTGGGAGCTTGAGGGTCCTGCAGTATCTTAGCTGTTCCTGTTCTTTTCTGGACTGAGAGGTCTGAGGTCTTTCCAGGTATCTGTTGTAGCCACTCCTCCAGCTTGGGGGTTACTGCCCCGAGTGCTCCAATTACCACAGGCTCCACTGTCACCTTCACTTTCCAGGCTTTCTCCAGTTCTTCTCTGAGTCCCTGGTATTTCTCCAGTTTCTCATGTTCCTTCTTCCTGATGTTCCAATCACTTGGCACTGCCACATCCACCACAACGGCTTTCCTCTGTTCTTTATCCACCACTACAATGTCTGGTTGGTTCTCCATTACCATCCTATCAGTCTGGATCTGGAAGTCCCACAGGATCTTTGCCCTCTCATTCTCTACCACCTTCGGGGGTGTTTCCCATTTTGACCTTGGGGTTTCCAGTCCATATTCTGCACACATGTTCCTGTATATTATTGCAGCCACTTGATGGTGGCGCTCCATGTATGCTTTACCTGCCAGCATCTTACACCCTGCAGTTATGTGCTGGATTGTTTCAGGCGCCTCTTTGCACAGCCTACACCTTGGGTCTTGTCTGGTGTGGTAGATCTACACCTTGGGTCTTGTCTGGTGTGGTAGATCTACACCTTGGGTCTTGTCTGGTGTGGTAGATCTACACCTTGGGTCTTTTCTGGTGTGGTAGATCTACACCTTGGGTCTAGTCTGGTGTGGTAGATCTACACCTTGGGTCTTGTCTGGTGTGGTAGATCTACACCTTGGGTCTTGTCTGGTGTGGTAGATCTACACCTTGGGTCTTTTCTGGTGTGGTAAATATACACCTTGGGTCTTGTCTGGTGTGGTAGATCTACACCTTGGGTCTTTTCTGGTGTGGTAGATCTACACCATGGGTCTTGTCTGGTGTGGTAGATCTACACCTTGGGTCTTTTCTGGTGTGGTAGATCTACACCTTGGGTCTTTTCTGGTGTGGTAGATCTACACCATGGGTCTTGTCTGGTGTGGTAGATCTACACCTTGGGTCTTTTCTGGTGTGGTAGATCTACACCATGGGTCTTGTCTGGTGTGGTAGATCTACACCTTGGGTCTTTTCTGGTGTGGTAGATCTACACCTTGGGTCTTGTCTGGTGTGGTAGATCTACACCCTGGGTCTTGTCTGGTGTGGTAGATCTGAGCCTCTATCGCTCTGGTGCTCAGGGCTTGTTCCTGAGCTGCCAGGATGAGTGCTTCAGTGCTGTCTTGTAGGCCAGCCCTTTCTAGCCATTGGTAGGACTTCTTGATATCAGCCACTTCAGTTATGGTCCGGTGGTACATCCCATGCAGGGGTTTGTCCTCCCATGAGGATCTGTCCTCCAGCACTGTATCCTCTGCTCGCCATTGCCTGAGACATTCACTGAGCACACTGTCAGTTGGGGCCTTGAGCTTGATGTACTCATGCATCTTGGATGTTTCATCCTGGATAGTGGCTTCTACGCTCACTAGTCCTCGGCCTCCTTCTTTGCGGCTAGCATACAGTCTCAGGGTGCTGGATTTGGGATGGAACCCTTCATGCATGGTGAGGAGCTTTCGTGTTTTAACATCCATGGTCTGTATCTCTTCCTTTGGCCATCTTATTATTCCTGCATGGTATCTGATAACTGGCAGTGCGTAGCTGTTTATTGCCCGGGTTTTATTTTTGGCATTGAGCTGGCTTCTCAGGACTTGCCTTACTTGTTGGAGGTACTTAGCTGTTGCAGCTTTCCTTGTTGCCTGCTCCAGGTTGCCATTTGCCTGCGGAATTCCAAGGTGCTTGTAACTGTCCTCAATGTCTGCTATTGTTCCTTCTGGGAGTGAGACCCCTCCTGTGTGGACTACCTTGCCTCTCTTTGTCACCATCCGGCTACATTTCTCGAGCCCGAATGACATCCCAATGTCATTACTGTAGATCCTGGTGGTGTGGATCAGGGAGTCAATGTCACGCTCGCTCTTAGCATATAGCTTGATGTCATCCATGTAGAGGAGGTGACTGATGTTGGTCCCATTTCTGAGTCGGTATCCATAGCCAGTCATGTTGATTATTTGGCTGAGGGGGTTCAGACCTATGCAGAACAGCAGTGGGGACAGAGCATCACCTTGGTATATCCCACATTTGATGGACACTTGTGCAAGTGGCTTGCCATTGGCTTCAAGGGTGGTTTTCCACAGCTTCATTGAGTTTCCTATGAAGGCTCTTAGAGTCCTGTTGATGTTGTACAGCTCCAAGCATTCAGTGATCCACGTGTGTGGCATTGAGTCACAGGCCTTCTTGTAATCAATCCAGGCTGTGCACAGGTTGGTGTGTCGTGACCTGCAGTCTTGAGCGACTGTTCTGTCGACCAGGAGTTGGTGTTTGGCTCCTCTGGAGTCTCTACCAATGCCCTTCTGTGTGTTTCTCCTGAATTGATCCATGTGCCTATTTATCTTGGTTGCAATGATGCCTGACATGAGCTTCCATGTTGTGGAGAGACAGGTTATTGGCCGGTAGTTGGATGGGACTGCACCCTTTGAGGGATCCTTCTGGATCAGGATTCGGTCGTCCTTCTGTTAGCCATTCGGGGTGAGTCCCATCTCTTAGCAGCTGGTTCATTTGTGCTGCCAGGCGTTCGTGGAGTGTGGTAAGCTTCTTTAGCCAGTAGGCATGTAACATGTCAGGGCCCGGTGCTGTCCAGTTCTTCATACCTGAGACTCTTTCTTGGATGTCTGCCACTGTGATGGTTACTGGATTCTGTTCAGGGAGGTTGCTGTGTTCTTTTCTCAGAGAGACCAGCCACTGGGCATTGCTGTTATGTGCTGTCTCTTTCTCCCATATACTTCAATTTTATAATTTTATGTGGCGCCAACTGCTAAGTCTCTTTTTTGCTGCACATAAATAGATACAGATTATTTCTATTATATTTAGCCATCAATGCGTTCAGGTGATTTTCCATTCTCTGGGTGGATTTTGATGAGAGGCATGCACTTGGCCGGTCACCATACTGAGCAAGGAGAGGGTGACAGTGAGATGAACCAGATTTATCTGAAGAACAGACTGATAGGAAGAGTTCCCTTCATTTTGCAGCTCAGTGATAAACTTCACTAATTTCTAAACAAGTATTTTTAGATATTGATTTAGAAAAAGGAAATGCACAAATCAAGTCAGACATTTGAGAATCAAATATGGACTGTCCGCCACATTCTAAAACCTCTTTAAATGCCCACTCTGATTACCTTTTGAACTCTTTTAAAAGGGTTCCCAGTGATCTTTTAATTGTGATTATGCAATTTTTACTAACAATCAAAAAACGCGTTGTTTTTCTCAGACATACACTTCATTAGGTCCACCTTGCTTACCAGGTTGGGCCCCCTTTTGCTTTCAGAACTCCTGTAATGGGCCCAAAGTGTTCCAAGAAAGTATCCCCCACACCATGACACTACCACCAGCCTGAACCGTTGATACAAGGCAGGATGGATCCATGCTTTCATGTTGTTAAATTCTGACCCTACCATCTGAATGTGGCAGCAGAAATGGAGACTCATCAGACCAGACAACGTTTTTCCATCTTCTATGGTCCAGTCTTGGTGAGTCTGTAGTGAATTGTAAACCCCAGAGATGGTTGTGGGTGAAAATCCCAGTAGATCAGCAGTTTCTGAAGTCCTCAGACCAGCCCGTCTGGAACCAACAACCACGTTCAGAGTCACTCAGTCACCTTTCTTCCTCATTCTGAAGTGTAGTTTCTTCAGAGTGGCAGGAGTTCAACAGAAATTCACCTTTGAGTTGTGGACAGGACCGTTGGAGTGGACCAACAGTAAACCCCCCCCTTCCTCTCAGTTATCTGTTTAAATCTATCCTGCTAGCTTACAGCCCCTCACATCCCCAACCTAACATTAACAGTGTAGCAAAAATGGCAAGCAATATCAGATCTATCCAACCGTACAGTTTAGATCCAGATTCCACGAGGAAAACAAATACATACGGTGGGGCACAAAAGTGTTCAGTCAGTCAGGAACTGTGCAAGTTCTCCCACTTAAAAAGATGAAAGAGGCCTGTAATTTTCATCATAGGTAAACCTCAACTATGAGAGACAAAATTAGAAAAATTATGGTGAAAAATTAGTATTTGGTCAATAACAAAAGTTCAACTCAACACTTTGTCATATACCTTTGTTGGCAATGACAACAGTCAAATGTTTCCTGTAAGTCTTCACAAGATTTTCACAGACTGTTGCTGGTATTTTGGCCCATTTCTCCATGCAGATCTCCTCTAAAGCAGAGATGTTTTGGGGCTGTTTCTGGCCAACACAGACTTTCATCTCCCTCCAAAGATTTTCTATGGGGTTGAGATCAGGAGCCTGGCTAGGCCACTCCAGGAGCTTAAAATGGTTCTTATGAAGCCACTCCTTCGTTACCCGGGCAACATGGTTAGGATGGTTGTCGTGCTGAAAGACCCAGCCACGTTTCATCTTCAATGCTGATGGAAGGAGGTTTTCACTCCAAATCTGGATATACATGGCCCCATTCATTCTTTCCATTACACAGATCAGTCGTCCTGGTCCCTTTGCTGAAAAACAGCCCCAAACCCTGATGCTTCCACCCCCATGCTTTACAGTAGGTCTGGTGTTCTTTGGATGCAGCTCAGCATTCTTTCTCCTTCAAAACAAAAAGTTGTATTGTGTGTCCTATCTGACCATAGGACATTCTCCAATCCTCTTCTGGATCCTCCAAATGCTCTCTAGCAGACTGTAGACGGGCCTGCACATGTACTGGCTTTAGCAGGGGGACACGTCTGACCCTGCAGGGTTTGAGTCCCTGGTGGTGTAGTGAGTCACAGATGGTAGCCTTTGTTACTTTGGTCCCAGCTCTCTGCAGTCATTCACTAGGTCCCCCGTGGGGTTCTGGGACTTTTGCTCTGACCCCACGGGGTGAGATCTTGGCGGGGAGGGGGGGGGGGGCAGTAGGAGGGAGATCATCTGTGATCTTGTATGTCTTCCATTTCCTAATAGTTGCACCCACAGGTGGTTTCTTCACACCAAGCTGCTTTCCTGTTGCAGATTCAGTCTTCCAGCCTGGTGCAGGTCAACAGTTTGGTTTCTGGTGTCCTTAGACAGCTCTTTGGTCGACATAGTGGAGTTTGGAGTGTGACTGTTTGAGGTTGTGGACAGATGTCTTTCTATAGATAACCAGTTCAAACAGGTGACATTAATACAGGTAACCAGTGGAGGACAGAGGATCCTCTACAGAAGAAGCTAAACGTCTGTGAGAGACAGAAATCCTGCTTGTTTGAAGATGACCAAGTATTTATTTTCCACCATCATTTACACATAAGTTTTAACAATAATAATACATGTTATTGTACAGGACTTTAAATGGCACACTTAAATGCTTAACATCATGTGAGTAAAAACAGTCAATAAAAACAAGTGCCAATAAAATAAAAATAAAAATAAAACCAATCAAATGAAAGGGTTAAAAATTAAAAGCAAATTTGTCATTTTGTCTCTCATAGTTGAGGTTGAAAATTATGGTGAAAATCACAGGCCTCTCATCTTTTGAAGCGGGAGAACTGGCACAATTGATGGCTGACTGAATACTTTTTGCCCCACTGTGCATGGATCTATTTGTCTGCAAGTGGATGGAAGGGAGTGGAGGAGGGAGCTTGTGGCCCCGCCCAGCATATTTTCTATGTAATAAATACAATCTTTTTTCCACTTCGTATTTCTGACTACTTCTGATTCTCAACAATTTGAATAAAAAATACTGAGAAACACAGCTTTAATTTTAGTTTTCCAAAAAATGTCTTCTTTCATTTTAAAAATGCTACAAATGGTAAATGGCGTATACTTATATGCCGCTTTCTACCCTCTTTCAAAGGCCCAAAGTGCTTTACAGTCACAGTCACATTCACACACTGATGGCGGCTCCGCTGCCGAACACTGGCGCCAACCTCCCACCAGAGGCAAGGTGGGGTTCAGTGTCTTGCCCAAGGACACTTCGACACATGGGCGTGGAAGATGGGAATCGAACCTGCAATCTACAACAATGGAGTTGGTCTTTACCAAAAGTATATAACAAAAAGGTAGGTGGGTAGACTTTGGTACACATTTATTTCAATAAAAACAGACGAAGAATCCAAGATCTGATGGTTTCAGAGCAAATCCACAGACAGAAAAACTCAGTTGTTTGAGAACTGGACTGAATGATTCAAACCCCCCCCCCATGGTCCAAACAGGAAGTACCTGCGACTCCAAGAAGCCAAAATCCCATAGACTAGTTATTTCTGTAAAAGTCAAAGAACAAACAGACTTTGGGAAGTTATGGACCATAATCCATGGAAAATTGATGTCACAGATTTATAGCAGAACAACAAACTTACATTTATTTAAAGAAAACCAAACTGCGTAGATATAAGTGATTAGCATCATCCGTGATAAACTCATCAAAATGGACATTTTTAAAATTTTTACAATTAAATTAACCCTTGTGCTATCCTATGACCCCCCCCCCCCTTCCATTGAGGTGTTCCCCCTACCATGACAAAGGTGGATAAAGGTGGAGAGGATTTCATGTAATCCATGGACACCAGTGAAGATCACAAATCATTGAAGAACAAAGGTTCAGAGCTCTGTCTGGTGGGTCTAGATGACCCCACTCCCAATGTTAACGTGCCTAGGATAGCACGAGGGTTAAAGGCATCCATTTGCATAGTGAGATCTGGGAGAGGTAGAAGAGGCTTTGAATAACCAACAATTCCTGATGAAGAGAGAAAATAGCAATCTTCCAGAACAAAGGAGGACTTACAGCAGTTCATAAATGTTTAGAAAAATGTATTATTTACACTATATTGATGTTCTTCTAGATGACACAAGCTACTTCAATCATTTTTGGAGAAAAAAACAAACAAATTGGCCATTTCTGTGGATGAAATAGACGAACAGCAGCCTTCATTCCGGACTGAAAGGCAGGCAAGAGAAGGAGACAAAGCTGTAGGGCTGTGAGCAGAATGTGTGCAGTCTTTCTTTTATAGCACCCCCCCCCCCCCATCCCCTTATCCCCAGTTAGCTGGAGACACCCAGAAAAAGACGCTACTTGGGACAAATGTAGGCGAAACAGAGCCACACAAAGGCAGTGCTTGCTCACTAAGCTTGCTAATCGGGCGTCTTTGCTGTGCCTGATGCATGCCTGCCGCAGTTACACAGCAGGCATTGCCATGACGACTGGGGTCTGAGTAATCATTTGTGCAATGACCCCTATTCTCCAGGGGGGAGACGATTGGAGGGTGGGAGTAGAAAGGAATGAAGGCAGGACTAGCAAATGCTGAGGAAGGAGGAGGAAAAGCAGCAAAGACCGAGACGTTAAAAAAACAGATTTTTTTTCTACTGACAGCGGAAAATTCATTTTTTTCAACAGAGCTCGCGCTGGCAGCAGAAGAGTTTCTAAACACTGAGATCTGAGAAGAAATGATGAGACTGTGATCAGAGAGAGAAACGTAGAAAGAAACAAAAACTAGTTTGAGCGCCGAGGAATGTGGTTGTGCTGGTCTGTAAGAGATGCAGTAAAGAGCTGCATTATTTGTGGAGTTGTGCATAAATAGGTCAGTAGGTGGCGCTACAGATTAGTCACAAACTAACCATATTGGATCCGTTCTACTGGTAACATAACACGTAAGGAGAATTTTGGCAGCAAGTCATTTCATTTTAGTAGAGACCTTCCTAATTTGAAGCTCAACTTCAAAGATTTTTCTTTGACACAAACCATCGATGTCACACCAAACCCAACACAACATGCTGTCCAGCTTTACAGATCGGTGTAGAATTATTGATCAGAAGACCTAAAAAGAGCATAAATGACCTATGGATCCTCTTTACTCTTCTGTGCAGATGGTTCTTGGTAATAACCTCCAAACTCCAGACAACAACTGATGGGACATTGAAGAGAAATGGAGAAATCAGAAGTTCTGAAACCTTCATGAACAGAGCAGCAAACTGAAACTGCTTTTCTGAAGTACTTCAGATACTGGGAAGAAAACTGAGCAAACAGAACTTCTCAGTCGGTTTTTGGGGGTGTCGTTCAAACCTAAAGATACTGTAGATTTGTGATGAAGGTCTTGTTTGATCCCCAAGGTGAAATTCAGTATATAAAAGTTAAACCTACCTAAAGTACTTCTTTAAAAATCACTCCATTACAAGCAAGTACTAATACTAAAGTAAAAGAGTACTTAAGTAAAAGTAAAAACTAATCCTCTTAAAAGCAGGCTCAACAGTGAGTTTCTAATGACTTTTTCTGAACTTTAACTAGATGGCAAGTTTTATCAACCTCTTTTGTAAAAATGTAAGTAACTCATTTTGATTTTCTTTATTTGTTTCAGAATGGGACGTTGGATTTAATGAACATTTAAAATCAATCGTAAATATGCCAGATTTTGGCCACGAGCTAATTTGCATCTGCAGCTTCCTGGTAGGTTGATGTTAATCAAGAAACAAAACAGATTTTAAGAAGAAGCAACGACAGAATATAAAGAAGAATATAAAACAGGATAAAAACAGAAAACAGAGGTAAAAGACAATATACAAAATGCAAAAATAAATACAGTAAGAAACTACAACAAAAACTTTAAAATGAGTGTCTGTTAAGTAACAAAATGACCTGATCACGTGTGATTACACATTCAGAAGTCATTTTTTTAAAAGATGACAAAACTTGTACTCTCTCTGATTTTGTTAGGTGTACTGTTCCAGAAAGGGCAGCCCTGCAGGACAGAACATTTAGTGAGAGGAGGATTGTCTGATAGTCACCTCTAGAACTGCGTTCACTCCAAACCCCATCTGTGCAACAAATTCATGTCGGTCGTCTCTCCTTCGCAGCGCATTTGCCCCGTTCCAAAAATGTGTTCATAAGCTTGACGCCCTGGCTGCATGTGGGAGGAGCTACCAGCTCATATTTTAACCTGATCACTACACGGAGCTGCGTCTGTTAATGAGCATGGAGGACACGGATAATGCTGAGAGATCAGGTTTATTTAATACAAGAGGTCCACAAAAACATCTGATCAAGACTCCCTGTCTAAGTTCGTGAGATCTTTCAGAGACTCTCCCGGTTTGGTGAGCTTCACTCCCACAGCCAGAGCTGCGTCTGGACGCCCACCTTGGCGGTCTTTCCATCTCTTTCTTTGACTGAGTTTGAAGGCTTGCTGTCCCACGTTAACCAGAGAAGGTAAAAATTAGAACAAGAATAAAATCAAGGGACCTTGTTTTAAATATTGCATCAATGAAAATAAGAAACATATCATAAAGTTCATATCAGCTCACGTCCTGGTAACTGGCATATCAAGCACAATCGCTACAGCCACAGGGAACCTGCAACAGTCTAGGGTGTGCCCGCCTTCGCCCAACAGTAGCCAGGACGGGCACCGGAATCTGCCCTGATCGATTCACTATATTGGATGTGTTTCTACCCGCTGTCTCTGAAAACTGCACATGCCCTAAGCACACGTCCAGGAATGCCATCCGGGCCAGCAGCCTTGCGTGCGTTGATCTGGCTCAGTGCAGTGTGGACATCTGAGGGGGTGAGTTTAAGGGGTTGGTGGTCTGCTGAGGGTGAGATTTTGGTGGCCGTCTCCCTGCTGTCGCTGTTGAAGCGAGCATAGAAGTCATTTAGCTCGTTAAGGAAGGAGACGTCTGTGACTGTTGGTGTGGAGTTGCTTGACTTGTAGTCACTGATGATCTGGATGCCCTGCCACATGCGTCGGGGGTATGTTGGAAAAGTGTTCCTCTACCTTCAGCTTGTAGCAGTACTTGGCCTTTTTGATGCCCCTTTCAGGTTAGCCCTGGATTTACTGTAGGCCTGAGCATCATCTGACCTGAAGGCAGCGTTGTGGTCTTTTAGCAGAAGTCGAACCTCCTTGTTCATCCATGGCTTCTGATTAGGGTACGTTGTTATCTGATTTAGCTCTAGAAATTAAGAAAACTAACTTGGGTATTGATATTAATAATTGGAACTTGAGCATATTACTTTATCCCTTGTTCTATCCTAGGCACTTTACCGTTGGGAGTTGGGTCATCTAGACCCACTAGACAGAGCTCTGAACCTTTTTTTTTCTTCAATTTTTTGTGATCTTCACTGGTTCAATGGATTACATGAAATTTTTCCACCTTTATCCACCTTTGTCATGGTAGGGAGAACATGTCAAAGTAAGGGCGGGGTCATCCAAGATAGCACAAGGGTTATGCTGATGATATTGTCTTGATAGCTGATGAGGAAATAAAATTACAAGGAATGTTAAATACAGTGAATGATATACAAATGGAGACTCACTATCAATGGTGATAAAACACAAGCAGTTCATTTTAGAAAGCCTTTTGTACCTCAAAGTAATTTTCTGTTTTATTTTGGTAAAACTACCCTTATGTATACTGATACTTATAAATATCTTGTTTTGTTTTTGATAAAAATCTGATGTTCTCAGAAGGAAAGCAGATGTTTTCTGATTCTGCTGGGAGGAGCTTGGAGCAGTGATGAATCAGATGAAGGTCCTGTCCTGAGTTGAGTTTTGACACGTTTAGTAAATTGTACGATGCCATGGTGGGATCTGTCTTATTTTAGTCTGCAGGAGTCTGGGGTTATGAAGACGCTCCTGAGGGTGATAAGGTTCAAAACAGAGCAATGAGATACTTCCTGGGGGTACACAGGTTCACCACTTAAGCCGCCGTAGAGGGGGACATGGGGGGGGGGGGGGGGCATGTGTGATCAAACAGAGAGCAGAAGTTCTCAGATGATTGAACTGCCTGGTGACTTTACCTGCAGAGAGACTAGCACGTAAAATATTTGATTGTGATAGAACTCATATTTATCCCTGGTGTTAAGATGTGTTGAACATTCTGTCCTCTGTGAACCTCCAATCACTATTTTTAATTGTTTTAAAGATAGATAATGTTAAAGAAGCTTTAGTTGGTTATTATGAAAAAGACTGGAAAATGAATCTGCTTCAAAAACCAAAATTACAAACTTATCTGCAAATTAAGGACACATTTTCTGCTGAGCCATATGTTATGTATAACTTAAAAAGAGGACAAAGATCCTTATGTGCTCAACTCAGAGCAGGAGTGCTCCCCCTACAGGTGGAAGTAGGGCGCTTTAAAGGCGTTCCTGAGGAGGAAGGACTGTGAGGTCTGTGAGCTGCAAGTGGTGGAGGATGAATTTCATTTTTTGTTTTATTGTCCTTCGTATGAAAAACAGAGACTTGGTTTGTATGAGGTAATAGAAAAGAAATGTCCTGATTTGTTTTGGTTATCTGAAGATAAAATCTTATACGTTGGCTTTTTGAAAAGGACATTTTTTGTTTGGCAAATTTTTTGTCAAGGGCATGGACAATAAGAATGGACACTTTGTATTCTGTTAGACTCTGATTAGGGGGGTTACTGGATTTTTGTGATGGGCATGTATCTTTATGTATTATGTATTTTGTCTTTCAGTGTCATTTAAGCCTGTGTGGGCTGGGCACATTAGTGCATGACACTTAAATAAATCAAATCAAATCAAATCAATCAATCAATATACTAGGACTGATGCTATGGGAGCTGGACTCAGAGTATTTGCTCAGAATGTCACTAAGTACTGGCTGAACTGTGAGTTTAAACTCAGACACAGAACGGTCAGTTAAGGTTCTTCTAAGTTGTTTCTTATTCACTGGGGCAGTAGCAAGGTTCTAAAGTAAGCTGGAAGGTAATCAGAAAGTGATCAGAAATGATGGGGTTAAGAGGAAGGACACTCAGCTGGCTGATCTCTATACCATGGGTTAAAACGAGGTCCAGGGTGTGCTTGTGACAGTGAGTGGGTTCATTTACATTTTGGGTGAAACCAACATCATCTAATAAAGCTGCAAAAGCCTTTCCTAGACAGTCACTGGGGTCATCAACGTGAATATTAAAATCCCCTATTATTATAGTTTGATCAGAATCTAAGACAATAGTCGATAGGAAGTCGGAAAACTCAGTTAAAAATTCTGAATATGGGCTATTAAATAATAAATAATTAAGAGTAAAACAGGTTTTGGAGTCTTCCTGTTTGGGTGATTTATAGACAATATGATGCTTTCAAATGAATTATAAGCATTTTTAGCTTTAGGGCTGAGAAGTAAGCTAGACTGTGATATTACTGCCAAACCACCTCCTTTCCTTGAAATTCTGGATTTCTGATAGTTAGCATAAGTGGGGGGGGTTGCTTCATTCAGTCTAACATAGTCATCCTGTTGGAGCCAAGTTTCTGTTAAGGCTAGTAAACTAAGGTTGTTATCAGTGATTAACTCGTTGACTAAGAGGGACTTAGAGGAAATGGATCGAATGTTTAATAAACCGCATTTAATGACATCATAATTGTGCTTGTGAGAACTGCTGTCTGTCACTTTAAGGTTTCTTTGATGCGCTCCTTTTACTTGTCTTTCATCACATAAGCTAAAGCTAGGACCTGCTTGACTTTCCCTGCGTGGGTTTTGCACCAGCACTAACCCTAAGGGAGGCTCAGAGGAGCGTTTTCCACTGCTGCTCTGCGCCCGGGTCTCGTCTCTGGGTTGTCAGGTTGACAGACTAAGGCTAGCAGAAATGTTTCTAGAAAGAAGAGCGGCACCGTCCCGAGTGGGATGGACACCATCTCTCCGCATGAGACCGGGCTTCCCCCAAAACGCGCTCCAATTATCCACAAAACCAACGATAATGATAGCTATAATAATAATAATAATGGCAATGATGCCCGACGGAGACAATCAGAGGTGGCTAAGTTAAACGTAGCTTCGGTGTGTAAACTGGCTAAAACGATGTCCGACACTGTAATTTTCTCTGGTCCACTGCACATTTCATCACTGAAATGTGCTCTAAGTCTTTGCATTTAGCACTATGTTTCCTCCCAACCGGTACAAACCCCTGAGTGTCTCCCGGCTGCTGGGAAGGCGCTTGGGTGCTAACTGGGTTAGCCCTGGTAGCGCGGCCCACCCTAAGAGTAACGACCTGGCTAGCCGGCTTAGCTTCCACTGTGCTGAGCCGCGCTTCTAACTGTTCAAGCCTGGCCTCCAAGTCTAACACAAGACTACACTTCACACATCTACCGCTATCTGCACCAAAGGAGGCAGGATCCTCACTTAACATATTGTAGTGACGGTTAAGTCCACGTTGGGTCTGCTGGCAGCAAGGGATTGTGGGATGCGGTCCCCTGGTCAAACCACTGGTCTCTCCCTAACTCATGGACTCCCACCGGCACCCAGCTGATGACTGTGACTGCAGAAAAAGCTGGGCTGGTGGCGCGGAAGCTGTTGCCGATCCGGGCTGGATGACAGAACATTTTGCACGAATTTTGGCTGAGCAATATTACAGAGCCCTGCATTATTGGCCTTGACCTCATGTCCCCCTGGGGGGCTTCGATTGATGCCGCCCGAGCAACCATCACTGTGGGAGCAGAGACTGTGATGCTCAAACGTGAAAGAATAAAACGACGGATCTAAAACGACTCTTACCACCAGGATTGCAGCACCAACTGCCTTCCTGACTCCGGTGTGTTCAGCTTCCACTAACACCACATCTCCAGGACAATAAAAGCAGTGCATGAGCTGTTGCAACGTAGCAGCAAAGACTTGGACCTCCAACAGCGGCAACATCTTTCGGAGCTCCTTAAAAACATTTTTGTGGACATTTTTGCAGCCAAAGATGAGGATTGTACTCAGACAGGGCTAGTTCAACATCACATCAACACCTGCTCAGCTCCGCCCATCCGGCTACGGCCACATAGATTTGCCCTCACCACGCGACAAGCAGCAGAGGACATGTCAGATGGCTGAAGCTGGAGTAATCAAACCTTTCAGTAGCCCGTGGGCGGCACCGGTTTTGGCTTTTCCAGATCCCCATCGTCCGTTTATTGTTGACACAGACGGCAGCAATACGGGGGTTGGAGCAGTCCTGTCACAGCTGGGAGAAGATGGTGAGCAGGTGGCGTGCTGCTAATTTAGCCGTGCCCTGAGCCGTGCTGAGAGGATATGTGTGTGATACGACGGGAGCTGCTGGCTGTGGTTCTAGCGGTGCAGCATTTCCGGCCGTATCTGCAGAGATGCCAGTTCACTCTCCGAACGGACCATGCCTACCTAACGTGGCTTCTAAGTTTCAAGCAGCCAGAAGGACAGGTGGCCCGGTGGCTGCAAAGCTACATATGCGGTGCCGGATCAAAGCCCTGCTACCACCGCTGAAAAACTGGTTGGAGAGATGTTCACCCTCTTCAGGACATTGGGTGAGCTCCACAGTGACCAAGGTAGAAACTTTGAGTCCCAGGTGGTCAGTGAGGTTTGCCTGGGGATACAAAAGACAAGAACCACCCCACTTCATCCTCAAAGCTCCGTACACTGGTGGACTTGGTGTTTGGAGCACCGCCTGAACCCGAGATCTCCGGTGGAAAAGAAATGGATTACTGTCGCAAACTCAAGGACCGGCTGCACGAAATTCACAAATTCACCCGTGGAGCACAGGCTGGGGCTGGTGTGAGGCAGAAGAGGGCTTATGACAGCCGGTGCTGGGGCCAAGAGTGTGGGTGTACTTCCTGAACGAAAAAAGGGCGTCTCTCCAAAGCTAAGCAGCCATAGGTGGGGACCAGGCGAGGTGCTGCACCGACTGTCAGATGTGGTTTATAGGGTGCGCGTGCCAGGCAAGGGACGAGCTGTGGTACTTCATCAGGACGGGCTGGACCCTTACCAGCCCCTTGTCCCATGGACTATCGAAACAGGTGGACCTATTACCATGGACTCAAATGAGCCAGACCCCAGCGCACCCTCAAACAACCGCACACGACCGGTACGCTCACGCAGAAGCCCCGCGTACCTCGATGACTTTGTGGTAGAAGGGGTTGCGGGGGACGGCTGACCCTTTCAGAAGAGGTCCCCTGATCAAAATATGTTTCTTTTTGCCCACGTTTCTTTTCATATGACTGTTTTGTTGCTCCATGAGTGTAGGAGGGGGAGGGGGTGATGACCCATGTGCAATGTTCCGTGGTGTGCGTGTTCAAAATTGATGCGGAAAGGAGATTACGCATTCAGCTTCTCCTTCGGCCTCCTCCTCTCTGAGGCTGTTCGGGGTCGTGTGGTGTTTGGGACACGGACTGATCTCCAGCGCAGCCAGTTGATTGACAGCTCGGCTCTCGTTTTCCCCGCTACGAGTGACGTAGCAGCTGGGTCGTTACAATATGGCACATGGGGCAGGAAAGGGGGTGAATGCTAAATGCTAAGCTAAGGCTAGCAGTGTTTAGCTAAGGAGAAGTGGTTTACTTTGCAAATGTAGAATAGCATGGACAGCAAGGAGTTAACACAGTAGTGTATTCAATAGTATACTAAAGACCCTAAATGTGAACATTAAACCAGATAGCACTGAAGTTAGGTAACAGCAGTCAGGCTAATACCAAACAGGAGCAAACAGTCAAACTACGATCAGGATCACGCTCACCTGGAAATGACGTCACAGAGAGAGATCAGGAAATGCTGCCGTTTTTCTGCAGTCTTTGAACAGATGATCTACAATCTTTCTACAGACATCTTAAAGTCTTTCTGCAGTCCTTTACAGCCCTTCTATTGTCGTTTAGAGCCTCTCTACTGTTTTTCGAATAGTTTTTTTGCAGTCTCTTCAGTCTTCCAACAGTCTTTCTGCACTTTTTCTACACTCTTTTACAGTCTTTTTGCAGAAAAGGCTGGGGCATATCCGTTTAAGAAAGTGAAAAAATATCAAGTTTTTAATTAGATATTATTCAAAATTTAAGTTCAAAGCGGCTGATCAGAAAACTCTGATGACCCAGCATTCTAGAAGCATTTCAACGTATCATCTGCACAAATCTAGAGACCTTTGAGAGTCTCAAAGCCTCTCGTGCACTGGAAACTCTGATGTGTGTGTGAATGTGGTTTTGTGTGTGTATCAGGCAATTTGTGTGTACTATTTAAAGACTTGTGTGTAGAAGTCGTTCAGAACTGGTGGTTACTTTCAAGCTTTTGTTATTTTAAGTTGTGTGTGTGTAAATGTGTAAATTGTATTTTATGTTTTTGATTTTCAAGTGTACATCTGAATATAGAATTGCAATTACACAAAGTTATGCACACACAAAATGTATTGTTGGAGATTTACACATGAGAAATTACACACACACACACACACACACACACACACACACACACACACACATCCAGTGAGAAATGAAGCTAAGAACTCTCTGTTATGGCTCAGCTGAATCTTCCCTGCAGATATTCTGAGAACATTGCACTGATTTACCCATCTGATATGGTAACCAGACGTGAAAAAAGTTCACTTAAACATCTAGTCGGAACAGTCTTCTGTTAGTTGTAAGCACAGCCTGACAGAAGACGGTTGAAATCCCTCTGAATGCTGGCAGTGAACGCAGCAGATCTCTGCACAGCGTCGCCCACAGGACGATGTGTTTTAGAAACACTGCAGTCTGACCCGTCTGGACATCCGGCTCATCCAGGGACGAACAACAGCACTAACACAATCCTCCTGGAAATGAATGTGACTGACAGCTTGAAACGCTTTGTTTGTGGTTACGCTGGCATCACAAAACCTAACTGTTACTGTTACTGTAACTGTAACTAACCTGTAACTTTAGGCGCTTCATTGAATAAAACCAAACTTGGTTTCTTGTTTCTCCTGAAGATCAGCTAAAAACGGTTGGAGGATTTGATAAGTTCAGGTGTAGCAAAAGGGAGAAGCTCTCCTATTAGTGATATCAGCCCAACATGCTCAGTTTGGTTGCTATGGCAACTGTTACAGACTGAACAGCTTTGCTGCCGCATCTCTACTTGCCTACTCATTTTTAATCATCTATTTTCTTATTCTGAAGGAACTGAAACAAAGAAATGTATTGATCATCCTTTTTAGTCAGATGTTTGACCCCCCCCCCCCCCCCCAAAAAAAAAAAAAAAACTAAACTGCTCTTAACTAAACTGGATTTTCTTTGATGTTTCTTGCAGCTAAGTGACAGACAGTCATACCATGCATCCATCTGAACGTAAAACATCTTAAATGTGGTCTCACTAAATCTGATGTGTGTGAAAGACTCACAAAACTCTGGTGGCCTGAAAGACCAAATCCTTCAGTGTGGAAGGAAACGATGCAAACTTCATGATCAACCACTTCACTTCTCATTTTCATGTTCTTTATGTTTGTTGAAGGGATGCATGCCTCCAACTGAACGGCTTTAAGCCCCTAAAGATGCTTTGACGGAAACAAACCAAAGACTGATCAGACCTGTAGTAAAAGAAGCAGAGCAATGATTTGCTAGTTTGCTGCAGTGGAACAACATGAGGAGAAAGTCCCACAAAAAGGACAGAATAAAGATGCAGGAGCCTCTGAGAAACTGAGCTGGTCTACAGAGAAGAACCGCGATGTAAAGGAGCCCAGATGACGACCAATAGTGTGGTGCAGAGCTGCACTCATTCTGCCTAGAAGAGAGGAAAACAGGAGCACACACTGAACAGAGGCAGACAGCATGGAGCTGTGAGGCTGAAAAGACGAGGGGAGAGCATGAGCGAGGAGATGGGCGAGGGTGGGAGGACTGCCAGGAGAGCAGATCCAACGAGGACACACTGAAAATAGAAAGACACCGCAGTGTAATGCAAGAATGTGGGGAGGGAAGGCGGGGAATCAGTGGATCTGTGAGAAATATCAGAGACACGGAAGAATGAGATGTTACACCAACATCTAAATGAGCTCTCTTCATTCACACACTTTAGTTTAAAAAGCTTCAATAACAAATCTTTCTTCCTCTGAATTTGTTTCAGCTGTAGGAAGTCTGTCCTTCCACCGTCGTGCTGCCTGGAACGGTACCAAACACAGAACATCTCTGCAAAAAGGCCCCCTTCACAGCAAGGTTCAGGGGGGCCTGGTGGGGAATAAGGGTCGACGGTTCCTGGAAGAACAGCCCCACCCAGAAACTATTTTAAAGAACCACTGCAAACCAGGATGAGAATCAGGGGGTGTGGCCTCCTTTCTGCTCAAACAGTGGCAGAAGTGCGGCTATAATGGAGGGAAAAGCCGTTGGCACCAACTCCCTGAGATCATTCAGCTAATATACGACAAACTCACAGGTCACCTGAACAGACTCCACCTTAACCTGCAGGGGGGGGGGGGGGTGGACTCTGACATCATGTGTGTCACTAGTTGCTTGGACTCATTGCTCAGAGACAGCGAGGCATGAAGGTCATGTTGGTGAGGAAGAGGTGTGACTGAGGGGAAGACTTCAGCCTCTTCCTCTGTCGTTGTTGTGATCAACACCATTAACAACGCCATGACCTGTGCCAGCTGTGCATGGCGCCGGGCCACATCCATCATATTGACTGAAAACCTGGGTTTGTGAGTGTGTTGTTGTGAGTGTGCATGTGTGTGGGTGTGGGAGTGTGCGTGGGTGTGTGAGTGTGTGAGTGTGCGTGTGTGTGGGTATGAGTGTGGGTGTGTGTGGGTGTGAGTGTGCGTGGGTGTGCGTGGGTGTGAGTGTGCGTGGGTGTGAGTGTGGGTGTGAGTGTGCGTGGGTGTGAGTGGGTCTGAGTGTGGGTGTGTGAGTGGGTGTGTGAGTGTGCGTGCGTGTGTGTGTGTGTGTGTGTGTGTGTGGTTGTGGTCCTGAGACAGACTGGCGACCTGTCCAGGACGTCCCCTGCCTTCGCCCACCAGTGGCTGGGATAGGCTCCAGCAGCCCCGTGACCCAGAAAGGGAACAAACGGAAGAAAATGAAGGAATGTTTGTGTACAAATATAAGCTCAGAAAAAATGAATGAAAACCACAAATTGAGCCAAAAAGTCAAAATTTTCTCTACTTCATCATTTTAAAACGTTCACAGTTAGAACATGCAGTTGGTAAAAACAAATCCATTCATCCATTTTCCAAACCTGCTAAGTTAAGCTGAGGGTCACGGGGTCGCTGGAACCTACCGAGTTACAGTCCTCCAGTCCATCGCAGGCGCAGGGCCGGGATTAGAACCAGCATCTTCTCTGTGCTCATTTGCTCATTTGAAGCCCTTTTCTCACCTGGAAGTAAGACGACTCGATCTCTGAGGCTCCGCCTTTCGCCCATTGAGGGTGCTGCATTGACAGTATAAGAAACTGGACTGAGTGACTCCGCCCCCTTGGCGTTCTAAACAGGAAGTACCTGCTGGTTCCAAGAAGCCAAAATCCCATAGACTTCTCTAGAGCAATAAACAGCTGTTTAAGTTATAAACTGACCAATCAGACGCTTTTAAAAACAGCAGGCCGCCTTTGGTCAAATGTTTGAAGCATTTGATTGACAGATCCAGAGCCCAATTTCGGTGGAAGGGGTGTGGCCTTCTAACATGCTCACTCCTGATTGGAGAGAGCGGTTGCTATAGAAATGTAGACGGGCCAATCACAGCAACCTGTGACCAATCTGAGGACATCTGGTTCCAACATGGTGACATACCTCACAGAAGAATGCCAACTGAATTGTCTTCATCTGGTTGGATGATGTCACACGTGGTTCTTCTACTTATATTACACAGAGAATGAGGCTCCGCCCATTTCATGACATCATCATAGAGCCTCAGCAGCGTGTCTGTTTCTTCCATGAAAAACAAACATCTGAACTTTTCCAAAGGTGGATGTTCAGATTGTTCATTTAAAGGAAAATGTTTAGCCAATCACCGCCACCCCAGCTCCACTGGGAAAGTGGGCGTGTCTGTTAGCCTGGGGGCGGGGCTGGCAGTGCAGACTCTTCCTGGAAGGGGCGATCCTTCACTTTGTGATGTCACAGTGTAAGGACCCACTGGTTTTGGGAGTGGCTGATGCTCAGGGAGCAGGTTTTTAGAGGAACACTCAAAAATGGATCAAAATACCACTTTGAGGATGTTTTTAGTGGGGAATGAAGATTATAAAACACTGAAAAGCTCAAAGGTTGATTCTGAATGATTTAGACCCTTTAAATGTTACATCTATTTCCTCATATAACCATTGTTCTATCCCATGACCCCCCCTTCCATTGAGGTGTTCTCCTACCATGACAAAGGTGGATAAAGGTGGAGAGGATTTCATGTAATCCATTGAACCAGTGAAGATCACAAATCATTGAAGAACAAAGGTTCAGAGCTCTGTCTAGTGGGTCTAGATGACCCCACTGTCTAGTGGGTCTAGATGACCCCACTCCCAACGTTAAAGTGTCTAGGATAGAACAAGGGTTAAGGCATAATGTTGGTAAGAATGGGCTTCATTTGGATTCATTTGGTTGCTCTGTTATTAGACGTTTCAGTGAGTTATCGTGACGCACAGCGGGCTGGACGCTGCACAGCTGCACTGCATTCAGCCTTTGTCCAGATCTGCTGGTAAATTTGTATCAAAAATGATGTTTTGTCCTTCTCTGTTGAACGTCAGCCCTGTTTTCAAACGCATACTTAGCAGAAGCCAATGTGTCTGGACTGTCACAGGAAGGCAGACAACGTTGGATGAAGTCTTTTCACCAACAGCGTCCTCCTCTGAGCCTCCTGGCAGATGTTTGCCACACATCTGGCCTCCATCTAACCTGGGAAGGCTTCAGCTCTACGGGGACTCGATCCTGCATGAAGATTGTGCTTCACTCTGCAGGCTGTGAAGGCCGTGTCCAACCTCAAAGAGAGAATGGGGAAGCGCTGAACACTCGGGGCAAAAAGCTGGTGCTGCACTGGCCTCTACAGGTTCAAGGAGGGCTACTGCATTCACAAAGGAGGCGTCTGCGCAGACATGAAGAAGCAGAGCAGCTGCAGTCGTGTGACTGAGGAGACACTGTGCCACACAGCATGTCCCAGCACGGTTTTTATGGGCGAAAACCTGTTAAACTGTTGGGAATTATTACTGTAGTCATTTAGCATAAAGGATGAAGGTCACGTTGTTGTTCTGGCCTCATGACTCTCTGTTTGCATCCAACACCATCAAAACGGAGGTTTTCTCCAGCTACCAGCTAGAGACTAACTGCTGTCAAACCTTCAGCACATGGGGGGGGCTGCCCACTCAGCAAGCAGACTGACAGAAGGCCTGTGCAGCCACCACCTAGTGGCTGTTTGGTGGATCTGCAGCACCCTCCTTCTTCAGGTTGGGGGGGTTAGTTCAGTTTCCTGGTTGTTCTAAACTGTGACCCATGAGTTTCAGTCTTTGAGAGACTTTCCTCGGAGCAGAAGAGGGAGTTTTTGTAGAAAGCGTGTCAGAACAAAAGCTGGATCCTTCTGGATCTGGTTCTGATGTCACAGGGAGGCGGCGAAGCAGACGAACCCACAGCCCAGCTACTTTCTGAGGGGCAGTTCCATGTGGAGGGGCCCTTTGGCACACGCCTGACGTTTTGGGGTCCTCTGGTCAGTTTGGTGGATGGAATAGATCTGCCCCCCCCCCCCCCATATCTTGCTTAAAGGCCACTTTTACAGCAAGTTCACAGAGCCGCTCCATCTTTTCTCCATGAAAACATTTCTTTGGGATTTGAACGTTTGGGAAAGTTTGACCGGTTGACCAGACGCTTGCCCACAGCGCCGCCTGAACTCCAGCATGAAGGCTTCAGATGGAAACGGTCTCTGGCGCTGAGGGCTGTGAGGTTCCGACTGCAGGAAGCCGGACTGAGGCCCTCCTGTTCTCCAGCCTGGGTGGAATTTGAATAGTTCAAAGGAACCGCCTGGAGCTGATTGGTCCGGAGGAGCATACTTGTTGGGCGCGTGTCTGTCACTCAGTCACCCAGAGGCAGCTGACTGGTCGAGGCTGAGGTGGGCGGGTTCTCCCTGGCCCGAATATAAAAGTTGGGTTTCACGGCGTCTGGAACGATCGCTGGCTCCCAGAGTCCCGGAGCCGCGGCCGATGCGTCCTACCGGAGCTGTCCCGGAAGCACGCCGTCCTAACGGAGGGAGTCGGTGTCCCAGAGGGCAGACGCAGCGATGATTAACCCCATGGAGTGCGCCGTGGACGCGCAAAGCCTGATCTCCATCTCCTTAATGAAGATCCACAACTCCAGGATGCAGAGGGGGGGCATCAAGCTGCACAAAAACCTGCTGGTCTCCTACGTGCTGCGGAACGCCCGGCAGGTCTTCATCAAGGAGAAGTACGCAGAGATCTACCGGATGCAGCAGTACGACGAGGTCCTGACGGTGTGCAGCGAGATCCAGCAGCTCAACCCGCTGGAGGCGGAGGAAGAGGAGCCGCCGCGCGCCGCGTGCTGCGTGGAGGAGGCGGCGAGCGCGCAGCCCGCGGCGTCCGCGCAGCCCGCGGCGCGCTGCCGGACGCCGTGCGCTCTGGAGCCGCAGCCGGGCTTCTACCGGAGCTGCTGCATGGAGGCTCCCCCCGCGCCGCCCTGCTTTGAGCCGGTGTCCGCCAGCAGCAGCGCCCACTGCAGCAAAACCACGGTGCTGGACCTGGACACGCATGTGGTGACCACCGTGGAGAACGGCTTCCTCCACCAGGACTGCTGCTGCGGCGCGCTGCAGGGCGGCCAGGGCGGCCAGGGCGCAGAGTCCCCGGCCAAGAAGCGCAAGGTGGAGTTCGGTTCTTCCACATCCGACGCGGAGGAAGTGTCGGACTTTAGTCACAAACGCGCCAAACGCGAGGACTGCTGCTTCCCCAGCCCGGAATTCACGGACACCGCCAACATCTCCAACCTGATCTCCATCTTTGGTTCGGGGTTTTCGGGTCTGCTGAGCAGACAGGCGGACCTGGAGCAGATCTGTAGCAAACAGGCACTGGCCAGCCTGGGAGCATGGACGCGCGCGATCGTGGCGTTCTGAGGGAGACCGGGTCAGTTCTGGACCCGGTTCTGCTGAAGACAGAAAAAGTTCACAGGCGGCTCGTTTTTTAGGATCTGATTGTGTTTTAATCTCTGCTCAGAATATTTGCACAGACTCCAAACGCGGTAAACCGGTTTACTCTCACAGAAACCGTTTCACATGTGACCCAACTCCTCTGTTCGGTGTTGGTTCTGGTCCCTAAAACTCCTCAGAAACCTTCAAAACTGGTCAAAGCACAACTTTTTCCAGGGGATTAACCACACAACAAAGTGACAACAATGACCGTTACTTCCGTTGAAAACTGGGTTGGTTCAGGAGGAAGTGTTGCCCGTTTCTGCCCCAAAGATCACGTGACTCCCAGCAGGAGCCTGATGGATGACTTCAGTCTGATCCTTGTGGAGGAACTGAGCCCGGCCTGCTCCTCAGAGTCCAGATCCACTTTATTTTTACAAGAAAATGAAAGATATTTATAAAATAAGCAACTTTACGATGAAAGTGTTGAAGAAGGTTGTAGTGCCATAGAGTCATCTGCTGCCTGTTCTTTGTCTTTGTTGCAGTAGTGACTTGAATCTAATGACATGGATGGATCCACTCCTGTTGCCTTAAACCCAACACAAAGCTAGCATTGTGATTCATTGAAAGCGGCTGAATGTCTTTCTGCTTCCATCCTGGACCAATTCTGGACTCCCCTTTCTGAACCAGCACGCGCCAAACCCGCCGTGTGACTTCAGAGAGCGCCTCACTGCACGCCGACGTCTGACATGACAGTTGACTACGTTCTTTGTCATGTTGTTATGCAGACTTTACCCATGATTCATGGTTCCAGCATGGTTTCCGCTTTGTAAAAAGGATTAGAGTCCCTTTTTGACGAAAAAAAAGTTCCACCTGTGATTTACCCACAACTGGAGAATCCATGAGTTAGCTTTATGAGCACTATGTGTACCAAAAGAGAGAGTTCTTGTCCATTCTTTGCATATTTGGTTGTTATTCTTGTATTTTGTGCTTAATAAATTGTATATCACCGGGTAAAACTGTTCAAGAAAGTATTTGTTTAAATTTATAATCTTAATAAAAGTCAATCTTTCATCCAAAAGGTCGTGTCTGATTGGCAGCTTCATTGCAGTCATGACAGGAAGGACTTTCCCAGGGACACGTTACCACGTTAGCCGCCGTCTTCACGGCTCCGCCTTCGTCAGTGATCCTTTTTGGGGAAGAGGGAACATTTTCTCATCCTCTAGAAGCTGATTCCAAAACTGAAACGACCAGAGGTAACAATGTTTCTGTGCATCTGCAGCAGAGCAACAGCAGCTTTATTTCATTAAGCCCATACTGTCATTTTCAAGACAAAAGTACATTAAGCTGCTACATCATGTCATCATGCTGAGGGGCATGTGCCAGAAGGGGCGGGTGGCCTGAGGGGCAGCAGGGCGTCAAATAAGACAGGAGTCCTTTAGGTCAAATCCCACCTCTGGAGCTGAATCCCATGTCAGCAAACTATCCAAAGGATTTTCAGACTATCTCAGAGTGAAAGTGTTGATGGAGAGACGGGACTTTTTAACCCTTTGACACCAGATCTTTAGCTCCCGTCTTTACATTCTTTCCACTTCAGAGACTCTTTAACTGATGTACTTCCAGCGTATTCTGAAGGTGAAAAGTAGCTTTACTGTTTATGCAGTCAATGTGAATCAGCTGATTCTGACGCAGAAACGTGGCTTTGTGCAAATCCAATGTGAAAAGCCGTTTTTCTCCACGTCAGAATCAGTGGAATCGTTGAGCGCGTAAACGGTGGGGGCGGTCCAATGAGTCCGAGAGCGCGTTTTAGCTGCCGCCAGCACCCGCTCGGGCGCTAAAGGGTTACATCATGGCAGCTCAGCCTGCAGTAATGACAGAACAGTCAAGCTAACAAAGAGTTACCTCTCTGTTGTGATTCCAACATCATTTAATTAGCCTCTGAGGTGTTGTCACTTTCAAATAACACTGCAAGCTAATTTTTTTTGCAGCTACAAGCGTTACGTAAATCTAAAACCAATAAACAGAATTCAGTAACTGATCGGCTGAAGATCCACTCCACCAGGGACCAGTTTCCACATCCATCAGCCTTTCTGAAGGACATCAAGATGCTTATGTGTCTGTCCGTTTTCCTTATGGGTATTGGATCTTCCTAACAGGGCTGCATCGGTGGAACAGTGGTTAGCGCCCTCACCCTACAGTGGTTCAAATCCCAGCTGGAAGCTTTCTATGTGGAGTTTGCACGTCTGGGTTTTCTACGGGACTCTGGTTCCTCCCTCAAGCTTCAAAGGTTGATTGGTGATTCCCAATTGCCCAAAGACGAGACTATGTGTGAGTGTGTGTGTGTGGGTGTGTGTGTGTGTCAGTGTATGTGTGTGTGTGGGTGTGTGTTTGTGTGTCTGTGTGTGTGTGTCAGTGCATGTGTGACCATGCTACAGACTGGTGACCTACCTGTTCAGGACGTTCCTCACCCGACACTAGCTGGGTTGGCTCCAGCAACCCTGTGACCCTGAATGGGAAGCAGTTGGTTCTGCAGATGGATGGATGTATGGATGGATCTTCATAACCTCTTCATCTGCTCAGAGAGCAGGTTCGTCTTAGACTTTTTCGTAGCTCCCCTTGGTCATTTTTTAGAGAATATGAATGAAAACACAAAAGCTTTTTCCCCAAATGAGCCTGTTCTGAAAAGAGACAGTTTTCCTCCAGGACCTGCTGATAACCTGCTGCATTCATCTCACCATCAATCCTGACCACGTGTCCTTTGGAGCTCCAACATGCCCAAATCATCAGCCCTCCGCCTCCGTGCTTCACAGTAGGAACAGTGTTCTTGTCAGCAGAGCCTGGTTTTCTCCTCTCTAAACTGAGCGTTTCTATAAACTGTCTCATCAGTCCAAAGGACTTTGGTCCAGAGGTCACAGGTCACAGGTGAGGATGGTTATCTTTAGCTGTCAATCAAACCCCTTTGGATCAGACTTTCATGTTTTCAGAACAAATTCGCTTTAGAATAGGGTCACTTGGGAGTAAACTGAATTTTTTGCCAGTAAATGGTTTCATCCAACCAGTAGCTATGAGTGGAAACAAAGTCATTCAGATTCTCTGAAAAATACTCAAGAATCCATCATTTCTTTCAGGGTCTGTAGACTTATGAGCTCAACTGTATCTGTGTTTTCATGATGCAAGTCAATGATTCATTTTCTGCTTCAGTACACACATGAGCACGTGAACACGTGAGCCTGCCTTTAACAGCCACAGTAAATAACTAAACAACTCAGTTCTAAAGGATTTTCAACAATGAAAGAACAAAACTGCTAAACGTCCAGCAGACTCTCCTGTGACTTCTTCAGCCTCGCTCTCTCAGCTTGTGAGCGTATTTGCTGACATTTCCTGGATGTTGTTCAGAGCGGCAGATGTCTGTGTCTGCGTTGGTCAGAGCTCTAATTTAACGTTTATGTCTTTAGATCTTTACAGTCTCTGTTAGTTCTGTAGATCAAATATGTTTAAATAGGCCAACATCCACGCATCAGCGTCTGGAAAGTAAACTTCTCTTAAGTTTTCCTTCTTTGTTACTGCACAGACTGTCTGCTGTGTTTTAAACATCTCAGATTCTGTCTACATTTCAATAGTAAAAAGGAATCGTTAACCTTTCAAACATGCATGTTAAAGTAAGAACGGATGCCTGAAGTTGGACGGTACTTTGATGTATGTGCAGTAAAACACCTCACTTACTGTCATGGTGCCTCTGTCAGACTCCTCCCCCTCTCCTCTCTGCTTGGTTCCCTGATTCAGCCCAGCTGCGACCACTCAACTCATCTTCACTGTCTACCGACTTAAGGTGCTCCTGGACCGGTATTCATCGCCAGTCCGCTGCCCCTGATGGAAATCCCAAGCCACGAGTGGTCGCCTGAGTCAGCCGTTGTCTGGAAACCTCCCTCAGTCTGCTTCACCCGGTCTCTCCACGAGCCTCATCGATCGTCCAACCTCACTGATCTCCACCGACGCTGCCCTGCGGACGGATCCACCAGGGACGCCACAGAAACCAGCCTCTCGTATTGTGGACCACACAGAATCTGCTCGCTCCCTAACTTTGCTGACGACTGAATCTGCTTACTCACCACGCCAGCTTTCTCCTGTGTGTTCTTCCGGGTTCCAGCATCTGGGTCTCAAATGTTCTGTAATCATGACACTTACAGCTTTTCTCCATTCTCCTGTGAATTCTGAGATTTGCCAATTCTTTCTTGTTATTTCACACAGAGCTGCAGCTTTTGGTGATTTAATTCAATTTAAAGAGAATTCAAAAGAAACAATAAATCTACAACGTAAAGAATGATCCCAGTTTAATGTCTCCAGATGCAGAGTTTGAACATTTGCTCCTCCTTGACAGCCTTTCTCCCTCAGAAATGTTGAGGCTTGTTATCTCTACTCTGTGCCACTTGGTGGTGTTCTTTAAAACCAATGAATGCAGATGTCACTGCGGCTGTGTTCACTGAGTGAAGCCCCCCAGGCTGACCCTCCCTCCTTCTTTGTCGTCCCGCCTTCACCAGACAGCTTTACATTTTCCCTCTAACTCATCAGAGTCACGTTAACACAACCCATCCATTCATCCATTCATCCATCCATCATCCACCCAAAGATTCATTTCCATCATCATGCTCCATCCATCACACCCATCATCCATCATCATAAAAGAAGACAACCAAGAATCCATCACCTCAACCAGCCAAATCCAGCAAAACCCAGCCAGCGACCATCCATCCAGCCACAGCCAGCCCCACCCACCAGCACCACCAGTCCAGCCAGCCAATAAAGCAAGCCATCCAGCCCCACACCCATCCATCACAACCACCATCCACCCATCAAGCCACCCACCCATCAGCCACCAGCCAGCCAGCCAGCCAGCCACCAGCCAGCCAGCCAGCCAGCCAGCCAGCAGCCAGCCAGGGAGCCAGCCAGCAGCCACCCAGCACCCAGCCAGCCAGCAGCCACCCACCCAGCCAGCCAGCCAGCCAGCCAGCAGCCAGCCAGCGAGCAAGCAAACCAGCAGCCAGCCAGCCAGCCAGCCACCACCCAGCCAGCAGCATCCAGCCACCCAGCCATCCAGCCAGCCACCCATCCAGCCAGCCATCCAGCCAGCAGCTAGCCATCCAGCAGCCAGCCAGCAAGGCCCAGCCAGCCATCCATCCCAGCCCAGCCATCCATCATCCATCCAGCCATCCATCCATCACCCATCCATCGATCCAGCCATTCACCATCCATCCACCCATCCAGCCACCCATCCAGCATCCATCCATCCATCCATCCATGGCATCCATCCAGCCAGCCAATCCACCACCCACCCATCCAGCCATCCATCCATCCATCCATCATCCATCCACCCACCCATCCATCCATCAATCATCCACCCACCCACCCATCCATCCATCATCCATCCCATCCATCCATCATCCATCCATCCTCCATCATCAAACCATCATCCATCCATCCATCCATCCAACCATCCATCCATCCATCCATCCATCCATCACATCCATCCATCCATCCATCCATCCCACCATCATCCATCCATCCATCCATCCATCTCCATCCATCCATCCATCCATCCATCCATCCATCCTCCATCCATCATCCATCCACCCACCCATCCATCCATCCATCCATCCATCCATCCATCCATCCATCCACCCACCCATCCATCCATCCATCCATCCATCCATCCATCCATCCATCCATTTTCCATCCATCCCTGCTGCTCTTCCAGCTCCACAGCTTCTTCTGGAGTCATCAGTTATGGTATCGGCTACACCAGCTGCGAGGGCGCCGTGTAGACGATGCGTGATGCAGAACTGAATACACAACAATTTGGCATTTCTGACTAAATGAAATGTAATCAAAGCATTTCTGGTTCAGTTATCCTCCTTCCTGACATGTGCAGCACACCACAGCCCTGTGTGGTGTTCACACAGCTCCTCCATCTGGAACGAAACAGACTCACACCCAGGAACACAAGCCGTCCTCATTAGGGCGACCGGTTCTCTTCCGTTGGCATCTGCAGACCACTTACACCAAAAACATGAGAAATGATGAATTCAGTATGTTGTTGCTTTAGGGCTCCAACAGTCAAAGAATACAAATTGTTCTAAAATTGTTGAAATTTCTGCCGGCTGCTTCTCCTTATCTCACAGAATCCCAAACTCGCTCCTTCACAGGGGAACGAAAATGAGATGAGATCAACTGTAAATCAATTCAAGAGGAAAAACTCTAAAGATTGTGAGGATATAGATATGACAGTGGTGAAAAAGGTCATTGAGAGTATCTCTAAGCCTCTAACATACATATGTAACTTATTACAAACTGGGAGATCCCCAAACTAAAGGAAAATAGCTAATGTGACAAACAGAAATATGCAGCTGGAATTTACGTTTAAAAAAAGCATTTGACTCTCAATCCTGACATCCTACTGGACAAACTGAAGTGTCTGGGGTAAGAGGACTAGCGCTAACTTGGGTCAAAAGCTATTTACACCAGGGGAACAGACACACCCATTTCCTTGGAGCTAGCAGTGATCGGCTAATTGCTTTCATTCATTAATCGTGAGATGGGCGGCACCACAAGGAGTAAAAGGCGGGGCTTCAGAGATCGAGTCGTCTTACTTCCAGGTTGGAAAAGAACCCATGAAAATGATTTATATTAAATAAAAAAAATGTTCTAAAGTGTGCCAAAGATAATATATATACATGGGTATTGTTTACTATAGAAGGCTTAAGAATAGAATGCTCAAGACCAAAAGATTTAATTCTGTTTTAGTTTAATAAATGAGGATCAATGCACATGCTCAATCAATTGGATTGATGTTTTGGGACTCGGTGTATATGATGGATATGAACATACATGGATATTCTATACATAAAAAGGCTAAAAAAATGTATGGTATAGGTCCTTAAACACTAAAAGAACCCAAAAGTGGTTTTAATGTTAAAGGTTGCAAAAGGTTGATGGTTAAAAAGTCAAAGGTTGCAGACTTCTGGTTCAGCTGTTGCATTAAAAACATTATTCAGAGTAAACTCTGTATACAAACTAAATGATCCAAAAGATTCTGATCCTGCAAAGAGCCGATCCCATCTCTAGTTCCTGCTTTGCAACACAGACACCAGACATTTGTGTCTCTGATACTCAGCTTAGCTCCACTCATCCACTCATCCACCCATCCATCCATCCATCCACCTTTTTAGTTTTTGTTTTAGCTTTAGCGGTTTGCTGGAGCCTATTGCAGCCATTTCAGAGCATGGTTCATTGTGTAGTGCATTTGCAACTTTATGGACACAGTTGGACTGAACCAAAGTGCAGTTAGTTAAAAAAAACAGTCTTCTGTTTTGTTCTTTTTTTTTAAAGAAAACTCATTGACCATGTACCTCGTCTCTGGTTCGTCTGGCACCCCCAGCTATCCCCCAGCTTCAACTTGATGAAGATCATCTGCTGGACTTTAAACATGTAGTTGTAGAGATATATAAGCTAATACTCTCTATGAGTTCTGGTACATGGCCTTTTGATTTTATGTTTACTTTACAAATGCAGGTACAATGAGAGATGACTGCTGTTGTGATAATGGGATACAGAAATAACACTGAACTGACCTGACACACAGGACCCTTCACTAAATGTTTTCTGTATTCATTCCAGAAGTCTAGGTGTCCAGAATAACTGTGGGCGAATCAGTGCACCTGTCCTGTCAAAACAACAGTCCTGCATATCACAAGAACAACAGCAGCAGGCTGTGTGACGGTAAAACCACACAAGCCAGCAATATTTCAAAGAACGGACAATCAACTGCACACCTAAAATAACGCCAAGTGTAGGCTGAGGCAACAATAAACAGCAGATAGACCGTTTGATCCCCGGCTCTGTTTGGCGGTGAAGCTCTGTGATTTGGAGCTGGAAGTTGGGGATTGGAGATGCCTGCAGGTCTCAGAGCTCTGTTGTTAAGCAGCTGCGGGTGTGGCCGTGCGCATGTTTCATGGGTGGAGACACCTGCTCACAGAGGTGGGGGGACCTGGAGACAGACAGCAGCTCCAGTACAATGAATTTCTCAGGTGAGGATGTGGGCTGCTCGGGTCAATGCGTTGCATCTTCATTCCTGCAGAATCCTGAGAAGAGTTTTGTGTGCACAGCTTCACAGAAGTCCAAGACAATGTGGACTTTTGTTTGAACAGCATGGCACAGGGGGCTATTCCATGCTGCAGGTAGGGCAACACGTAAAGACAGAGCTTTAACTTAATCTGAAGGATTTCATTCAAACTATAGAAAAAAGCAATCGTTGATGTAACCATAACCCCAGTTTTAGAATGACAGGTTCATGTCCAGAGGACTGAGGACTGGGAGTCAGAACTCTGCACATTTTGAATCCTATTTATATAGAATGTAATAGTATGTATTAAATGGCTCTGAAGCTGGTGAAACTGTACATGTGCAATACATGCCTCTGCCTGACCAAACCCGTGCAATCTTTGGCTCAGACGTGCACTCATGTATTTCTGCAACACATGTGCATCTTTCTACGTCTTTCTATATCTTATTATTTATGTTTATTGTAATCACCTTTTTAAACATCTGGAGAGAACCACCGTCTCTGTTGTCCCACAATCTTTCTGATTGTGAGGGAGCTTTAGGAAGAAAAAAAATAGAGTTAGTTTTTAGTAAACTATAACCAGTTGAGTAAGACAACAGACAGTTGAGTAACGGCTGTTCACTCATTCAGTTACTCAGCGGTTTCAAAGCTGAACGATGAAGAATGGAAACATAGAAGAGATCACGAGGAAACACACACACGTGATCAGTGGTAGATTTAGATTTAGAAACGTAGAATAAATCATTCTAATTTCCTCCTGAGGAACGGGGGGGGGAGGGGGAGAAGACAACAGGGGGAGTGGGGGGAGTCTGTGTTGCTGGGGGGAGGGGGCAGGTCGGGCTCTGCAGTGGGGGGAGGAGCCCTCACACAACAACAGAAGGGGGCTCTGGGACAGGGTGGGCCCAAGGTGCACCGGGGGAGGGGCAGACTGTGGCGGCGGGGGCCACAGGGGTCAGCCCGAGGTCTTCTGGGAAGAGACGGACGGTCAAAGTGGAAAGTGAAACGCGTGACAGAGTTTGGTCGGCGGGGCTGTAACCATTCATTTAACATTTCCATTCATGTCTGTTTATGGTTGCTGGTCCGATTCCTGATCGATGTCGGTTCATTTTGAACGATCCGACTGGATCCCATCCACTGACCTAAAGTGGATTCTAGAAATCTTTGGCCAAAACTGCAACCACAGATAAATACCTGAATACTGAGCAGGTGAAGTGTTCCACATTTAATCTAATGGATGTCTTTAATTTTGAAACGATTTTATGATGATATAAATGGATTTGATGAAACACTTCCTCAGATCGTCTGCGTGAATTTATCCTTCCAGCCCAACGAAACACGGATGCTGACGTCACTGTACATCGTTACTCACCACAAAAACGCACCTCAGCATAAATTCTAATTGTATCAAAATGGGTGTATTTTAGCATTTCAGTAGAAAAAAAAAGTACAAATCTTTTAAAATGAAATGAATTCATTAGACATTTCAAGTGTAATTTGGATGCTGGCAGCCATAAAAAAACTTTCTGTTTTCTAGAAATCTAGAATTTTACAAACTTTTCACATTCAGATAACTGTTTGACATATCTGACAAGAGCTTTGGGTTTTTCCATCTGGGTTTGCTTTGTCTCAGGATTCCATAATGGAGGAAAAACAGTTGCTTCCCTTATGTGAAGATCAGGGGCTGCATGGTGGTGTAGTGGTCAGCACTCTTGCCTTACAGTGAGAAGGTCCTGGTTTGAATCCCAGCTGAGACATTTCTGTGTGGAGTTTGCATGATCTCCTCATGCATGCATGTCTAGCTTCCCCCCACAGTCCAAACACATGCTTCATGGGTTCTTTGGTGTCCCTAAGTGTGAACGTTTGTGTGAGTGTTTGGCCCTGCAGCCGACCGGAGACCTGTTCAGGGTGAACCCGCCTCCCATCAGCAGGTTGACTCCTGTGACCCCAGAAGAGATTCCGCCGATTCTGAAGGATGGAGGGTTTGGATGGACAGAGGGATGGATGGATGGATGGATGGATGGATGGACGGATCAAGGGTTTTTGTTTAAACAACAAATAGGAAAATGTACAAGTTTAAAACACGCATGTTGACAGGTATTCCCAAAGGAATCTATAGGAAAAGGCAAACAGGACAGCAAACACGCACTAGGAAAAGAAAAAGAGAAGAAGCAATACTGGAACATTTGTCCTTCTACAACATTTCCAGGTTACTTCATCCACTGAAGTACAAGGATTCTGGTTGGTGCTTTTGTCTTTGAGTTGTGGTGGTTGAAGCACGTGTTTCCTGTGTTGTGACTGGTTGGATTGTGGTGACAGCAACCTGTAGGTTAATCAGAACACAGCCTGTCAATACGTCCACGTCTCTGACTGAAGGACACACACGAGTGCTGTTTCTGCAGCCTTGGAGGAAAGGTCCACGTGAGCCGAGGCCTCTGGAGCATCAAACTCTGTCCAGCCTTAACATTATTTGTCCTGAATAGGCCAGATGGAAAGCAGCTGAAACAACACAATCCTGAATGACAGCCCTTTTTTCAGACTTTTGTATGTCATTGTAAGTGTTAATCTCCAGATGTTTTAACTGTAAAGCTAAAAGGAAACCAAAAATATCATCAGCCTAACATCCAGTTTGTGAACACCTCCCTCACAAAAAACAAGGCTTACTCCTGATTTGCATATCAGGAACTAATTATACTCACTAACTAGGTCACTCACTTAAACGTGTCAAATACGCCCCACCCACAGTATATCTAATGGACTAAAACAATGAAGTCAGACTTAGACGGGTTCAGACAGTGAAGGGGCGGGGCAGCGGCGAGCACTGTTGGTTCAGACTGATGTTCAGAATAAAAGGAACGTTTGGAGTTCAGTCGCTGTGGTAGGACGCGTCTCCTGGAGTCAATCTTCAAGACGTTGAGATGAAAGAAGAAAACAAAAACTTTATTTTTATTCTTGGGTTTTTGTGTTGTCTTTTGATCTTTTGTGATTCTAAAACCGACTAAATCTGTTTGGTCTTCTCCAAAAGTTTTTCCCTAAATTATAAATTCACATGTAACTTTCAAACTCAGTCCAACCTGAATCCCGTCACCACCGACCTCTGGGACTGGAGGAACTTGCTTCAAGCCTAGACATGTCAGAGCAGCCGTTTCATTCCATGCATTCCTCCTGCAGAGGCCAACAATCCAACGCTCTGTTCACATCCATCGAACTGTCCTGAGGGACCAGCAAGCCCTTCAGCACGTCTCTGTCCACATTTGCTGTTTGTAAGAACAGAAGACATGGCCAACAGGACTTGGGACAAACTATGACGCTAATGTCGAGGCTGACCTCCACTGGTTCGTCCGCGGTGGGCCTCCGGTGCGTTGACACAAAAACTAGAACGTTCATGAACCAGTCAGAATGTTTACATCGTCTCCGTCACGTCTGCGTTCCACGTCCGTCCCTCCGCACCGCAGAGCAAGCTTCACGCAGGAGTTCTTCTTCCGGTCCGTTTAGGGATCAGAGATAACGCCACCACGCACGCCAACGTTTAACTGTGGAGGTTCAGAAACACAAAACCGGTTTTCCAAGGACAAGAGTTGGATGAGCGAAGACAGCAGTACTTGAGACGGGGGTGATGGGACAGACCACTCCTCAGGGATCTGGGGGGTGGAGGTGCAATGCAGACGCACCGCAGACGGACCACTGTAATATGGGGTGAGACCGGATCAACCGTGTGTGTAGCTGCCCATGTGCATCCTGGGAAGTTGCACCTGACACCTTCAAGCTTTAAACTCCAACGTGCATGGCGTGCTCGTGCTGCATCAAATATGTAGAGGGATTCGGTCCGTCGGGACGTCCTCTTAGACACTTCATGTCTGTCAATTCCCCAGCAGACAAACGTACCCAAAGGGAACGTAAGAGTCAGGCCAACAGGAACAGGCTTCTTCACCCCCGCCTCCACCTCTCTGTCCAGCAGACATGACTTAGCTTGATGCTGCAGCGCCACTAAACAGACTTCCTGTGTCCTTTGAGCTGCAGCCGTCTGCTCCCCTCTACTCACAATCAAGGTGTGAGCACTGGCTCCTTACTGACCGCAGCATGAACGTGTTGCCTCATGGGCTCACCGGGTGGTCTACAATAGGCCTCCCATCCAGATTAGCCTATTTTCACCTGCAGACGGCCCGCATCCACCCGTAAGGACAGTTGTGACTGGAGCTGAAGGTATTGGTCTGTTCTGGATAGAAACATTAACAAAGCTGCATTCAGTCCAAATGACTGCTGTGTTCTACACTCCAGCCAACTTATCTGTCTGCTCGCTGTCCAATTGTCATGCTAGGCTACACGTCACATAAGACACACGTTTTAACAGATTTCACTGAGAAAGAATTACTTTTTTCAGTTACTGGGAAGCTTGAAAATGTGAAAAAAAAAAACCTGAATGAGAAACTTTAAATCTCAATGTTTCACCAGCCTCTTTATTAGGCACACCTGTCCCACTGTTCTTACTTCCCAACCAGCCAATCACATGGCAGCAACTCAAACAGCATCAGAATGAGGAAGAAAGGTGACTGAGTGACTCTGAACGTGGTTGTTGGTTCCAGACGGGCTGGTCTGAGGACTTCAGAAACTGCTGATCTACTGGGATTTTCACCCACAACCATCTCTGGGGTTTACAATTCACTCATACTCACCAAAACTGGACCCTAGAAGATGGAAAAACGTTGTCTGGTCTGATGAGTCTCCATTTCTGCTGCCACATTCAGATGGTAGGGTCAGAATTTAACAACATGAAAGCATGGATCCATCCTGCCTTGTATCAACGGTTCAGGCTGGTGGTGGTGGTGTCATGGTGTGGGGATGTTTTCTTTGGTCCCCTTAGTACCAGTTGAGCATGGTTCCATCACCACAGTCTACCTGAGTATTGATGCTGACCATGTCCATCCCTTCATGACCACAGTGTTCCATCTTCTGATGCTACTTCCAGCAGGATGAGGCTCCATGTCATCAAGCTGGAATCATGTCAGACTGGTTTCTAGAACATGAACATGAGTTCTCTGGACTCAAACGGCCTCCACAGTCACAGAACCCGATAGAGAACCTTTGGGATGAGGTGGAACGGGAGATCGGCATCATGGATGTTCAGCAGACAAACCTGCAGCAACTGATGCTGTCATGTCAACATGGACCAAAGTCTCTGAGGAATGTTTCCAGAACCGTGTCGAGTCTCTGCCAAAAGGGGGTCTAACCCTGGTGAATGTACCTGTTAGTAAAGTTGAAAAACACTTTTCAGTAAAAGTACATGTGTATATGTAGATTTGTTTATACTACAGACATGAAAACATCTTAAAGATCTTAAGATGTTTCTTTCTTTAAATGCCGACTTCAGAGAAAAAATAAGACCAAAAACGTTTCATGTCACAAAAATAGCATTTATTAAATTAAAGAGCACATGCTGTAGATGTTAAAACAGATTTCTGTTGGGCTGAATAATCTACAGGTCTGCAGCACATCTTTGACTTACAGTTTACAGTCAAACAGAGCTGAAGGAAGCATTTTGTACAGGATTGTCTTTAAGCCAACATCACAGAGAAATGTACAATCATTCCTCAGTTTATCTGCTTAGACAATAGTGAATTTTAGTTAGTGAACCCCTTCCCACAGGTGTCAAACGTCCTCAGGTAACGGATCTGGTTGAAGGGTGGGAAGTTGGATTTGTTGCACAAGTACTGTCCGTCCATAAAAGGTTTGAAAAATGTTTAGGAGAGAAATAGTCTGTATAAAGATTTAGTATCTGCAGAACAATCTGTGAAACATCACGCACACACATGAGCACATGCGGGATCCACAGTGACCGAGCCCAAGGTACTGGATTCTACATGAAGGAGACCAGACAGCATGGTAGGTGATGTATTTTATTATGATGTGGATCATTATTAGCTTCAGGAAATCTTCCTTTTTTGTAATGCAGATTGTTTTTCCCTTTCTAGCATGGATATCCTGCTTCTGATTGCCTGATCTAAGCAGCACAGTGATTGGGTGACGGTGTAAGGCTGCTGATTGGTGGATTTATTGAGAAGCAAAAGACTTGTGCGGTACCTTGGGCTTGGTCACTGTGGATCCCGCATGTGTCCATGATGTTTCACACACAGACAAAGCAGTTTCACGGACGCACACCTTTCTTAGGACTAAACCTTTTACAGACCAGCAAAGCTCTTATTACAAGAAACCTTCACGGACGGACAGCAGTTCTGCAAGAAATCTAATGATGTGAAGTCTGACCTCAACTCCAAGCTCAGTATCAACTAACGTTATGAAAAAGAACAAAACGCCTCGATAATTTCAGTCATCCTTTCAGCAGAAATAACCAATAGTCAGAGGTCCTCTTGGTGCAGTTGAACCACTGCATGAATGTGGGGATGGGTCTGCTTCTGCTGCCCCTGAAGGCCAGGATGCTGCTGTTTTGGTCGTTTTCCTCCATCTGCAGGGCATCAAGGCGTCACTGGCTGGATGGACAGCAGGCTACCGAATCTGAAGTGCTGGATGACGGGAAACTTTTCCAAACACTGCAGACGGAGCAGAGATAAACCATCAGGTCACTCCCATGGAGCACATGTCAAACTCAAAGCTGCCCGCCTGATGGAATTCTCTTTGGCCGGCAAGATATCGCCGACCGCTTTAGAGGTGATCCACTACAAATCCCACAATGCACTGCCAACATGTTAGTGCATTAAAAGCCAGTGAGAAGAGCAGGAGTCCCCGCCTCTCTGAGGAAGACGAACCAATCATCAATCAGGAGTGGTACTGATGGACTCCAGGTTCTCCTCAGCCCAAAGCCTGAAGATGACCTTTATCCCGTTTGTCAGACGAGTGAGCGTCCAGCAGGAAAGTCTGCTGCAGAGCAACGTTCTGCTGCTGCTGCAGGACATTTGGACTTTAACCACAACAAAGGAGATCTAGTTCTGTCAAGAATATGGCAGAACAAATGTAGAAAGACTCAAGAAAGAGCTTTGGATACTAAATGTATGTGTTTTTGTATTCAATATAGAATGTTGTTGTGTTTGGGTGCAAACGGTATTCAAACCTTCATTTTCTGACTTTTCTTTCTGCTTGATTAACTTCATCTATTCTTTATTGTTGTTGTTTAGCCCTTTGTGGTCCAGTGGGCAAAGTTTTCATTGACTGGATTTGAAGGTTTCTGTCATTAATAAGGTTGTGTGTTTTGCAGGCCTTGTTCCTTTTCAGGTTAACATTCATCCATAAGGCCATTTGTAAAGTTCTCAATAAACATGCAACCAAACAGACCTCACCTGGTACATTTTTGTCATTTTTAGTTTGACTCCGTTGACTTAATGCTTCACTTCTAGCAGAATTTTGGTGGGACTCTAACATCTAAGACCGTCTCAGATCTATAAAAGATATCAGCTACTGGTCTCCAAATGCCACTCACTGATCTAATGCAGTGTTGTTCAACCTTTTCTGAGCCACGGCACACTTTAACCTTGACAAAAATCCAGCGGCACACCAGCATCCAAAAAAAAAAAAAAGCAAACACTCAGTCTGTATTGATCGACAGCCCCCCCCCGCAATCTCACGTGCATTTTCATGATAATTGTGGCAGAACAAGCAGGAAGTTGCAGCTGTTTTTTTCTAAGAGATGAAATAAAAGTGACGTTAGAAAATTAAAAATCTGTTTGATGTGTATTCTTTGTGGTTTAAGACGTATAACAAGGACGACTCATTGTATGCAGAGACGCTGTCACTTTAACCCAATGCATCATGGGAGATGTAGTGATGCAGACAGACTCTCTTCTCTGAGCTTCATGGTTTTGTTCTCTTGTTCTACGGTCTGACACCGGATTCTGTGGAAAGCTACACCGCTAAAGACGAGCTTTAGCTGGTATTTCTGTTGGAACTGAGAGACTTTATGAACAGAATCTAAACAAGGAAGTGAAGACTTTAACCACTTCTGATTGGTCAGACTGATGACATGTGATTCAGCCTCCAAGAATGATTGGTGGAGACAGTTAAAGGGGCGGAACTTTTCCAAAATACAGCTGAAGCTGCAGCTAAATCGCGGTACCGTCATTCTGATCAAAATGTCTTTAATAGAATCAAATAAACACAAAGAAAAAAGTATTTTATGATCTTTCATATTCCTAACTACTCAGTGTTTTATCAGGGCCTGTTTGGATGAACACAGAGCTGAAATGTTTTTAGATCAGTGAATGAGGGACATTTCCCAGAGCACACCTGACCGTCTCCCACGGCACTCTGGTTGAAAAACACTGATCTAATGCTGCCATTTCCTGAATGCCTGAAGTTATGGGACACATTTAACCAACCATTGATTAGGAAACACCTTTCTGTCATCTGGCTGGTAGACTGAACACCAATGCTATAGCGGGGGGGGCGGGGTATGGAGTCCAAACGAGGCCTTCATGGCGATGAAAAGGCTGCTGACCTAAAGACGGTTAGCTAGACGTCAGGACCACTCAGACGGAATCAAACCCCTGGGATTAAAAACACTCCAGAGACCAAAGCTTTGTCCTCCATATTTGTGTTTTGTAGTAAAACCCTTTTTCCAGGAGCAAACCCCATCTGTCCATCTATTGACGCTGTTGTTGAAGCCCACATCCTCAAAACTCCTTCCTGTGTTGTGGAGACCATGTCGAATCTCAGGACCAGGTCTTCTTCACACTGCAACCTGCCCATTTCTATTCCAACGCATGCCGTTGAACAAAACACCACCATAAAGGAATTCAATGGAACTAGGTCTGCGGGTCGAATCCCACAGGACGGAACAAACAAAGCTGTAAACGCAGAAAACTGTGGTCCAATTCTTCTTAACTCGGAATGTCCAGCTTGACAGATCCAGACTGAAAAGTCAGAACTACTATTTGAAAAATAGGAACTCGACCACCAACCAACCAGCCAACTAATCAACCAACCAACCAGCCAACTAATCAACCAACCAACCAACCAACCAACCAGCCAACTAATCAACCAACCAACCAACCAACCAGCCAAATAATCAACCAACCAACCAACCAAACCCCCTAAAGGTGCTGAAGGATCTATGCTAACACCAACACCACTGACTTTACATTTTCAGACAGCCCTACTTTTATTAGGACACCTGACCAAAAACTCCAGATTACAGTTGGGTCAAAGTATTTCTGGATGAAGTCTTTCCATGTGACTCACTGATGTGCTTTGGTTCAGGCTTTTCTGTGCTTCTGCTAACCAATCAGCTTTCATTTTCACTCTAGTCAAACAAACGTGTTGAAACTCAACAGTAACTCGTCACCGCCGACAAAGCACCGCCACGATCCTGGTGATTATTCCTTCATGTCTGTGCAAGCACACCTCTGTCCATGATCTGGAATAAACCAAGCTGGACGAGCTCCTGAGCGGACTGCGCCAAATCAGACCCAGACGGGGGTTTAAGGAGTGGAGGATGACAGCCGCTGCTGCTGAGGCCCCAGAATGAACTCCTGTCTGTCGGGAAAACTGGATCCTGGTCTTTCTAGACGGCGACCGCTCTGCAGCAAACGTGTGGGGCCGCAAAAAGGGAGCGAGGAATGCAAGCCTGTGATGGTTGCTCCGGGCTGGGAGGAAGGCCGGGAAAGAGGGAGGGAGGATTTAATGAAAGCGAGGGGGGAGGAGAGGCAGACAGCTTGGCCCCTCGGCTCTTTGAGAAGCCTTGCAGGCTGCTGTGGAAAACACAGGATGTGGGCAAGAAGGCGGGAGAACGGCTTAGACAGCCCCCTCCCCGCCGCCCACACACACACACACACACAGCACAGTGACACACACACACACACATGCACACACACACACGCATGCACACACTGACACACACACACGCACACGCACAGCACACTGACACACACACACACACACGCACAGCACACTGACACACACACACACACACGCACAGCACACTGACACACACACACACATGCACACACACACACACACACACACACACATGCACACACACACACGCACAGCACACTGACACACACACACACATGCACACACACACACACACACACACACACACATGCACACACACACATACACAGCACACTGACACACACACACACACATGCAGACACACACATACACACACACGCACAGCACACTGACACACACACACACATGCACACACACACACACACACACACACACACACACACATGCACACACACACATACACAGCACACTGACACACACACACACACATGCAGACACACACATACACACACACGCACAGCACACTGACACACACACGGACACACACACACACACATCCTCTCTTAACCCTTTGTTGCCGCTCTCCTCTGTCTGAAACTCGTCTGTCTGGATGTTCAGAAGTTGTGCAATGAGTTTGTAAAAACACATCAATGAGTTTCTGACAAAGAAGAAATGTTGCAACATTTCTGACTAGTTTCTGTGCTGAACGGTACCGACCCAAATAGAACAGTACCGACCCAAATAAAACAGTACAGACCCACACAGAACAGTACAGACCCAAACAGAACGGTACCGACCCAAATAGAACAGTACCGACCCACACAGAACGGTACCAATGGAAACTCTTCAGCCTTGTGGATTCCCTCCAAAAGCTTTGCTCCTGCGTCTCTGCTGTCCACTAAAGTTGCCTCCCGCTCAGTTTTCTTCACTTGTGACTGGAGTCGAGTCTGAACTCGGTGTGACTAGTTATCGTAGACATGAGTGTGATAACCGTCTCCTGAGGAGGACCTGCAACCACAGAATCTACGGGTTTAGTCTGCAGTTCACGCCCTAAAGCTGGTGAGACACGAGGGCCGCGGTCCAGAGACGTTTACGTTACGTTTACAGCTGCTGCCGGACGGCGGTCCAGCCGCTGCCGGACGGCGGTCCAGCCGCTGCCGGACGGCGGTCCAGCCGCTGCCGGACGGCGGTCCAGCCGCTGCCGGACGGCGGTCCAGCCGCTGCCGGACGGCGGTCCAGCCGCTGCCGGACGGCGGTCCAGCCGCTGCCGGACGGCGGTCCAGCTTCTGCCGGACGGCGGTCCAGCTGCTACACTCCTCCCACCTATGGCTCAATTTTGTAAAGGCAGCAGCCCGGCCGACTGATGGCCACCGCCTACATTCATGACCACGCCAGCGACGCTAAAACCTCAGGCTAATCTAGACGATTCTGCCGACGGCAGCCATGGCGCGGTGGCAGTTGTGTTTGTGAGCGGTTCAAGAGTCTGCGTTTAAAGACGGCTCCAGACGGTGCGCAGTGCAAGCCTTTGTGTGCACGTGAGAAAGATGCTCAGCCACACAGAAACATGGGACGGACAAAGGTTTGGCGTCACAGGAAACATCAGGTCCATCAGGACGCCGGCTTTCACAAACCTCATCCTCCAACTGCTTCTGCTGCTCCCACATGCTCACATATGGGCTTCAAACAACTCCTGAGCTGATTCTCTTCAAATCAAGCAGTTCTTATTCTGGGGGGCCACGCGGTACGGAGGGTGCAGCGGTTAGCGCTCTCTCCTCACAGCAGGAATCCCTTCTGTGGGGAGTCTGCATGTCCTCCCCGTTCACGCGGGGGTTTTCCCCGGGAACTCCAGACTCCTCCCACAGACCAAAACACGCAACGCGCCGACTCTGGCTTGGCCCTATGAGGCCCGGGACGGACTGTTCAGGATGTACCCCCCCTTCCCCCACAGAAGCTCGTTTGGCTCCACCATGACCCCGTGACCCCAAGAGGGATGGGGCGGGACATGGAGATGGACACACTGCGGTCATGAATTACACTGGATGATGCTAAACATCTGAGCACGCTCTCACAATGACAGAAATGGTTTAGTGACTTTCTGTTTCAAATCGTTGAATTCTATTTTCAGATTCTGTTTTTCCAACAAACAGTAGAAATGTTGCACTTTGGTCCTTCAGGTTTAAATCTACAGCTATGATGTTTCCACGTTGTCATCTGAAATTAGCTTTAAGAATCTATATCCAGCTGTTCTTCAGTCTTTCAGGGTAAATGACATCCATAGATATGATCATATATGACCTGTGGCACACTAAAGAACCATTTTAATGACATTGTAGTTATTTTCGCAGCTCATTTTCCTGCCTGGAAGTTAGATGATCTCTGAGGCTCCGCCTTTCTCTCCTTCTGGGTGCCGCCCATTTCATGACATCATCGTAGAGTCGGCCTCAGCAGCGTGTCTGAGTTTCTCCCACGAAAACATCTAAACTTTTACAGAGATGGATGTTCAGGTTGTTCACATAAAGGAAAGCGAACACCGCTAGCTCCACAGAGAAAGTGGGCGTGTCTGTTAGCCTGGGGGCGGAGCTGGCAGCACAGACTCTTCCTGGAAGGGGCGGTTCTTTACTTTGTGACATCACAATGTGAGGACCCACTTGTTTTCATGGATTGGGAGGGGCTGGTGCTCAGAGAGGAATACTCGGAAAAGCATGAATGGATCAAAATACCACTTTGGGATGTTTTTAGGGGGGATGGACATCATTCCCCCCTAAATACACTGAAAAGGCTGATAAAAGTTGGTTTTGTATGATATGAAACGTTGAAGTGATTTCCTGGAGGTTTTTGTCAGATGACAGAGTTCCCACATTGTGTGCTTTTGTTAATAAACCAACAGCCCATCTGAGCCCACTGCCGACTGCAGCAGTCCACCACAATGTCCCCGTGTGTCAGCAGAGAACGTACGCTAAAGAATGGACAGAAGCAGATCTGCATGGGTCATCCAACAGAACCGAGCCGCGTGGTTTGGTGAGGTCACAACGCCTCACGCTGCCTTTCGTCTGGTTTTTGCTCCTGGAGCATGACAGGCACACCGAGCCGAGCTGCTGCCGGCCTCGCCACGGCGTTACGATGGAGGAAAGAGAGTCGCTACGGGCAGGATGTGTGTAATTCATGGGTAAAAACGAGGAACATTTGAGCAAAGGTTCTTTAAAACTGTCTACCTGCCAATAAGATGTTTCATACAATTCAGATTATTATTCCATGAAATGAAAATATGAGAACCAATAGAAACCAAACTAACTCACTAATCTCACAAGACTGATATTTAGGAAAACACTTTGAAACTGAAGCTGGGATGATTTTGAAAGTTTCTGCTTTTATTTTCTTAGCAGATCTTTGTTGATTAGTGAAGATTTCTGCTTCAGAACGCAGCGTTCACCACGCAGACCTCTGGAAGTACACGTGCACGGCACGGCAGCCCACAGCGGCAGCAGTTGTTTGCAGAGAGGCTTCCAAGCTTTCACCAAAGTAGGTCTTCTTTTCTGCAGCTCTCACTGCATTTTGGTTATTGTTTACATGTTCAGGCTTATGTATTGATCAGTTAACCATAACCCCACACCGCTAAGCTAACAGTATATTAGCTCAACAGGCAGTTCAACTCAAAACATTTGTAAAAATTCTGTAAAAGCAAAAAACGTACATTTCTTTCCAAGATGTTACAAATGTTCAGTTTTTTGTCTTTTGTGTTCATTTTCTTTTTTTTGAGGTTTTTTGTGCAAAGTTGTTTGGAGTTACTCGAGTCCACCCGACTGCAGACCAAGTATGAGGAATGAGGTCAAGAGAAGAGCGTACCTCTGCTTTGTACATTTTGATCAGGCCCTGGTTGACTTTGGACCAGCTAGGGACGGCGCTGATGTTCCACAGCTGGTTGGAGTGTTCAGCAAATGGACCCGTCTTCATCTGCAGGAGAGAAGAGCCACAGGAACAAGAGGACGTCAGGACCGCGGCAACAGCTGGATTCAAAACACACTGAGCGCCGCTCAAACGCAGGGTCCGGTGGTGACGACACCTGAACGCACCAACCCTGCTGTTGTGAACAACAAGAAATCCCAGTGCTATAGAATGTCAACCGCTCATTGTTCAGCTTTGAAATGTTTCTAACATTATGCTGTTGAATGATTAGCCGTGCTACTAGTTTGGAAACAGAGGATAGGAGACTTTGTCGAGCACCCTATGACGGTACAAGGCTGTCCTGAGTCCGATCATGCCACAGCCACCAATACAAATGCTGCTGCACCATGGGGCGGCATCGCCACAATCTCCACAAGATTGGCTGCTTTTATGAAAATGGTTGGCGTGGTCATAAACGTAGTCAGGCGGGGATGACGCCATTATATAGGTGGCCGATGGCTAGGCGCCGGCAGCTGGATTGGACGAGGTGTAAATGTCTCTGGACGGTAGACGTTCATATCCGGTAGTCTGGGGATAGATTCTTACGCTAAAACGACGTTCTAAACCGGTTCTGATGACGCCAACAAGTCAGTGTTTCTGGTCACAAAGGCCACAAAACTCATGGCTGAGAGTCTGAAGGCAGACTTCAACCTAGTTACTCACTGGACACAAAGAGAACGTTGACATGGTACTGCTGTGTACTTTTTACTTTGGTTGCTATTTCTTTGTCTTCCTTGATTTACAGGAAACACAGAAAGGAGACAGAATTATGGACGTTTTTCTCCCATAATGCAAAGTAATATGTCCTTCTCAATCAACTGTTCAATTTGCAATATTATTGTTCGATATGAAAATGGACCAGTCACTGTTGATTTGGTCATGCATTCTGACGATACAGTTAGCAATAGTTGGAGATTCTACTGACGGATCCTCTCATCACCACACTTTCAGTTGGTGGTGCTTTTGTCCCGGTTGTCGTGGTTACGGATACCATCGGTCTGGTAGCGTTCTGCCTGCGCTCTTCCACACCGAACCAAGCGAGTGTGGAGTAATGAGGTCCATATGAGCGCCTGCACACAGCGCCATGGCGTGCACGCAGAGGGATGCACAGATCTGACATTGTACTGTTCCACCGCTGGGTTCTTTCTGTCCCGCTGGAACAGATTCTAGGTCTGCGGTTCCACTCCGTCCAGACGCGGAGAAAGAGTTTTTCCTCCTTCTCTAGTGTGTCAGGGACGTCCCATAGAAGCATCCGAATGATTCCATTTCCTTCCAACGCCCGTCAGGAACCTTCGCTGCACTCGTTCATATATGGGGGGCGACGTGAAGCCACGAATGCTTTCACTCCAACCCCCCCACGACAGGCTGGGGAAGCCGGGCTCAGACCTCGGGGCATCCATCTAAAATCCCCCTCCTCTTTTTCCACCCCCCTCCCCAGCCGCTTCGGAGGGCCTCACACGTGGGGGAGGGGAGAGGCGGGGGGGCCGAATTCCCTGGAGGAAGGAGTGATTCACAGAAAGCATGTGGGGAAGGAAGTGACTCATGTTTGGGACACGCACACAACACAGGAAAGACGGGAAGGGAAAAGCTGGGAATATCCACTGGAGTGGATGCAGAACCTGTGATGTGAGCTCAGACTGAAAGAGAAAAGGTTGGTTCAAACCATCAGCAACCGGGACTAGAAAGACGGCGCCATCGTCTCCACTTCCTGCATCATCGCTGGAAAAAATGCCAGCAGCCGTCGGATGCTGCGTGTTTGATTGACGGGAGGTCCTCGCTCACCAACCAGCCGCTCCCATCAAAATGGGGCTTTAACATGTTCTAGTCATGATGGAGGACATACTTCTAAAAGATGACGATGAAAACTGCTGCATTTATGACTTTCAACAACCCAGATGGCAGCTTTGAATGTGCAGTAAAGTCGTGTTGTCATGTTTCCTCTCACTGAAATGCTGGTCTGATCGTCACAAAAGCAAACCCCAACATGCTTTTCACCATCACTTCCTCCTACACACGTGCTTTTCTGTTTTCCACACATCCATGTGTTGTCCACAGAGCTCCAGCGTTTTCCAGATCCAGAAACCGTTTTATTTTAGAGAGGAGGATGGAGCGGCACAGACTCAGCATCACGCGTGTTGCTTCCTGATCGTCTCATCCCAATGTGATCAGTAGCAGAGGACGGTGAGGATGACACGCGTCTGAAACAGCTCTGGAATAGAAAAAGGTCAAATACAAACAGCTATGAATGAACAGGAGGTGTAGCCACACCTTAACATATAATAATGGGTGAGGGGGGGGTGGAGGTCAAAATGATTCCTGCTACTTTCCACTGCTCACTGACTAAACCTGGTTCCAACATGGCGACAGCTGTACTGCAATCAAAATGGCGAGCGGGTCGACTTCATCTGGTTGGAAGCCAATGAAGCGGGCCCTCCTGCTGTGAGGAGAGAGAGGCGTGCTGCCATTCCCGGCTGGGACCAGTTCTCTTCTGGGTCCAGTCCAGACCATTTGTAACGGGGATCAATACCCGTCCTTTCCTGCTCTGCATTAGGAATAGCTGTTGGCTCAGAGAGCAGCCTCTGCCTCTCTGTCATCAGAGATCCAGCATGTCCCCACCGGAATGGACTTTACCTCCGGTGATGTCAGAAGTGATCAAACTGGAGGAAGATCCTCGATCATTTCAACAAATCTGCTGCTGGAGGACAGAGGAGGCGTCTCCTGCCGTTTTCAGCAGCAGCTGGCAGTGCCGTCTACACCCCGACAACACCGAGCCGACACCTGAAGGGCTGCTTTTGGTGACCGCAACACCGAAGCGCTGAGCTTCTGTCATGAGGGTAAAAACCAGAGCGAAGACACAAAAGCATGGAGCTGCAGAGCAGAAGGTTTTCAGTGACTGACAGGAGAAAGGTCAGACCAGAGGAGAAGCCAGAAAAAAGTGTGGGGGGGGGCAGTGCGTCAGCGCTGAGGAAAAGGATGCGGCGGCTGAAGGCCCTCCCTGCTTCCCTCCCCTCCTTTTTCCTCCAAACAGCCCAAACAAAGGCCCCAGTTCCTGAACTGGCGTGCCACCAGCATAATCCATCTGCAGCCCCCCCTTCCTCTCAGCGACTCAACCACTTTCAGCGGCGCTCCGACCACAGTTCTCATCCCAGCAGACCATCTGCACACGGTCCCAACACGTCTGCATGTGTTTGTGTGTCCAGAGCCGAGCCGGGTCAGAAACAGGAGAACAGACGTGTTCAGAGGGTCACTGATGCTGCTCCAGTCATGTCTGGAGAAATCCAAAGGTTTTCTGGATCAGCTGAAGCCTCAGACCCCCTCCACTCCTCAGCATCTGCTCCCTGGACCTTCCAGGCTCTCTGGAGGACTGGCAGGTTTGGGGATGCTGGCGGCTTCCCGCTCAAACCTTTTGTTATTTTCTGTGAAACTCATGGATGAAACAATGCTGGCGGTCGTGATCTGCAGCCGCCACGGCGGAGCGAGGGTCCTTCTCCCACCTCATTGATGAACTTGATGCACTCCAGAAACATGTACTCCTGGTGATGCTCGTTCACCACCCTCTCGTTGATGAAGTGGCGAGGCTCCAGGGTCGGATGATCTGCAGGAAACGTACCTGGTTAGAGATACCGGTTCAGCTAGCAGCACATAACCTGCACAACATTCAGGAAACCTCTTCATTTCAGTCCTTCTAAATTCAATAAAGACCTTTTAAAACAGAATTTTGGACAAAAGTCTGAAGCTTCTAGATCACCTTTCAGCTTTTTACACGGCTGAAAGATAAATCCCCTCAACCCTTTGGACAAAGGTCCTGGTGGCAGACATAAGTCTCAGTGTTTGACACCGGACTGCTGCCCTCTGCTGCATGCAGGAGCTCACTGCATCACATCCACACGCCGCTGGCACAGCTGAGCGCCGCTTACTCCACGCTTACGCTTGATTTGAGCTAAATAACCACCAGCAGGGTGTAACATGATGTTTATCCAGACGAAAACCTGGAGAAAAGTTTCCAAAACGCTGACTCAACTTTCTTCACAATGAAACTCCATGAGGACATGTAAAAACAAACAACAAAGGCATCTGTCGCCTCCAGGCGTCATCACTGCTGATGGCCACGCGTGCTCAAGAACACTCCCAACACCAACAAACAAGCAACTTCAGTCCTCGCCGGATCTTGGAATTCCAAACTGCCGTCAAGTCCTCAGAGTCACTCACCCACAAACTGAGAGCTGCCCCAGATGAAGGGAAGGAACTGGAAATCGTCCAGACCCCAGACCCCCTGGCTGCCGGCCGGCTCCATCCTGTAGGTCTTCTGCAGCTTCCGCATCAGCGACAGATACCTGCGCCGGACAGGAGTCGCAGCACAAAGCAAGGTTTGCTCGGCTTTAGGAGCAACATAGTTGAAATGCAGAACTTATAGAACAGATGGAAGAAGGGGAGACCAGATCTGATTTACCCTAACCCACACATATGTATATACATATGTATTATGTATAAATATATGAGAGAGAGAGACAGACAGATCCATCCATCTATAGTCACATAGCAACGTCAGATCCATCCATCCGTCCAGTTCTGATCCAGATTCCAGCTCAGACCAGGAAAACAAGGACTTTAATGGATCTGCTGGTCTGACAGTGGATGATCAGAAAGGGGCGGAGCTGGAAGCTCATCTGCTCCAGATCCACAGCGATGTGAATAAAGAAAGACTCAGAAATGGAGTTTGAGCATAAATTTCTTTAGAAGTGTCCTCCATGGTCATAAAAATGTCACAAGAACTGAATGTTTGCTATGGCTTATCCCTTTAGTAAAGGATATAACCACATCCACAACTACTCACCTATCAAAAACCTTAAAGACGATGGCCAGCTGATCATCTACTCGGAGAGCCCCCACCTTACAGAGACAGCAGAGGAACGCTGCAAAGGCGGCTTCATGGCCTGTGGAGACGAGCGTCTGAAGGTTTCAGCTGCAGCCCTCACAGACACCACACTGCTGCCAAAGCATGAAACTCCACGAACGTCCTGGTTTCCATTCATCTGTTCAGCATTTGGCTAGAAAAGCCTGATTTAAGCTCAGTTACCTGTGCCGTAGTCTATCCGGGTGGGGTTCCCCACAGACTCTTTCAGGTAGACGGCTACCTCTGAGGCTGCAGCCGCTGTGTCTGCAGGGAGAACGGCCGCCACCAGCACCTCTGCTTCCTACGCACAGAAAGGTGCATTCAGATGCTTCCTGCAGCACACGCATGCTGCTGGGGCACGCCGCTGACGGGGGTCCTGTCTGTTAAAGGACCCCTCCTGCCCCCGCTCCACACAGGCACACGGGTTTCAGAAACACTCTCTGTGTGGGACCTCTTAGAATATGAAACATGCAGACACAGGTTCTAAGCCTTTGGTTTTCCGGTTTTTCAGCTGCGTTTAAAGTCCAGAGAGAACTCCAAGCTTCGGCTTTGCTGCAGAAAACAGACGAAACACGGAAACAGACGGACGCAGGATCATAAAACGCTGTGGTTACATTGACTTTCTGTGAGTGATGCACGAGGATAAGGATAGAAAACGCAGGAGACGCGATGCTTTGAGTGCTCCTTAAAGTCTGCACCAACCTCCAGCACCGACTGTATAGAGAACTGGACTGAGCACGTGTGACCCGTAGAAAATGCCTTCCTGCCACTTCCAACCAGATGAAGCCAGTTCAGATTGCCGCAGTGATTGGTCCGAGTGGTCTGAGTCACGTTACTATGGCAACTGTTGTCGCCAATCAGGAGTGAGCTTGTTGGAAGGCCACACCCCTTCCACTAGAAGTGTCTCGGGAGAGTCTGTCAATCAAACATCCGAGGTGGGGGCTAGCGGGCAGAGTAAAAAAAGTTTTAAAAAATATACTTAAAAAAAAGAGGCTTATCAAGAGGACGTTAATAAAAGGGATCAGATCCAGAACGGTTCTTCTGACCAACAGAAAGACTGAGGAACAGCTGATCATTGGAACGCTAGGGGGAGGAGTCACTCACTAGGGGGAGGAGTCACTCAGTCCAGTTCTCATATACAGTCAACGGTCCAGAGCAGAAGGCGACTTCAGTTGACCATGTGAAGACATTGTGTGAACCGGTTTTTCCTCATTCGTCGATGTCTTTAATTTTCTAACACACAAGTATAAAAGAAAACATCCTGTTTGTCAAGTCAACGTGTTTCAGAGACGCCCTCCAGCCCGTTTGCTCGCCACCGAGGCCTTTAGGCCTCAACTCCACCAAGAACCTCTGAGGAAGACTTTCCACAGCCGTGAGATTCTTCTCTCAGACTTTTAGGAGGAAACTAAGTCTGAATTCTACGCTGACATTGCAGATGCCTGAAAGCTGTGGAGCAGCAGATGTTTGCTCCAGTGAGAGACCGTAGTCATGATGCTGATGTTGTAGTCATGACTACAGCATCAGCATCAGCTGCTGTAGTCATGACTACAGCATCAGCATCAGCTGCTGTCTTCAGACCATCCGATTCCAGCTAAACAGCCAGAGCTCCGTGTAATCTAACAGCCAACGGTCCACCTGAGACGCACAGAGAATGTGATTATGGATGTTTACTAACCTGATCCAGTTTGGAGAACCAGGTTCTGAAGGCCTTGTTACCGAAGCGGGATGGCTGGTCAATGGGAGGAGTCTCGTTTATCCACTGATCCAGAGTGGCCAGAAGATCCAGCAGCTTCTCTACAGTCTGTCCCAACAAAAGCACAGCAGCCACGGAAACAGACAATTGCTCCATTTAAACCAACACACATGTGAGGACGTCTTAATCGTTTTATTGTGGACAGATTTCCTGAGAGCTACAGTCCGGTTCTGGTTCTAACAGCTCCGACTTCTGATATCAAGACTGCAAAATGTCACTAAAATCACAGAAATCTTCTCAACAAAAGGCAAAAAATCAAAAAGGGCAAACCTGAGAAACGTTGTATTCACAGGTGAGCTTCTTCCCCTTCACGCTTTCATTCAGAGTCAGAATGAAGCCCATGTAGTCGGCGTAGGCCTGCAACACAGACGCCACGGTGAGACGGGCGTGTCCAGCTTCCTGTCACTTTACCAAACAGCCTTCATCAGCACTTTAATGCCGTGAGGTGAGCACATCCGTCCTGCTCACTAACACAGCTCTGAGCCTCCAACCTGAGATCGTTTCCACTTCCCCATGTCTGGCACCATGCTGATTTCCTTCTTGGGGATCATGTAGGCGTTTCCCGCTGTGGCGTCTGACGCTTCATCCTCAGGAGACGATGCTAAAGGTCAGCCATATGCAAAAAGAAGCTTTAGGGTCAACAGTTTGGCTACGTTTTCCAGTCAACTGAACTTTAATGTCATCGAGGTTCAGTTAGCGGGACCCTGAACGTCTCATGTGCCAAATTACCTTCTGCCACCGCAAAATACCACCTGTCAATCAAGAGATGACTCACACTAAAAGTCTCAGCTTAAGTTTGTTGGACTGATGTGAAATTTAAAGATCTGAAGCTGTTTCCTAAAAAAAGCACAAACTAAGTCTGTTGGGTCAAACTGAAGCATTTAGGGAAACGATTGTCCTAAATGATTCATGAAAGTGTAGCATCCAGGAGGAGCTGCTTGAACAGGGTGGACTGTAAAACTATATTAGCCAGTAATGCTAACTTTAGTCATTTTTAAATAAAATGCATCCTTTTTTCTAGGATTCACAGTAACAAATGTGGAATCAGTGACAGTGATGCTTCCGACGGGCATGTTCTGTCAAAGCGGACCGACTGCATCCATTATCGGACAGCTTATAAACAAAAACGCTCCAACTGAAAACAGCGCTGCTGATCAGGAGCCCGAATGCGCATGTCAGGCCTGACGTCAGCAGGGCTTCCCGTGGAGCGCCAGCTGTCCAGCAGGCAGTGCAGTCAACCCGTGTGATTTCTAGCGGGAAATGAATTTCGGTTTACCTGACGGCTGCTCTGTTTCCGCCATGGCGACGAGCTTCTTCTTCTTCGTGTGTTTCTCTGCCAGTTTAAGCTGTCGACGCTCCACACCGCCCCCAGCGGCGGAGTGTGCAGTTACAGCCACCACCAGAAACAAACGCACACAACTCTGACAGATCATAAGGCCACAAAAACAGAAGAAAGTAAAATTACGAAATTTAAAGTCGTAAATTTAAGAGAAAAAACTTTAAACTCATATTAAAGTGGAGGTGAGCGTTCAGAGCAGCAGGTGAGCAGCAGCAGACCCACTAAACTCAGTGGAACAGGTGAGCTGAATGTTTATTGATAACATTCCAAATGTTTGGAAGCTCCTTTGTTTGATTTATGATTTATTCATGTTTTATTTATTGATGGGTGGTTTTCAGGATCTCTGCAGCCGTTGATGAAGACGTCGGTGTCCCTGCAGATGTCCACCTTCATCCTTTCTTCCTCCAAAGACCAGATCTCTACATGTGTGACTCTTCCGTCTGAGGAGGAGGAGCACTTTCTGGTATTTTCAATATATTTATTGTATATTGTATTGTATGTATTTTCTGGTATTTGTAATACTAATAGAAAACAGACTATTTTCATCTTTGGTTTATGTTGTACCTGTTTACCTTCAGCTTTGGTGTTGGGATGACAGGTTCATGACATAATGAGACAAATGGACTTCTGGGTATGAGAATGGAAAGCAAAATAAAGTAGTGATCCTCTCGTCAGGGTTAGGACTTTCCCTAAAAAAGAGAAGAACCACACAGGAGATGAGAATTTTTGTTAGACTTCTGCAGAAGGAGAAGCCCGTCTGTCACAGAGGAGTTCTGCCTTCCTAGTGGATCCAGTCTGGTTCTGTTGGTGGTCGGGGTTGATAACATAAAAGTGGGTCATTCAGTCAAGCAGCACAGGAATCATCATATTCTTGCATAGTCAGAACTTTTCAGGTCATTGTTTTCTTACTGAAAGATAGAACTGAGACAAACATATTATGGTGATGATAGCGTGTAAGCAAATGATAATTACATAACTCTAACACTCTACACCCAAACGTGTCTCTGAGCTCCTTATTTGACAGATGAAACTCCGCTTACCGACACAGAAAGCCGGCTACGCTGACAATAATCTGATTTTGAGTCACCAAGATTTAGAATTTTCTCTGCTTCTTTTCACAAAATGCTCCACATTTTTCATCTTCAAGCACGGCTCTGATAAACAGACAACGTTGGAGTTTTTTCTCGTTTAGGCAATGGCATTAATACAGCACAGAGGACTTCTATTGTCCTGAACAGTTTTATTGTCTCCAAACTGAGATGCTTTACACAAGAGGTGTTATTCTGAAGTCACTTTCTCTGGGAAACTTGCAAAAGTAAAGCGTTACTCAAAACAGATGCAAGTACTGCAAAGTATTCCACAGTTAGACGAGGGGTGAAGGGCTGCACAGGGACACGTGTTGGGGCTTTGGCATGGTTCCAATCCCAGCTAGGACCTTCCCGTGTGCAGTTTGCATGTTCGGGAGGGTTTGGAGGGGTGGTATGGTGTAGTAATGCCTGCTGGTAACATGATGTACTTCTGTCCAAATGAAAACACAGGAAGGTCTTTTGGAGGAACAACCTCCACCTTTAGGCAGTTTGGTCCAGAAAATGATTGGCTTCCTACATGAAAACAGAGCAAAGACTAAATGCCTGAGGCGGCCCGTGTGCATCCTAAATGCTAAAACAAAGAATTCTACAAATACATGCATGAAATACCTAACCTATAAAACAGTAAAAATACTGTTTACAATAATAAGAGAAAAATATGAAGTAGAAATGTTTGGTCTCTGAAACTAAGCAGGGTTTATCAGGCTGATATTAGCAGTGAATAATATTGTTTATGGGAGTATGATTGTAGCTACATGTTATGTTAAAACAATACCTTAGTATTAGTTCATTTTGTCTTACTCTACTTTGTCACACTGAAAGGTAATATGCCACTGCTTTACATTACTTTTGTAATAGGTTACTCTGACTCCTGGTGGTCTGCATCAATTCACATAAGGTTGGACCTTTTTAAATTGCCAATTAAGCCAAATTTCCATTTATTTGATCATCGAATGCACACAAAGACATTTTGGTCTGATTTGGAAGATTTTTTGAATCACCAAATGTTGTTTCACTTTCGGCTTATCCATCAGGGGTCGCCACAGCGAACGAGTCGCATGGTAAGCTTGGCAATGTTTTACGCCGGATGCCCTTCCTGACGCAACCCTCTCAAGCCAACCGGGCTTGGGACTAGCACAGACGTAGGAGAAGGGAACAGGGAGCAGCTCGGAGGGAAGGCACCGCAAACCAGCACGAGCTAAACCGGCTCCCAATTCTGAATCACCAAATTAAATGTAAATATCAGAATTAATATTTTTGATGCCATGTTATACTTTGAATTACACAGTTTGCTCAAAAATGTTATTTTTATTATTCAACAGTTTATTATTTTGGGTAAACTAGTGCAAATGGTCCAATGCACAACCTTGTTTTATACCATCTGGACTTTAAATCCGATTACTAAACAATAAAACAGGCAAAATACAAAGGATACAGGAACATTTCATCTCTTAGAGGAACTGTATATTTTAATTTTTAATAGGAGAATGTAAACTTCTGGACTGTGAATGCTGATGTTCCGGTTGGACAGTTTATTTTAGCTGTTGTCTCGTGTCTAGTTCATAGTAAAGTTTCTATTTTTTTTTTAAATAAATAAAAATACCTTTGACAAAATAAAACTAAAACAGATTCTGACTGGGAACAATAAAAAGGTTGGTAGTTATGGTCTCTGGTGACGTCACTGAGGTTTGCGCAGCGGAACTCCGGCGGCTGAGGAGCGCAAGCGGAGCGGCTCCAGGGCGGTGAAGCAGTGCGGGGCCGTGCGGGGGGCGTTTCCGTGAGGGCAGTATGTGGGGCGTTTGCAGCAAAACGGCGGTGAGTACGGCGCCTCCGGGGTCACTCCCGGTCATCCTGGTGACTTTACCGAGAGTCTCTTCTCCGCCTGGACATTTACCGCTGCCCGTTAGCGGACAGAAGGCTCCCGGTGATCGGTTTCTGCTGTTTGTCTGAGGTGAACGGTGAAGCTAATGCTAGCTGCTGTTTGTAGCTCAGGCTAACCTAAACCGGGTCAAAGGTCAGTGTACAGCTAGCCAAAAACCGACCCAACCAGGCGCGTGACCACTAGCTGCCTCGTTCTTCTTGTTGCTCTGCTAAACTTTTCAGGTCGTTTCAGTAAATAAAGATGTTCAGGTGAAGAACATCTGCGACCTGTGGAAGCTGGCGGGTGTTGTTCCGAGATAAGATGTTCCTCTGCCACGGTCACGGTCACGGCCACGGTCACCGTCCGTGACGACGCCGAACTTACGCAGCGGTTTTCCATCCTCACGCATACAGTTTTAGGAGGAAACGTTTATTTCTTTACATTTCAGTTTGTTCAGCTGAGAACCAGAGCTTCCCGTTAGCAAAGAGAGCTACTCTTTATTATGTAGGATGATCCGATTCATAATCTGTGGATGAAGATGATCGGTTCATTTTAAACAATCCGGTCCTCTGATCTAAAGTGGATCAGACCCTCTGTCCTAAAGTGGATCCAGATTCTCTGACCTAAAGTGGATCAGATCCTCTGTCCTAAAGTGGATCCAGATTCTCTGTCCTAAAGTGGATCCAGATTCTCTGACCTGCAGTGGATCCAGATCCTCTGATCTAAAGTGGATCCAGATTCTCTGACCTGCAGTGGATCCAGATTCTCTGACCTGCAGTGGATCCAGATCCTCTGATCTAAAGTGGATCCAGATTCTCTGACCTGCAGTGGATCCAGATTCTCTGACCTGCAGTGGATCCAGATTCTCTGGATCCAAACTTCCAGCAGTGAGACTCAGACAGAAATTCCTGCTACTGAACAGTGAAGTTTTCCAGATTCTTGGATTTCTTCCAGATCATCAAGTTAAATGAAATCTGTGTCCAAACAAACAAGTCAACTAGAATGAATGTCAGATCCATTCACATGGTAGTTTCCTAGTTCAGTCACTACGTTCCCCCATGTACTAAGTATCCTTGAGTATAAGTACAGTAAGTATACTGTAGTTTAAGCATGTGTAGTGTGGTAGTAGTCGGCAGTGGCTCAGGTGGTTGAGAAGGCCATCAATGAGTGAAGGGTCAGCGGTTCGATCCCCGCTCACCCCAGTCAACTGTTGATGTGTCCTTGGGCAAGACACCTCCCCCTCCGTGGCTCCACTGTGTGAATGTGCATGACTGTCCGGTGGTGGTCAGAGGGGGTGTACTGTCAGTCTGCAGCTGTGGTCCACCGGTAGCTACCATCACCAAGTATGAATGAACGATGGAAAAGCAGATCAATCCAGTATTGCTGCCTCACGTTTAGCATAGCCTAAGTAAACTTGTAGTACACTCACTGCTAGAATACTGTACAGTACAACGCAGTACTGTCGCCTGTAATGAGCTCTTGAGCATCAGACTTTTCTCTGACAGCTTCTCAGCACTAAGACACACGTCTAAAGACAAAGACATGCCGTTCAGCATCGCTGCAGGTCAGCGCCGGGACCTCTTCTGTTTGCTCTGAGTTTCATTTCTCAATTGGAACTAATTTCAATTCAAACTCTTAGTGGCCTTACTTTATTTTAAATGCATGGTGTAGCTGATTGTTCCCAATAGGCCTTTATGTGGCTTTGAAGGCCTCCACCGGGTTTATGTCATTGTCATTGCCTCTGGTTGCTGAGGTTCTGGGTTGCTGAGCATCCTTTGAGGATGACGCCCTACAGGAAAAGACGCCGCGCTCTGAGCTGCATCACATAGATCAGGGGTGGCGAACAAGTTTGACACCAAGAGCCGAATGTTTTCACTGTGAGAGTCAAAGAGCCACACCACACACTGACCTGTCAAGACGTACACACACAAACACACAATTAAAGCCGTATTACTTTCCATAACACACTCCTCTCCCTACAACAGAACAGCAAGTATTGTACTTGTGTTTATTTCAAGGAAAGTGTCCACCCTCAATACACACATCAATGCAGCTAAACCAGAGTTAACACAGAGACCACCCTGGAGGTCAGAGACCCCCTCCACACACACACACACACACACACACACACCTACACACACACACACACACACACACACACACTCTCTCTTTCTCTGCCTTTTCTTTCATTTTTAAGTTTTATGATCGATCTTTGGCGTGAAATACATGAAAAGCAACTATTTGGTGACATGTTTAGAGAGTTCATCCCTGTAGCAGTGATGGCAGCATTGGGCTGCCTCCTTATTGGCTGTGTTGAAGAGTTTTCCGTCTGTGGCGCTGTCAGCTTAGAAGTTCATTTACTTGAACACACCCGTGAGTATGGACTAGCTGCTCATAGCCATCTCACTGATGGTTAAACACCCAAGACTACCCACTTCCCATGAGTCTTAGGGGTTGAAGGCGGGGCTAACCCCCCGGTCACCTCACAGGCATGCTCAGTCAGGTTTATGTGCACTTTGAAAAGCTTCAACTTGTTCATAAAGTAAACACTTTGTGTCAGGTGATCAGGAAGAGTTTTTCATTTTCTCCGGGCTACGTTTTGTTCTTTTCTGTCATGAACAATGTTACGGCTTCCAGAAGCTCATAATCATACACAAAGTGACAGCATTCCGTTCAGTAAAAAGTAACAATCTTCCTGTTCTTCCGTCCTGTGTTCATCTTTATGCTCTGAATTTGTCCATTTTGACCATGAGGTAACAGTCTGCACGCACATCAAATGTTTAGTTTTATTTTTCCGGCATGGGCGGTCACATATGTGTTGGGAGCAGAACCTAAACACTCACACTGTCCAGCCGTCTTTCTATTATTTATTTTAATACTCTCTGATGGATGTAAGAATTGTATAAAAGTGAATTATCTATGAAGTGAAGCTCTGTATAACGACGTTACTCCGCACTGTCTCAGAGAGGAAACAGCAAACTCATGGAAAGTTAGAATTCCCCCTTTTTAACATCAATGCTCGTTTGTTTGAACACACCCACAAACAGCATGGATCTCATTCTGCTGACAGCACCCTGACTCATGCCGAGGAGCTTTACATCCACAGTTCCCCACTTCTCATGAGTCTAACCCCCGGGTCGCCACAATATGATGAGACGCAGAGAGCCGCATGCTCATTGACCGATGCTGCGTGCGGCTCGAGAGCCGCGTGTTTGCCACCCCTGACATAGACGGACAGGCCGGTGGTGACGTCTGTGTCTGCCTGCTGCAGGTGGGGATGGCCAAAGCTTGTGGATTTGTGAGACCCCACCACTTCGTCAAGCCTGTGTGGGTGACTCGAGTCTCTGGGAGGTACCGGTCCCACCAGCAGGGGCTGCCCACTCTGCCCGTGCCCCCTCTGCAGCAGACCTGTGAGCGTTACATCGCTGCCTTGGAGCCCATCACAGATGTGGCTGACCTCAGGCACACGAAGACGCTGGTGGAAGAGTTCCAGAAGGCCGGAGGGATTGGAGAAAGGCTGCAGGAAAGCCTTGAAAAGCGAGCCCGCCGTGCCGAGAACTGGGTAAAGACATTACATTTACACATTACGTTTAGGCTGTATTTCTGGTTTGCTCATTTTGGAACATCCAAACGCAGCATAATGGGCTGACAGGGACTAAAGCTGGTCTTTTGCGTTCCGCAGTTGTCAGACTGGTGGGTTCAAGTGGCTTACCTGGAGTACCGGATGCCAGTGGTGGTCCATTCCAGCCCGGGGTTGGTTTTGCCGCGGATGACTTTCAGCGATCAGGACGCTCAAATAAGGTTCTTATCTTCAGCATTGGACTCTAAAGTACTGCTACTTTTGAAAAACCTGCTGGTGGTTTTTATCAGACCTTTTTGTTTTTCTAGTGTTAAAGATAAAGTTAGATCATCATCAAAACCTGAAAACTCTGAGAAACAGGTGGCTAAAAGCTGTAGAAACCTGATTTAAAGACCCGCTCAAGTGAAAACGCTGCTTTTAACTCAGTCTTGTAACGTAATACTGCGTTCTGAGACACAGCGTCCCCCGCGTGTTCACGTGTCAATGTGTATTCCTGGGTCATGTGACTCCTCCAGTTCATCACAAAAATGTAGACCAAGACGTTTGTATGAGACTTCTGCGTCCAGAGGAGGGGCTGCGGGGGGGGGTTCCTCTCAGGCTGCCTACAGAACATTTCACAGCTGGTTCCAGCGGTTCCTGAATCGCTAGAACCGAGTCTGTGCCCCTGCAGGGAGAAATCTGCTCAGAGAATCTCCTGAAACGCTGAAGAAGATGATCCTAGAGAATAATTATCATCCAGATGAATGAACGACGGATGAAACGGCCTCTTCTGGAAGAAGATGACCTCTGACACTGAACTGATGAAGGAGGAAGAACAGACTCCTGGTTTCAAGACACAGAGACACAGAGAGACCGTCCTAATGTCCTAGAGGACGCTACGGTACAGTCTATTGATCTGAAGAAACAACTGTGGATCAATGTTCTTTAATGAATGTTAGCAAAGCATCAGAAATGTTTCAGAGGGGTTTGGATGACGAACGATCAGACATTCTTCAGCCGTGGGGGTGGGGGGTGGGTCTCCGTATTCGTGATCCGGCGTAGCCGTGGGCGTCTCTGGTCCCTAATGCCTGCAAAAGGGGGGGATTCTGTATTCTTTATTCAGATGTGGTGAATCAGGAGCAGACAAAGACATGCCTTTTAAAAACTTGCAGTTGTTACGTATAAACTACAGTCATCGGTCCACAGTGTCCAAGCCCCGCCCCTTTCTGATCGTCCACCTGCAGACACACAGATCCATGAACGTCTCTGTTTTCCTGGTCTGAGCTGGAATCTGGATCAGAACTGGATGATGGATGGATCTGATGCTGCTGCTAGTTTTCGATGCATCGCTAATGTCAGGATGGGGGTGTTAAAACCTGTAAGCTAAAAACAAAGGGATGATGGGAGATGTAGGAGGGGTTACTTCTGCACCAAGAGTCCCGCCCACAACTCAAAGGTGAATTTATTTATTTATTTTTTTTTTTTTACTTGTCCTGTCCAACAGCAGAGCAGACAGATGAGAGCTGAGGGCCTCTAGTGTTGGACATATTTTACTTTAACAACAGGAGTTATGAATCTACAGACACACCAGAGGAATGTCTGAATAAACCCCTTTTGGAATCCAGGACAAACTTTATTCATTTATTGGAAGATTTCAGAGGTGAATTTCTAATGAGCTCCTGCCGCTCTGCAGAAACGATGTCCTAGAAAACCACACAGGCTTGTGCCTCCGCCTTCCATCAGCATTGAAGATGAAACGTGGCTGGGTCTTTCAGCACGACAACCATCCCAAACACGTTGCCCGGGTAACGAAGGAGTGGCTTCATAAGAAGCAGTTCAAGGTCCTGGAGTGGACTAGCCAGTCTCCAGATCTCAACCCCATAGAAAGTCTTTTGAGGGAGTTGAAAGTCCGTGTTTCCACTTTGAGAAATCATTTTTTTTAAGCAAATGTTCTCATCAAAGTTTCTCATTTCACAGGTTTGCTGCCAAACTTGTAGCAGGTGTCCTGGACTTTAAGACAATGATTGACAAGTGAGTCTTCACCTCCCTGAACCTGAAACGTGTTTGTGTCTGGTTGAGTTTGGGACGCCGTGGTGTTTGGCAAACAGCTGGGTCTGGGTCCGGATCTGGGTCTGGGTCTAGGTCTGGGTCTGGGTCCGGGTCTTGGTCCGGGTCCAGGTCCGGGTCTTGGTCCGGATCTGGGTCTGGGTCCGGGTCCGGGTCCAGGTCCGGGTCTTGGTCCGGGTCTTGGTCTTGGTCTGGGTCTGGGTCTGGGTCCGGGTCCATCTGGGTTCACGGTAGACCTGCTTGGTGTTTCAGTGAGACTCTGCCGGTGGAGTACATGGGGGGGAAGCCCTTGTGTATGAACCAGTACTATGAGGTTCTGTCCTCCTGCCGGATCCCTGGTCTGAAGACTGACTCTGTGGTAAACCACGCCAAGAGTTCACCCCCCCCCAGACACATTACTGTGGTGCACAACTTCCAGGTGAGGAGCTAAATGAGAGGCGTGGTCATGACGATGAGCTGGTGTCTTTATGGAAGCTGCTGATGCACTCAGGGACTGAACTGGCTGTTTCTGACTTTGCCCTCCACATGGAACCAGTTCTTTGAGCTGGATGTGTACAACGGCGATGGAAGTCCGCTGACGGTGGATGACCTTCACGTTCAGCTCCAGAGGATCTGCAGAGCTTCACCAGAACCCAGTGCTGAGCCTGTCGGCATCCTCACCACCATGCACCGGGATGCCTGGGGAAAGGCCTATCTCAACCTCATCAAAGGTCCCTCCCCTCTGCTCTGAGAGCAAGTCCGAGTTCTGGTACCGGGTTCTGGTACCTTTCGTTATTCTGTGCTGAATATCTAAAGGGATGAAACTGCTGGAGCTTTGAGCCAAAGACTAGAAGAAAGATTGAATGAATAGAATAGTGACATTTTAGGAGGCATTGACACACGGACTGCATGAACCTTTGCAGAGGAAGGAGGAAATGGGGTTTAGGGCCCTGTGAACTCTATAAAATATATATGAAAAGTCAAAGCCGTGTTCCATCCAGTGACCTGGAGGAAAGAGGTCTTCCAGCCCAAGGTTCTGCTCTTTGGGTCAAATGGACTTGAAAAGCCTGATCTCCTGTTCGTCCCCCGTGGGGTTCTGGGATGTCTGCTCACCGTTCTGGTGGTCATTGGGAGATCTTGGGGGGGGGCCCAGATGGAGGGAGATCATCAGTGGTCTTGTGTGTTAGTGGCTGACTGAATACTCACTGTAGAAGGGATTCTCGATGTAAGGAAGGATGAAGCATGTAGATGTGGTTTCAAAGGATCTTTTCCTAAATGTTCTCTTTGCGTTTCTGACCCGAGTGTATTCAGACACGTGAATGACGGCGTACCTGCTGATTTGTCTGAAACATGACACTGAGTTTCTGGTCCAGATCAGACCAACAAGGACTCGGTTTCCACTATCCAGAGGAGCATCTTCACGCTGTGCCTGGATGGAGCGAGGCCTCCAGTCCCAGAGGACGCGTACCGCAGCCACGCTGCCACTCAGATGCTCCATGGTGGAGGCAGCCAGCAACACAGTGGCAACCGCTGGTTCGACAAGACTCTGCAGGTGATGTGCCGCCTCGGTTCGGCTCGTTCTTCATGCTCCAGGGTGGAGAAAAGCCACGGAACCCAAAGAGGACGACTGCGTGGAAATGTGTTTCCATGGTCCAAAGGCCGCTGCATAGAAGGCTTCGGCCGTGATGCAGCTGCTCTGTCACACAGACGCACGTATGACACGTCAGTCTTTCGTGATCCATGCGTCATATTCGTCATACATACGTGTTTCTTCTGTTCGTCATTCGTCGATGTGTCTGCAGACGGTTTCAGTCACCCGGTCTTTATTCAGAGTTTTTGTTCAGTTGAGAATACCGCAGCTTACGAGTATTTTACGTAGTTCTACACAATTATGTCAACATTATGCAATTGTGCAGGATTTTTGTGAGATGCATACACAAATTTCCACGACCGTTCCACGTATGTCTAACAGACTTTTCAGGCATGTTTAACTTTTAGATCACGGCGCACACATCACGTTAAATTGAGGCATGTGTTTAGGGCCAGATTTGGCTTTTATGTTGGTTTACGTGGTTTATTCCTGATACATCTGTGAACATTTCACATTTAATTTCACGTAAAGACCCACAACTTTTCCCTTTCTTCCATGTAGATTCATGCATGACCAGTTTTCATCTGTGCTGTGTCCATAGTATGAGCGGCTGTGAGACATGACCTTTAGAGAATTCCTCCAGACACAAAGATCATGACAACGTGACGTATGTTTGTGTCTTGGTCTTTGAATCAGTCCAGACATGCTTTGCTCAGTCCAAATGGCCTAAACGCATCTTTCATCATCCTTCCATCACCCTCAGCATAAGTCCAGTCCGGTGGGTTAGCAGACGTCTCCTGCTTATCCAAGCGTTTACATTCATGGCTCTCAGGCCGTCTACCTTTCAGCTTAACAGTAGTACAGCTGGAAACAGTGATTATTGGCTTGCTTTGCCTGTGTGGGTTCCTCTGGAGCTCAGAGTTTGACTGCAGGTTCCAGGTTTCAGGTTCCTGCAGCAGCATCTGTAGAAATGCCAGCTGTTCTCGACCGATCTGAAATGTTCAGCAGGTTTTTTCACTTCCTTCCTTGAATCACCAGTTCTTCCTGGGAAAGAGACTCAGTGAAATTCTTGGAACAGGTTTGAACTCTAGAAAAAACAGCTTTAAAGTTCTGGATCCTAATGTCAGAAGAAAATCTGATCCATGAGGCCTAGCTTTGCTTTCATGGATGGGTTCTGTTGTCCTCCTGCGCTCTACTTGTTCTGTTCTTTACTTTATAACAATGTATTTTGGGTCTAAAATGGCTCCATATTTCTTCCGTTTAGTGGTTGCTTCTTCAGAAATGACCTAGAATATGTGGACACAACGCATTTGGACTGGAGCAGAGTTCAGAGAAGCTCCAGCTCCCGTTCTGATTGTTGTTCACCCAGTGTCTTTGGGCTTTTTTCCCATATTTGCTGTGTAGTTGTTAAGAGGACCTTTGCTCTCGTCATCAGCACAGGTGAGATTGGTTCAGGTGCTTTTCTATGTACAGAGACGAAGCAGAGGTTAGAAAACGAACACAGTCCGGTTCTGTTTGGTGTCCTCTGTTAAGTTTAGGATGCTTATCCACATTTCTTTGTCTTTCCTTCTTATTTCAGTTTATTGTTGGAGAAGATGGGTCATGTGGTGCAAACTACGAGCACGCTCCAGCTGAGGGCCCGCCCATTGTGGCCTTAATTGACCATGTTGTGGAGTTTACGTACGTAAAGACAAAGCTGGATTACCAACTTTTTTAAACTATGAACGTATGGATTTATGTAAAGTGGAAAAAACCCCATGAACTACTGAATAACTGTGTTATTAGCTGTTCAACCTCTGTTTCATTTGAATGTGGGACAAATGCTGAACGTGTTTCCATGGTGACAAAGACCATCTGGACCAAAAGACTGTCGGACACTCCAGTGTCCCTGTCAGGAGCAGATCCAGCTTCTGCCAGTCCTCATGACTGACGCTTTTCACGTCTGTTTAAACCAGTGGAGAACTTTCCAGAAGGTCTGCAGCAAAACCATTTGAAACAGAAGCTAAGGTCCAACGTAAAAAGCCTCTGAGGGTAAAGGTCACTCAGTCCAGCTGGTGACGGTTTGCCGCTCAGGCTGACTTTAGGGTCGTATGATCTGAAAGCCGCTGGGTTTACAGTAAAGATAGAAAAACGAAGGAAAGACTTTCAGTCCAACAGCAAAATGTCTGTTATATATTTTAGATTTGTGGTGCTTGTTAGTGGATCTCATGTCCAACAAAAACTTTGATTCTTTCTTTCTTTTCTGGACCTAAACAAGTCTTAAATGTCACTTGTGGTGCTGGGAGCCTTCTGATGTGGAGCTGAGTCCTTTGTTTTTGGGAACAGGAGGACGGCGGAGGCGAGGGGATCTCCGGCAGCATCTTTACCAGAGCCTCGGAAACTACTCTTCAACATCACGCCAGACGTCCAGAAAGACATGGAGGTGGCCAAGTGCAGCATGAACACGTGAGGGAGGCCGCTGTGGGCTTGACCACAGCAGTTCCAGTGGGGTTTCATTGACCTTGGGCACCGACTTTGGCTCTGGACTCGGTGTTCATGCTCTGGGTGCTGACCGTGTCCCCCGCCTCTCCCCACAGACTGGCACACGACCTGGACATGAAGGTCATGGTGTTTGACCACTTTGGCAAAAACGTCCCCAAAACGTACAAGATGAGTCCTGATGCCTTCATCCAGATGGCCTTGCAGCTGGCCTACTACAGGTGGGTGTTGTTCTAACAAAGAACGCGTGTTTGTGGAGAAAAGTATTCTAAGGGAAGCACTGAGATGTTTGGAGTGGGTTTAATGAACAAGTAAGTCTTGGTTTGATGACAGATAAAGCATCTGATAGTATGAAGGTGTGAGTCCTTTGGAAGACTTTTCCTTCCTCTCTAATCAGACAGGACAGAAAGAGACAGATTTAAGAAGTGAGAGATTCTTCAAACGAATGCTAACGCTGAGCTGAAGAGCCTGAACCAGAGGGGTGGGATCTCCTTCTGGTCCAGGTTGTCCTGCTTTAGCTGCAGGAAGTTGTCTGGCGTCCAGACTTGATCTGAGAGGCGGCAGGAGGAGGAGCCGGTCTGCATTGATGGTACAGCGTGGACGTTTTTCTGTCTGCAGGTTGTACCGGCGCTGCTGTGCCACGTATGAAAGCGCATCTCTGCGGATGTTCAGACGCGGCCGCACGGACACCATCCGCTCGGCCTCCAGCGCCTCTGCGGCCTTTGTCCAGGCCTTTGATGACCCCGTTAGACAGGTTAGCAGCAGTCAGTCATTTCCTGACTGGTTTCCAGCATTAAAGGCTCACCGTGTCGGAGCACAGTAGCTGCAGCAGCAGACGTTGGTGCACACGCCCCATCCCTTCTGCCACCTGCTCAGCTGCACAGCTCAGCCAGTCAAGCAGACGTTCTCCACACATGAGCCTTTTGTTACCGTCCGTCTGCCATACATGCCTTAGCTAGGGCGTTCCTGCAACAAGCTTTTATTGTGAAAGGCCAGTGTGAGCGTTTGATGTGTCGATCCATGTCTGTCCGCACAGAACTCGGAGAAGCGGGATCTGATGGAGAACGCCGTGAAGGCTCACAGGGCGTACACCAACATGGTGAGGACTCAGAGAAGCCGTGTGTGTGTGTGCGTGTGTGTGTGTGTGCATGTGAGGGTGTGTGTGTGTGTGTGTGTATGTATGCCTGCATGTGTGTGTGTGTGTGTGCCTGCATGTGTGTGTGTGTGCATGCACATACGCCTGCATCTGGTGAGAATCCACCCCCTGTGAGTGGTGTCGACTCCGCCTACTTTTGTCACTGCAAACATGCGTGTGCTGAAAGGAAGACTCACCAATGTGAGCATTTTCTCCTGCTTGGTGAGCAGAAGGGAGAAGGTTACAGGAGAGTTACGCTGAGGAGAAATTTCCCATCAGCCAGTTCACCAGCAGGACAGCAGCGGGGTCAGATGGGGGTGGAGGGGGGCTTCTGTCAGCGGTCTAGAACAGAGCTGTGGTTCTCTCCAGGCTGTCAGCGGCCAGGCCATAGACAGACACCTGCTGGGCCTGAAGATGCAGGCTGCTGAGGAGAAGCTGAGTGTTCCCGCCATCTTCACAGACCCCGCCTACGCTAAAGCCTTACACTACCAGCTGTCCACCAGCCAGGTACCTCAGTGTTCACCTCCTCCTCAACAGGAACATCCAGCAGATGGAAAACCTCCACTGTTTTCTGCTCAGGTACCCTCCAAGACCGACTGCGTCATGTGTTTTGGTCCGGTCGTACCAAATGGCTACGGCGTGTGCTACAACCCTATGGAGGACCACATCAACTTCGCCGTGTCGTCGTTTAACAGCTGTCAGGAAACAGACGCGGCCCGTCTGGCTCGGGCGGTGCAGGACGCTCTGCTGGACATGAAGACGCTCCTGGAGAAGACTCCCAAGTCCAGACTGTGAGGCTGGAGGATCTCTGCACGGAGCTTCATGACTGGAAAGCTGTGACTTGACGGTTCAGCCAGCAGTCAGTCCTCTAACCTCATGAATCCCACGCTGCACGTTTGGGGTTGTGCCTCCTCCCCTCCGGTAGTGGTCGGTACCAGCGCTCTGATGTAGCGGTTCACAGGAGGCTGAGCTAAATCAATGGATGATAAACAATCAGAGAGGAAAGGCCTGAAAGTACACCACAGATTTCTGAATGATAAATGTTTGTAACGAAAAAGAGTTGAAGTGATTTAAACAGCTGATCTGTTAACAAGTTCAGGAACAGACCTAGTGTGCCTTAAAGCCGTTTAGCAGGAACTGCTGTGAAAGTCCTTTTGTGTTTCTGTGTTGAAGTGCAATAGCGTGTTGGACAGATGGTCTTCCATAGTCATCTGTGAACCGACTGAAGCTCCTTCAGTGGAGGCCAGGCTCTGCCTGTACACGTCTGTTGGCCAGTCAGCAGTTACAATGAGATGTCATTATTACATTTACAATGAAAGAATGTTCTCACACTAATTATGATCACAGCCACATTTTGTGTTTCAATAAATTCACATCCAAACCCTTGACTTTTTCTACTATGAGTTTTTTATTTGTACATTTGGGTACAGTGGAGGGAATGAAGCTTTACCCAGCAGACCAACAGTCTGTCATCCTGATGCTCGGTTCATTTGAACAGTGAGACAGAAACTCAGACAATCCACTTCTAGAATGTATACATTTCATTGAGGAAAATCAGTATTTGAGCCTCTAGTCAGGAAGACGTAATACTTTGAACCCTCAGCAGCTCAGAGGTTGGTGATCGTTGGTGATCAGACCAGGAGGAATTCTGCTCCACTCCTCTTTGGAAATGATTTCTGAATCAGATGTGGTGGCTGTTGCTTAGCAATGCTCAGCTTCAGCTCCTCAGGTTCTCTATTTCAGTGTTTTTCAACCTTTTCTGAGCCACGGCACACTTTAACCTTGACAAAAATCCCGCAGCTCACCAGCATCCAAAAAAAACAAAGGAGAAACTCATAGTCTGTATTGATCTACAGTCCCTCCATGATCTCACAGGCATTTTCATGATAATTGTGGCAGAAAAAGCTGGAAGCTGCAGCTGTTTTTTTTCTAAAAGATGGAATAAAAGTGAAGTTAAAAGATTTAAAAGCTGTTTGATGTGTGTTCGTTGTGGTTTAAGATGTTTAACAGGGAAAACCATTGTAGCACAGAGACGTTGTCACTTTAACCCAATGCATCATGGGAGATGTAGTGATGCAGACAGACTCTCGTCTCTGAGCTTCATGGTTTTGTTCTCTTGTTCCACGGTCTGACACCGGATTCTGTGGAAAGCTACACCGCTAAAGACGAGCTTTAGCTGGTATTTCTGTTGGAACTGAGAGACTTTATGAGCAGAATCAGAACAAGGAAGTGAAGACTTTAACCACTTCTGATTGGTCAGACTGATGACATGTGATTAAGCCTCCAAGAATGAAGCCTGCTTTGCACCTCGGGGGGAGGAGCTACTTTGCAGTGGTCCCCCTCCCATGGTTGCTGTATGGAATAGCCTCCCCCCATTGGTTTTATTTGCACTGTAGACATTTAGGGCCCCTTGGTGGGGAGGGTGCTTGGACATCACTGCCAGCAATCAGGAGATGTCCCCTCAGGGCCCTACCCACCAATTTTAACGGCACCCCCTTAGTACACACACCCTTCACCCCTCCAATTATACCATCCAACATAAACACACACACACACACACATCCTCACATGCACACACACGCATTTCGCAAGGAAGGTGGGACCTTGGACCATCTGTCCCCTACCCCATCCCTGGTAGGGGGTACTGGGCCCTGTCCCCTGGGTGCTGGCCTCCTGGGCCCGGCAGTCCTCTCTCCACACAGGGAGGGGGATCCCTGAGCTTTCTGGCAGGCCAGAAGCAGGGGATCACATTACACCTGAGCCGGGGGTGTCCGTGTCCCTGTGGGGGGGGTTCTGGTTTTTGCCCCTGAGTGCTGGGCCTCGCCACCCCAGGGGCGGTTGTTCTCTGCCTGCTGCCGTGTGGCGTTGGGGGGTTCTGGCTGCGGCGGCTGCTGTGGCGGGGGTCTTGGTGTGGGGGTGGCCGGACGCCCTCCCTCCTTCTTTCCACATTCCATCATCCATTTAGAAGAACATGAACACTCACCTGAGCACAGGTGTTAGCTCACCTTTACACTAACAGTTTGCGTGATTGAATGAAATAGGTGGCGCAGTGGTTTGCACTCTTGCCTCAGCAAGAAGTCAAGTCCCGGCTGGGGGACATGAAGAACACATCATCAGTGGGGGACCTTTCTGTGTGGAGTTAGCATGTTCTCCCCGTGTATGCGTGGGTTTTCTCCGGGATCTCTGGCTTCCTCCCTTTGTCCAAAAACATGAGAGTGAATGGGTGTGTGATTGTGGACACTCTACCCTGAGACAGACTGGCGACCTGTCCAGGGCGTCCCCTGCCTTCGCCCACAAGTAGCCGGGATAGGCTCCAGCAGCCCTGTGACCCTGAAAGGGACAAACGGCATAGAAAACGAATGAATGAATGAAATACTTCACACTAGTTGGTTTGAAGGTATAAGTATGCGTGTGTGAACAATATCTGTATTGTCTTCAAGTTGATATGTGGAAAAGCCAACAGGTATGTTTATAACATCTGAGTGTGGACAGGCCCCGCCTCTTATAGACTTGCATTACAGCTGGGGGTATTCCAGGAAGCATGTTTAAACTAGCCTGACTTTAACACTGAACTCTGGCTGAAATCCTCCTGAACTTGCTTACTCTGGGTATGTCGGTTCCAAAAGACCGGATATGAGTTGGCGTAATTACTAATATAATATACAAGTTAAAAAAAAAGTCTCCAAGAATGATTGGTGGTGACAGTTAAAGGGGCGGGACTTTTCCAAAAACAGAGCTGACACTACGGCTAAATCGTGGTACCGTCATTCTGATCAAAATGTCTTTAATAGAATCAAATAAACACAAAGAAAAAAGTATTTTATGATCTTTCATATTCCTAACTACTCAGTGTTTTATCAGGACCTGTTTGGATGAACACAGAGCTGAAATCCTGGAGATGGAAATGTTTCTACATCAGTTAATGAGGGTAATTTTCCACGGCACACCTGACCGTCTCCACACCGGTTGAAAAACACTGATCCAAAGGGACTGAGGTCCAGAGGCCGGCTGGACCGCTCCAGGATCCTGATTGTTTGGGGTCATTTCTCTTCCTCCAAATCCAACGGGTTGCGTTGATGCCAAAGACGAGGGTCTGATCTGACCACCGCAGCTTCTCCCAGTCACTCTCTGAATCATGAAGGTCTTCAAACTCCAGGTGGGTCTGCACTCCTGTCTTCTGAAGCAGGGGGACTTAGCGAGCTCTGCCATATGTGAAACCATAGCGGTGTAAAGCATCACCAAAGGTTGTCTTGGTGATGCTGCAGACCTACAGGTAGACTGATGGTCGTGTTGCTCCAACAGTTGTCATGGTAACCCCCAGCTTCTTGTGATGGTTTTGTAGTCGATTCTGGTCCGTGCAGGTCTGCAATCTTCTCCCTTAAATGCTCTGAAAGCTCTTAAGTCTTTCAAAGTTGGAGAGTTTGGAGTCTGATGGACGGATTCTGTGGACATGTGTCTTTCTACAGGTGATCCGTTCACACAGGTGTCTACAGTTAGGGGACAGGTGGGGTAGGAGAGTCTAATAGGCTGATTTTCCACTGCTGAGCTCAGGAGACGGTCCAACCAGAAACCCCCACAGCTATTTTCCTCTGCATCTGGGAGGGGTCACCCGGCGCATGTGACCTGAAGGTGCGGAAGCCACCGGGACACAAGGAAGCTGGTTTCCCAGCAAGCAGGAAGTTCCTCCAAAAAAGCAGCTTCCTTCCAATCGGAGAGAGAAGCCGGGTTGTCTTTGCTGGACGACGTCGGCAGTTCTGCTATAATATTTCATCATAAAACGTTTGTGACCTAACAGCAGACCAGGCTGGTGGGTTCACTTTCTCTTTACCAGGACTTTTCCTAAAGAACAAAAAAGTTCTGTTGTTTCCACAAGAGAACCTGAACGCCTCACGGCAGACAGTCTGCTGTGCTGAGTTTTTATAGGACCACACAACTTTCTGTTATTTTCAGAGAGATTGATGGGAAATGGAGTCTAAATGCTCTCACATTCACCTTCCTGGCAGTGGAGCTCTGAGGCTGGAATGTCCCTGATTCCAGGAACTCCTGTGGTTTCTTCTCTGCCAAGTCAAACAGCAGATGTCAGCTTTATGGAAGCACAGAAAAAAACACATTTCTGATCAAATATTCAGAATATTTCTGTGAACTCTGTGGGTTTTTAGGCTCCAGCTGTGATATTCTCTGTGAAAAGGTTCTGTTTATTCAGGAGAAATTCTGAAGACGGATTGAATGGATCACTTTCTGAACTTTCTATCAATTGTGTAAGTCAACATCCTCTACTGCCACCGCTTTCAAAACAGAAACTGCTTAGCACAGGAAAAACTCTTTCAGGAAGTGATTACAAAGCTTTGTCTGCAGCTGGGGGGTCACAGGAAAGGAACTGAGCATCGGTGAGCAGGGCAGCACAGTGGAGTAGTGGTTAGCACTCTTCCCTCACAGTGAGAAGTTTGTGGTTTGAACCCCAGCTGTGTGGAGCGTGAACGTTCTCCTCACACATCTGTGAGTTTCCTGCAGACACTCCAGCTTCCTCCTGCTGTCCAGAAACAGGCTTACAGGTTAATTGACATCCCTAGGTGGGAGAGAGAGAGAGAGAAAGAGAGAGAGAGAGAGAGAGAGAGAGAGAGAGAGAGATCCTGCAACAGATGGGTTAGATTCAGCAACCCTGTAAGCCAGAAGGGTTCAGGAGGAAGATGAACGGCTGGACGAATGGATGGATGGACAGATGGATGGATGGATGGATGGATGGATGGATGGATGGATGGACAGATGGATGGATGGATGGATGGATGGACAGATGGATGGATGGATGGACAGATGGATGGACAGATGGATGGATGGATGAATGGATGGATGGACAGATGGATGGATGGATGGATGGATGGATGGATGGATGGACAGATGGATGGATGGATGGATGGATGGACAGATGGATGGATGGATGGATGGATGGATGGACAGATGGATGGATGGATGAATGGATGGATGGATAGATGGATGAATGGACGGATGGATGGATGGATGGACAGATGAATGGATGGACAGATGGATGGATGGATGGACAGATGGATGGATGGATGGATGGACAGATGGATGGACGGATGGATGAATGGATGGATGGATAGATGGATGAATGGACGGATGGATGGATGGATGGACAGATGAATGGATGGACAGATGGATGGATGGATGGATGGACAGATGGATGGACGGATGGATGGATAGATAGATGGATGGATGGACAGATGGTCAGATGGATGGATGGATGGACAGATGGATGGACAGATGGATGGACAGATGGATGGATAGATGGATAGATAGATGGATAGATGGACAGATGGATGGATGGACAGATGGATGGACAGATGGATAGATGGACAGATGGATGGATGGACAGATGGATGGACAGATGGATGGACAGATGGATGGACAGATGGATGGATAGATGGATAGATAGATGGATAGATGGACAGATGGATGGATGGACAGATGGATGGACAGATGGATGGACAGATGGATGGATAGATGGATAGATAGATGGATGGATGGACAGATGGATGGATGGACAGATGGATGGACAGATGGATGGACAGATGGATGGACAGATGGATGGATAGATGGATAGATAGATGGATGGATGGACAGATGGATGGACAGATGGATGGACAGATGGATGGATAGATGGATAGATAGATGGATGGATGGACAGATGGATGGACAGATGGATGGACAGATGGATGGACAGATGGATGGACAGATGGATGGACAGATGGATGGATGGATGGTTTTACTATAGGTCCAGGTGAAATGAGGGAGTCCCTGCCTCGCTGTGACCCGGCTGTCAGCAGACATGACTCAGTCATCTCAATGCTTTGCCTTCTGTCTCTTTCTCCTGCAGGTCTCCTCAGCTCTCAGCTCAGATGACTGAGCGTTGTGTAAATAAACGTGCAGACGCTCATGGATCTGGCTGTGACTCAGAGTTATGGGAAGGCAGCAGCTCCATTTCCGGCGCTGTGCTTGTCTCTGGATTTCACAATCTGGGGAGGAAAATATGCTTCTGAAGAATTCTGAGGGAGTAACCTGACACTGAAAGCTCTCAGGCTGAACGTAAACCCTGCAGGTTTTCAGAAGGCTTTTCTTCTGTTCTCTGTCGCTGAAGTCAACAGCTTTTCAGGCGCTTTGGGTTTTGTTCAGAGGAATCATGAAGACCTGGAATGTGCTGCTGCTGCTGCTGTTCTGTCTGAGCTCCGCCGGTGGACGTGGACAGGAAGCTGGTGAGCATGACGACCGTTTCCTGCTTTCCAGCTAACATCTGCACACGGGAATGAAGTTTGTTTGTGCTCTTTAGAAGGAAAGAGTTAGAACGCGGTTTATAAGTCCTTCAGTGCTCTCATCACGGCAACAAGCAGACTGTACAACCATTCGGATCAAACACTGACAGTCTGGAGTTTGGACCAGAACTAGGAGAACTGACTGTCTCTCCTGTTCTTAAGTCTTTGCATTGCTGCCAGTTGAGTACAGAAATGATTTTAAAGTGCTTTCCATTTCTTATTATCAATAGAACAGCTGGACATAGATGAAAGCAGCTTCCCAATGAGCCCCACACGTTTCCATTTCCTCTTCTGTGGCGTCTGCTGTGCTGCAACGCCGTCCTCTAAATGCTCCTTTGATGCATATCTATCTTATCCGTTTATTTCATTTCATCCTGATTGGATGTTTGTAATGTTGCTTTTTGTAAAACACTCACTTTCCTCCTGATGAGCATGCAGCCCTGCTCTGCTTTGTCCAGCTGGAAGAAACCGTTTATTGAGCTGCAGGACTCAAGCCTGAGAAGATCTAAGAGCAAAGCAAAGAAGAAAATCAAGACAGAAAAAACACAATGATCGTTTTTAAGGATGAAACAACGAATCGATGAATCAACTCATCCAAGCAGACCCATCTGTCTGAGGGAAGTTCTTAGTCGAATCGACCTGAACCATCATCATGTGGTTTATAATGAGGTAAATCGATTACATCAATAAATACCATTTAGACTGAGACGTGGTAGGTTCATGTTCCTGTAAGGTAAAACCACCAATCACAGCAGACAACACACGATGACATCAGCAAACACGGATCAGTCCATCATTCCAGTCCAATGTGTGGACAGACTTTGAATAAAGTCATGTGACCATCCAGTGTCTAGACCAGGGGTGGGCAATTGCTTTAACTGGGGGGCCACATTGGGTTCTAGAATTGGAGAGAAGAGCCGGACCAGGAGCAGATGCGTGGAGTAAAAATGGTGTAACGTGGAATATAGATGAAAACATTTGGATTTGGAAAATTAGGATTGGATTGAAAAATTAGATTCTAAAACAGAACATTTTAGAGTTTTTAGTTTAAAACTTTTGTTCCTATTTTAGATCAATTTTTTGATTGTGAAGCCCTTTGGTTCCTTCAAGGAGCTGTAAAGTTCTATATGAATAAAGTTTCATTCAATCATGATCCTTTTAAGAAAATAAATAACATTATTTATGAAATAAAACTGCGACCAAATAACACTATGATTTTCAAAGACAAAAATTCAGGGAAAGTATACTGATACGTAAAAACTAATAATAAAAAAATAAAAAGCAATAACTAATGGATCCTCTCCCGTCATAATTCCACAGAGACTTTGAGCTCATCACACGTCTCACAGTTTGAGCAGCTGTGTTGTGTCCTGCACGTCTGTTTCTCATCCAGTAAAAAGCATTTCTCTGTCTTCTGCTGCAGCCAATCATATATCTGTGTTACCTTTTCACCAGAACAGAGTTCCTCGTTTATTGCAGGAGTTACGTTCTAAAATAACTGTGATCGGTGAAATCCATGGAGAATTATTCCAGACGTTTATGGCAGTAAAACTCCTCACTGATAAATACACTTTTGAACATTTTCACCTTTTCTCTTGTTTAAATCCTCAAACCTCCATAGAAATTAAGTCCAGGATCTATGAATGAAAACAAAGATCTGATTGATCACAGATTTCTGATCTGAAGAGCTCCACGTTTCTGTACAGGAGACATGGAGGAGATTGATTGACAGGGTCTCCAGCCAATCAGGACACAGAACATGGTGCTGTTTAAAAAAGCAGCATCATCGCTCTGAAAGAATGAGATAAACCAGGAAAGATGGACTGTGACGTAGAAAGAGAAGACTGTCTTCTGTTCTGATTGACAGATTTTAGAGGGTTTCAGGTAGAACACAGACTGCAGAAGGTGGAAGAAAATGTCACGTTCTCTGCTGTTCGGGTCTCTATGCGGGTCTTGATCAGGTGGCCAGATTAAAAAAACCCAAAAACAAAACATGGGTCTCTGATATTGTTCAGTGGGCCGGACCAAACATGGAGGCGGGCCGGATCCAGCCCGTGGGCCGTAGTCCCCCCCCCCGGTGTAGATGGTTCTCAGAATGTTCCCTTTGGATTCTTTGGATGTGGAAAAAGAGTTAATGTTTTGGATGAAGATGTCCTGAATCCATTTTTGCTCAGTCAATCACATCGTTCTACAGGAACCACTATTGACTAGGAATTATACTATTAACCACAAATTATGCTATGAAACATGAAAATGAATCATGACATCCCAAATCGTTCTATTTACACCAACATGCATCTCTGTAGAAACAGAATGCTGATCTTTATTCTAATTCAACATTCAAATGGAGAAGAAATACTCTAACAGAATGAGATAAAACACGACGCTCCTCTCTTACCACTGTATCCACAAACCAATCAGTGCCTTGACATTTTATTTATAGTCCCATTTATCAGGAAACATAAGCGATGACGTGTTTGCTCGAAAGGCTTTTAGTGTAGCCGCATAAAAGACCTGGATTTAGACATGAAACTAAAGACAATAGGATCCAAAGAAAGATGCTTTTCATGCCTTAAAGGTCTTATATCCTGCCTTTCTGAAGCCTTTCAGGGTAAACTGTATCCATATATATGATCATAGATTACCTCTGGCTCACTAAAGGAGTTATGAACTCTATTCCTACCCAGAAGTTAGATGTCTCGATCTCTGAGGCTCCGCCTTCCCGCCCACAGAACTGCCTGGATATTTTCCGCCTGGCACCACCAGCCATGCCACGTTCAAATTCCCCTCAGTCACCTTTCTTTCTCGTCCTGATGCTGGTTTGAACTGCAGCAGGTCGTCTGGACATTGAGCTGCTGCAATGTGATTGGCTGATCAGCGAGCAGTCGGTCCGCTTTTCCTCAGAAAGTGTCGACTCTGAAGTTCTGTGGCTTCTGTCGAGTTAGAGTTAAAGTTTATACTTGTTGCTTTAACCCTTGTTCTCTTTTGGGTCCACCACCTTCTCTGACCTTTGCCCCATTGTAGCTGGGATTGGCTCAAGCAACCCCCCCCCCCAGGCGCTGCACAGGACAGAGCGGCTCCCATGTGGATGAATTCCAGCTCCACGTCTCCCTCCTCTAAACAGAAAACATCTTGTTGCACATCAGCATTGAGTTTGCTGTGCTCTACAATCCCATGCAGGAGCTCCAGTGTGTTTTGGTTTTTGTTACATTTGCCTGTCTGTCATTTCTTATGTGGAAAAATGTGAACAAGAACAGCATCCAAACGGGCCATTCAGTAATTCAGGTTTTCCTCATTTTTACTGTCAAAGGAAGACAAAAACTGTTGAAATGATCAAATAAATGTGGATTCTTCAACGTTCTTGTCTGATTGCTTTTCCCCACATTTCCTTTCAGGAGTTTTGCCCTGTAAACCTCAGAGTCTGAACCTGACCAGCTTTGAGCAGACGCTTTGGTTGAAGTGGGAAGACGGCCCATCATGCACCTCAGTGACTGACCCTCTCATCTACGAGCTGACAGTTTATGCTGCAGACAAGCAAGTGCATCATGTAAGTATGTCCTCTGAGCATCACACCTGTGTGACTGGCTCTAATCAAGACCTATTAGCTTTGTTTCCATTGAATAGGAAAATGCACAAATTGGATTTGTGATCATAAATCAGACCAATGGAAACACGAAAGTTTAGAAAAAACTCGCATTTATCGAAAAACCGTTGTTGTGCTTAGAGGAGGTGGTTTTTGACATATTTGACAAAACTGCAATGGAAACACTTTTTTCTAAGTAACTGAGTCATGTGGCCAACAACCGGATGGCGATGAGCTTCTTGGTAGGAAGTGGCGGTCTTAGACGCTGCACAGCGGCGCCACCAGAGGTCCCACAGTGTCACACAGATCATCAAAGGTTGAGCGTGTCATGAGGAACTGTTGATCCACAACTGGAAAATCACCAACCACCATTTCCCAAAATGGCTTCATCTGTAGCCCCTCCCACGTGTGAGGAGCTCGCCGTGTCATGGCCTGAAGAAGACGTCGACGTCTTCTTTGGTAGATGATGAAGAGCGCTAGAGCTGTGGCAGAAGTGTGAATGTATCAGCTGTCAGTCAAAGTGTTGGTAGCATCCGTCACCGTGTTTCTGAATGACAGGAGTCTGTTTGTGTTTATTCACATAATTAGGATTTAATGGAAACGGTGTTTTTGGTAAATGGCGTTTTTTTCAACATTTCTAGAATTTGGATGAAGTTTTGTGCATTCGTGTGATGGAAACACAGCTAATGGCGCTCTCACTCACCCTGTTTAGGAGGAAGGTACTCTGATGCCGGAGCAAATGGGGGGGGGTCACAGCTGGACCTGGACATCTCATTTGCCCCTGGAGTGTGCCCCCCATTCAGTCACACTGACATACTGGTATAACAACACCAGCTCACGGGCCGAGCAACCGCTCCCCGGTAGGCTTTCTCTCACCATTCTTCGTTTCATGGTACTCTTCATGGGGAGACTCCGGTCGGTGTTTTCACTCCGTCCTTCTTTCTCTTCTATGGTTTGTGTAGGAAGACAGTTTTCAAAAGTGGAGTTATTTCCAAAGGATAAGGTGTTTAGAGTTGGCAGTGAGGCTACCTTCTGCTGCGTAGTGCCTCCTGGGGACAGCTTCACCATCATGTCCATTGACGACAAAAGTGCCACCAACACGGGGAGTGACAGGATCAGCAGTCAGGCGTACGCCATGACGGTCCTCTTCAAAGACGCCGGGGGGAGTTTAATCGATGTCACGTGTGAAACAAACAAAACTGAAGCTGGAACCACTGCTCTAGTCGACTGTGAGTGTTTTAGTTTTATTTTAGTTTATGCTCTTTTTTAGACGTCATGCTTCTGTTTGGTTTTCTGAATCAGATCCACCTGCTGACAGAGATCTTCAGTGCGAAACACGGGATCTAGCATCAGCTGATTGTCAGTGGAGTCTAGGAAGAGAAGATTACTGGTATCTCCACAATCCAATGGAGTACCATCTGCTGGGAAGGTATGCCATCATATGGAGGCAGGAAGCCCTCAGGAACCTCTCAGGGGAGTTGGTAGTTTGATTCTCTCTGAGCTGGACACACAGGAGGACGGGGGAGACTGTCTTTAGACCCCTCATGACAGCAGCTGCTATGGGCAGAGCATCTGACTGCAGGCTGAGCGTGGATGTCCACAGCCCTCTAGGACAGGGGTCACCAACACAGTGCGCCCGCCGCGGGCACATGGTCGCCCGCCGCGGGCACATGGTCGCCCGCCGCGGGCACATGGTCGCCCGCCGCGGGCACATGGTCGCCCGCCGCGGGCACATGGTCGCCCGCCGCGGGCACATGGTCGCCCGCCGCGGGCACATGGTCGCCCGCCGCGGGCACATGGTCGCCCGCCGCGGGCACATGGTCGCCCGCCGCGGGCACATGGTCGCCCGCCGCGGGCACATGGTCGCCCGCCGCGGGCACATGGCCGACCGCTTAACAACTACTGCTCTGGAATATCACAGATCCCAATGGAATTAATGTAATTTTCATTGATGTTTGGAGCAAATAAGAGGAGTAACACACACACACACACACACACGTACCACGCCCTTTTTTTTAACATGAAATCAAAGTGACGTTTGTCCAAAAGTGTGTAACCTGAAGCTGGTCATAAAGACAGAACAGAAAGGCCAGTCAGGCCCACATAGGAAATGATCAGACAAATCATACAGACTATTGATAAAACTAACAGTGTTAGGCTAAAAATGTTGCACAAAATGTGACATTTTCATTCATTACTGTTACTCCAAATCACAGGGAGATTTATGATTTCCTTGGTTTAAAATCTTAGAAGTGATCTTTTGTAGAGTCCTCCTGACTTTAATGTTTGAGCAAATAAACAGAAATAAATCAATATCTCATGTTTAGATGTGTTTTTTTGTTACAACTGTTGTGTAATTCATTGGGGAAATTACTATTGACATGCGAGCAATCACTTCATAGTGTTAGAATAACCACTGCTAATTATCATTATCAGACCTGCTCACTTTGGGAACTGAAGTGAGCAGGTCCTGTGTAGCCCTTCGTCCCATAAAAGACCCCATGAAAGAGCCCCCACCCTCACAGAGGGGGATGATCCCTGCTCTAGGATGTTGAACAATGCTAAAGACTTGAAGAGTCAAAGCAGACGTGAACACCCGATGCTGCAGTGAGCCTCAGTTGGACAGTTGTCTCTTTAATGGAGAAAGAGAAGAGATGAAGGTACCTCCAGAACCCAGTGGAGACCTGACAGACTCTCTTCATGTGCAGGGAGGAGGCCTGTCTGTCCTTCAAGGACGGTCAGCAGCGACGAGCCCATCAGCTTCAGTCCCTGCTGACCTCTAAAGGACGTTGCTCTCTAAAGTTTCAAGTGGATGTTGGTGAGAAAAACTGGACCCTAACAGCACAGAACAAGCTGGGAAAGGTGACGCTCCACGATCACGCGGACCTGTCAAAGAGGGGTAAAGGAACTTTAGGACAACCATCTGCCCTGTGGACAAGCACCAGCTGATTCTTTCTGGCTTTACTTTCAGTGCGCATGTTGGCTCCAGAGAACGTCACTGTTACGAATGTCAACGCCAGAAATGCCAGCTTGCAGTGGAGGTGGAGCGTGAGGAGATACTACCATCTGAACACCACATGCCAAATCCACCTGAGCCTTGGCAAAAGCAACACTGTAGTAAGATGGAGGACAAACAGACGGGGACTTTCATGAAACAGAGTTTATAAAGCCCCGCCCTCTTTCCTGTTCCCATGCAGAGTGAAGTCTTTGGACTCGGCCTTAATTTGACATTTCTGACTGACCTGAAGCCAAACGGTTTCTATCAAGTGAAGATCCGATGTGGAACAGCCCAACATTTCTGGAAATGGGGAGACTGGAGTCAAAGTGTCGACTTCCACACAAAGACTGATAGTAAGTGGAGTAGAGATGACTTTGAATTAGTCAAAGAAAATCATTTTCATGTCCATGTGTTTGTGCCACAGTTCCAGAAGCTGTGGATGTGTGGATGCAGAGGAGCAAAAACAAGACTATGGTCGTTTGGAGGGTGAGTCCCATGAACACCTCCTTTCTGAATGGAACCTTCACTTCCTGTCATCCTCTGAAAATGGGTTTGGATTTTGAGTTTGTCTCACTGCTGACGTTTCAGATGCCGTTGGCCAACCAGAGTCGAGGACAGATCCTAGACTACACAGTAGCTTTGACAAAGGCCAGTGGGGGGGGTCAACTCAACAGAACCACAGTACCTCACAGCGACCACCGTCTCATGCTCAGTCTGGACCCTACGGAGGAATACACTGTCAGTGTCACGGCGAGGAACATCAATGGAAGCTCCCCCCCAGCAACCATCACTATCCCCACTCCAGGTAGGGTGTGAACGCCTGCAGTGGAAGTATATACCTGGACAAACTGTTGAGTTTCAGACAGGAGTCTCCCCGTTCGTTCATTAACTCTTTGTAGGACAACACAACAACAGTACAACTGACACTGACACCTAATGGTGAAATTACAGTATTACAACACAAACACACGGCAGAATGGAAAGTTTTCATTCTGAACGTTAAATCAGAAAGATTGGTCTCATATCTACGTGAAACTGTCGTAAAAGAGACCCTCTGCAACGCGCATCGGTTGTTTTATCATCTGCACTAAATCTTACTCTGATGTGTCACATTCTGAGACAGATTTCTTTGCCTTGGTGTGTTATACTGCCCTCTACTGGACGAAAGTAGTCTGTCAAACTACCTCAGCATTTGTATGTCTGTGACTCCTCCTCTAAGGGGACAGCGAGCTCCTGACTCCTCCTCTAAGGGGACAGCGAGCTCCTGACTCCTCCTCTAAGGGGACAGCGAGCTCCTGACGCCTCCTCTAAGGGGCTGGCGAGCTCCTGACTCCTCCTCTGAGCGCCAGCGAGCTCCTGACTCCTCCTCTAAGGGGACAGTGAGCTCCTGACTCCTCCTCTGAGCGCCAGCGAGCTCCTGACTCCTCCTCTAAGGGGACAGTGAGCTCCTGACTCCTCCTCTGAGCGCCAGCGAGCTCCTGACTCCTCCTCTAAGGGGACAGCGAGCTCCTGACTCCTCCTCTAAGGGGACAGCGAGCTCCTGACTCCTCCTCTAAGGGGACAGCGAGCTCCTGACTCCTCCTCTAAGGGGCTGGCGAGCTCCTGACTCCTCCTCTGAGCGCCAGCGAGCTCCTGACTCCTCCTCTAAGGGGACAGCGAGCTCCTGACTCCTCCTCTAAGGGGCTGGCGAGCTCCTGACTCCTCCTCTGAGCGCCAGCGAGCTCCTGACTCCTCCTCTAAGGGGACAGCGAGCTCCTGACTCCTCCTCTAAGGGGCTGGCGAGCTCCTGACTCCTCCTCTGAGCGCCAGCGAGCTCCTGACTCCTCCTCTAAGGGGACAGCGAGCTCCTGACTCCTCCTCTAAGGGGGTGATGGGGGTGAGGTTGGGGGCCGTCTGATGGGTCCGGGATTCAGGCGCCTGGGGACCACAGCACCCAGTGGGGGCCCGGGGGCTCTGCTCTGTAGCCTGGGGGAGGTCTCTAGCCTTGCTCCTCCCTGCTGTATTTAATTACATTCCAAACAGAATGTCTTCATTTGATCATGCATGTTTTACTGTCTTTACAGCTGCTGCTGCTGTTATTTCCAGTCTTACTTTTCAAACGTCTTTAAGCGCAGATGAAACCCAGGTGAAAACATCCAGGATAAGTGGAACCAACGGAGCTTTTTCCGTGTCCTGGAGGGGGTCTCCTGAGGCCAGCTGTGGTTACATAGTGGACTGGTATCCAGTAGAGGACCCGTGGTCTGTGGATTGGCTGAAGCTCCCTCCCAACCAGACCAGTGCCAACATAACGTCCAGTAGGTCTTTGACGGGGTCCTCTCATAGCTGCATGTGCACGCCTATTGTTTCTGGACACAACTTTGATAAAAACACGCCAACATTCATTGCAGCTGTTTGTGTTTCCTGCCAGAACACTTGACAGATGGATGCAGATACTTTGTGTCTGTATATGCCTGCACCCGGGGGTCTCCAGTGCTGGTGGAGAGGAGGGAGGGCTACGCCACGGAGAGGAGTGAGTATAAGAACGCTCTGTGGTTCACAGTCCTCATGCTGGTTGAGCAGCGTGACCCTCCTGTTTGTCAGGGATCCAGGGAAAGCTGTTTCAGTCTCTGAACCATAAACAGAGGAACCTGGACGTGGAGGTGTCCTGGGACCCCATCCCACTCAGACGGCAGACTGCCCACATACACGGCTACAATCTCTACTGTTGGAACGGCAACAAGCATGTGGTTAATGTGAGCACAGGTACGTTTCACAGTCAACGGATGATCCGTCTGCTCGTCCTGCAAGCAAATATGACATCACATTTTTCAGCTAAGATAAAAAGTTTAAAGACAAATGAGGTAAAAAAAAAAAAAAAATAAAGTAAATCAATTCTAACCATGAATGATGATCAATAATAACTCCACTTTTCTGGCCTTTTTCCATGCAACCTGACATAAAACCCTGAAACGGTCCACAGGACAAGCAGATCTACTAGCAGCGACACACTCTGACTTTGCTTTGATTTGTTCCTGTATTCTTTTGGCTAAGCCGATCCTGAAGCCACCAGCCTGACTGCAACAGGGCTGAAAGTGGATTTGTATGAGTTCACGGTGACGGCACAGACAGCAGTAGGAGAATGCTGCAAAGAAACCTTCAGCTTCACTTTAAATTCCCCAAGTAGGTTTCTGTAGTTGAATGAACATCAGTTCATTCACTCCTTTGTTCATTGATGCTTTTGCCTTCTCCAGCTGATAAGATGACCGTGGCGGTCTTATTTTCCCTGGGGGTGTTATTTCTGTTCCTCTTCTTTGTCACAATCATCTGCTACAAGCAGTGGAGATGGTGAGCAACCCAGCATGTTCTCTCCAAGTAACGTTAAACTCATTCACCTCTTAGATCTTTGTGTCTTTTTATATTCAACAGCATCAAGCAAAAAGTCTTTCCTCCCATCCCCAAACCTGTGTTGGTAAACCGCTGGATGACATCACCGGTACGTCTGACCCTTAGAACCTGGTCATTCCCTCTTTTAAATCCATTCATGCCAAAAGGATTTGCTTTTTCGTGGAAACCTCTGACTAGACCCTAAAAATGAGACCAGGTTCAGATGGGAACCCCCGTTTCCATCCTCTTCTCTGCCCAGAACCTTCAACATGTCAAAAACTGTCCTGCTTCAGCACAAGCGATGCAAACACCAGACTTTCTGACAGTCAGGTCTGGAGGTGGGAAAGCTGTAAGGCCTTTTTCTCTGTCCTTTCAGGTTTTACTTGAAAGTCCGTTTCTGCTCAGCGCTCAGGTTCATCCCATAGACATTCCCCAGCTCTGCAATGAACCCAAAGCAGCGGAACCGGAGCGTCCCACTCAGGACGGCACTCACTGGACTTCAACACCAAGTCCTGCAGGCTACTGCAACCAGCCTCTTAAAATCCGCACCGCCTCTCATCTCAGCGTAGACTCCGCCCCCTTCAGTCTACCCTCTTCTTCCTGTAGAGGTGACCTTCAGAACCCGTCCTATAACCTGAAGGTTTGGAGAGAGGACCGTAACTCCGACTCGGAACAGCAGCTTCTGGACGCTTCAGCCTACCCAACAAGCTCCGGTCAGTACAAGCCTCAGACCGACATGGAGGCCTTCAGGCCACTCCCACTGAGGGAGGAGTCGCAGGGCTGCATTCCCTGTGACTCTGATTACATATCGTTACCGCAGTAACAGACCGAAACTCCCCTGGATAAAGTGAACTGACACAGGAAAGGGGACGAGCTGTCACTATGGCAACAAGCGGGCATCCAGTGAAAGTATTCAGTCCCCTTTACGTTCTTTACTCTTTGCATCATTGCAGCCATTTGCCAAGAGCGGGAAAATGATTTTGTCTTCTAGATCATTTACACTGAATGAACTATTGTGAAGAAAAACAGTCAGAGATGCAAAAATGTCAGAGAAATGGTCGTAAGGATTCTGAGCATTTCTTCTGATGAATCCACCTCTTCCCTGGAGTCCAGCTGGGTTTAGTCAAACTGACCCCACTCGTTCAGGACGCCTCTCACCTGTCTGTAGAAGACCGTCCAGCTCGCCGTTCATGTCCGAATCAGAACCAGAGGCTGGAAGAACTGGCCCAGGAGCTCAGAGACCGAATTGTGGCATTAAGGCACAGATCTGATCAAGGTTCCAAAAGAATTCCTGCACCTTCCTGAGAGCACAGGAACCTCCAGAACCCCCAACTGGAGGTTTGGGACGACCAGAACCGGACCGTCCAGCCAAACTGAGAAGAGCCTCGGTGAGAGCGGCAAAGAAAAAGGCAAAGATCACCGTGGCTGAGCTCCAGAGATCAGTGTGAGAAAACATCACTGCAGATCCCATCGGTCTGGACTGGAAAACGCTTTCTCTGACAATACTGAAGAATTCTTCCACGAGCTTCACTGAAGTCTTAAAATGTACGTTTTGGTAAAGTTGATGTTTTATTAGGACTGAAGAGACTGTAAGAAATATAAACGTAGAGTTTGAAAAGTACTATTCAAAGTCAAACTAGAAATAGTTTCAATCAACAATGAACTTAGTGGAGCCAAAACACAATCAGTCACATCGTCAACATGGACACAATAAACTGGCTTTTGAAAAACGTCAGAGTTTTTGGGAGTTTTGATGGATCCCTCCCACACAACCACAGACTAGAGCATTCATAACTGCAATGATACAAAAATAATAACTGAGATATTTTACATAAAAACAGGAAAAATAAAAACATACATTAAGCCAAATAAATGTTGCAAGTTAGAAATCATGGAGGGGTTCGACATTTTCCTCTTAGCTGCACGTCTGCTGTGGGAGACATCACCTCAAGAGAATCTGGAAAAGTCATTGCATGATTTTAAATCATTTATTTGTGCGCTACTGCTGCAGATAAGTATTTGAACCACTCGCCATTGTTTGTGATTCCAAAGGTCAAAGGTTTCCTGTAGTTTTTCAGCAGGTTTGCAAACACTGCAGGGGGGATTTTGGCCCCCTCCTCCTCACAGATCTCCTCTAGATCAGTCAGATTTCTGGGCTGTCGCTTAGAAACAGAGTTTGAGCTTCCTCCAAAGGCTTCCTATCGGGCGGAGGTCTGGGGGCAGAGCCCCTCCTTGGTTCTGCTGGCTGTGAGCTTCGGGTCGTTGTCATGTCGGAAGACCCAGCCACGCCCCATCTGCAATGCTCTGAGGGAGGAGGTTGTTCCCCAAAATGTCCCCATGCATGGCCCCGGTCATGCTCTCCTTACAGTGCAGTCGTCCTGCTCTATGTGCAGTAAAACCCCCATAGCATGATGCTACCACCCCCATGCTCAACAGTAGGGGTGGTGTTCTTGGGATGGGACTCGCGTGGAGTGGAATTCAGACCAGAAAGTTCTATTCTGGTCTCATTTGACCACATGACCTTCTCCCATGATCCTCTGGATCATCCAAATGGTCTTTGGCAATCTTTAGACGGGGCCTGGACATATCCTGGTTTAAGCAGCATGCACTATTTCAAACCATGATGACTTGGTGAATTACCAACCGTAACCATGAAACAGATGTCCCACTTCTCTTCCGGTCATTGACCAGCTCCTCCTGTGTAGTTCTGGGGTGAGTACTCACCTTTCTTAGGATCACTGAGACCCCACCAGGTGAGATCTTGGAGCTCCAGTCTAAGGGGGGGACTGACCGTCATGTTTAGCTTCTTCCTTTGTCTAGGAATTGCTCCAGCAGAGCATCTACTCTCACCAAGCTGCAAAGAACATCATCAATACAAAAACACATAAATGCTGCTGCAGAACTCTCATCAAACCACTGGTTGGCATTTGCCGTCTAATCTGCACTTGGTTTGGTTTCTTCTGGTCTTATCTACGAGCACAAACACATCAATCCTACCAGCTGGATGGTCTCCAGTTACAGTAATGACTGTCTGTACCCAGAGGAAGAACTCTGGAAATAAACCATCTGATGCTCTGCTCCTTTTTCTTGGACAAAATATGCAGAAGGAGGTACAGTTTTTAGGTATTTGTGTGATTTTAGTACTACTAAGAGTAATAAATATGATACTAAAGGTACTCTTTGCTGCACTGCTGGAATGGCTGATTCCTTCATGTTTACTGATCTAGAAAAGAAATGAGTAAACTAATGATTATTACAGCTAATGTCTCAGGAAAACAGAACTGAACACATTAAGAAAACAAACAGAACATGAAGGTATTTGGTTTCATGAGGCTTCTCTGAAAATTTAGCTTAGTGATCAAAGTTATTGAGCAGCCTGTTACTGAACGTTCCTAAGCAGTAATCACAGAATAAAAATGTTCTTTTTGTCTTTGCTCTAAGATATTTGTTGGAAGGTTTAGAAGAAAGGCGGTTAGGTTCACCAACACTTTCAGCAGAAATATCATTTTGGATAGAGGCCTGCACAGGAGGCTGGAACTGGAACTTTGACAGAGAAACCCAAAACCCATAAACTACAGCAACAATACATGAAGCACGTCCGTTTCTGTCTGTATAGAACATCCAGGAAAATGCATCATATGTCCAGAAGAGGGCGCTGGACACCAGTGTTTCTGACCGGCTCCTGCTCATTTTAGCTTCTCCAGTCAACTTCTAGATGAGCAGATGGGACAGAGCTTCAGGCTGGAGGATTTTATGGTGGAAGGAAACATTTCAAATATTTTCCAAACAGACAAAAACAATCCAGAAAAGACTGAACCCAAAGGTAGAAAAGCTGCTCTTTGTGTTTCAGCTCAACTTGGCAGAAGGATCCGTGCCACGCCCACTAAGGGATGGGTGTGCGTCTGGGAGCTTCCAGTGCTCAGACACTGAGACTGTGGACACTTTGAATCACCTGGTGTTCACCTGATGCAGACTGTCATCGCTCAACCCTCCCAACAGCAAAGAGAGTCCAGCAGCAGCAGCAGCAGCAGCACAACCCTGCAGAGAAAGCCTGCATCCATGCTGAGTTTAGATGGATAGATGGATGGATAGATAGATATAGATAGATAGATAGATAGATGATATATAGATAGATAGATAGATAGATAGATAGATAGATAGATAGATAGATGATAGATCGCTCGCTCGACTAGCTAGCTCGATCGCTCGCTCGCTCGCTCGCTCGCTCTCGCTCGCTCGCTCGCTCGCTCGCTCGCTCGCTCGCTCGCTCCTCGCTCGCTCGCGCGCGCGCGCGCGCGCGCGCGCGGCGCTCGCGCTCGCTGGCTGGCTGGCTGCTGGCTGGCTGGCTGGCTGGCCTGGCTGGCTGGCTGGCTGATGGCTGGCCTGCTGGGCTGGCCGCTCGCTCGCTCGCTCGCTCCGCTCGCTCGCTGCTCGCTCGCGCGCGCGCGCGCGCGCGCTGGCTGGGTGGCGGCTGGCTGGCTGGCTGGCTGGCTGGCTGCTGGATGGCTGGCTGGTGGCTGGCTGGCTCGCTCGCTCGCTCGCTCGCTCGCTCGCTCCTCTCGCTCGCTCGCTCGCGCGCGCGCGCGCGCGCCCGCGCGCGCGCGCCGCTCGCGCTCGCTGCGCCGCGCGCGCGCGCGCGCGCGCGCGCGCGCGCGCGCGCGCGCGCGCGCGCGCGCTCGCTCGCTCGCTCGCTCGCTCGCTCGCTGCTGCTGGCTGGCTGGCTGCTGGCTGGCTGGCTGGCTGGCTGGCTGGCTGGCTGGATGGCGGTGGCTGGCTTGGATGGATGGATGGATAGATAGATAGATAGATAGATAGATATAGATAGATAGATGACTTTATTCATCCCACAATGGGGAAATGTCATTTATCTGTGGCAGCAAAAACGACATTCAGAAATAATCTGTATAATATAACATCAAAAAAGGACATCACAAATGACATTCATATTAAATTATTAAAAATATTACTAAAATTATTATGAAAAAATATTATCAAAAATGAGAGTCTTATTAAATAAAGAAATAAATATTAAATATTAAATAAATACAGCTGCAAAAGTGTAAAAAACATGCGGTCTGCAAAACGTGTAAACTGTAAAAAAAAACATTACAAATTTTTTTTCAAAATACAGAAATAACTAATGAAGTTCACACCAAAAACAAAAACAAACAACTGTTCAGGAACAAAAAACAATTTAAAATTGAAAAACAACAACTACAACAAAAGAAAATAAATAAATGAGTGAATGAAAAAACACCCTGGGACCGTGGAGAGTCACTGTAACACAGTGTTGTTACAGTCTGATGGCTGTGTGGGGGAGGAATGACCTGCAGTAGCTCCTTCTTGCACTGTGGGGGCAACAGTCTGGTGCTGAAGGAGCTGGTCAGCGCCTCTACAGTTTGGTGCAGGGGGTGGGAGGGGTTATCCATGATGGATGTTAGCTTAGCCAACATCCTCCTGTCCCCCACCTCCTCCATGGACTCCAGTGTGCAGCCCAGGACAGAGCCTGCCCTCCTAACCAGCTTGTTAAGCCTCTTCAAGTCTCTGTCTGCACTGCCCCCCGCCCAGCACACAACTCCATAGAGGACCACTGAGGCCCCCACAGTGTCATAAAAGGTCCTCAGCAGCTGTCTGCACCAAAAGACCTCAGTCTCCTCAGCAGGTGGAGGCGACTCTGACCCCTCCTGTACAGAGCATCCATGTTGGTGGACCAGTCCAGTTTGCTGTTCAGGTGAACACCCAGATATTTAAATGTGTCCACGACCTCAATGTCTGAACCCTGGATGTTCACCGGTGACTGTGGTGGTGAGGACCTCCTCTTTGGCACCAGTTGTTCTTCCTTCTGACGTTGTTGGTCATCACCACAGGGTTTTTTCTAAAGAGGCTGATGAAAGACATCAAGATCCCCTTTATGAGATAAATGAGTTTTTTTTATATTACTTTATTTTATTTTAAATCAAAACCCAACATTTGTCAGAAAAATAATGTATTAAAAAATGTCACTTACAGTAGAATGAATGTGTCAAACCAACCTTCCTTCCTGTTTTACAGGTATGTTACATGTTTTAGTTATACAGCCCAGTATTACAACACAGCCGTCTTAACAGGATCCACTAATTGTACCAAACATAAAATACAATAGCTGATTGCTAAACTAAACCAAACTAAACCAAACTAAACTAAACTAAACTAAACTAAACTAAACTAAACTAAACTAAACTAAACTAAACTAAACTAAACTAAATTAAATTAAACTAAACTAAACTAAACTAAACTAAACTAGCCATCTCCGCCCTTAGACCCTCCTTCTTGGTAAGGAAAAACTCCTAAAACAGGATTCTGTTAAAAAAGAAGGAACTTCAGGGGTGTCCACATGAAGGACACCGCTAGCTTCACAGAGAAAGTGGGTGTGTCTATTACCCTGGGGGCAGCGCAGACTCTTCCTGAGGACCCACTAGTTGTGTGGATTGGTGCTCAGAGAGCAGGTTTGTAAAGGAATACTCAGAAATGCATGAATGGATCAAAATACCACTTTGGGTTGTTTTTAGTGAGGAATGAACATTATAAACACTGAAAAGCTTAGAAAGTTGGTTTTATATGATGTAGACCCTTTAACACTGGGGCAGTTATCATTATGGGGATGATGGGGCATCTGTGGTTTGGGTCCACTGCATTTTTACTACGTTACTTTACTCTCTGGACTTGGCATCACTATCAGCATCTGTAATGAATGAGGGTGGGTCTCCAAACAGACTTATTAGTAAAAACGGGTCATTCCTTCCATCTGGACCCGAACGATGATCAAAGCAGGTCTGGACTGTTAAAGTTAACTAAGTAACTCAGCTAATTATTAAAGTTCAACCAAGAAACAAAAATAAAACCATGAAACTAATAAAGAAAGTGGTCTAATCATTGTTTCTAACATTACAGGTGCATACAGTTGCTTCTTTACAGTCTAAAGAAGCAGATTTCCAAAGATGAGGATGAGGCTCCAGAGCTGCAGTCTCTAACCATCTTTTTTTGTTTTTTGAGAAGAATTGTGGGAAAGTGCTTCTGATTGGTTCCTTTCTCCAGTGAACACTGGGACTTTGGTACAAACGGGTTATGAGAGAAGAGTCCCCTCGTGAAGGAAGGAAGGCAGGGAGGAAGGCAGAGAACACGTGCGCGCGCGCGCGCCTGCAGATCTCGCGTACCGTCGGAGCTGCTGCTCCGTGTGAGGATGATCCTCCTCAGACCGTCCCGGAGCTGACGCGCCGCTGATGCTGCGTGTTCTGCCGGGTCATCCCCGGTTCGGACGAGCTCGTCTCTCCTCGGTTCTGATCCACCCGGTGAAGTTGACTTCGGTGCCAGGAACTCGTGCAGATCCGCTCACGGAGCGGCGCGAGGAGCAGCCAGGTGAGCGAGCATGTGTCATATCACAGGTTGGCGCGGGAAAGCCTCACCTGTAGAGGCAGGCATGTCCTGGATCCGCGCGGTTCAGTTCTGGTGGGATCTGAGATTGTGTCTAACTTTACCTGTGACTCAGGTGAGGAAAGGGACCGACGAATGTGACCGTGACGGTAGCAGAACAACCTGACGCGTCGGTTTAACTCGGTTCCTTCCCAGAACCGCGACCTTAACGGGAATCGGCGGGAAAGGGTCCGTTTGATCCGCTGACTGTTTAGTCCGTCCAGCTAAGGAAGTTGGGTCTGGTTCCGTCCACCAGGGGGCGCTGCTGGTGAGACGCTCCGAGCGCGTGCAGCCCATGTTTGAGCCACAGGGACACCTGCTGAGCACCTGTTCTGGCTGTGACACGGCCCGCGTGCGCGGAGGATGACAGACTCCCGCCGTTAACCGAGCGTGCTGCGGACGCCCCCGCGCGCGGCAGAGGGAGGGGTTCAGGGCGGGAAGCAGTCAGGTGTGACCATCCAGGTTCACTGAGCAGTGGCCACGTGACCTTAAGGCTGTTGGACCATCAAAATGCCTTCGGACCATCGGCAGGCCACCACGTGACATCTGAGCATTTCACTAAACCACTGCATCATCATCATCATCATCATCATCATCATCATCATCATCAGAGCGCCGTCACTAGAAAATGTTTGTAAGTCATGAACTACATGCAGGTTAAACTGTTGAATGAAAATGAGACTTAAAGGGGAATAATTGACACAAACAAAATAAAGAAATGATCAAAGTTTAGCATAAATAAAGTGAAAACATCACAATAACATTAAAGATATGTTTGTGAAAAATGCCAGAGCTGGGTATCGAACCAGCGAGCTTCTGCACCAAGGACTCCTATGTGTTTCAATGGAGGAAAAAATCCTGGAAATCCTGGAAAAGTTCAAGGATTTGAATGACCAAAAGTCACAGCTGGGAAAAGATGAAAGAGCTGAAGATTTGAATAGTTGAATGGTTGAAATAGAGGAAAAACTGTAGGAGGAGATAAGGGACAAAAAATGGAGGAAGACACTAGAATAAAGAAAGAGAAACAGGAAAACGATGGTTGAATACTTTATAGCATTCATCCTATGAGGCTTCAGAGGATTTTTAAAACAGCCAAATGTTGGCAGCAGCATCGTTCGTTAGTGACTCAGAACCTGCTGTCCTACTTTTACTCACAATTCAAACGGTCTGTCCAGTAACAGGATACTAGTATTTACCTCAGTGAAAACTATGCAAGGAGTTACCGCATGTGTCCATGTCCGGCATTATTGTGAACCAAAACTTTAAACTGGGATAAAAACAGAGACTTAGTATAAACTGAACTGAAGGATCACAGCATCATGAAAATATGATGGTCAGCCCAGCAAAGAGACGCCAGCCTGGGAGGAAGACCTGGTCCTGGACCGATTCGTCTTTGTCTTTGCAGTGGAACTGTCCTCCTACAGGGTGAACCCTACAGTAGCCGGGTCATAGGCCATGGCAGCCCTGTGACCCCGACAGGGATGTGGGGGGTTAGGAGGATGGATGGATGGATGATGCAACAGAATAGAAGTTAAATATATTCCAATAGAATCCACACCGTTTTCTAAGCATGTTATTTTACCACATGTCCCACTGGAACACCACGGCAGTGATGACGTTTTTTTGGCACCACCTACCTGGCTGAGAAACCTCCACCCAGGTGGTGCTCATGAGTGCAGCTTTCCCGTCAGACCTCACATGCTGGACATTTAGTCCTTCCCTGAGTGCTGACTGAACTTTTGTCCGGTTTGACTGTTGTTGGGCCCAAAAAGCAGGAGACAGAGACTTAGACATTTAATAAAAGAACCAGAATGTGACAAAAACCACAAAGAGGGTAACAAAGAGGGGCAAAAGTCAATCAGACAACGAATAGATGGAGGGCAGTTAACTGAAATGAAGACAGCTGTGGATCATGATTAACCTTAAACTGATGTGACTGTCTCAGAACATGACTAGAACATGACTAGAACATGACTAGAACATGACTAGAACATGACCCGCACTCGGGAGGCAGTAGCGTTAAGGGCCCTCACTGGGTGATGCCAATTTGCTTACCATTGATATGGTAATTACCCCATTACCATTGTTCATTCCAATCGAACCCTGTTTTCTGCGTGGTAATCTTTCACCTTACCAACCGAGTTACCCAGCCGGTTGGTAAAACATGACCGTAACATGACCAAAACTTGACTAGAACCTGACCAAAACACGAGCATAACATGACCAGAACATTACCAGAACATGACCAGAACTTGACTAGAACCTGACCAAAACATGATCAAACTGGTTTAATTTAAACCAGTGGTTCATGTAAATGACACTGGTCTGAACTGAAAGACACGCGTCACAGAGAAAGAAAAGAAGTTCAAATATTTTTCTGATGAAACTATAGAACTTAAGAAAAACAAACTAAAAACCTTTTTGACTGAATGAAATGTGAAGGTGTCAGTGTTCGTCTGTGGTTGTTCTCTGAAGTCCTGTTGAAATGTTTTAGTCTAATCTATTCTCCTCAAACATACTGGGATGCATACGTCTGTGGAATGGTTTTTTCTCACTGGGGTGTTTGCTTTTCCTACAGACTGGTCCTGTTTTTCCGCTTGGGCCGGTGTTCATCCCCTGCTTCACACGTCAGTGGAACCTTTCAATCTGCTCTGACATTCATGCTAATCTGATTAGGAAGATTTCCTCGGAGGCGCCTCTTCATCAATGACGGCCAAGATGGAGACTCCTTTCTACCATGACGACTCCTCTGCGGGGACCGCCTTCAGCCACGTCACCGAGTACGAGCATTACCCGGGAAACAAGACGCCGATGAGCAAGAAGATCATGTCAGTGGCAGGCAGCCATCACTTCCTCGGCGCCACCAACAGCGTTCCAGGAGGACGGGCCGGGAACCAGAACCATCTGGGGCTCGCCGGTAACAGTGCCCTGCTGACGTCAGGCGCCTCCCCCGACATGAACCTGCTGAAGCTGGCCTCCCCTGAGCTGGAGCATCTCATCATTCAGTCCAACCAAGGACTGGTCACTTCCAGCCCGGCGCCAGGTTCCACCAACCCTTTCATCTACCGCGGCCAGGCCACCAATGAACAGGAGGGGTTTGCAGACGGCTTTGTCAAAGCACTGGCAGACCTTCACAAGCAGAACCAGCTGGTGGGAGGGGGGCACATGTCTCCGTCGTCATCCTCCAGCGTTTCCCTTCAAACGTCTTATCAAAGGAGCTTGATGTCGGGTGCAGATATGCCGGTGTACACCAACCTCAGCAGCTACAGCCCAGGCCAAATGCCTTACTCTGGAGGGCAGATGGTGTTCAGCGGGGGTTCAGGTGCTCCACAGCCCCACCCTAGAGGCTTGGATGCCCCTCAGACTGTGCCAGAGGTGCCCCACCCTGCAGGTGACCCCACCTCTCCACCGTCACTTTCTCCTATTGACCTGGAGACACAGGAGCGAATCAAAGCGGAGCGAAAGAAGCTCCGCAACCGCATTGCTGCATCCAAGTGCCGCAAACGGAAGCTGGAGCGAATCTCCCGGCTGGAGGAGAAGGTGAAGGTCCTCAAGAGTCAGAACTCGGACCTAGCCTCCACCGCCGCCATGCTGCGGGAGCAGGTAGCTCAGCTCAAACAGAAGGTCATGAGCCACGTCACCAATGGCTGCCAGATCACCGTCGGAGCCGCGTCCTCCTCCAAATCCAGAGGCGGATGCGCTGGAAGTGAGGTCTGACAAGACGATGAAGGCACACCTGCAGGCTGGAGGGTCACGACCTCGGTTTTGACATTTTGCTGGAGCCGGTGGACGTCGTGAGCTCAGAACTTTGGTGCCAACGCGGCAGAACCAGTGGATGTGTACAGAGACTCCTCAGTCCCAGAGGGTCTGTCAATCATCCACACAGAGGCGGGACTTACAGAACAGGTGTAAGAGAAGTCTGGGAACACCTGGGATCTTTTTCTGGATCCGACAGAACAGAGGTTTTTGGCTGCTGTCATGCAGGACTCACTGTCCAAAGTAAACTGCTTACTCCTTTAGGATGTCCATTCAGTGACAAACAGCTGTGCTGCAGAGGGAGAAGACAGAAACCTTCCAAGAGGAGAAACACTTTAAAAGACGGTTTGAACGGAAACTTCAGATCGGGACTTTAACCATCAGAACAGAGAAGAGGTTCTGTGATGGGATTCAAAAAGACCTTTTCCTGACTCCTCTTTAATGTTGTTCAGAAGGTTTCTGCAGCTGAAGTTTGGGATTCTTTGAAGAAATAAAACATTCACTTTTAAACAGGAGGTCACATAAATGAACAGTAATTGAATTCGATGGATTGATTCACTGTTGTGTAACAGGAAAATTCCTTGAGATCCATTGATCTCTCATCCAAGGATGTCCCGGCAGTTTCATGTGATTTCATATCATTCTTGAACACATGGATTGTGTGTTTGTTCATCAACAATGCCTCTTTTTGACTGACGGCTCTGATTTGACTGCAGTTCTGGGGAAATCAGGCGTTGCTCTGGAAATGTGGAGGCTTTTTGGCAGCTGTTCCTGCAGAACGTATTTATTATCGGCTGAATTCAAAGGTTTTTGTCGATTGATTTATCAGAAAAAAAACTCTTTGGTTAATAGTTTTAGTTAAGAAATTGGATCTTTGTTCTGAAAACTAAATCCAGACAAACAACCGGTTCCTTTTCTGAACGCCTGTGAAGAGAAACAGTCCAAATGTAGAATCAAGGTTCTATGATGATGGCTTCTACGTTCACATTTCTGCAAAAGGGACAAACAAAACGCTTCATTCAGATTTTCTCTTAGCTGAAGATCATAATGTAACAACAAAGAGGAAAACGATCTCCGTGTTCTGTTGGGATCCACCATCATTTGTGTGTTTTACTTCAGACTTCATGGAAGTCTGATCCCTGACCATCATTTGTGATATTGAGGAATGATTTGATATTAATGTGGAACGTTCTGAACGTTGTGGTTTTTGATGTCGGCCTGAAAAACCAGAAGGAAAAAGGTCCCCCCCCCCCCCTGGGTGAGATCACTGGGACAGGACAGCGGGTCTTTGCAGACGGTTTGTTTAGGAAACAGGTTTTTAGAAGACTCACATATCCAAAACGCCATCGTGTGCTCATAATCTAATTTCACGCCACGCTGGGACTGCAAAGGTTTTCGGCGTCCTGACAACTTTTTGGCTTTGGTCCGCTGGCGCCCGGGCACATTTGGAGGCCGCACGGGGGCAGTCCGGTGACAGGTAGCATGGCCTGCGTTTATATTGGGCTACCAGGTGGTTGGCGGCTTTTTACCAACCGAGGACTGCGTAAATGTCTCTCTGGACGGCGGCTGTCCATATCAAACGCCACGGTTGGCGTTTGATATGGACGGCCGCCGTCAGAGCTGCTGCCACCGGCGATCTGGCTGCCACCGGCCTGTGGCCGTCCAGCCGTCACCCGATTTCGGGATGGCGTCATCCCCGCCTGACTGACTGACGCCTGATGGCTGCATTCATGACTGTGCCAACAATTTCAAAAAAATTGGGCGACGGCGTGAAACCCTGTAGATCCTGGCGACGGCCTCCCCATGGCGCGGTGCCGGTGTACCTGGGACCTGAGGGGCTCACGAGTGTTTTTACTTTTATCAAACGGGGATTCTCATACTAACAGATTAATGGATGTTTTTCAATGTTCTGGCATCAGAAGTCTCTCAGAACTCAGTCAGACAGCGGAAGAGATTTTGATTTTTGGTCTATTGGAGGGTCTGTTGCCCCCTCCTCCTGTACCGAGTATTAGAGGTGTAGTGGTTCTTTTTGGTAGTATGGCGTCTTGTTTGGTTGTTTTCCTGGCGGCTGGACGGGGATCTGGAACTCCTCTGACACATAAATGTAGACGTTCGGCTCCATCGGTGCTTGGAATGCAGAGTGGAACCCCAACAGCTGGTTGCTCTGCACTACAAAACACACACTGTGAAGCCCGCTAACAGGAAGTGGATGATTTTATTTAGTTTGTGGATTTGCTATGGAGTGAGCTTCTATTGCCTCATAAGAGCAGCTTTCCCAGCAAACACTTCATTGTTTTTCACTCCTGAACTTTGGTTTCCGTTGTTTGTGTTTGCAGGACTTGACTGCTGAGAACGAAGAACTCAAACGATCTTTGCTTCTGTCCTCAACGGACGTCAGTGGATCAATCAAAACGAAGGAAATGTTTTGAAGCAACACATTTAAACCTGGAAATATTAAACCAAACCATTGACATGACTTGTGATTTTGTCTTGTGACACTGATTTGATCTTTTATTTTTGTAAAAACCTTCAAATGTACCTTTCACTCATTTTACGATGTTAGTCTGTACGTTTGGACTTCTTTCAATAATAATACCTTTATTTATTATAAGTACTTTGGAATATTATGCTATGTGTTTGTTAACTTTTGTATGGATAAATGTGTCACTATATCTGTGAATGAAATCTTCATTTGTGTTTTTACTTTTGACTATCGGCTGAAGCAGACTAGAGCATTTTAACCTGGAACTACTGAAGCGTTTGAACCAGAGCTGCTGTTCACATGCAGAAACGCCAACAGGAACGATCAGCAGAACTGATGTCTGCAGCAGAGCAGACGTCTCACTGGAAACTACAAAGTGGTCTGAGACGCTTCTTTTAGAAAAAAATGTGGCTCTTCATCATTTTCAGAGAAAATCACCTGAAATGATTGAAGTGTGGATGACAAAAATATTCTGGTCTTTGGAAAAGAATTCCTGAAAATGTGATGCAGAAGTTTTGAAATAAACAGAGTTCAAACCTTTGTCCCAGAGACCATCTTTCTGTCAGCAGGACGCTGGAGCAAAGCAGGACTGTCCTTCCATGCCGGGTCACACGGTTTTTTGGCATGTTGCAGGGATGAAACCGGTCATACGTGAAAACACGGCTGTTGACTGTCCAGAAAAGCTCGGACAGAAAAAAGAAGTCACTTTTTACGGCGGCGAGTCATCAAACGAGACAGAACATTTACCTCAACAACACCAGAACCAAACAAACTGGACTATAAGACACGAGGCATTTAGATCAATGTAGAAACTGTCCCCTGTAGCCATGACCTTTGACCTTTTCTGAAGGTCTGAGAATTGTAGGGCAGCTCTCAGTTGAAAAGGCTCCAGGCCTTCTGTTCTAATGGCCATTATTGATGGGAAAGTTCCAAACGGATCCTGGTCTTGGTTTTGTTTAGGCCCACATGGTGACCGGCCTCTGGACCGATCCGGCTCCTGGGACATGAGACAAATGAATCACTTAGACGTTCCAACCAATGAAGTCCATTCAGTCGCCATCTTTCTGCTATGCAGCCTTGCCACGTTAGTAGCCTACGCAGTGATTGGTCCGAGCTTGGAAGGCCACACCCCTTCCACTGAAAGCGGGCTGGGGATAATCTGTCAATCAAACCTGTCCAACATTTGACATGAGATGACCTTCCTTCATTGAGGCATTGACAGCAAAATATAACAGAATAGAGGATTATCAAGATGATCGGAGCCTTCAGTGGAAGGGGTGTGGCCTTCTAGTGTGCTCACTGCTGATTGGAGAGAGCAGTTGCCATAGAAATGTAGACTAAGACGACACGGACCAATCAGCGTTCGGCAGCGGAGCCGCATCACTGTGAATGTGTTTAGAACTGTAAAGCTGTAGAAGGTCACCATTTATTCTGCGTTTGTGGTTTATTTAGTGTTCAGATCTGATGTGAAGCATTCTAAAAGACGGAACGAATGTTTCATATTTTTCCTTTTTTTCTGATTGTTTTTAATATTTGAGAAAAATGGATCTAGTTTACCAGCAGTCCACTGTTTCATGTTCTGCTCTGACTGCAAACATAGCCGATCAATAAGATAGCATAAAAAATGTGTTAAAGTTGGACTTTCAATCAATTGCGCTCGTAATAACAATGGATGAGTAATCACTGATTCATATTTTTGGCGGGTTTTTTGTTGGCTCTGGTGGTTCTTAGATGACTTTTGGGCTGGAAAAACATGACTCTATCTGGCAACCCTGGCAGAGAAAAAAGAATTTTAAAAAGTGAAGCACGTTGAGGCCTTTCTGAGAAAGGCAAAAGACAGAAAGAATTGTGCTGCCATACCTCCGAAATTCCTGGAAGACAGAACAAAGCAGACCCCCCACACCCCCATCTGTTGGTGCTGTTGAAGTGCTGCTCTTTGTGCACAGTCTCGCTGTTGGAAAAGAGAAACAGGGAGGGTCGTTGGTACGTGGACATCCTGCGGGGATCCGTGCGTAAAGCCTCAGCGCGGTCAGGCAGTCAGCCGCGGTTACATGGGTAGAACATCTTGATGGGATCAATGGTCGGGTTAAAATTCACCCGTGCACATGGACCCAGAAAACCTTTTTCCAATTAGAACAAACGTTCACATGGGTCACAGCTTTGGTCGGAATGAATCATTTGGGCATGAGCAGTAGTGCTGAAAATACCGGAAGAGAAGATGAGTCCCGCTGCCACAGACGTTTATGCAGCAGCTCTGTAATACAAGATGATCTTCCAAACGTGTTTTTATTAATGTTATGAATATTATGAGGCGCCTGTTTGCTCATCATTTTATATTTAATCCGTGTGGTCACTGCTTTTTTGTGGAAGAAGAACTGAGCTGGAAGAAGGGTTAGGACAGGCTAACACGGCTAACAACATTAGCCTGATGGACACAAAGCCACTCTGTGAGCTAGCGGTCCAAGCTCTGCTCGAACACGGTTCCTCCTGAGTCCTGCAGCCGCTAACCCAGAGCGGCGGGACGGCTCGCAGTCTCAATTCTCACACATAACAAAACAACAAGACGCACACGTAACTAAGCACCCTCCCCCCCTCAGACACAAAGTTATCCGGCTGCTCTGCTCACTCGGTCCATTGGCACCCGAGCCCAGAGCTTGGGTGCCAATGGACCGAAGCGCTCCTGCCCCGCATGCCCCTTGTGAGGGGGGGAGAGGCAGAGAGCCAGCGGGGCGAGAGCGGAGCGATGCTTTTCACGGGGCCTCCACAGAACAGCTGGTTGGTCCTGTATGAGCTCCAAAGCTTTCTCTCAGCCAAACACCATCTATGCGTGACGTAAACCAGAGCAGTAGTGACACACGATCAGAATGAACCGTTTACATGAACAACAATCGGATCAACAATCGGTATAACCACCTATCTCCATCGGAAAGAAAGTTTGATCCGAACGAGTCTGATCGGGGCAGACTATTTGGAACGGCGCATTTACATGACACATTTTCTTTCCGATTACTTTTGCCCATGGAAACGCAGCCAAAAACCCGCAACCCCCATTTAACTCCTGTGCGGGTGCATGTGACTAGGCTTTGTGACCAGTGTTTGGTGCTCGCTCGGTTTCCTGATCCGTTAGAATAAAAAACCTTCTCAGCGTCTCTACATGAAATAAACGTTTTTAACGTGGAAATAACTTACTGACACAAAGTAGGTTTTTGTTAAACTTGAGAAGGATGTGGCTCAGCAGTGGACTGGTGCACAGAAACGGTGCGTAAAGGAAGAATGCGGCTTCCTGGAGACTGACCAGCGCAGCCCCTGCAGGCCTCAGTTACAGATGATGATCATGAATGAGGATAAAGTGTTTGACGAGAGGATCCATAGCTGCTGCTGGTAGATCCTCTGGCCTGTGGCTCCAGCAGCAGCAGGTCTTCTGTTGGACCACTCTGAAGGTCACATGACCACCACAGTGTGATGCCTCCTCTCTCTGCAGGATGCTGAGTGGAGGTGCGTTCAGCGGCGAGGTCAGTGTGTGACCTTTGTGATGTCCGAACTTCCAGACATTTGAAGAAGAAAAAGTGTTTTATTCCGTCATTGTTTACAGCAGAAGGACTCGTGAATAAAGGAATTCTTCATTTCTGTAGAGACGCAGACGCAGCTGAACACTCGGGAAGCGACTGGTGAGCCTCTGAGAGCTTTGATGTGTGATTTAGTGATGTGCTTCAGTGCTTTGGTGCTTCATGTGAAGTCAGAGAGCGGAGGCTGCACATGTCAAGCTGTTTGGTAGAAACTGTTGAGTTGCTGTTTTTTCCATATTCTGCTCCAGATGGAGTGACCCACTTACTGAGACGGAGGCTCTGTGCCATTTCTGGTGACTAATACCCCTCCACCCACACCTCCACACACACAAGAGCGCACTCGTTCGTGTGTGCCGCCGTGCTTTCCCTCGTGTTTTTGCTCTCAGATGATCCTGTTTGTTAAAAATAAAGACGGCTGTGAATAAACACGTGTTGACAGTGGATGTCGGCGCCTGTTAACGCACTTCTTTGTTTGTTTCTTTGCAATCCCTTCGACTTCACGCTGCCTTCAAGATGAAGCCCAGAATGATATGAAACCAGAGAACTCGGTTCAGGAGACACTTTGAAGGACAGGAAGGAGATGAGACGATGCTGGTGGACGGGACCAGCAGGTCTCCATGGACCCTCAGATGAGTGGAGTAAACCAGCAGGCTAGTCACCACAGCACCAAAGGAGGGTTACGACCCCCAGGGGCCCCGCTTTAAAACACTTTTGAAACATTTTAAAAGCCTTTAAAGGTCTTCATGAAGCTGAAACGGCTTTTTAAAGTCCACACAGAGATGCTCCTCATGCCGGCCTGAGCTTCGTCTGGCTAAAAGCCAAAATGAAACCGTCTGAAGGAGACCAAACTTGTCACAAAAACCTTGTTTTTCAGGCGGAATATCAGTCCAGTTCCTGCAGTTGGTGTCACAAAAACCATAAGACTAGCCGTGTTTCCATGGGCAAAAGTAATATGAAAGAACGCCTGATCAGAGAGAAAATGCAACATGTAAACGCGCCGATCCAAATACTCTGCCCCGATCAGACTCATTCGGATCAGAATTTCTTTCCAAAGGAGATAGGTGAGTTATACCGATGGTTGTTCATGTAAACGGTTCATTCTGATCGTGTCACTTCTGCTCTGGTTTACGTCATTCATAGACGGTGTTACACTGATAGAAAGCTTTGGAGCTCAAACAGGACTGATCAGCTGCTCTGTGGAGGCCCCACGTAAAGCGCCGCTCCGCTCTCGCCCCGCTGGCTCTCTCCCTCTCTTTCACCCCTCAGGAAGGGGTTGCAGGGGAGGAGCGCTTCGTGCCCACTGAGATCTGGACCCGGCACCCGAGCTCTGCGTTCGGGCTCCGGTGCCAGTGGACCGAGTGAACCTCTCTGAGCAGAGCAGGTGGATTTATTAATGTGTTTGAGGGGGGGGAGCTTTGTTACGTGTGCGTTTTGTTGTGTTGTTATGTGTGAGAATTCAAACTGTGAGCGGACCCGCCGCTCTGGGTTAGCAGCTGCAGGACTCAGGAGAACCGAGCAGAGCTCGACCCGTCAGCTCACACATTTGGGTCGGTGTGTGAGCTTCAAAGCAGAAATGTGGCTCAGTCCTTAGAAACTGTTCAAACAATCACGTGGATTTGTGTTTCCAGTTGTGTCCCGACAAAATAAAGGCTGATATTATTCCCACACATTTATGTGCAGCCAGGATGCAGATTGCAGCGTTTCCTGCATGGTTGGTCCTGGATTTTGTGTCCATCAGGCTAATGTTGTTAGCCCGTGTTTATAGCCTGTCCTAACCCTTCTTCCAGCTCCGTTCTTCCACAAAAAAGCAGTGACCACACAGATTAAATAAAACGATGAGTGAACAGGCGCTTCATGATATTCATAACATTAATAAAAGCACGTTTGGAAGATCATCTCGTATATTACAGAGCTGCTGCATAAACGTTTGTGACAGCGGGACTCATCTTCTCTTCCGGTATTTTCAGCACTACTGCGCATGCCCAAACGATTCATTCCGACCGAAAGTGTGACCCATGTGAACGTTTGTTCTAATTGGAAAAAGGTTTTCTGTCCCCATGTGCACGGGTGAATTTTAACCCGACCATTGATCCCATCAAGATGTTCTACCCATGTAACCGCGGTTCTGTTCTGAAAGTTGGACCCTCACAAGACGTTTCAGAATCAGCCAGACGTCTCCTTGTGATGGAAATCTCATTTATGTGAGTGTTAGAGGTGTCTCACTGAAAAACACAGCAGGCCTAATTTTAGAAGAACTGTACAAGTTGAGGGGCCTTTTGGCTGAGGGGAACCTGGAGTCCATCAGTACCACTCCTGGTTGATGATTGGTTCGTCTTCCTCAGAGAGGCGGGGACTCCTGCTCTTCTCACTGGCTTTTAATGCACTAACATGTTGGCAGTGCATTGTGGGATTTGTAGTGGATTAGTGGCGGGCCTGCTCATCGCCACATCTAAGCGTCACAGATTTGATGAAGCAGCGACTGTAAACTTCCTTCTGAACGCACACCTAACAAAGGGAGGGGCCACACTTCCCAACACATCTAGAATAATAATAATAAATGTTATTGGTATAGCGCTTTGAACGGCACACAAAGACGCTTTACAACACGTGAGTAAAAATATTCAATAAAAACAAGAGCTAATACAATAAAAATAAAACAGATTAAAGAGATTAAACAGATGACCTTGGGAGGTCAGTGAAGGTCAGACAGACATCAGGAGACACTTGTGTTGTTTTTTAAGCTGTCTTACTGAGGCTTTTTGGTTTTTACAATGAAAAAACGAATGACTGAGTCCCACCATGTTGGAACCAGCGTGTGTGTTTGTGTGTGTATGTGTGTGTGTGGGGGGTTCTGATCCTCTCTCTGCTCGGTTGTGTATTTGTGAGTCACCTGAGGCCTTAAACAGTGTTTCCCACGGCCCTGAGCTGCAGTGTCGCATCGAGGCGACGGCAGTTTCCGTGATGCGTTTGTGTGTCAGAGGACAAGCAGTGCAACATGGTGTCTGTCACTCTGAACCTCTGTCAGACAGCAGAGCGGGAATCTGACAGAGGCTGACTGACGGCCACGTTTGCTTCATCTCCTTTTCCAGAAGCAGCTGTGGAAAACACCGTTTCAGTAGTAAATACGATGATTTGATGGTTAGCTCACATCAACATCTTCTCACAAGGAGAAGCCATCGGCAATAGTTGTAGAAAAGTACAAAAGTGCTCATCAAAAATGGATGATATTCATGATAAATATTGATATCAACCACATTAAACCGGCTCGAGGGTTCTGATCATTCCGTATGCGGATTGTTCTGAACATTTAAGAAAAACCCAGGGGCAAAAATGACCCCACTGGGTTGATGTTTCACCATAAATGAACCTCTTTGCTGTTGTTTTTATTTGTTGAATTTAACACATTTCGTTGTAAACAGCATCAAACATGAAAGTTAATAAAAGAGGAGAAGACTTTGAACCGACAGAACATTTGTCAAATGACAGACATCTGATAGTGTGAAGCAGCATTTCATCCCGCGCTCATGTTCAGGTAGCAAATGCAGCGTCTGCGCAGTCAGAGGTCATCTGCAGATAGAAACAGGTCTGAGTTCAACAACTTGGTATTTTCGTGATGATCCAAAAGCCTCCCGTGTAACAAAAGATCAAATAAATATGATTATGAAGGAAAATGATGGAGGAAACCGAGAGAGCTTCACCATGGACCAACATCTGCATCCTAAAACACACAATTGTTTATGAAAAGCGACGGGGAAATGCAATTCAAAGACTACATCTGAAAATATGAACGCTTGCATGAATGAGAGACGGGAGCTCAGAGACCAAAAGACCAAAAACCAAAAACCAAAGCACCAGAGACCAAAAAACCAAAGACCAAAAAATCAAACACCAACAAGCCAAACACCAAAGACCAAAGACCAAAGACCAAAAACCAAAAACCAAAAACCAAAAACCAAAGACCAAAGACTAAAAGACCAAAGACCAAAGACTAAAAGACCAAAGACTAAAAGACCAAAGACCAAAGACCAAAAACCAAAAAACAAAAACCAAAGACCAAAGACCAAAGACTAAAAGACCAAAGACCAAAGACTAAAAGACCAAAGACTAAAAGACCAAAAACCAGAAACCAAAACACCAAAAAACCAAACACCAAAAACCAAAGACTAAAAGACCAAAGACCAAAGACTAAAAGACCAAAGACCAAAGACCAAAGACTAAAGACCAAAGACCAAAACCAAAGACCAAAGACTAAAAGACCAAAGACCAAAGACCAAAGACTAAAAGACCAAAGACCAAAGACTAAAAGACCAAAGACTAAAAGACCAAAAACCAGAAACCAAAACACCAAAAAACCAAACACCAAAAACCAAAGACCAAAGACTAAAAGACCAAAGACCAAAGACTAAAAGACCAAAGACCAAAGACTAAAGACCAAAGACCAAAACCAAAGACCAAAGACTAAAAGACCAAAGACCAAAAACCAAAGACCAAAGACTAAAAGACCAAAGACTAAAAGACCAAAGACTAAAAGACCAAAAACCAGAAACCAAAACACCAAAAAACCAAACACCAAAAACCAAAAACCAAAGACTAAAAGACCAAAGACCAAAGACTAAAAGACCAAAGACCAAAGACTAAAAGACCAAAGACCAAAGACCAAAAACCAAAACCAAAGACCAAAGACTAAAAGACCAAAGACCAAAGACCAAAAACCAAAAACCAAAAACCAAAGACTAAAAGACCAAAGACTAAAAGAAGAAAAAAACAAAAACCAAAGACTAAAAGACCAAAGACTAAAAGACCAAAGACTAAAAAACCAAAGACTAAAAAACCAAAGACTAAAAGACCAAAGACTAAAAGACCAAAAACCAAAAACCAAAACACCAAAAAACCAAACACCAAAAAACAAAAACCAAAAACCAAAAACCAAAGACCAAAAACCAAAGACTAAAAGACCAAAGACTAAAAGACCAAAGACTAAAAGACCAAAAACCAAAAACCAAAACACCAAAAAACCAAACACCAAAAACCAAAAACCAAAAACCAAAAACCAAAACACCAAAAAACCAAACACCAAAAACCAAAAACCAAAAACCAAAAACCAAAGACCAAAAACCAAAGACCAAAAACCAAAGACCAAAAACCAAAGACTAAAAGACCAAAGACCAAAAGACCAAAAACCAAAAACCAAAGACTAAAAGACCAAAGACTAAAAGACTAAAGACTAAAAGACCAAAAACCAAAAACCAAAGACCAAAGACTAAAAGACCAAAGACTAAAAGACTAAAAGACCAAAGACTAAAAGACCAAAGACTAAAAGACCAAAGACTAAAAGACCAAAGACCAAAGACTAAAAACCAAAAACCAAAGACTAAAAGACCAAAGACTAAAAAACCAAAGACTAAAAGACCAAAGACTAAAAGACCAAAAACCAAAACACCAGAGACCAAAAAACCAAACACCAAAAACCAAAGACTAAAAGACCAAAGACTAAAAGACCAAAGACCAAATGACCAAAGACTAAAAGACCAAAGACTAAAAAACCAAAGACTAAAAGACCAAAAACCAAAGACCAAAAACCAAAAACCAAAAACCAAAGACTAAAAGACCAAAGACCAAAGACCAAAGACTAAAAGACCAAAGACCAAAGACCAAAGACCAAAAACCAAAAACCAAAAACCAAAAACCAAAAACCAAAGACCAAAGACTAAAAAACCAAAGACCAAAGACTAAAAGACCAAAGACTAAAAGACCAAAGACCAAAGACTAAAAGACCAAAGACTAAAAGACCAAAAACCAGAAACCAAAACACCAAAAAACCAAACACCAAAAACCAAAAACCAAAGACTAAAAGACCAAAGACCAAAGACTAAAAGACCAAAGACCAAAGACCAAAGACCAAAACCAAAGACCAAAGACCAAAGACCAAAACCAAAGACCAAAGACTAAAAGACCAAAGACCAAAGACTAAAAGACCAAAGACTAAAAGACCAAAGACTAAAAGACCAAAAACCAGAAACCAAAACACCAAAAAACCAAACACCAAAAACCAAAAACCAAAGACTAAAAGACCAAAGACCAAAGACTAAAAGACCAAAGACCAAAGACCAAAGACCAAAAACCAAAACACCAAAAAACCAAACACCAAAAACCAAAAACCAAAGACCAAAGACTAAAAGACCAAAGACTAAAAGACTAAAAACCAAAAACCAAAAACCAAAACACCAAAAAACCAAACACCAAAAACCAAAAACCAAAAACCAAAGACCAAAAACCAAAGACTAAAAGACCAAAGACTAAAAGACCAAAGACTAAAAGACCAAAAACCAAAAACCAAAACACCAAAAAACCAAACACCAAAAACCAAAAACCAAAAACCAAAACACCAAAAAACCAAACACCAAAAACCAAAAACCAAAAACCAAAAACCAAAGACCAAAAACCAAAGACTAAAAGACCAAAGACCAAAAGACCAAAAACCAAAAACCAAAGACTAAAAGACCAAAGACTAAAAGACCAAAGACTAAAAGACCAAAGACTAAAAGACCAAAGACTAAAAGACCAAAGACTAAAAGACCAAAGACCAAAGACTAAAAACCAAAAACCAAAGACTAAAAGACCAAAGACTAAAAAACCAAAGACTAAAAGACCAAAGACTAAAAGACCAAAAACCAAAAACCAAAACACCAGAGACCAAAAAACCAAACACCAAAAACCAAAAACCAAAGACTAAAAGACCAAAGACTAAAAGACCAAAGACCAAATGACCAAAGACTAAAAGACCAAAGACTAAAAAACCAAAGACTAAAAGACCAAAAACCAAAGACCAAAAACCAAAAACCAAAGACTAAAAGACCAAAGACCAAAGACCAAAGACTAAAAGACCAAAGACCAAAGACCAAAGACCAAAGACCAAAAACCAAAAACCAAAGACCAAAGACTAAAAAACCAAAGACCAAAGACTAAAAGACCAAAGACCAAAGACCAAAAACCAAAAACCAAAAACCAAAGACCAAAGACTAAAAGACCAAAGACCAAAGACTAAAAGACCAAAGACTAAAAGACCAAAAACCAGAAACCAAAACACCAAAGACCAAAACCAAAGACCAAAGACTAAAAGACCAAAGACCAAAAACCAAAGACCAAAGACTAAAAGACCAAAGACCAAAGACCAAAGACCAAAGACCAAAACCAAAGACCAAAGACCAAAGACCAAAACCAAAGACCAAAGACTAAAAGACCAAAGACCAAAGACCAAAGACTAAAAGACCAAAGACTAAAAGACCAAAGACCAAAGACTAAAAGACCAAAGACTAAAAGACCAAAAACCAGAAACCAAAACACCAAAAAACCAAACACCAAAAACCAAAAACCAAAGACTAAAAGACCAAAGACTAAAAGACCAAAGACCAAAGACTAAAAGACCAAAGACTAAAAGACCAAAGACCAAAGACTAAAAGACCAAAGACCAAAGACCAAAGACCAAAAACCAAAACCAAAGACCAAAGACTAAAAGACCAAAGACCAAAGACCAAAGACCAAAAACCAAAAACCAAAGACTAAAAGACCAAAGACTAAAAGACCAAAAACCAAAAACCAAAGACTAAAAGACCAAAGACTAAAAGACCAAAGACTAAAAAACCAAAGACTAAAAGACCAAAGACTAAAAGACCAAAAACCAAAAACCAAAACACCAAAAAACCAAACACCAAAAACCACAAACCAAAGACCAAAGACTAAAAGACCAAAGACTAAAAGACTAAAAACCAAAAACCAAAACACCAAAAAACCAAACACCAAAAACCAAAAACCAAAGACCAAAAACCAAAGACTAAAAGACCAAAGACTAAAAGACCAAAGACTAAAAGACCAAAGACTAAAAGACCAAAAACCAAAAAACCAAAAACCAAACACCAAACACCAAAAACCAAAAACCAAAGACCAAAAACCAAAGACTAAAAGACCAAAGACTAAAAGACCAAAAACCAAAAACCAAAGACTAAAAAACCAAAGACTAAAAGACCAAAGACTAAAAGACCAAAAACCAAAGACCAAAGACTAAAAGACCAAAGACTAAAAGACTAAAAGACCAAAGACTAAAAGACCAAAGACTAAAAGACCAAAGACCAAAGACTAAAAACCAAAGACTAAAAGACCAAAGACTAAAAAACCAAAGACTAGAAGACCAAAGACTAAAAGACCAAAAACCAAAAACCAAAACACCAGAGACCAAAAAACCAAACACCAAAAACCAAAAACCAAAGACTAAAAGACCAAAGTCTAAAAGACCAAAGACCAAAGACCAAAAACCAAAAACCAAAAACCAAAGACTAAAAGACCAAAGACCAAAGACTAAAAGACCAAAGACCAAAGACTAAAAGACCAAAGACCAAAGACCAAAGACTAAAAGACCAAAGACCAAAGACCAAAAAACAAAAAACAAAAACCAAAGACTAAAAGACCAAAGACCAAAGACCAAAGACTAAAAGACCAAAGACCAAAAGACCAAAAACCAAAAACCAAAAACCAAAGACTAAAAGACCAAAGACCAAAGACTAAAAGACCAAAGACCAAAACCAAAGACCAAAGACCAAAGACCAAAACCAAAGACCAAAGACCAAAAACCAAAAACCAAAGACTAAAAGACCAAAGACCAAAGACTAAAAGACCAAAGACCAAAGACCAAAGACCAAAGACCAAAACCAAAGACTAAAAGACCAAAGACCAAAGACTAAAAGACCAAAGACCAAAGACCAAAGACCAAAGACCAAAACCAAAGACCAAAGACCAAAACCAAAGACCAAAGACTAAAAGACCAAAGACCAAAGACTAAAAGACCAAAGACTAAAAGACCAAAGACTAAAAGACCAAAAACCAGAAACCAAAAACACCAAAAAACCAAACACCAAAGACCAAAACCAAAGACCAAAGACCAAAGACCAAAACCAAAGACCAAAGACTAAAAGACCAAAGACCAAAGACCAAAGACCAAAGACCAAAGACTAAAAGACCAAAGACCAAAAGACCAAAAACCAAAAACCAGAAACCAAAGACTAAAAGACCAAAGACCAAAGACTAAAAGACCAAAGACCAAAACCAAAGACCAAAGACCAAAAACCAAAGACCAAAGACCAAAGACCAAAAACCAAAAACCAAAGACTAAAAGACCAAAGACCAAAGACTAAAAGACCAAAGACCAAAGACCAAAGACCAAAGACCAAAAACCAAAGACTAAAAGACCAAAGACCAAAGACTAAAAGACCAAAGACCAAAAACCACAAACCAAAGACCAAAACCAAAGACCAAAGACCAAAACCAAAGACCAAAGACTAAAAGACCAAAGACCAAAGACTAAAAGACCAAAGACTAAAAGACCAAAGACTAAAAGACCAAAAACCAGAAACCAAAACACCAAAAAACCAAACACCAAAGACCAAAACCAAAGACCAAAGACCAAAGACCAAAACCAAAGACCAAAGACTAAAAGACCAAAGACCAAAGACCAAAGACCAAAGACCAAAGACCAAAGACCAAAACCAAAGACCAAAGACCAAAGACCAAAACCAAAGACCAAAGACCAAAGACTAAAAGACCAAAGACCAAAGACTAAAAGACCAAAGACCAAAGACCAAAGACCAAAAACCAAAAACCAAAAACCAAAGACTAAAAGACCAAAGACTAAAAGACCAAAGACCAAAGACTAAAAGACCAAAGACCAAAAGACCAAAAACCAAAAACCAAAAACCAAAGACCAAAAACCAAAAGACCAAAAACCAAAAACCAAAAACCAAAGACTAAAAGACCAAAGACTAAAAGACCAAAGACCAAAGACTAAAAGACCAAAGACCAAAAGACCAAAAACCAAAAACCAAAGACCAAAAACCAAAAGACCAAAAACCAAAAACCAAAAGACCAAAAACCAAAAACCAAAGACTAAAAGACCAAAGACCAAAGACCAAAGACCAAAGACCAAAAACCAAAAGACCAAAAACCAAAAACCAAAGACTAAAAGACCAAAGACCAAAGACCAAAGACTAAAAGACCAAAGACCAAAGACCAAAGACTAAAAGACCAAAGACCAAAGACCAAAGACCAAAGACCAAAGACCAAAAACCAAAAGACCAAAAACCAAAAACCAAAGACTAAAAGACCAAAGACCAAAGACCAAAGACTAAAAGACCAAAGACCAAAGACCAAAAACCAAAAACCAAAGACTAAAAGACCAAAAAACCAAAGACAAAAAAAAACAAAGAGAAAAAGACCAGACAAGAAAAGAACCGACTGATTCCAAACGTTCCTGCCTATTATATAACCACGCATAATTGCACACACACACACACACACACACTCACAGTGCAAAAGTTTTCAGCTGTGCCTTTGTTGTGTGTTTGTGTGGATGTTGCCGTGGTGATTTGAAACAAAAACAGATGAGGAGAATAAAAGGAGTTTTTCTACAAGCACACATCTGCAGACACTCATGAAATCCTTCTGCCGTTCATTCCAGCTGTTTCTGTGTCGCAGCGCTTTCCAAACACGCCTCACTCATGTTTCAGGTCCACATGACAGAGAAGGATGCAGCTTCATGACATCAAAATAAACCACTTCTATTTCGATGGTATTTGATAAAAGTCAAATCCAGTCTTTTTCCGGGGAAAAGGATGAGATTGATTGACAGCTGCCTAGTTCTGACAGGTTAAAGTCTGAGGCTGACGGACGGATCAAGAAGGGATGAGGATGGATGGCAGCGATGGAGGGATAGGTGGATGGAGGAATGTATTATTGGCTCACTAAATGTTTGAGGGTGACTCAGATGCTCCGCCCACAGATGCGCTGAGTCACCACAAACCGCCAAGTACTCCATGAGTGTGTGTGTGTGTATGTGTGATGTACCTGATTTAAATGTCAGTAAAGTGAGAATCTGACTGTTTCTCAGTTTTTTCCTCTTCTCTGATTAATGGATGACTGAGAGGTTACAGCATCAACACTCCAAGAATCTGAAACAGAACAAGACAAAAACTTGTTTACCTTGTTTTGTGACTCAAAGGACTACATCTCCCAGACAACCTGCTGTTCCTGGGTTTTTGTTCTGTCATAAAGCCGCTGTACATCCAGGAGGTGAGGGTACGAATCCACCAATGACAGACTTTCCTCTCTGCTGTGCCTGCAGACTATGCAGCAGCTGGTCTCCTGATTCTGTAGCCCTGAAGCCCAAACGTTGCAAAAGGTCAATTCGTTTAGATCATTTTACAAACATTCACATCATTTGGCCTTTTTGAAGAAGGTTGTCTGATTTCATTCTCATTTTTATTTTCCCTCTTTGGAGGAAGCGTCCGTCATCCAGACGCAGGCGGTGAGGATCGCCGTACCGGCAGAATCTCTAATGATGTCATGAACCCAGACATGGAGACGGGATTAATGATGCTTCTGTAGAACTCTTTGAAATAAATAAACCGGACCTCTCAACATCATCCGGGTCTTCAATGTATTGTTGTGAGACATTAACAGACACGCCAAAAAAATGATCAGCCATCTAGTCTTTTTATGTTAGAATGAAAAAAAGTCAAATTGTCAAAATACCTTTCAATAAAGAGACCATGTCCAATTTACTGGTCATAGACATGACCAGTTCCAGCTAAAAGGCTAGAAAACGTCGAGTGTATCCACAACGATCCCTTGTTTGTCACAAGAGTTACATTCACAGAATAACTTGCTTCAGGGCTGGAGACTCCTCACTGCTCACGTCTTTCACTTTTCTCAGACAGTCATGAACATCTTCACACTTTCATAGAAACGTAAGTTCAGGATCGTAGAACCAAACCAAAGATCTGACAGCAATCAGGAATCCGGCTAAGTTTGAGCACATTCTGTACAGACAGCGTTCTACAGCCAGTGACGACAATGGTACGTTCCATTTTCATGATTACCTTTGAGGTGGCCGGATGAGCCTGAAAGGAAATGTGATCTCGCCTTAAGACGAAGCCCCGCCTCTCTATGACCCTCCACAGGCTGGGACATCCCAAGAACCTGCAGCAGCCGTACAGGTCAGTCTGTTGTGCAGGAACGTCTGACTAAGCGTTAAGTTGTTTGGTGCCTTCTGTTTCTGAGGACAGCTTGATGTGGTGGTTGATGGTTTCCTCACAGAGAACGGCATAAAATGTCCCAACTGTTTGCAAAAAGAGTCATGACATACGGGTTTACTCAGTCGTCCTCCCACAGTGGGAAACACAACAAAAATATGCTTGAATATAATAATAAATAATAATATAATGGGCTTTTTCTCCTGGTTTCTCATTGTGTGGTCATGGAGGGACAATCTAGGCTGGACCTGAGATCTCTGACGAATGTCTTTCTGAAAACTCTGGGAACAGGAGGCCAACTGTCCTGTCAGCTCTCCGTTTCTCCTGACATGTTGTCGTTTTTCCTTCTTCAGCGTCACACATCTGTAACTGAGACGCTGCTGATCTGCAGTCATGTGCAGAGAAGGAGAAGATGTCTGTCAGATATTAGTTTAGGACATCCAAACGTGTTCAATAATTCTCTCAGGTTGCCTTACAGTCCGCTCCAAAGTATGAGAGTGTGATACAGTCCATGTGTGTGTGTGTGTGTGTGTGTGTGTGCATAAGGAGAAGCTGTCAAAAGTGATTGAAAATGGGTCAGTTTGACCCAAACACAACATAAGGGTTCAAATGAACAAAGAGTATTTTCCCTGGTTCATCAGTTTATCATTTAGTCATCGTTACTGTCCTGATCTCTACAGATATTTCTGTTTTTTTCCTGTGTTTTCATGAAAACAGAAACTGCAGACGGCACTACTTAAACTGAAACGTCACAACACAACAGCAGATCCAGTCATCAGCAAACATTTGGATCTCAGAATGAGCTTTTTCATGGGATGATCCTGCATTCCCTGTTAAAAATGTGTCTTGGGAGACAAGATGAGTATTTGGGAGGTGATCTATCTGAAATCAAGATTTTGGGGGGGACCTTCATGACATCATGAGGGGGTCAGTAACTCGGGGAGATAAATAAAAAGTACAGTTGCTGTGGTTCAGTTGATTTACACCAGGGGTGGCGAACAAGTTTGACACCAAGAGTCGAAAATTTTCACTGTGAGAGTCAAAGAGCCACACCACACCCTGACCTGTCAAAACGTACACACACAAACACACAATTAAAGCCGTATTACTTTCCATAACACACTCCTCTCCCTACAACAGAACAGCAAGTATTGTACTTGTGTTTATTTCAAGGAAAGTGTCAATACACACATCAATGCAGCTAAACCAGAGTTAACACAGAGACTACCCTGGAGGTCAGAGACCCCCTCCACACACACACACACTCTCTCTTTCTCTGCCTCTCTCTGACACACACAACCACACAGTGACGGGCAGTGAGGTTGATGCTGGAGAGGCACTGACTTCTCTGAAGTCAGATTTATGATGATAAAACTGAATATTTCACCATTTATCCATCAGTATTTAACTGGTGATTCTTTGTAACTCAACATTCCTCTTTCAATGACCCTCACACCAACAAATACACAAACATCTGGACAGAGCATCCTTCTGGTGTCTGAGTCATTCATATTCACAATAAACACATTAAATACTTTACATTTCAGTTGTGTGCAACTTAAATGACTGATGATTGAATGACTGACATTTGCATCAAAAGCAAATAATTTATTAAAAATTAATACATTGCAATGAGTCAGTTCATACTTAGGAGTAGTAATCCAACAAGTACTGAGTTATAATTTAACTGGCTGCGTTATTCACGCCTCTCTTTCCTGCTCACACTCATTCAGCCAAACGGCATGCAGGTTAATTCTGCTAACAGTTACCTGTCTGATGGTTTTACACTGAAAATTCCCCACTTCCCATGAGTCTTAGGGGCTGAAGGCGGGGCTAACCCCCAGGCCAGTCGTAGCCTCTCTGATCAGCTCCTTTCCGTGAGTGTGGGTCAGAACGGACCGATGTCTGTTCTCCACATTATAACAGGGCCTTCTTTCACAGAGATTTCTGCTCATTTATCTCTGGTTCTCTCGCTGCCTCATCAGTGACCAGCGGGGATCTCATCAGTCAGTCTCTGCATTAAATCCATGAGAAAAGTGATCTGCGGTCGTTTCTGTTCAGCAGCAGCGTCACGTTCTGCTTCATTCATTCTGATTGCAGCTTCTGCTGTGAGCTCCACAAAGAAGGAACGTGGGATGATTGTCGTTTAGAATGTGGACTTAGAAAAGCTTCAACTTGTTAATAAAGGAGACAATTTGTGTCAGATGATCAGGAAGAGTTTTTCATTTTCTCCGGGATACATTTAGTTCTTTTCTGCCATGACCAATGTTACTGCTTCCAGAAGCTCATAATGAGAAACATCGTGACTTTCCATTCTGTTCAGTAAAAAGGAAGAATCTTCCAGAAACGTCCTGTGTTTATCTGATACTCTGAATTTCACCATTTTGACCATGAGGGTAACAGTCTGCACGCACATCAAATCTACATCTATGTGTTCCGACAGTGGGCGTAACCCGCGCACATGATTGGCGGACACATATGTGTCGGGAGCAGCATCGAACACACACACACACACACACACACACACTGCCAAATTACTTTTATTATTATTTATTATTTATTTTTAATACCCTCTGATGGTTTGAGTGTGGTTTAAGAGGGAAAAAAATATGAAATGAGGCACAGTATGTAGAAAATATGATGAGACTCAAAGAGCCGCACGCTCATTGGCCAAGAGCCACATGCGGCTCGCGAGCCTCGTGTTCGCCACCCCTGATTTAGACTTTCCTGTTCAGTTTTGTTTGACTTTTCTATCAAGACTATTTTAAAAAATAAAGAGCTTTCTTGGCTGATCTAATGTGCTCCTCTACTGCTTTAGGACAACCTCAGAATTGTATCTCTTACCTGTAAAATCCTCCTCAGTGGTTTGTCTAAAGTCTCTGCAGAACTTTAGACATTGATGGAAATGATCCACATCAACAAACACAGTCCAGCAGAGAATCTCTCCACCTAGTCAACGATGCAGCAGCAGTTCATAAATCCCTAAAACTTCATTGTACATTTACAGCTAAAGCTGAAGGGAAACTGGAAAAGGATAGTGGTGTGTATCTGACACGCATCTCCACACACAACCCACACATCGTAGCAGATCCAACTTTGTGATTATATGAGACCGTCCAATTTTTTCATCTATACAGATACAATCTAGATATTTATTACTCATTTGATATTTAAAACTATAAATGAAAATGCATTTTACTTCAAAAAGCCTTTTCTTTTTTCTCTTACTGGAACTTTTAAATTTTGGATGGATGTATGTATGGACGAATGGATGGATGGACGGATGGATGAAAGGATGGATGGATGGAGGGATGATGGACTGATGGACGGAGGGACATATGGACAGATAGAGGGATGGCCTTCAAAGTAAAACACCTCCCTGTCATCCTTAGGATGTATTTATTTATCACATATAGGGGAGAGGTTAACCCAGGACAGTAATGGTTTCGTTCAGTCCAGAGAGCCGTGTTGTAAACATAAAGGGATCATAAAACCCGGTTCCTAGGAGTCCAGATGTGGTTCTCAGTGTTTGCAGACCGGGCTGCATCACACAGATCAGCAGCAGAACCATGACAGCACCTTTTCTTGTAATGTATTGATTGTTGAGCTGTCATCACTGTGGCCCAATCAAATCAAATCAAATATAATACGAGTATTGGTGTCATTGTTGGTCACGTGACAGCAGAGTACCAGCTGCACTGGAAAACCTCTGTGTGTCGTTTGACCAACGTTAACCCAAAGGGCTTCAGAGGCCGTCCCTCACTTCAGGGTTTGAACAGTAGAAAGCATCCGCTCATTTATTCTGCTGCCTAACGTCACAAACGTCACGTTTGGTTTGTAAGAAACCCTGAACCTCACCTCATCTTTCAGGGTTTTGGGTTTTCTCTACCTCCTCAGTGCATCAGTTTGTGTTGTTGTTCTGGATTCCTGTTGGTTCGTCAAATGTTGAAGTTTGCTTCACATTTACTGTGGATGGGAGGAGTTTCTGTGCTGGTCGCAGGAACAGACGCTCATTTGGGAACTCTGCCCGCTCAAACTCCTGCACTGAAACTTTAATTACCCCCCCATGACAAATCAAAGTGGTCTCTTTATCTCTGCTTTATTTTGATTCTTAACCAATGGAGGGAGGGGGTACGGAGCAAAAACACAATAGAGGAAAAGAATCCCACACTCTCTGACATCCTACATCCCAGTTTCAGGTAAATGTGGGCGGAGACAGACGGACGCCACACCAATCTGCCTGCAGATCTCATACTCTGGTCTTCTTGTGAACCGTGAACAGACTGTGAGATACTTCCAGGCGTCCAGAGTCCTCATCTATTGGAGAACAGCAGGTTAGAGTTGCTGAAAGACTGCCAGTAAACCATGACCCACTGTAGAGCCTGCAGACTGTCATTAGTATCCGTCTGAACGCCACACATTAGTCTGTAATTGATCCTCTTCATGCTCCTCCATCATTCACGCGGTGGCTTTGGATTTCCATTTTTTATAGAGCCATGCGACACTGTGGGAGGCTCTTCCTCTGTGATTAAACAGCTTTCACAGTTCAGTGTTTTTTATGTGAACCCCCGCCCCCCACTGTATGTTTCTGCCTGTGGGGGGAACTTATGCGAACCTTTAGAGAACAGAAGCTGTAAAGCCGCCATGACCTAAACGGCAACATTCAGAGTTCTGATGTTGTGATTGAAGATGCTAAGACACTGAAACATCCAGCGTTCAGCTCCTTAGATGATCTTCTCATACATATTCATCTCCCTTAAGCTCTTAAATTTAGACCAGTCACATCGCGTCACGTTAATCTGAAGACGAGAAAAGCTTTGGAAAACTCCATTTAGAAATTTGAACAGTGAACAGGGAAATGTTCCTGTGAAGAGTTTTTGTGTGTGACTGAACACAGAACCACATTTCCAAGAACCTTTAGAAGCTCTTCAAGTCCGTTTATGGAGGAGACTGTCCTTTTGCTGGGTCAAACTTTTCAATAAATCTCTCTCATCCTCTATTGTCTCTGTTCTAGTACATCATCTAAAGGAAGAAGACAGAGCTGAACATCTCACTCATTAAGGCACACGCACAGACCAAAAAGCACTAGAAGGTTTATTTTAGAGCGGCTGCAGGCCAGAACGGAGATAACTGACGGCTGCATGGGGGTCAGTCCTCTCTAACAGAGTCACATCGTTTTTGAAAGGTCAAAGATGATCAAACTCATCAAGTTATTTGCAGAGAAACTTTAATTTGGGATTTTTCTAAAAAAAAAAAAAAAAGATTGAAAAGCAGGTCTGTTAAAACTCACTGAAAGGAAGAAGTCCAATTCAAACCTTTGATTTCAAAACTTTGAAACCATTTAATCTAACATTTTGCCCCTCAGAAAAAGAAAAATCAAAGGCTGATATAGATGCAAATTGAAATAATTGTTTTGCAAATGAGACCCTGCTGCTCAGTTTCCCTCCCAAACCCCCCCTGGGAGCATCTGATAGTTTAATCAACATGAATGTTTGAAAGAAGCTCCAGCATCCTCCTGCTCCGTGTTACTGAGCCGTGACTCACTCCGCTGAAGGAGCCCGACCAGGGATAAACGTGAATTAGAGCCGCTTAATTCGTCCTGACAGCTGGAAATGTTAAATCCTGCAGGGTGCTCAGCTTAGCGCACTCGCTCTCTTCCTAAGTAGGTTAAACACACACCAGAGTGATCAATCTGCAGACACACGCCGCCAAAGACCGACCCAAAACTCTTCAGAGGAGCAAACTAACTTGAAGAAGACGAGTCAACGTTCTCTTGAAACCTGAGTCACTGATCTCTTTCTCCAACACTTAGAATGAAACCAGTTTGACTTCCCTTGTCTGTGCTCAAAACCCAAAGGTTCAAAGCCCTCTCCTTTATTCGCCTTGGTGAAATGGCTGCACTGATTTGGCAGGTTGATGCCACAGTCTGCACATGCAGATGGACGGATCATCAAACACATCCATCAATACTGGGGGCAGGGTGTGCTTCATGACAGAACGCTCATCTCCATGCAGCCACATTCCAGAAGAGAATTCCAAAAGAGGTATGGCGTGGAAAACGTGAATCCATACAACCAACAGGTCCAGAGGTTTGGGCGGGGCCAGGATGCTGTTGGGAACAGGGTCTTGGTTTGAGCCTGATTGGAAGCACAAAGACAGTTTGAAATGAGGACTTGAGTCCGAAGACGGCTGGAAGTTGCAAAAAATCGACAGTAAAGTGGAAACAGGCAAAGGGAGCTGGAAGGCAGTACCTACCTGAGGACACAGAGGATGAGGGCACAGGAACCGCCATTCTCCTTCGGTTTACTTCACCTCAACAACGTTCTAAAAATGTCTGTTTGGAAGTTCAACGTAAACTTTGAAGCCCCATTCAAATCAAAACAGCTCTAAAAATGTGCAAATTTTAGTTCTGACTAAATCAAATGAAGACATTTATATCAAAAATACTATCCTCCCCTTCTCAAGTTAACCGGAACAGGAAATAAAGCAAAAAAACAAAAGATTCTTTAAAGTAGACTCTAAATGCACGCCGTCTGCAGCTCAAACAGATAGTGTCCTGGGGGGGGGGTGGTTTCCTTAAGGATGTTTGGGCTGTGTGAACCGCCGGAAACCATCCAAAATAAGCCGACTCGATAACCAAAGAGCAGACATCTGTGTCAGCTCCATGAAAACCCACTGGAAGGGGGTAAGGCCCCCAGCACAGCGCTGCCAACCTGCACGGAAACCCAGATGAACAAGACGATCAGGAGTCAAGGCTCACACTGAGTCATGTTTACCTGAGCTGGCCATACGGCCCTCAATGAGAGCAGCAGCTGCTGCAGCGTCCAGGTGAGTGGTCTTCATGTGGAGATCAGAACACGATTCTGTCTTTGTTTCCTGAGATTCAGATCTCAACAAAATAACAGTCATGTTAGTTTGAGAAGTGTCCTATAAAAAAGAACTCAGGCGGTGTCAGAATTGCTTCATTACTCTCTATATGCGTTCTCCATTTCTATTGCTGTACGAATCTACAATTCCCAAATCCAGAGCCCAAGAAATTTCCCAGAAGTCTCTGCGAAAAGCCAGTATGCATCGATGCTCACTAAATCGGCGAATATAGACCACAATGCATTGCGTCAGAACATTTTTTGCAAAGAAAATGTGTTTAAACGTTTTTTTTTAATGAACCATCAATATTGCAAAGATTTGTACATTTACATAGTTTAGACCACATTTTAGAAGGGAAAATACAATCTATATTTATTAATGTTGGGATTTAATAATACATTAGAAAACTTCATTTCTATAGGATAGCCAAATTATATATATATATATATATATATATATATTAAATATGTATATATATATATATATATATATATATAAAAACAAAACAAATAAAAACACCCCTCTCACCATCCGTGGGTGGTTTCTCCTCCAAGCTGGGGTCCTCTACCAGAGGCCTGGGAGCTTGAGTGTCCTGCAGTATCTTAGCTGTTCCTGTTCTTTTCTGGACTGAGAGGTCTGAGGTCTTTCCAGGTATCTGTTGTAGCCACTCCTCCAGCTTGGGGGTTACTGCCCCGAGTGCTCCAATTACCACAGGCACCACTGTCACCTTCACTTTCCAGGCTTTCTCCAGTTCTTCTCTGAGTCCCTGGTATTTCTCCAGTTTCTCATGTTCCTTCTTTCTGATGTTCCCATCACTTGGCACTGCCACATCCACCACAACGGCTTTCCTCTGTTCTTTATCCACCACTACAATGTCTGGTTGGTTCTCCATTACCATCCTATCAGTCTGGATCTGGAAGTCCCGCAGGATCTTTGCCCTCTCATTCTCCACCACCTTCGGAGGTGTTTCCCATTTTGACCTTGGGGTTTCCAGTCCATATTCTGCACACATGTTCCTGTATATGATTCCAGCCACTTGATGGTGGCGCTCCATGTATGCTTTACCTGACAGCATCTTACACCCTGCAGTTATGTGCTGGATTGTTTCAGGCGCCTCTTTGCACAGCCTACACCTTGGGTCTTCTATGGTGTGGTAGATCTACACCTTGGGTCTTGTCTGGTGTGGTAGATCTACACCTTGGGTCTTGTCTGGTGTGGTAGATCTACAGCTTGGTTCTTTTCTGGTGTGGTAGATCTACACCTTGGGTCTTGTCTGGTGTGGTAGATCTACACCTTGGGTCTTGTCTGGTGTGGTGGATCTACACCTTGGGTCTTGTCTGGTGTGGTAGATCTACACCTTGGGTCTAGTCTGGTGTGGTAAATCTACACCTTGGGTCTTGTCTGGTGTGGTAGATCTACACCTTGGGTCTTGTCTGGTGTGGTAGATCTACACCTTGGGTCTTGTCTGGTGTGGTAGATCTGAACCTTGGGTCTTGTCTGGTGTGGTAGATCTACACCTTGGGTCTTGTCTGGTGTGGTAGATCTACACCTTGGGTCTTGTCTGGTGTGGTAGATCTACACCTTGGGTCTTGTCTGGTGTGGTAGATCTACAGCTTGGTTCTTTTCTGGTGTGGTAGATCTACACCTTGGGTCTTGTCTGGTGTGGTAGATCTACACCTTGGGTCTTGTCTGGTGTGGTGGATCTACACCTTGGGTCTTGTCTGGTGTGGTAGATCTACACCTTGGGTCTTGTCTGGTGTGGTAGATCTACACCTTGGGTCTTGTCTGGTGTGGTAGATCTACACCTTGGGTCTTGTCTGGTGTGGTAGATCTACACCTTGGGTCTTGTCTGGTGTGGTAGATCTACACCTTGGTTCTTGTCTGGTGTGGTAGATCTACACCTTGTGTCTTGTCTGGTGTGGTAGATCTACACATTGGTTCTTTTCTGGTGTGGTAGATCTACACCTTGGGTCTTGTCTGGTGTGGTAGATCTACACCTTGGGACTTGTCTGGTGTGGTAGATCTACACTTTGGGTCTTGTCTGGTGTGGTAGATCTGCACCTTGGATCTTTTCTGGTGTGGTAGATCTACACCTTGGGTCTTGTCTGGTGTGGTAGATCTACACCTTGGGTCTTGTCTGGTGTGGTAGATCTACACCTTGGTTCTTGTCTGGTGTGGTAGATCTACACCTTGTGTCTTGTCTGGTGTGGTAGATTTACACATTGGTTCTTTTCTGGTGTGGTAGATCTACACCTTGGGTCTTGTCTGGTGTGGTAGATCTACACCTTGGGACTTGTCTGGTGTGGTAGATCTACACTTTGGGTCTTGTCTGGTGTGGTAGATCTGCACCTTGGATCTTGTCTGGTGTGGTAGATCTACAGCTTGGGTCTTGTCTGGTGTGGTAGATCTACACTTTGGGTCTTGTCTGGTGTGGTAGATCTACACCTTGGGTCTTGTCTGGTGTGGTAGATCTACACCTTGGGTCTAGTCTGGTGTGGTAGATCTACACCTTGGATCTTGTCTGGTGTGGTAGATCTACACCTTGGGTCTAGTCTGGTGTGGTAGATCTACAGCTTGGGTCTTGTCTGGTGTGGTAGATCTACACCTTGGGTCTAGTCTGGTGTGGTAGATCTACAGCTTGGGTCTTGTCTGGTGTGGTAGATCTACACCTTGGTTCTTTTCTGGTGTGGTAGATCTACACCTTGGGTCTACTCTGGTGTGGTAGATCTACACCTTGGGTCTTGTCTGGTGTGGTAGATCTACACCTGGGTCTGTTGGTGTGGTAGATCTACACATTGGTTCTTTTCTGGTGTGGTAGATCTACACCTTGGGTCTTGTCTGGTGTGGTAGATCTACACCTTGGTCTTTTCTGGTGTGGTAGATCTACACCTTGGGTCTAGTCTGGTGTGGTAGATCTACACCTTTGGGTCAGTGTCTGGTGTGGTAGATCGAACACCTTGGTCTTTTATGTGTGTAGATCTACAACCTTGGGTCTAGTCTGGTGTGGTAGATCTACACTTGGGTCTTGTCTGGTGTGGTAGATCTACACCTTTGGTCTTGTCTGGTGTGGTAGATCTACACCTTGGGTCTTGTCTGGTGTGGTAGATCTACACCTTAGGGTTCTTGTCTGGTGTGGGGTAGATCTACACCTTGGGTCTTGTCTGGTGTGGTAGATCGACACCTTGGGTCTTAGTCTGGTGTGGGTAGATCTACACCTTGGGTCTGGTCTGGTGTGGTAGATCTACACCTTGGTTCTTTCTGGTGATGTAGATCTACACCTTGGGTCTTAGTCTGGGTGTGGTAGATCTACACTTGGGTCTTGTCTGGTGTGAGTAGATTCTAACACCTTGGGTGCCTTGTCTGGTGTGGTAAGATCTACAAACCTTGGGTCTTGGTCTGGTGGGGTAGATCTACACTTGGTCTGGTTCTGTGTGGTAGATCTTACACCTTGGGTCTTGTCTGGTGTGGTAGATCTACACCTTGGGTCTTTCTGGTGTGGTAGATCTACACCTTGGGTCTTGTCTGGTGTGGTAGATCTACACCTTGGGTCTGTCTGGTGTGGTAGATCTACACCTTGGGTCTTGTCTGGTGTGGTAGATCTACACCTTGGTCTTGTCTGGTGTGGTAGATCTACACCTTGGGTCTTGTCTGGTGTGGTAGATCTACACCTTGGGTCTTGTCTGGTGTGGTAGATCTACACCTTGGGTCTTGTCTGGTGTGGTAGATCTACACCTTGGGTCTTGTCTGGTGTGGTAGATCTACACCTTGGGTCTTGTCTGGTGTGGTAGATCTACACCTTGGGTCTTGTCTGGTGTGGTAGATCTACACCTTGGGTCTTGTCTGGTGTGGTAGATCTACACCTTGGGTCTTGTCTGGTGTGGTAGATCTACACCTTGGGTCTTGTCTGGTGTGGTAGATCTACACCTTGGGTCTTGTCTGGTGTGGTAGATCTACACCTTGGGTCTTGTCTGGTGTGGTAGATCTACACCTTGGGTCTGTCTGGTGTGGTAGATCTACACCTTGGGTCTTCTGGTGTGGTAGATCTACACCTTGGGTCTTGTCTGGTGTGGTAGATCTACACCTTGGGTCTTGTCTGGTGTGGTAGATCTACACCTTGGGTCTTGTCTGGTGTGGTAGATCTACACCTTGGGTCTTGTCTGGTGTGGTAGATCTACACCTTGGGTCTTGTCTGGTGTGGTAGATCTACACCTTGGGTCTTGTCTGGTGTGGTAGATCTACACCTTGGGTCTTGTCTGGTGTGGTAGATCTACACCTTGGGTCTTGTCTGGTGTGGTAGATCTACACCTTGGGTCTTGTCTGGTGTGGTAGATCTACACCTTGGGTCTTGTCTGGTGTGGTAGATCTACACCTTGGTCTTTTGGTGTGGTAGATCTACACCTTGGGTCTTGTCTGGTGTGGTAGATCTACACCTTGGGTCTTGTCTGGTGTGGTAGATCTACACTTGGGTCTTGTCTGGTGTGGTAGATCTACACCTTGGGTCTTGTCTGGTGTGGTAGATCTACACCTTGGGTCTTGTCTGGTGTGGTAGATCTACACCTTGGGTCATGTCTGGTGTGGTAGATCTACACCTTGGGTCTTGTCTGGTGTGGTCGATCTACACCTTGGGTCTGTCTGGTGTGGTAGATCTACACCTTGGGTCTTGTCTGGTGTGGTAGATCTACACCTTGGGTCTTGTCTGGTGTGGTAGATCTACACCTTGGGTCTGTCTGGTGTGGTAGATCTACACCTTGGGTCTTGTCTGGTGTGGTAGATCTACACCTTGGGTCTTTCTGGTGTGGTAGATCTACACCTTGGGTCTGTCTGGTGTGGTAGATCTACACCTTGGGTCTGGTCTGGTGTGGTAGATCTACACCTTGGGTCTGTCTGGTGTGGTAGATCTACACCTTGGGTCTTTCTGGTGTGGTAGATCTACACCTTGGGTCTTGTCTGGTGTGGTAGATCTACACCTTGGGTCTTGTCTGGTGTGGTAGATCTACACCTTGGGTCTTTCTGGTGTGGTAGATCTTACACCTTGGTTCTTGTCTGGTGTGAGTAGATCTACACCTTGGGTCTTGTCTGTGTGGTAGATCTACCCTTGGGTCTTGTCTGGTGTGGTAGATCTACAACCTTGGGTCTTGTCTGGTGTGGTAGATCTACACCTTGGTTCTTGTCTGGTGTGGTAGATCTACACCGTGGGTCTTGTCTGGTGTGGTAGATCTACACCTTGGGTCTTGTCTGGTGTGGTAGATCTACACATTGGGTCTTTTCTGGTGTGGTAGATCTACACCTTGGGTGCTTGTCTTGGTGTGGTAGATCTACAACCTTGGGACTTGTCTGGTGTGGGTAGATCTACACTTTGGGTCTTGTCTGGTGTGGTAGAGTCTGCACCTTGGGATCTTGTCTTCTGTGTGGTAGATCTACACCTTGGGTCTTGTCTGGTGTGGTAGATCTACACCTTGGGTCTTGTCTGGTGTGGTAGATCTACACCTTGGGTCTTGTCTGGTGTGGTAGATCTACACCTTGGGTCTTGTCTGGTGTGGTAGATCTACACCTTGGTTCTTTTCTGGTGTGGTAGATCTACACCTTGGGTCTTGTCTGGTGTGGTAGATCTACACCTTGGGTCTTGTCTGGTGTGGTAGATCTACACTTTGGGTCTTGTCTGGTGTGGTAGATCTGCACCTTGGATCTTGTCTGGTGTGGTAGATCTACAGCTTGGGTCTTGTCTGGTGTGGTAGATCTACACCTTGGGTCTTGTCTGGTGTGGTAGATCTACACCTTGGGTCTTGTCTGGTGTGGTAGATCTACACCTTGGGTCTAGTCTGGTGTGGTAGATCTACACCTTGGGTCTTGTCTGGTGTGGTAGATCTACACCTTGGGTCTTGTCTGGTGTGGTAGATCTACACCTTGGGTCTTGTCTGGTGTGGTAGATCTACACCTTGGGTCTTCTGGTGTGGTAGATCTACACTTGGGTCTTGTCTGGTGTGGTAGATCTACACCTTGGGTCTTGTCTGGTGTGGTAGATCTACACCTTGGGTCTTCTGGTGTGGTAGATCTACACCTTGGGTCTTGTCTGGTGTGGTAGATCTACACCTTGGGTCTTTCTGGTGTGGTAGATCTACACCTTGGGTCTGTCTGGTGTGGTAGATCTACACCTTGGGTCTTGTCTGGTGTGGTAGATCTACACCTTGGGTCTGTCTGGTGTGGTAGATCTACACCTTGGGTCTTGTCTGGTGTGGTAGATCTACACCTTGGTCTTTTGGTGTGGTAGATCTACACCTTGGGTCTGTCTGGTGTGGTAGATCTACACCTTGGGTCTTGTCTGGTGTGGTAGATCTACACCTTGGTCTTTCTGGTGTGGTAGATCTACACCTTGGGTCTTCTGGTGTGGTAGATCTACACCTTGGGTCTTGTCTGGTGTGGTAGATCTACACCTTGGTCTTTCTGGTGTGGTAGATCTACACCTTGGGTCTGTCTGGTGTGGTAGATCTACACCTTGGGTCTTGTCTGGTGTGGTAGATCTACACCTTGGGTCTTGTCTGGTGTGGTAGATCTACACCTTGGGTCTTGTCTGGTGGGGTAGATCTACACCTTGGGTCTTGTCTGGTGTGGTAGATCTACACCTTGGGTCTTGTCTGGTGTGGTAGATCTAGCACCTTGGAGTCTTGTTCTGGTGTGGTAGATCTACACCTTGGGTCTTGTCTGGTGTGGTAGATCTACACCTTGGGTCTAGTCTGGTGTGGGTAGATTCTACACCTTGGGTCTTGTCTGGTGTGGTAGATCTGCACCTTGGATCTTTTCTGGTGTGGTAGATCTACACCTTGGGTCTTGTCTGGTGTGGTAGATCTAAACCTTGGGACTTGTCTGGTGTGGTAGATCTGCACCTTGGGTCTTGTCTGGTGTGGTAGATCTACACCTTGGGTCTTGTCTGGTGTGGTAGATCTACACCTTGGGTCTTGTCTGGTGTGGTAGATCTACACCTTGGGTCTTGTCTGGTGTGGTAGATCTGCACCTTGGATCTTTTCTGGTGTGGTATATCTACACCTTGGGTCTGTCTGGTGTGGTAGATCTACACCTTGGGTCTTGTCTGGTGTGGTAGATCTACACCTTGGGTCCTTGTCTGGTGTGGTAGATCTACACCTTGGGTCTTGTCTGGTGTGGTAGATCTGCACCTTGGATCTTTCTGGTGTGGTAGATCTACACCTTGGGTCTTGTCTGGTGTGGTAGATCTACACCTTGGGTCCTTGTCTGGTGTGGTAGATCTACACCTTGGTTCTTGTCTGGTGTGGTAGATCTACACCTTGGGATCTTTCTGGTGTGGTAGATCTACACCTTGGGTCTTTGTCTGGTGTGGTAGATCTACACCTGGGTCTGTCTGGTGTGGTAGATCTACACCTTGGTCTTGTCTGGTGTGGTAGATCTCACCTTGGGTCTTTGTCTGGTGTGGTAGATCTACACCTTGGGTCTTGTCTGGTGTGGTAGATCTACACCTTGGGTCTTGTCTGGTGTGGTAGATCTACACCTTGGGTCTTGTCTGGTGTGGTAGATCTACACCTTGGGTCTTGTCTGGTGTGGTAGATCTGCACCTTGGATCTTTTCTGGTGTGGTAGATCTACACCTTGGGTCTTGTCTGGTGTGGTAGATCTACACCTTGGGTCTTGTCTGGTGTGGTAGATCTACACCTTGGGTCTTGTCTGGTGTGGTAGATCTACACCTTGGTTCTTTTCTGGTGTGGTAGATCTACACCTTGGGTCTTGTCTGGTGTGGTAGATCTACACCTTGGTTCTTGTCTGGTGTGGTAGATCTACACCTTGGGTCTTGTCTGGTGTGGTAGATCTACACCTTGGGTCTTGTCTGGTGTGGTAGATCTACACCTTGGGTCTTGTCTGGTGTGGTAGATCTACACCTTGGGTCTTGTCTGGTGTGGTAGATCTACACTTTGGGTCTTGTCTGGTGTGGTAGATCTGCACCTTGGGTCTTGTCTGGTGTGTGATCTACACCTTGGGTCTTGTCTGGTGTGGTAGATCTACACCTTGGGTCTTGTCTGGTGTGGTAGATCTACACCTTGGTCTTTTCTGGTGTGGTAGATCTACACCTTGGGTCTTGTCTGGTGTGGGTAGATCTACACCTTGGGATCTTGTCTGGTGTGGTAGATCTACACCTTGGGGTCTTGTCTGGTGTGGTAGATCTACACCTTGGGATCTTGTCTGGTGTGGTAGAATCTACACCTTGGGTCTTGTCTGGTGTGGTAGATCTACACCTTGGGTCTTGTCTGGTGTGGTAGATCTACACCTTGGGTCTTGTCTGGTGTGGTAGATCTACACCTTGGGTCTTGCTTTAGATCTACCTGGGTTGTCTGGTGGTAGATCTACACCTTGGGTCTTGTCTGGTGTGGTAGATCTGCACCTTGGGATCTTGTCTGGTGTGGTAGATCTACACCTTGGGTCTTGTCTGGTGTGGTAGATCTACACCTTGGGTCTTGTCTGGTGTGGTAGATCTACACCTTGGGTCTTGTCTGGTGTGGTAGATCTACACCTTGGGCTTTCTGGTGTGGTAGATCTACACCTTGGGTCTTGTCTGGTGTGGTAGATCTACACCTTGGGTCTTGTCTGGTGTGGTAGATCTACACCTTGGGTCTTGTCTGGTGTGGTAGATCTACACCTTGGGTCTTGTCTGGTGTGGTAGATCTACACCTTGGGTCTTGTCTGGTGTGGTAGATCTACACCTTGGGTCTTGTCTGGTGTGGTAGATCTACACCTTGGGTCTTGTCTGGTGTGGTAGATCTACACCTTGGGTCTTGTCTGGTGTGGTAGATCTACACCTTGGGTCTTGTCTGGTGTGGTAGATCTACACCTTGGGTCTTGTCTGGTGTGGTAGATCTACACCTTGGGTCTTGTCTGGTGTGGTAGATCTACACCTTGGGTCTTGTCTGGTGTGGTAGATCTACACCTTGGGTCTTGTCTGGTGTGGTAGATCTACACCTTGGGTCTTGTCTGGTGTGGTAGATCTACACCTTGGGTCTTGTCTGGTGTGGTAGATCTACACCTTGGGTCTTGTCTGGTGTGGTAGATCTACACCTTGGGTCTTGTCTGGTGTGGTAGATCTACACCTTGGGTCTTTTCTGGTGTGGTAGATCTACACCTTGGGTCTTGTCTGGTGTGGTAGATCTACACCTTGGGTCTTGTCTGGTGTGGTAGATCTACACCTTGGGTCTTGTCTGGTGTGGTAGATCTACACCTTGGTCTTTCTGGTGTGGTAGATCTACACCTTGGGTCTTGTCTGGTGTGGTAGATCTACACCTTGGGTCTTGTCTGGTGTGGTAGATCTACACCTTGGGTCTTGTCTGGTGTGGTAGATCTACACCTTGGGTCTTGTCTGGTGTGGTAGATCTACACCTTGGGTCTTGTCTGGTGTGGTAGATCTACACCTTGGGTCTTGTCTGGTGTGGTAGATCTACACCTTGGGTCTTGTCTGGTGTGGTAGATCTACACCTTGGGTCTTGTCTGGTGTGGTAGATCTACACCTTGGGTCTTGTCTGGTGTGGTAGATCTACACCTTGGGTCTTGTCTGGTGTGGTAGATCTAGCACCTGGGTTATCTTGTCTGGTGTGGTAGATCTACACCTTGGGTCTTGTCTGGTGTGGTAGATCTACACCTTGGGTACTTGTCTGGTGTGGTAGATCTACACCTTGGGTCTTGTCTGGTGTGGTAGATCTACACCTTGGGTCTTGTCTGGTGTGGTAGATCTACACCTTTGGGTCTTTCTGGTGTGGTAGATCTGCACCTTGGATCTTTTCTGGTGTGGTAGATCTACACTTGGTCTTGTCTGGTGTGGTAGATCTAACACCTTGGGTCTTGTCTGGTGTGGTAGATCTACACCTGGGGTCTTTCTGGTGTGGTAGATCTACACCTTGGTCTTGTCTGGTGTGGTAGATCTACACCTTGGTCTTGTCTGGTGTGGTAGATCTACAACTTGGGTCTTGTCTGGTGTGGTAGATCTACACCTTGGGATCTTGTCTGGTGTGGTAGATCTACACCTTGGGTCTGTCTGGTGTGGTAGATCTAACCCTTGGGTCTTGTCTGGTGTGGTAGATCTACACCTTGGGTCTTGTCTGGTGTGGTAGATCTACACCTTGGGTCTTGTCTGGTGTGGTAGATCTACACCTTGGGTCTTGTCTGGTGTGGTAGATCTACACCTTGGGTCTTGTCTGGTGTGGTAGATCTACACCTTGGGTCTTGTCTGGTGTGGTAGATCTACACCTTGGGTCTTGTCTGGTGTGGTAGATCTACACCTTGGGTCTTGTCTGGTGTGGTAGATCTACACCTTGGGTCTTGTCTGGTGTGGTAGATCTACACCTTGGGTCTTGTCTGGTGTGGTAGATCTACACCTTGGGTCTTGTCTGGTGTGGTAGATCTACACCTTGGGTCTTGTCTGGTGTGGTAGATCTACACCTTGGGTCTTGTCTGGTGTGGTAGATCTACACCTTGGGTCTTGTCTGGTGTGGTAGATCTACACCTTGGGTCTTGTCTGGTGTGGTAGATCTACACCTTGGGTCTTGTCTGGTGTGGTAGATCTACACCTTGGGTCTTGTCTGGTGTGGTAGATCTACACCTTGGGTCTTGTCTGGTGTGGTAGATCTCAACACCTTGGGTCTTGTCTGGTGTGGTAGATCTACACCTTGTGTTCTTGTCTGGTGTGGTAGATCTACACCTTGTGTATTGTCGGTGTGGTAGATTTACACAATGGTTCTTTTCCCTGGTCGTGGTAGATCCTACACCTTGGGTCTTGTTCTGGTGTGGTAGATCTACACCTGGGGTCTTGTCTGGTGTGGTAGATCTACACTTTGGGTCTTGTCTGGGTGTGGTAGATCCTACACCTTGGGTCTTGTCTGGTGTGGTAGAATCTAACACCATGGGGTCGTGTCCTGGTGTGGTAGATCTCACCTTGGTCTTGTCTGGTGTGGTAGATCTACAGCTGGGTCTTGTCTGTGTGGTAGATCTACACTTTGGGTTCTTTGTCTGGTGTGGTAGATCTACACCTTGGGTCTCTGTCTGGTGTGGTAGATCTACACCTTGGGGTCTAGTCTGGTGTGGTAGATCTACACCTTGGGTCTTGTCTGGTGTGGTAGATCTACAGCTTGGTCTTTTCTGGTGTGGTAGATCTACACCTTGGGTCTAGTCTGGTGTGGTAGATCTACACCTTGGGTCTTGTCTGGTGTGGTAGATCTACACCTTGGTTCTTTTCTGGTGTGGTAGATCTACACCTTGGGTCTAGTCTGGTGTGGTAGATCTACACCTTGGGTCTTGTCTGGTGTGGTAGATCTACACCTTGGTTCTTTTCTGGTGTGGTAGATCTACACCTTGGGTCTAGTCTGGTGTGGTAGATCTACACCTTGGGTCTAGTCTGGTGTGGTAGATCTACACCTTGGGTCTTGTCTGGTGTGGTAGATCTACACCTTGGGTCTTGTCTGGTGTGGTAGATCTACACCAGGGGTGGCGAACAAGTTTGACACCAAGAGCCACATTTTTTTTACAGTGAGAGTCAAAGAGCCACACCACACCCTGACCTGCCAAGACGTACACACACACACACACAATTAAAGCCGTATTACTTTCCATAACACACTCCTCTCCCTACAACAGAACAGCAAGTATTGTACTTGTGTTTATTTCAAGGAAAGTGTCCACCCTCAATACACACATCAATGCAGCTAAACCAGAGTTAACACAGAGACCACCCTGGAGGTCAGAGACCCCCTCCACACACACACTCTCTCTTCATCCCTCTCACACACACACACACACACTCTCTCTTTCTCTGCCTCTCTCTGACACACACAACCACTCAGTGACGGGCAGTGAGGTTGATGCTGGAGAGGCACTGACTCCTCTGAAGTCAGATTTATGATGATAAAACTGAATATTTCACCGTTTATCCATCAGTATTTAACTGGTAATTCTTTGTAACTCCACATTCCTCTTTCAATGACCCTCACACCAACAAATACACAAAGATCTGGACAGAGCATCCTTCTGGTGTCTGAGTGATTCATATTCACAATAAACACATTAAATACATTACATTTCAGTTGTGTGCAACTTAAATTAATTTTGACCTTCATTAGAATTTCTTGCTTTTATGTTTTTTTTTAATTTAAAATTGTATGACTGACATCTGCATCAAAGGCAAATAATCTATTTAATATTAATACATTGCAATGAGTCAGTTCATACTTAGGAATAGTAATCCAACAAGTGCTGAGTTTAAATTTAACTGGCTGCGATATTTCACTTTATTACACATAACTTCATTGATGGACATAAATGTTTGGATTTCTTTCTATGTGTGCATTACTTGGGTTGATGCCGACATCTGGTGAAAATTTCCTGTCAATAGTTTGATTAGAAATATGTTTTTTGAGAGAAATGTTGACGTGTTCAATACTTATTTTCCCCGCTGTACATATTCCTGAAACAATCCGTTTTGTTCATGATATCCACTAAACTCTCATTTAGAAATGTCTGAGACTGAGACTGAGACTGGATGACAGGGTCTCCTCTCCAGAACTGGACTTTCAGACAAAGGTTATCTTGAAGGCGATGAGGGGGACAAAACCAGGAACAGCATCTTCATCTCTGAGATGTGGGAGAAATATTAGTCTCTTGGAGAATGTAGGACCCAATGTGGCTGAAATTCTGTGATCAGGTGGATTTAGACAGAAAAAATAGCAGGTTGTCATTGGTCAGGCGTGCTGGATTTAAAGTAGGGGACTGGAGTTTAGTCTCAGAAATCATCTGATTAGTCACAAAATAAGAAGAAAAGTCCAGACGGCTGGATCCCAATGCAGCAGGTTTAGTAGCTCAGCTAAAAGTCCACAAAGACTAAATCAGAGTCAGGCAGGATTCAAAGACATAAAAGCATCAGAGGAGAGGCGGTGTGGGTACCAGATGTTCTCGGGTTGCCGGATGTTCTCGGGGTCCTTCGACCAATGATGACGTCACACTATTTGATTGGCTGTAAGTTGCCACGACCAATGAGTTAACGTCGCTAAGTTTTTTTTAAAAACTTTATTGACAATTGCGGTATCATACATTAACAGTGACATTAACATTAACAACAAACAATAACAATATAATCAATATTGCCTCGAAGATCAGTCACCATTGCCAAACATAACATATTAAGATAGATAATAAAGAATAGAGGGGAAAAAGAAACAATGAACATAACACACAAATAAATAAAAACATAAGTAAATCTAAATAGTCTAATACTAGTTAGGGGTACTAGTGAAGTTTGTATTTTTGAACAAAACTAAGCAATTTCAAGCCATTCTTCTTTTTCATATAATGAAGTGATTGAAAGTAAAAACAGAGCTCTTTATTTAATGTTATAAAAAGTGGTTTGGTCTTCAAAATTTTATTTTTGTGCATATAAAACTTTTCTTGCAATATCAGGATATTAAGAACTGTATTTTCTGGTCTATATGATACTACACCGAATAGAACATTTTTTGAGTGTAAATGAACTGGCATTTCAATTTTGGAAGAATACCAGAAGCAGAACTCATCCCAGAAATTTTTTAAAATTCCACAGTTAAAGAATTTGCACTGCAGTTGTAACCTGACCTCACCAAGATGGCGGTGCTCTCCTCCTATGAGGAACCACGTGATGTCTCCTCTAGTGATATAACGCATTGGAAGGACCCCCGAAGGACCCCGAGAACATCCAGCAACCCGAGAACATCCGGTACCCACAACGGTCAGGATCAAGGTGAGAGTGAGGGCAGGCAGCAGGCAAACAGAGTCAGATACAGAGTTAGGAGACGGAAGAACAGATCCACCGCTTGGTACTGAAGGCAGAGTGGCACAAACACTCTGACTGAGGCTCAGAGCAGAGCTTACGTATTCTGTGGTGGATGAGTGAATGAGAGTCAGGTGTGTGGCATCCAGAAACTGTGCACTGGGGCTGCTGGGAGATGTAGTGCCCTCAGTCCTCTGGAGACGGTTCCCGCTGGTGACCAGAGTGGGAGACGGAGTTCTGACTTCCGACACTCTCAGTGGGGGGTAACGGGGCCGTTCCTTCACAGACCTGCCTGGGTAAATCCATGCTTTAAATGCTTCGTCTGAGTCGTCCGGTTTCTTGCTCCTCAAGAGTTTGGAAAGTAATGGGCCGAACGGACGATTTGTGTCGCATTAGAACTTCGACCATGTGAACTGAAAGCAGATCCGCCCGCGAGTGTTGATGAGATCATCAACCGTGGGTCAGAGCTGGGAGAGCTTTCCACATCAGTAGACTCAGAGTTCTGCCTTAACTTCTCAGGAGGCACTGATGTAACAAAAAGTAAAACACATAAAAAATACACACCAAAAAAACAAAAATGAAACAAACATCTCCACAAACTTCTTTCTCAAATCAAAACAGGTCAGCAGAGCGGCTCCTCTGCAGGTTTTGACACTTGAACAGTTTTCACTGTGAAAACATAAACTTCTGGAAAAAGATTGATGTAAAAACAGAGATTTGAATCAGTCTAGGATGTCTCTGAATGCTTCGCTGAAGGAAATGCGAATGATGGACTTTTCCAGGCCATCGTCCAACGTATTATTTTGTACTTTCAACCACAAATATGTTTCAGATAACAACACAAACTAATGTTTAATGGTTTGTAATGAGTAGGTGATATAAAATTCAGTGTTAAAAAAGCATTAGAAACCTTGAGTTTTTGTTCATTTGCTGTGAAACATGAAGTTCTGGATCGTTCCTCAGACCCGTTCCAATGTCTGTGGTTCTACTTCCATCAGGTACTTCATGATGTGACCCAGACTTAGCTGAGCAGCAACTGGATAAAAGTCCATGTTCATCTATGGACCTGCTGGTCTGCGTCTGATCAGTGGATGTGACGGTCAGGAGCTGCAGAAGCAGCGCCTGCAGCTGCTCTACTGCATGACATCACAGACAGGCCAGCGAGGAGTGCACGCCGCCGCCTCTTTGGGTCCACACGGCGGGAGGGCCAGCTGAGCGGAAGCTGATCGGATCTGATCGGAGGCCAGCGGTGTGGAGCCGGCTGGGCCTGTGTGTCGGTTAGGGGGGGTGGGGGGTAGCACACTCAAGGAGCCATAAACTAATTTCATCCGGTCGTGGTTGCAGCCTGTCTAAAAATAATAATGCTCCACAGATTTGTCTTGAAGTTGGAGGCCAGAATCAGACAGCTTTCAGTTCAGTTTGACCTCTACAGCCCAACATTACAGCAAAGGTCGTCTGAACGGACTTCAGACCCTAAATCTAGGATAAACAGGAAATCCTAAAATAGATCAGGTATTTATACTATAACTAACTTCCAGACAGGAGGTACATTTAGTATTACAAAGCTGGAGTTCATGTTTTCTGTTGCTAACTTACACTAGTATTACATTAGTATTCTCTAATTACAATACAATACTAGTATTACTTTAGTACTACAGTACTAAACAATACCAGCATTATATTAGTATTCTCTCATTATTAAACTGTCATTTTTATACGGTGAGGTTTTGTTCTACATTTTCGTTTGCAGTGCCATTATTTTTACCACTTAATGTAAAACAAAACGTCAAACTGCTTTCAGATTTTTTTATTTTAGAAATCAGATGCGTCTGATTTTAGACCAGTGGGCTGTCAGTCTAAACAGAATCACATGTACAGAAAAAAATACTCCAAGGTTTCCTGTTTACTGCTGTGGAAGTGATTCACAGTGACTCAAAGGTCAAAAGTAGATTTCTCTTTAAGAAAGTAGTTTAGGTACTGAGTACTTCCTGTCTGCATTAACACCATGCAGCCCAAATAAAAAATAGACATTTCAACTCACCTCCAGATCTATGGATGCCCTTTAAAAAGGCATGGCTCCATGTGTTTACTCCACTGATCCATGCGGTATGAAAGTGTTGGTTTCAGGTTCCTGAAGGGAGTTGTTGGTTCCAAACCCTGCTGAGGGGCTGACAGCAGCTCATGGCTTTTTGTCTGCTGTTTGTCACAGGAGCAAACGGATTACCTGCACACCACGTGTGTATTTGTGTGTAAGCATGTTCAACCATGCTTACACACAAATACATGCAATCTCATAACTGACAGGTAAACCTACAGAGCTGCTGGTCATTGATGAGACATGCGTGCCTTTGGTTGGTGGCTTCTAAATTCACCTGCAAACAGGTGCGTTCAGGGCCGTACCTCAAGCAGAATATAATTCCAGATTCTGAATATGTTCATGTCATTTCAAAAAAGATAAACGTATCCCATAAATGTATCTGGAGTATTGTTTCAAGTGTTTATTTCTTATAGTTTTGATGACATTTTGCATTTAAATGAAGTGCAGCATTGACTGTTAAACTACTGAAAACCGTGGCATGGGGTTGGGCCCCCCGGTTGGGCCCCCCCTACAGCAGCCATGTGGCCTGTGGCCCCGCCCCATGTTGTTTGGACAGCAGCCTTTGGTTCTTCAGAGTTCCTGGTTCTAGGAAACCTGTTCTTTCACTTTCATTTGTTCCCTTTTTACAGAAAATCCAGTGTCTGCACGGAATCCCATCCTTGTCTCAGGGGCTGTAGTCAAAGCAGCCGTCACGGGTGGATGCAGGCCGTCTGCGGGTGAAGACCTGTACGGGCCACACAGGAGCTCCACACGAAGTAGGAAGGTCCTTGACGGCTCAGTGATATCATGGAGTGAAAAAGTTCATGCATGTTTTTTCCAAGGGCATGCTGGAGGTGACCCCCATCATCTATTGATCTGTTTTCAAAGCGTTCCCAGTGGTTTTCAATCATGTTTTTAGCCCAAATCTAAAAACCTGACGTGGTTTTCTAGGACATAGTTTCTGCAGAGCGGCAGGAGTTCATCAGAAATTCACCTCTGAAATGTGGGTGGGACTGTTGACATGGAGCAAGCCTGCTCCCATTTCCCATCATCCCTTTGTTTCCATTCTCTCCTGCTAGCTTACAGCCCCCCACACCCCCAACCTAACATTAGCTGTGCAACAAAAACAGCAGCAGCATCAGATCCATCCATCGTCCAGTTCTGATCCAGATTCCAGCTCAGACCAGGAAAACAGAGACGTTCATGGATCTGTTGGTCATGCAGGTGGATGATCAGAAAGGGGCGGAGCTGGGAGATGTTGGCCCCGCCCATCATAGTTTGTACATGACAGCTACAATCCTTTGTTTGGTCCGGATTCTAATTTGAATAAAGAAAAACTCAGAAATGCGATTTTGAGCTTATTTTCTTGATATTTTTCCTCCAGCGTCAGAAAAACACGGTTTTCATTGGAGTCTGTCTTTAAGAGGCAGCTGCTCTTCTCTACGACCCTCCACAACCCAAAAACCTGCAGCAACCCCCGTCTGTCTGCGAGCGACTGAAGTTTAGCTAACCTCATCCACATCGTTCCCATCTGTCTCTCCTCTGAACACGTCCAGATCAAACGTCTGTCGTCCCTGAAGAAACTGTGAGGACAGAACCGAAGGAACACGCCAGGGGATAAAATGAGAGCTCTGGATGAAGATGAGGGGTGAACCAGCTTCAGGCCTGGCAGAAGATTGAACTGGGAAACGAGCGAACAGGATTTTAAATCGGACGAATCAAAGAGGGCCGACCCGTTTCAGTCGTACTCAGAGGATTTTCAGCGTAACTTTGAGGTCATAAATGAGCCTACAGACTGACAACTATAAGACAGGTGACAAGGCCTGCAGGGATGAAGGACTATGGACCAGTTGCCCTGACATCTGTCATGAGGAAGACTTTTGAGAGGCTGCTACTCCGGTGGCTCAAACCCCAGGTGGAGGGGGCGATGGACCCCCTTCAGTTTGCCTATCAGGACAGTATGGGAGTGGAGGATGCAGTCCTGCATGTGGTCCATAGGGCGCTCTCCTTTCTGGAAAGGAGGGTGATGTTTGTGCCTTTGATCCAGTCCAGCCTCAGCTGCTGAAGGAGAATCTCGAGAGGATGGGAGTTGATCCAGTTTTTGTTCGCTGGATCCACAACTATCTGACTCTTACGTCATAGTTTGTCCGACTGGGAGACTGTGTATCTGGGACATTGATGAGAAACACCGGAGCACCACAGGGAACTGTACTATCACCTTTTCTCTTCACACTCTACACTGCTGACTTTAATGATGCATCTGCAGCTTGTCATGTCCAGACGTATTCGGACGACGCTGCTATTGTGGCGTGTGTAAAGGGAGGGGATGAGAGTGAGTTCAGGGAGCTCATCACCAGACTCACCTCCTGGAGCAGGGACAATGGTCTTGTGCTGAACACCTCAAAGCCCAAGGAGATGATCATTGACTTTGGTAGGAAGTCCTCCCACCAGCCTGTGATCATGGAGGGAAAATAGAGGTGGTTGACTCCATTAAGTACTTGGGTGTGCACGTTGACCACAAACTGGACTGGACAGAGCAGGCTCACGCTCTGAATAAGAAAGGACAGAGTAGGCTGTTCCTCCTGAGAAAGCTGAGGTCCTTTGCTGTGTGTGCCGACATGTTGCTCCTCTTTTATCAGTCGGTTGTGGCGAGTGCTGTCTTCTATGGGGTTGTATGCTGAGGTGCAGCATGACCTCAAGGGACGGACAAACTGATACGGAGGTGTGCATCTGTGATGGGGAGGAGGGTGGACTCTGTGGGATCTGTGCTGCAGAAGAGGATGAGGGCCTCAACGCAAAGCATCCTGGGCAATCCCAGACATCCGTTTCACAACACGATGTCTGGACAGAGGAGCACACGGAGTAACAGGCTCCTTTCACTGCACTGTAGGACAGAGCGCTTCAAGAACTCATTTGTCCCTACAGCTATCAGGCTGCTTAATGAACCTGCCTGATATGAACTGCTCTTTTAGTTTATGAACTGTCATTTTATTGTAATTTATTGTGTATGGTTGTGTGTGTTATGTGACACCTCAACGTCTCCCTTGGGAGATGAATAAAGTTGTCACCACTGTGCGACTGTTGGCACGACACTATTCATTGAAATGCTGTTTCCGTTTGTGCTAATTATCCCGTCACAACTACAACCGCCACCGCGCCATGGGAAGGCAAGATTACCAGGATCGCCAGATTGACGGCACTCCCGGTTCCCCGGTTCATCTCTACAACCCTCATCAAGAGCCCGCGCCACCATTGGACAGTGGCAGTGGGACAGCAGAACCGAGGCAAGGGGGGGGCCGTCTGAAATCAGCCCATCATCAGACGGCTTCGGGGACCTCAGGGACCTTCCCATCAATCAATTATCACGCTGCAACCGCGCGACCTCCACATGTGGCCGGGCCACCACTGACTGATGTCAGAAACTCGTCTAACATTTTTCCTTTTTCTTCAAACCTGCTGGCGCGAGTAAAAATGCGACAGCCGCCTTCTAAATACAAATGCTGCAGCGCGGTCACCGGCTGATTTGGCTGAAAGACGTCCATTTCGGTCACAGCATGGGGCCATTTTGGGATGTGTGAGCGCCGTCTAACACTTCTGCTTTTGTCTCAACGTCTGTGGGGCCGCCTGGTGTCTGACTCCAACCTAGCTTCCTCAGCTAGCGTGTGGTGCTGGAACAGACTCACAGACCTTCGTGAAAGCTGGACACATCGTCCATCTTTGGAGTCTCTGGATGCTGGAGCCGGTCCGGCCCCTAAAGGATGAAGGTGGGCTCCAGCCTGGATCGTCCACCAGGCGCACATGAGAGAGTTGGTGTGTGTGAACGTAAAACTCCAGATTCAGGATGGTTCTGCTTCTGATTATGTTAACTCATGTCATCAAGGCCTGACTAAAGCAAAAGGTTGCAGCAAAGCAGTAGGTGTTTTAATGTTAATATTAATGTAAGCTGAATGAAGGGCCCTGCAGCATCTGCTAGTGTTTCTGCAAACTGGGTCAGATCCCATTTCTCTGCTTTTTCCAGCTTCTGTTCCTCCTTTGTTGTTGCATAATCAGTTTTCAGGCAGAGGTCACTGACGTTGTTTTAAAGTTAGACCCTTTGTGGAAACAGTTTCATTCTTTGTGCTTGTCTGTCAGAAATGTTTTGCTTTAGAGATTTGTGGTTTATGTTATTTGTGGTTTATGATAAGGGTTGTAAAGTAAAGAAACTTGATATTTATTGGCATTTTAAATGTTGCCATGCAGCCAATTCAGTGTTTAGCATCTCAATCTAAACCCACAGTTTCAATGTTAGATGTTACTGCTGTTTTCATAGTGGCTTTGTTACTGAAGGAATAATTAATAACACTAGAGTATGATGCTTATGTACGGTGGCCGAGAAGGGTCACAACACAACACTTTAGATTTCACAACACAATACAAAATAACACGCTACAACTCGTCACAACACAAAAAACATTAATTCACAACACTTTATCCCAAAATGGAAGTATATCTGCAACAGAAGTTGCTGTGCTTTTACTCTGAAGTTTCCACTGGGCTAAATCACCATAATCACGTCTGCATTCAGGTTCATGAGACGGTAGATTCTCTCTCCTGCTCCGTCTGTGTTTCTGTCGCTTCCTTCCACGTCTTTCTGTGTCTCTGTGACCCACTTTGAAGCCTCACCGTCCCGCATTAACCCAGGGGGGGGAAACAGCAACAAAAATAAAATGACGGGACCTTTCAAAATAAGAAAAATATCAGTTCGCTAAAGTTAAAAAGCTCTTCACAGATTCTGACTTCCAGCCTCCATAACTCTTCTGATAAACATTCAAATGTTTCCTAAAACAGTTATAGCTGCAGCTAAATACCGTCATTCTGATCAAAATGTCTTTAGTAGAATCAAATAAACACAAAGAACAAAGTATCTTATGATCTTTCATATTCCTAACTACTCAGTGTTTATCAGGATGTTTGGATGAACACAGAGCTGAAATCCTGGAGATGAAAATGTTTTTAGATCAGTGAATGAGGGTCATCTCCCACGGCACACTGGGTGCCGCGGCACACCGGTTAAAAACTCTGCGCTAACATACCGCTGTCATTCAGACGCTCCTGCAGTTCAAGCTGAAGCTCTAGTTTTCTATGTGACCCTTTTCAGACGAGTAAGCAAAAGGAATGTGTTTTTGTGCACTTCTATTATTTTTTGTCTAGTTTCCAGTTTCAGTTTAGCAGTTTTTGGTGAAGCTGAAAATTATCTGGATGATGTGGAGAATCTCTAAATCTTCTGAAGTTCAACTCTCTTTCCAGTTTTTGAGCAAACAATCTGATTACATCAGGCAGAAATTAGGCTGTCAGACATGACTCAAACCAAACACACACACTCACACACACACACACACTCACACACTCACAACACACACACACACACACACTCACATACTCACACACACACACACACACACACACCACACACACTACACACACAGCACACACATACACCACACCACCACACACATACACACACAACCAAACTCACACACACTCACACACAACAATCTCCACACACACAGAATCTCTCTCTCACACACACACAGGGAAAAGGTGAAACTGCGTGGTTACTGTGAGTGTGTGTTGGTGTGTGTGTGAGTGTGTGTGTGTGTGTGTGTTATACTGACACCCTTAACCCCAGAGGAGTGATGTCATTCGGTCTCCACCCGAGTGTGCGTCACGGTGACGTCTGGAGACACACAAACACACACTTAGGTTTCTGTTGACAGTGTTGATGAAGAAGCACCATCATCATCATCATCATCCTCTTACTGTGTGTCACGTTTCCTGCTTCACCTCAGGATTTGCTCCTGAATGATGAGATGACCAAACGTTTCTGTGACGCTTTCTTCAGGAACGCTGCTTCAGTTTTTATGATTGACAGCTACTGAGATGCATCAAAGACACGCCTTCCACACAGGTTTAAACATCTATTTCCCTCATGTGTTGGTCAGAAAGGTTTGACTTCTCAGGCTATAGGGTGGGGCACAGACAAACCTGGAAAGAGCCCCCCCTAGAGAGCAACGATCCGTTTCAGTGGAGCTTTCAGTCTGGAAGTGAATGCTCATTTAGACACAGCAGTCACTGTCACAGGTTTCTGATGTTTTTTCCCATCATGCCTCAGTCAAAGCTCAGCTTTTCTTCCCCCGCTTTGGTTCTCCCTGAGCAAAGAGCCGATTATGGGCAGAGACCATGCAGGGCTGCGTCTTCTAGAGGATGCGGGGCAGATTTTACATTTACTGCAGTTTTGGTGTTTGTATTCATCATCATCATCATCATCATCATCATTAGTTCTACTCCGCTTACTGCAGGTTCTCTGCTCCAGGCTGTTTGCAGTGGAACCAGACTGTGGAGGAGCGTCTTCTCATTCAGGTCACAGATAAACAGATTCATCAGCAGTAAACTGATGACAGACGAGGACAAACAAAACAACACAAACATGAGGCGCTGAAGGGACGAAGGAGGACACACAGACAGACGGAGGGACGGATCAGCATCCCGGCTGCCTTCAGGTCTCCAGATGATCACAGCTTCTAGAACTGGAAGGCAGCAGAACGTTGCAGCAGCAAGGATTCACTGAAACTCTCAGGGCAGTTCTGAGTCTCTGTGGGGCAGAAGACTGGAAAGCTGAGGGCATTTAGGCTTCTGTCCATGTCACGCCTCAGCTGGACCTTCAGGCCTCAGCGTCTGTGGATGAGCGTCTGCACAAACCCATTCTGCAGGTTCTCCGGCCATCTTCTGGACATGTCAAAGTGCTTCCAGGGTCACGGCGCTGCTGGAGCCTATCCTGAGTGTTTGTGTGGATGGAGGAGGAATTATACAGTGCTCTACAAAGAAATCCCACTTGTTCCCCACCAGCTCCCTCCAGTTGGTTGATAAGGAAGTTATTAAAAGTTGGATCAAAGTGCTACGGCGGTCCAGCATGCATTGCTGCAGATGGCACGGCAGCGTGGCGTTCCCGGTCTGCGTTCACACAGCAGTGACAAGAGTCAGCAGCCTTCCTCCTGTCACATGAGCGGCCGGGGTCGTTCTGCTGAACGGTGGACCCACACCGGGCACCTTCTGCTGTGGACCAAGGTGGACGGTAAAGAGCATCTCTGGTGACTTGGGGAGACAGACTGACGCTGTCTGAACCAGATATGACAGACCTGTCATACATGTGATCCACCAGTTCATGGTAGATGATGACGAGGCCTCAGAGCCCCTCAGTGTTATCCTGATCACCACACGCTTCCTGTGAACAGACATTACTTTAGACACAACGTCAAATCTGTGTTTCTGTGATTTAAAGCTTTTCTGCTAAACCGATCATAAATGAAAAAAAGCCTGAATATATTTCAGAATAAACGTCCTGATGGTTCAAAAACAAAAGGTCTTTTTATTTTTCCAAACTGAAAATCACCCGGTAGCTGCTGTGGCAGCGGAAGCAGAGCATGCTGGGAGCTCAGAAAATGCATGTGAGCTTTAATGTGAAGCGTCAGAGTGCAGCCAGGGGGGTGCTGCCCTCCCCACGTGCACGCTCCGTGTTACCCCTCCAGGCACGGCGTCAGACTAAACATGTCCACCTGGATCAGGGGCATCCTCCCCCCTTGAGGAGGGTCAAGGTCACGGGGAGGAGGTGAACCCTTGCTAAACCCCTCCTGCCCCCCCACAATGCCACCAAAAGCAGGAGAACCCCCCCCCCCCCCATGCTCCTCCATTCCTGCCCTCATAGGGGGTAAAGGAGGTTTGTCTTCCAGCACCACAGACTTTCAGAAAGACTCGATCACATGAAGGTTCTGCCCCCTGCTGGTCATCCAACACATGACGGGTTTCACCTGCAAATGGAAACCAAATCCATTTAATGAAAAATGTTCCCAAAATGAAAGTCCAGAATGTGTCGAGTCTTCCTGTGACGGCTCACAGGTGCTGACTCGGTTCTGTACGGTCCAGTTCCTGAGCTGCTCTTTGGAGGCAAAAGCTGAAGAGAGAAAGCTCTCAGAAAAGAACCTCCTCAGAGCAGAGCAGTGACGGTTTGACGACCCAGCATGCCTCACTCCTGCAGACGCTGGTCGTTCTTCCATCCAGAGCTGGGCTGCCATCATCAGCTGCCCTTCATCACGTTTCCACGTCGTTTTGGCTGAAACTCTTCCATGGAAGCCGGTGGGCAGGCGTCTCCTCTGGTCACATCTTCTATTTGCTCTCAGTGTATTTGGTAATTAATAAAAGACAATCGTTCATTTTCTGGAAGCGTAATCTTCAATGACCATCAGTTCTTTGTGTTTGGAAACAAATCTGGTTGAATCTAAGGCAGCAGGGGGGGTGTTCCAGAAAGCAGGTTCTGCTAGCTCCCACGGTAAGTTTGAGGCTAAGGAAGTGGATAACCTCAACTTTCAGTTCCAGAAATGGAGGTATGTCTCAGGGTATGTCAGGTTGCCATAGCAACTCATGCTCTGAACATAACCTGGTCTGGAGCAGGTTTAGTTGAAGGTTAGTTTGTTTTCAGAGAGGTGCAGCAGCATGGCGTGTCCATTTGAAGATGATTTAGTGGATGAAGAAGCTCAGATAATACTTTTTCCACCGTGAGAGGGTGATAAGACCACATATGGATGTTTAAAGAGAAACTTTTTACTTTGATCTAACTTCATTATTTGCTTCAGTTAAGATAAATCATTTTTTTGTTAGTCAGCTTAAAAATAACATGTAGTTATCAGACAGTTATTTTCCTTTCATTCAAATTAATTCAATGAAGTAGGTGTAACTTTGGTGCTGCTGTTAGAGCGGCACCGCAAGGAATTGTGGGATATCATTCCCTTTGCCTGTCTGGACGGATTTGGGTTTAAGTGTGGCTTTTTGACTAAATATTTTTAGTTGTTTAGCTGTTTTACTGTGTTTTGCTGAGTTATTTGTCCTGTTATGTTGAATTCTTTCTGCACCATGAGTGAGAGTGAGGAAGAGGAGTTTATATAGCACCCCCACTAGTGCATTGACAATGATAATGTTGGAGGAAGAGTAAATAATTGCATGCTATTAGTCTTAATTGTTTCTTTCTTTTTATCGTTATAAAAATGAGTTTATCTACCAGCTCAAACTCAGAATTATGAGAGTTCAAGAATTGTAATAAATTAAGATGGAAAAAATATTAATTGAATTGAAGTAATATGACATTTAATTAAATATGTAAATCTGAGTTGTATAAACAATTATTGCGTTGGATAGATGTAAGAACTTAGGTTGAAAAAATTGATTATTTTGTTACCAATAGACGTAATTCATTTCAGTTGGCAAAATTGGATACGTTTATTTATATATATATATATATATATATATATATATATATATATGCGTCACAAGAAAAATGGAAATAAGATCAGAAACTCGTGCGTTTACTTTGTTCTTTTTCTCAGCAGAAACTTTTCTTTTGCTGATGATGCAGTCGTGTTACTTTTCTGATGGTCTTATAATCTTCATACGTCGTCATTAAAATCTCAGACTCTGTCTCACTCAAGTGTAGCGTCTCTTTTTTTCTCCACGCGTTTCCATGGTGACTCCGGAAATCGTCGATCCATTGAGAATGTCTTTATGTACCTGCCGTGCACGTGCGTTAACCCAGGGTTACCAAGTGGAGCGTAGTTACACCAACTCATATCTGGTCTTCTGGAACCGACATACCCAGAGTAAGAAAGTTCAGGAGGATTTCAGCCAGAGTTCAGGGTTAAAGTCAGGCTAGTTTAAACATGCTTCCTGGAATACCCAGCTTTCATTCCCTGGATGACTTTTTTTCCTTGTCCTGTCCAGCAGCAGAGCAGACATGAGATTGTAATTCAGACTAAACTTTATTCATCTTAATTATATTTGTAACAGTTTGTGTTGGACCAGACGGAATAAAAGGAGGGAAGAAGGGGGGGGGGGGGTGTAAAGCCATGAAGCTGCATAAAGCAACAAGTTTCTGGATGTTTATAATGATTACTGTCAGGTTCAGATGTCATACAAATCTAGAATGGGCGGGGCTTGTCCACACAGGGCGGTGCCAGTCCACACACACTTAAATGTTATAAACAAACCTGTTGGCTCCAAAAATGTTCACATGCTAACATGTTAAGGAAACTTTATTTCCTGAATGACACGCAGTCATGGATGGTCAGCCCCCCCCCCTGTTCAGGGTGTCTTCTGGGCTCCTGAACTCCCTGTACTGGTGGGTTTATGGGGCATCAGTGGGGGCGTCCTAATTCCAGCTCCACATCATGAGGGCCATGTTTGGTCCTACCAGAGCCCCGCTGATCCGTTTGTCATTGTCGGTCCAGGTTCAGTCCACGTTTAGCGTTTGAGGTCAGACGCGGCGGCGGTGGCTTTGGTTTGGAGGGATCGTGGTTGGGAGAACCTCTCTGAACGGTTCTTTCCATAGTAATAACATAATTCATTCTCTGGAAAAAAGGAAGGAAAGAATCTCCTACGAAGAGAAGCGTCTGGTTGGATCAGAGAGCACGTGTGTGGATGCAAAGGTCGTCTCACCTCAGGAAATATTAATAATAAAATGCTACGAGCTCCACCGTCTGTTAGGGAGGCAGGAAGCAGCTCCTTCAGCCTGCAGGTTCCTGTGCAGAAACACCAACGTGGGTCCGGAACGAAGCGGCGGGAAAACCACCGGAACGAAGCGGCAGGAGAACCACCGGAAAACCAGGAGGGGGCCATTCATGGTGGTAAGGGTTGAGGTTCTGCTCCAGTGCTGAGCTGAAGTAGAACACATTCTGCTCGTGGAGTAGATTGTGCAGGACTCCATGTTCACGGGACCAAAATGCTCCTTCTGAAAACCATCCGAACCAATCAGCTTTAAAAGAAACCCTGCTAACTGGCCACGCCCCCTTCAGTCGTTTTCTTCCTGAGAACAAACATTCTTACAGAGCAGAAGCCAGAACTCCTCACCAGAGTTCCTGTACAGAGCTTTTCCGTCCGCACTCGGACATCCACGTCCCGCGTGGCGTTCGCGGGGGGGTCCAGTCAGAGACGGTCCCGACGGGCCCGGCAGAGCTTTAGGACCTCGTCTGTGAACATGAAGCCAGACGGATCCTCTCTGCTCTTCATCTCACCTCGTCTCGCTGTGGCTGTCCGTCACTCGATGCCTTTCAGCGCGTGGTACATATGCTTGGGTAAAATGACGTAGCCCTCGCTGAATGCAGGGGCGGGGCCCCGGGGCCCCTCGTGGGCGGCCTTCAGCCTCCGCAGCTGTCTCTCCTGCCGCCGACACTTCTGCTGGGCGGTCTTCAGCTTCTTCCTGAGATGCTCCAGCTGCTCCTCCAGCTGCTCGATGCGTTTCTTCTGCTGCGCCGAGTCCTCAGCCGTGTAGTTGTGGTCACAGGAGACCACCGCCGTGTCGCTGCGGGGGCCCGCCGCCCCCCCTTCAGGCTCCTCCTCAGCCGGCGGGTCAGACGTCAGAGGCACAGACAGCGAGGCGGGCAGCTCCGAGGAGAACGGGTCGTCCATGGACTCCACCTGTGGAACAGACGTGTGGGACGCGTCACAGCCGCTGCGTACAACGGCACAGTTACACGGACCAAGACTGGTCATACGTGAACATATGTGGAAAAAGTGAGGAAGGTTTAGTCCATGTGGAATTTTCACAGATGCATCAGGAATGAACCACGTAAAGAACACGGAAACCAGCGTAGGACACGTGTGATTACTGCTGTTATCTGTAATGCATCAGGGATTCACGCATCAATGACATCATATGTGCGCCGTATACGTGATATGACAGTTAGAAAAGACACACATTTGTCTATGCATCTCACAAAAAACACATAGGATTTTACGTAATAATTGCTTATAAACTACATAAAGACACGTAAACTGCATAATTCTCAAGTGCACAAAAATCTTTAGCAGTTCAGAACCAAATTCACGTAGAGACCCGCCGGCTGAAACCCTCCACGGATGACGAAAGGGACACGTATGAATGACGAGCGACTGAATCACACCAGGAAAATGTGCACTAATGAAGCTAGCGGCTGTGAGACTCGACCTTCAGGTCAGAAACCGTGAGACCAAACTGAAGCTGAGCAGTCGCTGGTCTGCTGACCCACAATGCACCACAACACCGTTCACCTGCTTCCCAAACGGGTTTCAGGCCGTGAAACCTACGACCACCCGGCTGAGATGGCATTTGTGGGCGGAGCATCAATAGCCGAGTCAGAAACTGAACCAATCAGACCCCCTCCAGGCAAATCCCGCCAACACAGTGGGGGGAGAAGGCTCAGCGTCTGCTGTTAAACCAAGACGTTGACAGAACCACCGACCCATCGGGTTTAGTCATCTATGTGGGTCGGGTTCTGGTCCCGTCGTCAACAGGGACAGAATCTGCAAAGAGCTCAACCAGAGGAACCAGGAATCTGTGGACTGGCTCTGCTTCCGGCTCGCCCTGCTAAGGTCGCCACGGCGACCTCTAACGGCTGGTTTGGCAGAGTTGTTCTGCCGGACGTCAGAGGCTAAAACCCTTTCAGTCCAACTGACAGCCATAACTAAATAAGGTAGAGACGAGGACTGCTCGTCCCACCAGAGACCGGCTTTTAGTTTCTGCAGAACCTTAACAGAGAAAAGACGGCTTCTGCACCAAAACACACGCCTGTAGCACCAAAACACACACCTCTAGTACCAAAACACACGCCTGAAGCACCGAAACACACGCCTGTAGCACCAAAACACACGCCTGTAGCACCAAAACACACACCTGTAGCACCAAAACACACGCCTCTAGTACCAAAACACACACCTGTAGCACCAAAACACACGCCTCTAGTACCAAAACACACGCCTGTAGCACCGAAACACACGCCTGTAGCACCAAAACACACACCTCTAGTACCAAAACACACACCTGTAGCACCAAAACACACGCCTGTAGCACCAAAACACACACCTCTAGTACCAAAACACACGCCTGTAGCACCGAAACACACGCCTGTAGCACAGAAACACACGCCTGTAGCACCAAAACACACGCCTGTAGCACCAAAACACACGCCTGTAGCACCAAAACACACGTCTGTAGCACCAAAACACACGTCTGTAGCACCAAAACACACGCTTGTAGCACCAAAACACACGCCTGTAGCACCAAAACACACGCCTGTAGCACCGAAACACACGCCTGTAGCACCGAAAACACACGCCTGTAGCACCAAAACACACGCTTGTAGCACCAAAACACACGCCTGTAGCACCGAAACACACACCTGTAGCACCAAAACACACGTCTGTAGCACCGAAACACACGTCTGTAGCACCGAAACACACGCCTGTAGCACCGAAACACACGCCTGTAGCACCGAAACACACGCCTGTAGCACCGAAAACACACGCCTGTAGCACCGAAACACACGCCTGTAGCACCGAAACACACGCCTGTAGCACCGAAACACACGCCTGTAGCACCGAAACACACGCCTGTAGCACCAAAACACACGCCTGTAGCACCAAAACACACGCCTGTAGCACCAAAACACACGCCTCTAGTACCAAAACACACGCCTGTAGCACCGAAACACACGCCTGTAGCACCAAAACACACACCTCTAGTACCAAAACACACACCTGTAGCACCAAAACACACGCCTGTAGCACCAAAACACACGTCTGTAGCACCAAAACACACGCCTGTAGCACCAAAACACACGCCTGTAGCACCAAAACACACGCCTGTAGCACCAAAACACACGTCTGTAGCACCGAAACACACGCTTGTAGCACCAAAACACACACCTGTAGCACCAAAACACACACCTGTAGCACCAAAACACACGGCTGTAGCACCAAAACACACGCCTGTCAGGCTTTTCTGTCCGTTTTTGCAACGTTTACGTATGAAATCCATAAACGTCCTGTATGCTGAAGACATCACAGACAGAAAAGAAGGGGCGTTTCCAGAAAGACGCATGGCTGCCCGTGGTCATGGCGCTCTCCTCGGCCCTCTGAGCGCGATACCTTGATGCTGAGGTTGGCGCTGAAGAGCGACGGCACGGCGTTCTCCTTCAGCACGCGGTTGTTGCACTCCCTCTTGAAGCAGTCGCTGGTGAAGTGTTGGGAGCAGATGTTGCTGTACTTTGTTGGTTTGAAGTTGTTCCTCCTCATGGCCGCCACCCACTTCCTGCACACGTCCGGACGCGCCAACGGGAACCTTGCAGTCGAGGACGACAAACACCACGTTCAGCCAACCGCCGGACACTTTCTGTGCTTCCGTTTGCTAAACACATGTTTTAGATCTGTCATTTGGTAATCTGGCTCCTCCAGTAAATGTGCAGAGCCCGTAGACTCTGCCATAGAGCAACAAGATCCTGCTTTCCTGAGTTATCCCCCCCCTGCATGATCATTGAACAGATTCATTCTCGTTCCTGACGTTTTAAAGTCTTCATCTTAAACTCCCATCAACCAATGAGCTGTCAGAGTGTCCTCAGAGGTCTTAACGACGGCTCTACCATTTTCCTTTTCTACAACAGTGTCTGAAGAGCAGCAGGAGCTCATCAGAAATTCACCTGAGTTGTGGGCGGGGCTACTGATGTGGAGTAAGCCCGCCCTAATTCCCATCATCCCTTTGCAGCCCCCCACACCCCAACCAAACATTAGCAGAGCAACAAAATTGGCAGCATTAACGGAGATTTCCAGGCGTCCGCTTTGACTGCAACAGGAAAGTACGGTGGCCCTGAAGTGCAAATCGCTTAACACGAAGCATTTAAAAAAGCTCACAACGACCAATAAAAAGCAAAACAAATATTCTGAAACATTTCCAGAAACTAAAATTACTTCTAGAAACTAGAATGAAATGTTGGAGACATGAAGCCAATGTGAAACCAGAAACGGTGGATTTGTTGGAGGAGGAGACCCAGAAATCAGAAATCCACCACCTTCATGTCCGCTTCTGACTGACATGAGGGACAAACGTCTTCGTCCAATCAGGTCAGTCCTACGGTACCGTTTCCGGTTTCTCATTGTTTTGTTTTACATCATTTCATTTCGTTTTCTGTTTTTTGTGACTTATTGGCGTGATTTGCACTTCAGGGCCACCGTAGTAGAAAGCCTTCCTGGGAACTCTTTTGTCTCTCCTCAAACTCCAATAAACGTGACCGGTTGAATTCGGTGTAACGGTCTGACACCGACGGATCACCGCAGGACAGACCCGGAGGAGCGCTGAAGGTTTACTGGTTAACCTTTGACCTCCTCAATCCTGTTGAAGCATTGCTCAAAGGGTTCTCGGTAGTCGGGATTCAACCGTCACTCGGTTGACCGAGAATCGGCAGCACGTGGACGCGCCGGTACCGGACCGACTCATGACTCAAACTTTCTTTCTTTCTCATTTTCCCATCATGCACCGTGGCTCGGAGCGAACGTCTCCGTTATTATCCCCGCTGTCATTACCGGGAGGTCGGTGGACGGGAAGTTGAATTCCCTCTGTGGGAGGGGCTTACTTGTGGAAGGAAATGTCTTTGTCTTTGTGGTACCGGTTCTTGCAGCCGTACGCCGAGCACGTCTGGACCATGGCGGCGGCCCGGACAGCGACCGGACACGGACAGCGCGAGGGCTTCACTGCCACCAACAACTATGGCGGCGGGGGAAGTCATGTGATCTGTGATCTGGGCATGCGCAGAGCGCCGGAGAACTGCGCTTCCTCCAGAGGGGGGGCAGGAGAGCAGACGAGTTTACCGTCAACAGACACACCTGCCACTGATGGGTTGGTTGATTATCTGCTTGTCAGACATACAGAAATCTACAATGAAGTTAGCGGTGTCTTCTGGTCACTGCAACAGTCATACCTTAAAAAATAAACGTACTACTAAAAGAATAAATAGACAAAACTACATAATTTTTTGTACACTATTACACTGTTTGTACACTTATCCCACGAAGTGAAATTTCTTCTCCACATTTGACCCATCCCCTTGGGCAGTGGTGAGCTGCAGCCGAACCGCGCGCGGGAGGCGGTAGCATTAAGGGTCTTGGCTAACATTACTTGATATGGTAAATGCCCCCAGTACCATTGCTCATTCTCCTCCGGGAATCGAACCCTGGTTTCCTGCATGGTAGCTTCCCACCCTACCAACCAAACTACATTAAAAGACTTTAATGTAGACACTTGAGAAAAGTGTCGTTCAATACAGCTATTCCTTCTTTTCCTATAAGGAAAATGTCATGAGTACTATTGAAGTTGCTGTGCTGTCGTGACTCATGGTTTAGTAAAAGGTTGTGGGGAATAAAGGTGCTTCAATGTGTTGAAATGGTTGAAAGTAAAGAAAATCCTCCTAAATATGGAGGAAACGTCCACAGTACCGTCGTTTACCAGCAGACGTCCAGCTTTCATGGTTTCTGGCGTCTTGACCTCGTTTGTGGCGGTTGGAGGACGACTCTTCTGTCTCTCTTCACCAGCGGCGTTTGCCTGAAGGCAGCAGGTCGGACGGCGGCGGCCCGGGGCGTGTAGCGTCTCTGCTGAGGCAGCGGGAGCTGTGGGGGTTTCCAGGGCGGGGAGGGGGCACCAAGCATGTTTTGGGCGGTGTTGACGGCCGCTGTACGGCGGCTGAACCAGGAGCGTCTGCAGCGCTCTGCGGTGGTGGGGTGAAAGGTCACCGGCTGTCTTTGGGTCACGTGGTTCTGAGGAAACAGTCTCTGCTGGGCTTTCAGCAGCTCACTGGGGTTCGTACTCCTATGTTTTCTTTGAGTTACAAAAGTAACATAAAGGGGAAAGTATAGACCAAGCTGTTTCAGTGAATCACAGAATGTATTCTTTAACTCCATGATTTAACGCTGAAAACCTTCCTGCAGACATTAATAATCAGATTTCTGTTGTTTGGTTGATTTGGTCAAAATGATCTGTAGGTGTCCTGGTTGAAGGCTGGGATTCATTGGCGGGTTGTTCATCCTGTATTATACTCCAGACTGCCAGCATGGGCGGGCGCCACCACGGCACGTGGAGGGAACGCCGGCGCCACGCAGGGGTGTGTCTGTATTTTTCAGATTTGAAATTATTCGGGTTAGAGTGATCATCTCTTCCCCTATGAGGTCATAAGGAAAGGGTCCAATCATGCAGCGCTGTTACTGTGACTCCGCCCACCTGTGTCTGAAGTCCCGCCCTAACCCCTATAGTACGTAGTGTCCTGGATTCCAGAAGCATTCGGACGCCGCGCTCACTATGTTTCCTTCTAACGGCGGATATGACGTCATGGATTTCAGGAAGTTAAAATCTAATGAATATGAGCGTTATTAATGAGTCCACTGTCTCCTAAAGATAAAAAAGTTTATGCTTTACTAACTAAAATACATTTAAATACATTTTTTGTTCTGCTGCAATGCATTGTGGTCTATATTCGCCGATCCAGTGAGCATCGATGCACACTGGTTTTTCACCGAGACTTCTGGGAAATTTCTAGGGATTTCTGGATTTTGGGATTATAGATTCAGAGTGAGCGTGGCGTCAGAAGTGTTTTTAAAATCCAGGACACCACTTCCTGCTGCACTATATAGCTTTTTAGTAGGGGGGGGGGGGTCAGCCTCACACCTGAGTTCACATAACTGTCTGCAGCAGCCGTCATGAACGGGCCATAGAAATCAATGCACAAAGAAAAAAAAGAAGTTTACCACCATGACAGGGAAAAGGTTTGACCCCCCGGCTGTTGTCTCAGGGACAGTGGGTGGGTAGTTTAGGCCGGTTAACACTGTTGGACACCCAGGTTATCGTATTAATGCTTTCATGAACTAAAGAGCCTGGAGAGCTGGACAGCCCCTCTGAGGACACGAACACGGGGACGGCCGCTCCTGCAGGGGGCAGCACTGCTAACTGTCAGTTTGTGGTGTTTCTGTGGGGATGGGGGCAGACGCCATGCTGCGGGGGCTCTTCAGTCTGAAGACCCCACGGTTCCCCACACTGAACAGAAAAAAGGAAACATCCTCAATAAACCAGCAGTTTATTACAACAGGCTGGTCTGCAGCCACAGACCAGGAATACACTGAAAACGGTGCGGAGCACAACACTCACGGATGACGGTTATGTATGTACACACGTCTGTACTCTATGTACACAGTCAAAGAAAAGGCCACACCCCCCTGAAGCTGTCCAAGAACCCCACTCATCCCCGTCAGCCCCTCCTCCACAGGCAGCAGAAATACAAACGGCCAATAATACAGAGGAAAATACAAACCCATAAATATCTGCAGCTCAGGTGGGGATACTGGTTTCCTGTGCAGACGAGAGCATCACTGGGATCAGAACGACAGGACAAGCAGATGCTGAGGCGAGCTACGCAAACTCTAAGAGTCAATACGCAATATTTATCACAACACATTCAAACCAAAGTCCACTCCTGCCAAGAGAAACCAAGGGATCCTTCTGTACGGTGAAGCCTGAAGCCGCTGCCTTCCACCATGACCTCGCTGAGTCCTGAAGCTGGGTCAGAACACGGACGAGGTTCTGAATGGGAGCCGGCCGCCGATGAACACAACGTTACGAAGAGGCCTTGAGCATCGACCCAACAGGAAACGATGGTCTGGTTTGGATGCGTCTCCACCAAAAGCCTCTAGATCTGTCAGAGTCCGGATGTCCGGACATCCCTGGTTGATCCTCAGAGCTGTAGATTCAACTGATTCAGCAACCTGTTGCAGGACAACGCAGACTGGACCTGCTGAGATGGAGGCTGAAGAAACGATGTGCTAACATTTGATCATGAATGTTTAGGAAATGAAGAAATGCCTTCATGACCCGGTTGTGAATTTTGAGTGTGTTCAAACAGAATCCAGACATTTGTTGCTCATGGGTTCACTCCTTTCTCCTTTGGACTGTATGTAGAACCTGAGGACACTAAGAACCCACCAGTCGTTTGCGTTTTCCCAAAGCATTCTGGGTTTGGCCCGGTTCTGCTGACCCTCTACGAGCTTCAAACCAAACGATGAGACACTTCCTGCCGGTTTAGAGCAGGGGTCACGCCTTCCAGCCTCAAAACGCTGGCTCACTGTCTTTGGGCCTCAGAACAGCTGCAGAACCCGAACCTGCTGGTTCTGGCTGCAGCCGCTCTACTTTACTGTACCACCACAGTCCGTTCTGTTCTGGTCCCTGGACCGGCGTCCCGGCGGATCGACAGGCTCTCCGTCAAACGTTGGTTTCACCACTAAAGTCACACTTCAGCTTCACAAACACTCTGAGAAAATAGTCCTCTAGGGCTTTAAGATAAAAAAATAAGCATATGTATGAGATCTGAGCCCTGGGATGATGGATGCCAGGCGGGGCTCCTCCTACCAGCACTGCTGTGGTTTCCCCGGTAACCGCAGAGGAGTCTGTGCACCTCAACAGCTGGCTGTCCGCTCCAGATGTTCCTGTTTGACCTCAGCAGTCACAGACTTACTCCTTCTCCTCCTCCTCCTCCTCCTCACCGTGCTCTTCTTCCTCCTCCTCCTCCTGCTCTTCTTCATCCTCCTCCTGCTCCTCCTCCTCCTCGTTTCCCTTCGCCTCCGTCTTGCTGTTGTCTTCCTTCTCTTCCTCATCCTCAGCCTCCTTGGCCTCCTCCTCGTCGCCGGTTCCCTAAAGCAGATTTTCAGAGGATCAGACTGGGCTCAACGAGTCCAAAGTGGTTCTGGACGTACCTGCTTGAGGCGGCCCCTCCTCCGGTTGGGGACCCGGGCCTTCATCCTCCTGGAGAGCGCCAGCAGCTTGTTGTGCCTCTGCCTCCTCTTGGCTTTGTCCGCCTCCTCCTTCTTCCTCTCCTCCGCCCGGTCCGAGTCGGACTCGTCCTGCCGCTGCAGCCGGCTGCGCTTCCGGGGCGGCGCCGGCCGCTTCGGACCGCCGCCGCCGCCTTTCCCCTCCTCGTCGTCGGCGCTGGACGAAGAGGAGCTGTCGTCGCCGCCCAGGAAGGAGCGCTTCCTGCGGGCCACGGAGCGGCTGTCGTCGCTGGAGGACGCCCCGGACTCGCTCCAGTCCCGGTCCCCCCGCTCGCTGTCCTCCTCCGGGGAGCTCTGGAAGTCGGACTGGGACCCGGAGGAGGAGGAGGAGGAGGAGAAGGAGCCTTCGTCACTGTCGTCCAGGATGGAGGCGGGCAGGCCGATCTGGCGCTTCTTGGTTGCGGCCACCTTGGTTTTCCGCATGGAAGCGAACATCTTGCGCTTGTACAAACTCTCCATGTCTGCACGCGGAGGCCAGTGACATCCAACAAAAACGGGGGGATTAGGGATGAAACCTCACCGTGACTGAAGAAGCTAACGTCTACTGTGCACGCGCCCCTGCGGCAGCTCTTCTCACGGACATGGCGCCGGCACGTGCACTACACGGAGGCGCCTCGTATCCGCGCGGCGTCTACACGCCACACTCGGGACTTTGGAGTTCTCACAGGCCGGTTTAGCTAATTTCCTCGCGCGCAGGCAGCCACCGTCGCTGCTGTGTTATTGTAGCCCCCGCTTCTTCTCGTCTCGACAAACGCGCGGTGTTGTTACAGCGCCCCGCTGCGGCGGAGAGCGGGCACTGCAGCCCGCCGCTGCTGCGCGCTACGGAGCGACGTTTGTGCCATTATTCAAAGCACAACACTCACTGTTTACAGCCTCATACTTTGTGTTTAAAAGATTATTTTGCTCCTCAAACAGAAAATTGCAATTTAAACTCAAACACAAGTACAAAAAAAAACAAATTTACTCGATTACCAGTATCTTTAAAGTTCCACTCCAACTATATTTCTTTCTATTTAAAGATCCTTTCTTGTGTTTTTTTCAAAAAAATCATGATTATGCAGTTCTTAGTTTAAATCAAAAAGCCTGTATCATTTTCAAGGAGCTCATTACAAATTTGGTTTTGGCTTGTGGGAGGGACTGTTAGCCTGGAAGTTAGCCTAGCTAATCTCCCAGCATGCCTTTGTTGACACCCTCTCCCACTACCGACAAGCACCTCACGAGCCCAAGCTCACATCAGTGTAGCAAAAATGCTGCCAGCAATATGCGAGCTATGCAGCTGCACAGTTTAGAGCCAGATTCCATCTGAGACGAGGAAGACAGAGACGTACACGCATCTATTTGCCTGACGGTGCATGATTTAGAGTTGGAGCGGAGAAAGCCAGGCTTTGGCCCGCCCACGGCAGTAGCTGCGTCATAAGTCCGAGCTTTTACAAACATCTGGTTTTCATCTGATCCAACAACACTTAAATAAAAAAAATACTCGGAAACTTTGTCTCAATCTGAATTTCTTCTATACATGTCCTTCACAATGAGAAAAATGCTTCAGGAACACGTTAAAAGCTCGATATCTTTGGAGTTGTTCTTTAAGTTTCAAGAGTTTAATTGTTTTGATTCCACTTATCTTTTCAGTTTCAAATGCATTTTTCTGTTTCAAGCAAAATATAATGTTTTGAATACACACAATGTTTAAAGTGTTACACAAAAAAAGAGTGTTGTACTTGGAATAATGGCACAAAAATCAGTCCATACTTGGTCTCAACATCACCGCAGTGAGGCCCTGCAAAAGAGAAATGGGAAAATAAAGGCAGATCAGCAAAGGTCTCCGTCTAAAGAGGTTAAAGTTCAGGTCTTCTTCATCATCAGTCCTGAGGCTGATTTCCTGCAGCAGGGAGCAGTTTGGCAGATTTGCAGCTAATCTTTAATCTGCACGGTGACACAAATGCTATCACTTTAAAGTTCAAGTAAAGTTAAAGTACCATTATCTGTCACCTAGGTGTATGAAATTTGCTCTCCGCATTTGACCCCTCCCCTGGGGGAGCGGTGAGCTGCAGACATAGCCGCTCGGGAACCATTTGGTGGTCAAACCCCCCCAATCCAACCCTTTAATGCTGAGGGTCAAGCAGGGAGGCACTGGGTCCCATTTTGGAGTCATTGGTATGAATCGGCCTGGATTTGAACTCCCGACCTTCCAGTCACAGGGCAGACACTGTACCACAAGGCCACTGAGCTTTTCAACCCTTTGTATTGTCTGCTAACATCAATAACAAAAAATAATGAGTGAATTAGAGGAACCAGCTCTGAGATGTAAACATCATTCAGACTTTAATCCAGACTCGAGTAAACAGTGGTCTGAAGCTTTTCTATCTCGTGCTCATCTCTGAACTCATCTCTCATAACTGCTCAATTCTCCATCAGCTCCTCGGTTATGACTTCTGTGCCAGGAGCGTGCTCAGTTTGATCTTCCCGTCCATGGAGGCCGTCAGGCAGGTGCCACAGTCCAGAGCCGAGGACCAATCCACGGTTACCACCGGCGCTTTGTGGCCGCCGAGCGACAGGACTCTCTCCAGAGCCGGCTCTCCACTGGTCAGCTGAAAGATCAAGAGAAGATCCAGAAAAATGTTCAACACACACACTGATAGAAAATGTATAGACATGAAAGAGGATTCACAGAAAAGCTTCTGTGAAGCTTGGGTACACAGCCCCAACAACCACAGTTACGCTGAGCGAGGCAGCAACTGACCTGAAAAACAAGATCATGTCTACAATGAACACTAGGCAACCCCGACACCAGCTACAACGGTTAAGTGATGTACCGCCTGAAAGTCTACTGGAAACTGTGAATGAAGCATTGGGGGCAATTCCTACCACAACCATCACAGAAACCAATGAACTGGTTTACACTTCAGCAGCAGTGATCCTTGAGATGCTTGGCTATAAGAGCAACCATGGAAGAAAACAATACCCACCATGGAAGCAACGGTTAGAGGCCAAAATCAAGGCAACTCGGAAGGATGTGAGTAAGCTGACAGAGGCTCAAAGAGGTACAATGAGAAAGCAAGTACCGAAGAGATACAGCCAGATGCCCATACCTGAAGCCCTGGAAACTGCCAAACAAAGGCTCCTAGCCTTGAGTAGCCGCCTAAAGAGGTACACAAGAGACAATGAAGCCAGACGAATAAACAGGCTGTTCGCAACTCAACCAGCGAAAGTGTACGCTCAGTGGCAGGGTCAAAACAGCCGAGCAGACCCACCAAGGCTAGAAACTGAACAGTACTGGAAAAGTATATGGGAGAAAGAGACAGCACATAACAGCAATGCCCAGTGGCTGGTCTCTCTGAGAAAAGAACATAGCAACCTCCCTGAACAGAATCCAGTAACCATCACAGTGGCAGACATCCAAGAAAGAGTCTCAGGTATGAAGAACTGGACAGCACCGGGCCCTGACATGATACATGCCTACTGGCTAAAGAAGCTTACCACACTCCACGAACGCCTGGCAGCACAAATGAACCAGCTGCTAAGAGATGGGACTCACCCCGAATGGCTAACGGAAGGACTTAAGTAGAGACTCCAGAGGAGCCAAACACCAACTCCTGGTCGACAGAACAGTCGCCCAAGACTGCAGGTCACGACACACCAACCTGTGCACAGCCTGGATTGATTACAAGAAAGCCTATGACTCAATGCCACACACATGGATCACTGAATGCTTGGAGCTGTACAACATCAACAGGACTCTAAGAGCCTTCATAAGAAACTCAATGAAGCTGTGGAAAACCACCCTTGAAGCCAATGGGAAACCACTTGCACAAGTGTCCATCAAATGTGGGATATACCAAGGTGATGCTCTGTCCGCACTGCTGTTCTGCATAGGTCTGAACCCCCTCAGCCAAATAATCAACAAGACTGGCTATGGATACCGACTCAGAAATGGGGCCAACATCAGTCACCTCCTCTACATGGATGACATCAAGCTATATGCTAAGAGCGAGCGTGACATTGACTCCCTGATCCACACCACCAGGATCTACAGTACTGACATTGGGATGTCATTCAGGCTCGAGAAATGCAGCCGGATGGTGACAAAGAGAGGCAAGGTAGTCCACACAGGGGGGGTCTCACTCCCAGAAGGAACAATAGCAGACATTGAGGACAGTTACAAGTACCTTGGAATTCCCCAGACAAATGGCAACCTGAAGCAGGCAACAAGGAAAGCTGCAACAGCTAAATACCTCCAACGAGTAAGGCAAGTCCTGAGAAGCCAGCTCAATGGCAAGAACAAGACCCGGGCAATAAACAGCTACGCACTGCCAGTTATCAGATACCCTGCAGGAATAATAAGATGGCCAAAGGAAGAGATACAGACCACGGATGTTAAGACACGAAAGCTCCTCACCATGAATGGAGGGTTCCATCCCAAATCCAGCACTCTGAGACTGTATGCTAGCCGCACAGTGATTTTAGTTACATTTTTATCTTTTTAATATTAACATATTAATTGCTCTGTCATTGGCTAACCTGGGACCAGAAACACTACTGTTTGATTGAGGATGAGGGTGAAGTTTACCCTGTAGATGAGTCCTCCAGTGCTAGAACAGGTCAGCACGTGTTGTCCCTCTGAGTCGAAAGCAAAGAGTCGACCTCTGGGAACCTGAACCTGCAGAAGTCGCCTCACACCATCAGATGTACATCAGCTCATTCTACACTTCCTGAGCTAAAGACAGATTATTGCATTGACTGAATGTCTTCAAATTACAGTTGACAAAGATTGAATTGGATCAGTTAAGGCACAGTAGATTGTGCAAACAGAAGCTGTTTCCATGGTAACCGGCTTACCTGTTTGTATCCACTGTACCCTGACAGGACAAAGGGGCCGGTGGCATCCTGGGGTAACACCTGTTCGGACTGCTTCACCCCACAGCGATGAATGTTCCACTGAACGAACTGCACACACGGACGCTCACGTTTACCCGTATCACCACACTACAGACCGCTCATGGATCTGCACGCCACGGCTCGGCGGCTCACACCTTGCCGTCTTCTCCAATGCTGAACACGGTGTTCTCGTCGTAGCTGAACTCCACGCTATAAACTTCTCCATCATGAGCTCGCCAGCTCATGGCGCTCTCGAGGCGTTGCATGTCTGCAGCAGTGATAGTTGGGGGAACATAAAGAAATAGGGTGGGATTATTCTGCTTACTGAGGTAAAACGTCAGGTTATCTGATGTTCAAGTCAGTTGATGGTTAAAGTATTTTAATGAGCAGAACCTCTCAGACAACTGAACATTTGAGTTATTAAGAATGCAAAACATGACAGAATAAGGAAGAAATCTTTCTGAGAAAAATGCAGACTCTGGGATTCAGGATGGAGCCCAGCGACTGACCGAACAGCCGAATGACTCCATCAGCAGCTCCAGTCACCAGCAGGTTTCCATTGTGGTTGAAGGCCGTGCAGTTGATGGCCACTGGGTCCGGCTCTAGAGAGAACTGGAGCTGAAAGGCAGAAGGCCAGAGTGTGTGAGAACACAGACGCCTCCTATCGGCCCAAAGAAAGCTCATGTAAAAGGGGCCGTCGTATCTCCAGCTGATCACACCAACTGATCACTGATCAACGATCAATCACAATGCTCCACGCATTCGGGAAAGACCTGCTGGGGAACACAAAGACTTGGATGAATGTCGACCAATCCCTGAGCTACAGCGGGGTCACATGGGTCTGTTTGTCTGGACAGATTTACAGGAAAACAGGCTTTGGAGTTGACTTATTCAGTGCTTTCCATCTCACTTTAAGGTTCAAGGCGTTTCCCAATCACAGTCGTCCACTGATGGGGGCCGAACACTGGCGCCAACCCATAACCACTAGAGGCAAAGGGGGGTTCAGTGTCTTACCCAAGGACACTTTGACACATGGACGGGCAGGTTGGGAACCAAGCTTCCAATCAAGGGTCGACCGCTCTACCTCTGCACCAGGGGTCAACAGCATTCATGACATAAAGGGCCAATTCCCAATTCTCCCCTTCACAGCTGAGCTGTCACCCACTGTGATGTAAATCCAATAGATCTGAAATTCTATTTCATTCCAAACAAAAAGCTTTTTTAAACACGTATGCTGAGGTTTCCTCAAAAATGGGCTTTTATGACATTATAAAAGCCCATTTATATAAAAGCCAACTATTGTTATTATTATTATATTGCAAAAGGAAAATAGGTCAAAGTTGAAATAGTGCAGCTATGTTTTTTTGAAAAACCAAAAGTACTGCATGTATGATATGTCAGCAGAACTGTCATACCTACTGCAGGATATGTCAGATATGTCAGAACAAAATACCATCAATGTTCCTAAGAACTTCACAACCATTAACATAAAACAATATGTTTTTTTAGTTTATTCATCTTTTGTTCCATTAAGAGCCAGAACCTGAGGAACTTCCGTCCATTCAGTCCTGGTGCTTTGATTGCATGTAGAATTCAGTGTTTGAACCTTTTCATGAGTTTGCTACTTACAGTCAGATACATTTGTCATATGCAGTCATTCACAAACGCTGAGGTTGGCTTCCGATTCACAGCTTCGGATAGGCGAGGACACTAAAGGAACATTCCACTGCATTTTTCCCGCTAAGACCACCTGGAACTGGGTCCTGTTCAGAAACCGCTGGACCTGGACCGCTCAAAGCCTGATTCTGATTTAGATGGTAAAGAATCCATTAAACACAGTTTCTGATCTGTGAAAATGTGAAACAGGAGGATTTTATTGCATTTTATGCACTGAGACCCCCTAAGACCAGCTCCCAGGATCTGTGTTTAATGTATTCTTTACTATCTAAATCATTATTGAATTCAGGTTTGAGCAGTCCAGGTCCAGCGGTTTTTGAACAGGACCTGGTCTCAGTGTGAAAAGCTGTGAATAGGAAGCCAACCTCAGCGTGCTACAGATCAGGTGTTTTTTATTGCCACGCATCCACCTGCCCCAGGCGCCGACCCCTGCTCTGCACCGTGGTGCCCCCTAAAACTACAACTCGTCCACTGTCCTCATAAAAACCGTCTCAAGGACTGCTGACCTGCTGCTTCACCGTCTTGGTGTCCCACAGCAGCAGTTGACCAGAAACGGGAGCGGGAAGTGGTGCAGCGGACTCCACACCTCCGGAGCGGCCGAGAGCCGCCGCCGAGCAGACGAAGGAGGAGCCGCTCGGACTGCAGGCTAAAGACAAGATGCTGACAGACACACAACAGCTGTAAACAACACACATCCACACAACAGCACACAAAGCAAAAGAGGACAACAAATGTTTGGCTTTTTTCAAAACAGGAAGCATGGTCACAGGTGGGAACGCACGGCTAAAAGAAACCATGAACATTAGTAAAGATCACTGACATCAGGGAAAAGCATTCATCTGATGGAAATACTGTCATCACACTTCAGTTTCTGCTTTAGTTTCTGCTGGATCAGCTGATCATTCAAACTCAGTTTAAGTTCTGGATCAACGTCAGAATCAACACTTTGTACTTTGATGGTGGGTGGAGGCGTGCTGCAGGGCGGTTCCTGAGGAGAACGCGGCTATGACGGAAGGCTGAGAAGAGTTTATGACGTACAGATGGTTGGAAACCAGAGAGAGGGAGGTGTGTCACGTTAAAGCTTGTTTTAATGAGCCTGAATTCCCCCCACCACATGTCAGCGAGTCGCTGTGTCTCATGGTTTTTGTGTGTGACATTGTTTGAAGACAGTTTATCTTTTAGGATGGCGTCACAGCAGCGCCTGTCACCGCGTGACGAGACACAGAAAAGCGTGACAGAAGCGTTTTCAGGCGTCAAAACAAACGTAACAAAGAGTTGGACCTTTCTCTGTTTGATAACACGACAATCGTTGCTTTACATTTGTCCGCGGTTTTCTGCTGCTTCATTTCTGCTGTTTACATCCCATAATACCCGGCTACGGTGGCTGTTTTGGTTCAGTATTTCGGCTCTGAAGACAGACTGTGTTCAGACTGCAGAATCTCAGAGCGAACCGGAGGTCAGTCTGATTGGAAACGAACCCAGACCTCCTCCAGAGACGGGTCAGAGAGCGGATCCTGGTCCTGGACCAGAGTCTGTGTGGGTGGATTCAGACTGAAAACCTGTGAACTCTGGTTGACTTTAAGCAAACCAAAAGTGTCCTGTCTGAATACAGCCTTAAACTTCCACTCATGAAAAGAAACTGCATATATGACTCTTGTACATTTCACATTAAAGGCTGTGACAAAGACATCATCTGTCCTCATTTGTTGTAGCGGTTGTTGGAGACAGCGGACTGCGTCTTGTCAGAGTTAAATGTCTAGCAGTTCCATGCAGAGAGGTGAACGTTACATTTATGATCCCTGAACCAAAGCTGTCTGACTTCCCGTGTCTTCCTGTGGACACAACAGCAGGAATGAAAGTGCTGATGCTTCCTGGTTTGATCGTTTGTTTGCTAAATAATGTGCTGTTGGTCTTTATCCTCTATTATACCACGGTCCAGGTGAATTCTCCATTCTGATTGGCTGCTGGGTGTGCATTAAACAGTGATATACCACAGTAGTAACCGCACTAAAAAAGTAGTTCCAGTCACATAGCTTCAATGTTCTGTATCACTGCGCTGGCGTCTTTGAACCAACCGTTATCTTCATCCTCTGGACATAAACACGCGGTTAGCTGATGATGCACACGTCACCCTTTCTCATTCAGACAGCAGACCTGCACTAAGCCTGAAGTTCAGCCTAAACGCCGTCAGCAGGCTCCTGCAGGGAACCGCAGACACACAGCTTTACCGTGGATGAGTCTCATCGATGTTCATCTCATACAGGTTCTTCTTAGCGTCGGTGTCGTACAGCCGCACGGTCCCAACGCCGGTGCCTAGCAACAGCTGACATCACAAACGCTCATTGGTCGGGCGTCATTCGCTGTCCGTGTTCACAAAGTGGATAGCAGAGAGAGGGAAAGGGTCGTACCAGCCGGTCGGGCTTGGTGGCCCACTCCAGCGACAGTAGGGGGGATTTGGACATGATGGTGGCTTTGGTCTGCATCACTGGGTTGAAGGACCACACCTGTGGAAACCACAAGAAAGGTCAACTTTACAGAGAACATGGTGTGTGTGTTATCATCTGCTGCCTGGGTTCTTCTGTTGTCACACCGCTGTGTTGTTTCTCACATACCTGACATGTTTACACGTCTGTTGAAACATGTCAGGTATGTGAAAAACACACACAAACAACACAACCGTGTCTGATAACAGAAGGACCTAAGCAGTCGGTCGCATTTTTCTACTTTGACTTTCTATCTTCACCACCTTTATGACTCCATCTACGTCCAAACTGGCCACTCTGCGACCCGAACAGTCGACCCTGAGCGTCGGGGAAGAACAGACACGGTGGTGAGACGGGCGGTGTGGTGTGATGGATGCTGGGCTGTGGACGAGCAGCAGCACCTGCAGTGCATGATGGAGGAGTGGTGCTCTCCGTACTCCTCCTGGCTGAGCTTGATGAAGGCCTGCTCCACGGACAGGCCTCCTCCTCCTCCTCCTCCTGCTGCTGCTGCTGCTGCTGCTGCTTCTGCCCCAGAGCTGCAGCTGTTGGTGCCCTCGGGGGCTTTAAAGGGGGTCTCGGCAGGTGGCTCCACGTCCTCCATTTCTCCTCTCCTCTCTGGAGTCTGGAGGGAAAAGCAGAAAGAACAGATGGACTTGTTTTCAGGAGTTTCAGTAGTAACGTGTTCACGTCATCAATCAGACTCAAAAAGGCCTGAGTGACGCTAACACTCATACAAACCGTGACACTTTTAACTCAAACAAACGCATTCAAAGGAGACTCTTCAGTGCTTTAGACTTCAGTGTTTGATGAATGAATACAAATCCATATTAGAGCTGCTGGACGAGCACTGAGACACATCTGAACCAGTCTTCCTCTACGGTTTGATTGAGCTCAGCTTCACATTTACCTATAACAGAATGCACACAGCCTCCTGAAGTTACCGGAGCTCAATACATATCATAACGTATGCACAATGTACAGTGCTGTTAATAAATTAAACAGTCGTTTGTGTGACCTCATAGCACGTTTTCAGCCTCTCATCACCATGACACCAGAGGAAGCATACGTTTAAAGGAAAGAACAGAAAGTTACAGCGTAGCAGCGTCTCTGTCTGCACTACAGGCCCACACACCTGGAATCTTTCAGACAATGACGTCAAACCGTCTGCTACAGTAAACATGTTTAACAGGAAACTGAAATTTCAATTATTGTCAACTTACTGCACATAATGTTGCTGCGACTGAAACACCTACTAATGTGTTTGTGATTTCTCTCTGTTTGTGACACTTTGATGGTCACACGTCTGAGTTTCTGTTGTTCAGACTCAGTGTCCTTATTGTCCAACACTTTCCACTAATATTAACATCAATTTCTCATATTATTGCTGTTTTCTTTAGTTATGTAATTATTATTTCCGCCACTCATCTCTTATACTTTTGTGCTTGTCTGAAATGCTGGACCCCTAATAATACGCATCTGCTTCAGGTGGAAAAATAAACGAAACTAAATAAAATGAGGAACTTTTCCATCAAATCGATCTTTACGCTGTTACTAAATCGCTTCAAAAAGAAATATATTGATTATAATCTGTATAACAGAAGGTTTACGTGGACAGACTGTGAATAAAGTCATGTGACCATCCAGGGTCTAGAATGTTCTAGAATGTTCCCTTTGGATTCTCTGGATGTGGAAAAACAACAGTGGTGAACTTTAGGAAACTACCATGTGAATGGATCTGACATTCATTCTAGTAGACGTGTTTGTTGGTCTTTTTTTAAATAATGAGATGTTGTGATGTCACAACAGTCCAGGAGAGCATTGCACACGTTCAGGCACCAGAGAAGTGAAGGTGGCACGCCGCTGCGTTCTCTGCAGGCTTTTTACGTTTGTCCAAGACCGAAAGCACGTATTTAAACCCACAGTTCAAGTCCCATTGAACGTGTTCTCTGCATCTGTGTTCTCGCTCTGACCGAGTTTGAAGGCTTCCTGTCCTGCATTAAGCACAGAGGGTCAAAAGAAAAGCAAGAATATAATCCTGGGACCTTTTTTAGTACCGCTTTCCCGCCTGCCGCCGCCGCTGAAACTGCGTTGCTGCCAGACCTTCACGCCACACCTGTCGCTCAAATGGCGCCGCTGGACCTCAGATGGCGTCTGTACCATCGGCTTTACATTGAAACCAAATCTTAACCCTTCCTCTGGGTGGGTGTGGTCAAGACAACCGTTGAGGACCGGCCGCACGGATTTGGAGCAAGTGTGTGAATAGTCACTTTCTATCTGGCGTTTCAATTTATTTGCTGTACCTTAACGGGTTTAACAGGGGGGCGGGGCTACTCAGCTCAGCACCAATGGCCACGCCCATGTATTTGGGAACAGAGGCCTCAGATAGACATGAAAAAGGACTTTTTAAGGCACTTTTGGTTCAAAGGTTCCTAATCAGAATGAAAACACCACTGGGAAAGTTTTTATTGAAAAAGATCTAAATAAGAATCCAAACAAATGTTTGCTGTTCCTGACTGCTGAGGGAAACCTGGACCTGCTTGATGGTCCTGGCGATGCTAAGTCTCTTTGGAACAAACAGGAGACATTGAAGGCCACACCTGGACATGGGTCACGGCGCTCTGGTGTACCGCGCCACACTGGTTGAAGAGCACCAGACTCTATGACCTTTAGCTCATGTTTAAATCCTAAATGTTGAAGACAGACTATTTACCCAAAACAATGCATAACAAGATCCCCCAAAGCCAAGCAAATCCTCAAATGCAGCAGATCCAGAGACCAGTTTTTCAGTACCTGTGGTTTTGAAAAAAGCTCCTTTCTCTCTTTCTCGTGTTCCTGGACTCGCTTGTGTCTGGAATTCTGGTTTGTCACCTGGTTTGCTGGCTGTTGAGGCTGGGAATTGGCAGATTCACTGGTCAACGGCTGGCTGGAGATCGGCTTCACCTCCTTGGTTGGAGCTGCCTCTCTAGACCTGGTAACCTGAAAAAGCCAAAGCCAGAGTCTGGAACTTTATGGGAACATTCAGTACAACACAGGTGTAGTCATCTGATCGCAGTCAAAAACCTGAAAGACTTTGTTTCTTTCATGTTTCATCAGTGGTTAAGATTAAGAAGAACTTTAGTAATCCCCACATTAAGCTGTAGTAGCAATAAGTAAAGAGAAAACACTGGAGTCTGCATGCATACAGCACAGACCAAAGGTTTGGACACGCCTTCTCACTCAAAGAGTTTTCCTTATTTCCATGACTATGAAAATTACAGAATCACCCTGAAGGCATCAAAACTATGAACTAACACGTGGAATTATATACATAACATAAAAGTGTTCTTTATCTAGGAAAATAATTTACAATCATTTTTAAACCACTGTAAATTTAGTTTTATTTGATCTGAATAAATATTGAGTAAATTGTAGAAATGCTTAAAAAAGGGACCAGTAATCAGAAATACATGACATTACTTCTAATAGTTTTACAAACTAGTGATCAAATTTACTGTCTATTCTACATGAAAGAAAACAATTTTTGCATTATAATTATAATTGAATTAAAACCTGTTAACAGTTTTTTTGTTTTTAGGTGGGAACAGAAATGAAAGCCATTATTTTTCATGGATTTTCTCCTTAAAGTGCTGCATCTTTTGTTTTTCCATGAGAATCTTTTCAGTCAAACAGGCTTCAGCCCTGACTGAGTACTGTAGAAAAACAGCCTTTTCTAACCAACAGCAAGAATCCATGGAGAATTCAGAGACAGACGGGAACTGTTCGCAGTCCTCCGCCGTCTGTGACAGCGTTTTGGTGAAGCCGCCGTCTGCCTTCACCTGGCTGCCCGAAGGCTCTTTCCTGGCTCCTGATGGGTGGCCTGGTAAGGGCCCAGAGGTCATCTGAGGGGCTTTTCCTGATGTCCGTCTGCCCTGGGGCAGGAACGTGGAGAAGAAATTCCTGGAGGGGGGGGTGGTGGTGCTGACGGCTCGCTGGCTCGACACCAAGTCCCTGCAGGAAGAAAGTGGAGGGAAAGAGGGGGGAGGAACGGCGATATGACAACACGCTGGTCCAAACAGGTCAAGCTATGGTCCAGCAGGACAAACACAGACATTCAATCCAGATTACAACCTTCTATGGGAGAAAGGTCCCTGATCAAGAATTTGATCCATTCCATGGTGTGTTTAACTCATGAGGATCTAACTTTAAGTGCAATCTGTAGTAATGGGTCACATTTTCCCTCCGGTTTAGTAAATTCTGATCTAAGAGAGAACCCGATCCCAGTAGAAACATTTAAAAAATGACGTTGGACGTCTGGAATGACGTTAAACCGTCTCTTTGGTGAAGTGTTTTGTACCGTGGTGGCAGCGTCTCACACTTATGTACCCTAAAGGACCACTACCTGAACTATTTAGGATTTGAAGATCTATTTAAGAGTCCAAGTGATCACACTGAACATTTACAGCGGACGACATCAATCTGCTCTCCAGTCCAACTGTGAGAAATCTGCATCATCTGAGACAAAAACAGGAACTGTGAACCATCAAAAACAGTCAAATGTAGAAACTGCTCCATTGATCCAATTCTTTAGGATTCTGCTTCACCAACGTCTGTAATTCTCCTTTAGCTCTTCTAAAGGAGAAGGGAGGGACAGACCCAACCCCAGACCAGTTCTGATAGGGGTGGAGGTCGTGCAGACCTATAAATATCTTGGGCTGTGGCTGGACAACAAGCTGGACTGGACGAGCAACACGGGGCAGCTGTACAAGAAGACCCAGAGCAGGATGTACTTCTGGAGGAGGTTAAGATCCTTCAACATCTGCAAGAAGCTCCTGGGGATCTTCTATCAGTCTGTGGTCACCAGCGCTCTAACCTACGCTGTGTTGTGCTGGGGGGCTGATCAGGCGGGCTGGTTCTGTGGTTGGCACGGCTGGACCCTCTGGCTACTGTGGCAGAGAGAAGGACACTAAACAAACTAAGGTGTATCCTGGACAATGCCTCCCACCCTCTGCACACGACCATCAGTAGCCAGAGAAGCACCTTCATAGGAGGCTGCTCCTCCCACGGTGGATTTTCATCCTGTCCTCTGAAGTTCAGATTCCTTTAACAAATGTGTGAAGCTCCAGATGCTGCCCACATTGCATTAACGGCCGTCTGAGTGAACTGAAAATGACCAGGAGAGTCTGGTTCATCCGTTGGGTCAGTTTTCAGATGCCTGAAGGTTGAAATATTGATCTGGGAAGGTCCACCCCCCACCAACCAGGAAGGAGATCTGTGGCCCAGAGACGTCCACGCTTGGTGTTAAAGGTGGAACTCAACGCCAGACCAAAGCTAAAGTCTTGGTAGGTGACGCTAGTTAAGTGTGTGATTGTCCACAGGAAATGAGACTTTTCATTCAGAGATCAGTCATTCAGCCAGGAAGAAGACATTTCTCCAAAGAAGTACCAAAAAGACGGAGGAGAGGGATAAAGACGCTCTTTTGGAGACATTTGCCTGATGACATTTGAGTGGAGCAGATGGACAAAACAGATCATTTGGAGAACAGTGAGGATGCTTGTGAAGCTGAAAGCACCAACTTTCAGGCTCGGCAGGTATGTCACTGCTGCTGCAGAAAGAAGATGTGCCCTTCAGGGACCAGCTTGGGGAAGAAACAGCTGTTTGGAAACACTGAAGCATCAGCCACGAGGAGGAAGCTCGGATCGTTCAAATAAACAACCGACTCAGAACAAAGAGGTCACTGAGGTGGAGGAGACCCAACTAAAAAGCTGTGGGGGGTCCTGACGCAGCTTCATCAGGAGGAGGAGGGTCCATCAGGAGGAAGAGGCTTCATCAGGAGGAATAAGCTTCATCAGGAGGAAGAGGCCAAAACCCTTGTCAATTTCAATGACAGCACAGGTATGTTTCTGTTTCAATGGCCGTCTTCTCACCTGTCGTGATGCTCAGAGGGAGGGGTGAGACTAAAGTCCATCCAGAGTCTCCTGCTCCCTTTTATAAGCCAGTTTGAGAGCACATTTAGGACAAATGAACCTCGTCTGAACAGAGGAAATAAAGAGAATCTAGACTGACTTTACAACAGTCATGATCCAGTGTTCCATTGTGAGGCACCGTGTGTGAATTCATGCTTTCTAAAAATGACTAAAGAACAGCGTTTGTGTCTGTATGCTGACAGAAGAAAGCATAGATCGTCATAACAGGTCAGGCTTTGTCTTCCACAGGTATTTCTGCAGAGGACTGTCACTCAGACGTGGTGGATGTTGGAGTGTTTCCCCCTGTCCTCCTTCCACACATTCTGTTTTACATCTTCAGTGTTATAGAAGTCTCAGTCCAGACAAAGACCGCTCTGGGTTCAGGTTGGACCTGCCAGAAAAATCCGTAGGGATGCAAAGAAACCACCAAGACCTTCAGCTGTGATCCAGGACTCTGAAAAACGGAGGTGTGGATGTTTCCAGACGGACGATAAGGCACAGGAAGAAACATGGCCGGCATGGTCGCGTCGCCAGAAGAAAGACTTTTTAGTGCAAATGCAACAAAATAGCTGGCTTACAATACGGAAAAACAGCACAGAGACACGCCCCCAAACCTCTGGACCAAAGTCCTTTGGACTGATGAGACAGTTTTTAGAAACGCTCCATTTGGAGATGAGTCAACCAGGCTCTGATGACAAGAACACTGTTTCTACTGTGAAGCACGGAGGCGGAGGGCTGATGGTTTGGGCATGTTGGAGCTCCAAAGGAAACGTGGTCAGGATTGATGGTGAGATGAATGCAGCAGGTTATCAGCAGGTCCTGGAGGAAAACTGGGAGATCGGAACCGGGCCGTTCAAGCAGGACAAGAATGAAAGGACCTGGAGGATTTCTGCAGACGGCTGCTTCACTGTCAGAGAACAGGAAGAACCTCGTCCACAACGACCACGAGAGACGCCACATACAGGAGGTTCACAGCTCGAACAGACCTTTCTGCTGTGGTTGGGATTTAAAGACAGTAGACAGAATTTTTTTAACAGTCAATGGTTTCATCCAATCACTAACTATGAGTGGAGACTACATGTTTGTGTTTTCAGTTAGATTCTCTGATAAAGGAGCAGGAAATCCTCTTTCCTTCCTGGGTGTGTAGACCTCTGAGCACAACTGTAGATTCAACAAAACTCTGTTTGTTTCACCAATCAACCATTTCTGGAAGCCTGCTGGCGCTTTATGGTCACATCTTTGTATCCTTGAGTAGGGTTGGGTACCATGCCCCAGTATTGAACCAGCCTCGGGGCCACATTCTTCCAGACCGCAGTATCGTTAAGATCTGACCTGAACGGTTCTGCTATCGGTACTGGAGAAGTTACTTTTTCTTTTTTTTGTGTGTTCCATATATATAAACGTTATCTGCCATATTTAACTCACCAAGTCAGTCAATTTTCCGTTAATGAATGATTATAATAATTTCGGTATTCTCGATGAGGCGGAGAGCTCTGTCTGTCTATTTGTGTGCACGGGGGGCGGGGCTGTTGTTCTGACAGCACACGCCGCGCGCGCACACACACAAGACAAGGCAGCGCACACACAGTCAGTGGTGATCTCGTAGGGACACGTGAGCGCCCTAGACTAAGAACCCCCGTTTCTGCATAAAATGTATGACGTTTGCCTACCATGCTGTCACCTTGCTGCTACGATGACCGCACGCGGAGCATACAACAAACAGGTAGAGAGGCGGGGCTTAGACTCACCTCTTATGATTCCAGACCCGCGACAAACTATCAGCTGCTTCCTAATACTTAATAATATTTAATAACTAATGATAGTTGTTATCCGTAAAATCATATCATTTATTGGGTTTACTGGATTTAAAGAAAAATAAATGGAGTTGGCAAAATAGAAAGGAGTCTGCATCAAAGTGAATTTGTTTCCATCATTTAACTTAACTTAACTCTGGTGTTTGACAGACAGAAAAGTCTATTCAAGGTTGTGGAAAATGGACGAAAGATCAAAGGAAACATCACACTTATGAAGAATGAAAATAATTAGATTAAATAATTAAATGAATATCCTGTCTGGAACATTCTCATGTATAAAGTAAAATGTTTTGTTAAAAAAAACCAATGTTGTTGCATAATGAGGAAATAAAACACTTTGTGTTCTTAATTTGTTATTTATTTATTTATTTCTCGTCCTCAAAAAGTACCGATAAGAGTACCGGATCGATAAGCAGTATCGATAAGAGTAGTAGTACCGTTAAAACCTTAACGATACCCATCCCTATCCTTGAGAGCTCGTACAAGAGCTAACAATTCATCAGGTGAATTGTTTATTCAGCAACGTCTGAAGCATCACAGCGCAAGGTGATCACAGCGAAACAGAAAGAGTCTGACTGCAGCTTCAGAAACAATCTGCTTTACAGTAGAAAGGAGTCTCATGGTTACAGAACAATGGCGTCTTTTAACAAAGTGCTCAAGCAGAAACAGGATCCAACTGAGGATCCACACAGTAAACAAACATCATTTAGGCTGGAAAGCCTTTGTGTGCTGGAAGACGCTCAAACCACCAGGACGCCTACACCAACCGTTGACAGAGTTCATGACAAGACATCCACCTTCAAAGTAGTTTCAGGACATTTCCATACAAACAGTGCTTTACTGTAACGTCTAGAGTCAAATGTTGGTGTCATAAGAAAGTGACCCCCCCCCCCCGTGCAGCAGAGCTTTATTATAAAATGGTTGTGTGCCCACAGACAAATTCCCCGTGAAAAAATCCTCTCTGACGCAACCGACAGACTCCTCATCCCACCTGAACCACCTAAAGGCTGCAGGTTGAGTCGGCACCAGAGAGCAGAAACCAAACGGTGGAAAGCTGCACGTCCCTTAAAAAACCTGCTTCCTGGTTTGTCCTTGCTCCTGCAGTCGCTCATGTAACGAAGACGCTCATGTGGCAGATTTCTTGTTTTGGTAAACTCATCGTTCCCAAGCCTCCAAATTTGAAATCAACCCACAAATACCAAATGTAGTTCCACAAATGACCACTGGAGGCCGCTTTCAAAAGGAAGTGACTCCCACTCTACAGCAGAGTTTCATAGGGCTCAGTCCGGTACATTTCTGTTCAGTACGTAAGGGTTAATGGCCGACGAAGTGTGCGGTTACTACTTTTTAACGCACGCCGTGGAAGCCTGAGCGTCGGACGGTTGCTTCCGCGAAGTGCGTTAAAAAGTAACAACCGCACACTTCGAAGGCCAGTAACCCGCTTATACCATGGTCACTTACAAAAGCAATACATATTAACCAGGTTTTAGTCCTTAATTCTTGTTTTTTTTCTCGATTTGGATCGCTTTTCTCACAAAAAGCGGACTATATGTTACGTGATGAGGCGCATGGCGCCGCATCACCTAACATATAGTCCGGGTCGCGCAGCACCACCGCTGCAGTCAAGATTCGGCGATATATATATGCTGATCGTCCCGATGGGTTGAATAAAGCATCAGTTCATAGAGAAAGTTAATCGCTTACTGCTTGTTTTTGCTCAGATGATGAAGCAAAACGTTGTTTTACAGAAGCCGGCGCAGTGATACAAAACATTTAAGCTAGCCGACCGGAACTTCTTTTTTCACCGTGCGGTTATCAAGTTTTAATGCATACCCAGCAGCCAATCAGAATTGAGTATTCAAGCGGATCATGGTATAATGCTGTTTAACAAACCTGCCTGATATGAACTGCTGATTTATGAACTATCATTTTATTGTTATTTATTGTGTGTGTGTGTGTGTTTTGCTGCTGGACACCTGAATTTCTCCCTTGCGAGATTAATTAAGTTTTTATCTATCCATCTATTTTCTGTATTTTTTTGGTGCAAAAAGACAGAAAAAATTACCTACAAAATGCATTTATTGGTTTTATATAAAAATAAATAGTATTAACCTATGCAGATGATCTGCTATATAAAATAATACAACTATTAGCTGTCAGGACGTGTTTTCAGGGTGAGTGGACTATAGGACAAGGACAGTCTTAGCAGCTAGTTCATTAGCAGCTCGGCTCTCGTTTCCCCGCTACGGTTGACACAGCAGCTGGATCGTTACAATGGATAAGCGGAAAAAAAAGAAAAAAACGTACCGAAACGGTTCAGAAGTGAACCGAACCGAAAATGCTGTATTGAAAAGGCTTGTGTATCGTTCCACCCCTAGAACTCAGGCTCTATAGTGTAGACTATAGTGTGGGGGAGGAGGGGGGCTATGAAAAGAGCTGGTTTGATTTTTTAGAGCTCAAACTGTGGAGCTTCAATGAGCATCTGGAACATTGGTGAGTTGTCCAAAGCCGGGCAGTGCGTCTGTTCTGCTTCAGGCCTGAGAGTCACGAGTGCAGCTAGACCACTGACTGTATGAGAGACCTGGACGGAGCGAGAGTGACCGCATCCAGACGAAATGGTGTCAGTGGCCATGTTTCCGTCACATGTCCGTCACCACGTTGGGACCAGAACTCGTCAGTAAGCAGTGACTGGTCCGAGTCGGCTCTGACCCCAGATTTCTATAGCACTCACTCTCTCCAATCAGGAGTGAGCTTGTTAGAAGGCCACACCCCTTCCACTGAAGGTGGATTATCAAGAAGACGTTGATAAAAGGGATCAGATCCAGAACGGTTCTTCTGACCAACAGAATGACCGAGGAACAGCTGTTTATTTCTCTGTAGTCGTCTGTGGGATTTAGGCTTCTTGGAGCCACTTCCTGTTTGGAACGTCGAGGTCACTGCGTCTAGTTTCCGTAGTTCTAGCTTGTTGGTGGCTGGACTGGTTCTACATGTCGTATTCTACAGTCTTCGGTAGGATAGCTCTCTGTGACCTTTCAGTAGGCTTACTGTCGGCCTTCTTTTATGTCTTCACCCTATAAAGTATGTGTATTTAAACTCGGTTCTACAATACTAGATGGTACTTCAGTTGGTGTTGAATCTAACTGGTTCATTTCTGTGTGCTCAGCAGTTTCTTTGTAAATGCTGCATGGGAGGATTGTAGCTACATGTCACTGAACAGCCAGTCATCAGTAAAGACGGAGGTCGGTGGCTCACAGCTCGGTGTCTCCCAGTCGGTCCATGTTCTGGACGTATGGGGGCAGCTTGTGGAGGGTCACCCCCTCCCCATCCTTCGCGTCCCGGCTCTCCGTCTGCATAGCAAACAGCTGGAAGAGATGAAAACACATCTGCAAATGGTGCCGTGGCGTGGACTGTGGCGTGGAGTGTGAGACAGGTGTGTCCCTGATGGCATCGGTGGCCACTCGGTGAGCGCCTGGTCTATGTATCTGTGGCAATCACACAGCCATAGGTGGGACACGTAGTAGTAAAGAGGCAACTCTAACCAAAACACTGGCAAAGAGAAAATGAGGTTCCTCAGAGTTGGGGGAGCGGGTGAAGGGGGGTAGAGAGAAGTGTTGTCAGTGGTCTGTGGGTAGGATCAGGGATGGATTTAGGATCTGGGGGTCCTTTGAAATTATTTGCGTTGTGCAAAGGGATCAGTTGGTCCCTTGAAGTGTGTGTGTGGAAGTCAGGTTTGTAGGACGGGTTAGGGTTAGGGATAGAGGAAAGATCGGGCCTAAAAAATCCAGCCTGACCCGACACAGGCCCGCGGGCATTAAAGCGGAACCCGGTCCGAACCCGACCAATTAACTTGATTTGCAGGACCGAGCCCGAAGCAAACCCGAAATTTCAATTTATCCCATAGTATTTTTGGCAGAAAAAACCGCCAGATTTCTTAAAGGTAAAATAATCTACATATTTTTATGATCAGGAAAATTATTGTCTTTCAAACAGAGAGTGGTCGCTGCAGCCGTGCGTATAAGCTGCTGTTGTGGCATAGAGTCCCACTGGAAGCGCTGAGCATAGGTTCATCTCTCCATGACAAATGCATTTGATCAATGAAATAACACTGGAACACAGAATAAGAGGCCAGACAGAGAGAGTGACAGAGAGATCTGGATGATAAGCACTCGCTTCATTAGGCAGAGAAATACTGCAGGCGCGGCGGTGCACGTTTGCCTTTTCAGTTCCCCTGTCTGAAGTTTCTCCTTGACTTCCTGCTGCTCCATATCAGGGATCCCTAAACAAAATAGATGCGGGCTTGGGGAGGAAAGATTACATTCACGACACGTGTGCAGAGCTGGACCACAGTGTATGTCAATCAGCGGTGGGCTGGTGACTGGGGGGAGGGGGTGGGGTCTACCTGTGTGTGTGTGTGTGTGTGTGTGTGGGTGTGTGCGCTAAGGGAACGTTCTCCCTCTGAGTCAGAAGAAGCTGGCTGTGCCTTTCGGTTCGTGCGGTAACCGTTCTGACAGACAGGATTAATAAAGAGCTGTTTGACAACCGCCGCCTAAGGAGCTTCTTTGCAGCCATTACAATATATTTATTAAAAAAGTCAGCGACAGAGAAGCCCGGCCCGAACCGACCCGAACGTAATGACTGTCATTCAGGCTTAAGATCTTACCTCTAGTTTGGGTTAGGGTCTGGGTTAGGGGTCTGGGATGGGGGTCTGGGTTAGGGGTCTGGGTTAGGGGTCTGGGTTGGGGGTCTGGGTTAGGGGTCTGGGTTGGGGGTCTGGGTTAGGGGTCTGGGTTGGGGGTCTGGGTTAGGAGTCTGGGTTAGGGGTCTGGGTTGGGGGTCTGGGTTAGGGGTCTGGGTTAGGGGTCTGGGTTAGGGGTCTGGGATGGGGGTCTGGGTTAGGGGTCTGGGTTAGGGGTCTGGGTTGGGGGTCTGGGTTAGGGGTCTGGGTTGGGGGTCTGGGTTAGGGGTCTGGGTTAGGGGTCTGGGTTAGGGGTCTGGGTTGGGGGTCTGGGTTAGGGGTCTGGGTTGGGGGTCTGGGTTAGGGGTCTGGGTTGGGGGTCTGGGTTAGGGGTCTGGGTTGGGGGTCTGGGTTTAGGGGTCTGGGTTGGGGGTCTGGGTTGGGGGTCTGGGTTAGGGGTCTGGGTTGGGGGTCTGGGTTAGGGGTCTGGGTTGGGGGTCTGGGTTGGGGGTCTGGGTTAGGGGTCTGGGTTGGGGGTCTGGGTTAGGGGTCTGGGTTGGGGGTCTGGGTTAGGGGTCTGGGTTAGGAGTCTGGGTTAGGGGTCTGGGTTGGGGGTCTGGGTTAGGGGTCTGGGTTAGGGGTCTGGGTTAGGGGTCTGGGATGGGGGTCTGGGTTGGGGGTCTGGGTTAGGGGTCTGGGTTAGGGGTCTGGGTTAGGGGTCTGGGTTGGGGGTCTGGGTTAGGGGTCTGGGTTAGGGGTCTGGGTTGGGGGTCTGGGTTAGGGGTCTGGGTTGGGGGTCTGGGTTAGGGGTCTGGGTTGGGGGTCTGGGTTGGGGGTCTGGGTTAGGGGTCTGGGCGTAAGGTTTTAGCCCCCCTTCCAAGGAAGTTGGGCGGTGCACGGTCCATCCCAATGTGGGCATCACTGTGTCGTCTCCTAGGGTTCTGCTGGAAGGTCTGTTTCCTTCCCCTCCGTGGGCGGACAAGAATCCACTCACCATCCATATTCAGTTTAGTTTCACCTTTGTTATTCTAATTTTAATCAAATGTAAATTAAATTTATGTTTTTCGTTTGTTTTTATAAGTTTTAAGTTTTTTTGTGTTTTTTTTAGTTTTTATTTTGTTGTGAAAGAAATTAAGACAAAAATATGAAAAAAGTAAGAAAAAAGGGAAAAAAAAGGCGTCCAAAAAACGAAAATAGCGTGCTAAAGCGGCAACGTTTCAACCTGTGTTCAGGTCTTCCTCAGGCCTTTAAAGCACGCTTTTCAGTCTGGCTAGGGTTGCTGGCACTTGGAGAGATGTTCCCCCTTCGAAGAGCAGAGCCGAAATGAGCTCTGCTGAGGCTCTCCCTTTTATATAGCCTCTGGGCTCCACCCCCTTGTATTTTCCAGAGTTTAGTTTTCAGACTTTCTTTTTATTTTGTGTGTTATGTATTTTTTTGCCCCTCTTATCTTATTTTAACTTATTTTGAGTCCATATATTTAACTTATTGTCATCTTTATTTATTTTTAACTTAAATGTAATGAATTTAAAGTGTTCATTTATTTAAAAAAATTATTTATTTAAAATTAAATTTGTAATGAATTTAAAAATTTGTAATAAATTGAAAAGGATCATTTTAAGCTTTAAATCAACTCACTGCTACTCAGGCCAATTTTTAAACTTATACATGTATGTATATGTTTTTGTTTAGTATTACTTTTGTAGTACATGTAGGTATTGTATGGTAATCCACCCATCTGCAAATTACTATTATTATAGCTAATGTCTGGGTTAGGGGTCTGGGTTGGGGGTCTGGGTTAGGGGTCTGGGTTGGGGGTCTGGGTTAGGGGTCTGGGTTAGGGGTCTGGGTTGGGGTCTGGGTTGGGGGTCTGGGTTAGGGGTCTGGGTTAGGGGTCTGGGTTACAGGTCTGGTTGGGGGTCTGGGTTGGGGGTCTGGGTTAGGGTCTGGGTTGGGGGTCTGGTTGGGGGTCGGGTTAGGGGTCTGGGTTAGGGTCGGGGTTGGGGGTATGGGTTAGGGTCTGGGTTGGGGGTCTGGGTTAGGGGTATGGGTTAGGGTCTGGGTTGGGGTATGGGTTGGGGGTTGGGTTAGGGGTCTGGGTTGGGGGTCTGGGTTAGGGTCTGGGTTGGGGGTCTGGGTTGGGTGGTATGGTAGAGGGGTCTGGGTTAGGGTACTGGGTTAGGGGGTCTGGTTGGGGGTCTGGGGGTTAGGGTCTGGGTTAGGGGTCTGGGTTAGGGTCGGGGTTAGGGTCTGGGTTGGGGGTCTGGGTTAGGGGTCTGGGTTAGGTTCTGGGTTGGGGTCTGGGTTGGGGGTCTGGGTTGGGGGTCTGGGTTGGGGGTCTGGGTTGGGGGTCTGGGTTAGGGTCTGGGTTAGGGTCTGGGTTGGGGGTCTGGGTTAGGGTCTGGGTTAGGGTCTGGGTTGGGGGTCTGGGTTAGGGTCTGGGTTGGGGGTCTGGGTTAGGGTCTGGGTTGGGCTAACCCCATCCTCACCTGCTGTTGGAGCTGCTCATTCTCTTCCGTCAGGCTGGTCATCCTCTGGACTTCAGCATCAAAACTCAGCAGCAAAGGCTGAGGTGAAATCGTGTTAAGGATTATGTTCTATGAACAGTTTCCATACAAACCTCTGAAGCTGGTCTCTGCAGCCAGCAGCAGAACCAGGAACACGGATCAGAACCACATTCTGTAGAGCAGTGTTTTTCAACCTTTTATGAGCCACGGCACACTTTAACCTTGACAAAAAGCAGCATCCAAAAATAACAAAGGAGAAACTCATAGTCTGTATTGATCTACAGTCCCTCCATGATCTCACAGCATTTTTGTGATAATTGTGGCAGAAAAAGCTGGAAGCTGCAGCTGTTTTTATCTAAAAGATGGAATAAAAGTGAAGTTAGAAGATTCAAAAACTGGTTGCGTGTTCGTTGTGGTTTCAAGACGTTTAACAGGGAAAAATCATTGTATGCAGAGACGCTGTCGCTTTAACCCAATGCATCATGGGAGATGTAGTGATGCAGACAGACTCTCTTTTCAGAGCTTCATGGTTTTGTTCTCTTGTTCCACGGTCTGACACCGAATTCTGTGGAAAGCTACACCGCTAAAGACGAGCTGAGAGACTTTATGAGCAGAATCAGAACAAGGAAGTGAAGACTTTAACCACTTCTGATTGGTCAGACTGATGACATGTGATTCAGCCTCCAAGAATGATTGGTGGAGACAGTTAAAGGGGCGGGACTTTTCCACAAACAACTGAAGCTGCGGCTAAATCGCGGTACCGTCATTCTGATCAAAATGTCTTTAATAGAATCAAATAAACACAAAGAAAAAAGTATTTAACAATCTTTCATATTCCTAACTACTCAGTGTTTTATATCAGGGCCTGTTTGGATGAACACAGAGCTGAAATCCTGGAGATGGGAATGTTTTTAGATCAGTTAATGAGGGCAATTTCCCACGGCACACTGGTTGAAAAACACTGCTGTATACGGTTCTGCACCTGTAGAGACATGTCACCTGTCCAGCTAAAGGATATGCACACATTGAAAGAGGACGGACAGGAAGTTGTGCAGTGACACCAGGAAGGTGTCGGCCCATTGCCTAGAGAAATACGGTGAGAACGCCGGGTTCTGCTCCGGAGCGGGAAGGAATGGCAGCATGAACCAGTCGCGCCATTCCGGCTGCCCCTGCAGCTCCAGAGCCTGCTTCTGGAAAAACTCCTGCGTCTTCTCCAGGTTTCCTTTCTGGAAGAACGAGGAGAAAGAAGCCACACCCTCATCACAGGAGACAGACGCCACACCCTCATCACAGGAAACAGAGGCCACACCCTCATCACAGGGGACAGAGGCCACACCATCATCACAGGAGACAGAGGCCATACCCTCATCACAGGGGACAGAGGCCACACCCTCATCACAGGAGACAGAAGCCACACCCTCATCACAGGAGACAGAAGCCACACCCTCATCACAGGAGACAGACGCCACACCCTCATCACAGGAAACAGAGGCCACACATTCATCACAGGAGACAGAGGCCACACCCTCATCACAGGAGACAGAAGCCACACCCTCATCACAGGAGACAGACGCCACACCCTCATCACAGGAGACAGAAGCCACACATTCATCACAGGAGACAGAGGCCACACCCTCATCACAGGGGACAGAGGCCACACCCTCATCACAGGGGACAGAAGCCACACCCTCAACACAGGAGACAGAAGCCACACCCTCATCACAGGAGACAGAAGCCACACCCTCATCACAGGAGACAGAAGCCACACCCTCATCACAGGAAACAGAAGCCACACCCTCATCACAGGAGACAGAGGCCACACCCTCATCACAGGAGACAGAAGCCACACCCTCATCACAGGAGACAGAAGCCACACCCTCATCACAGGAGACAGAAGCCACACCCTCATCACAGGAGACAGAAGCCACACCCTCATCACAGGAGACAGAAGCCACACCCTCATCACAGGAGACAGAAGCCACACCCTCAACACAGGAAACAGAAGCCACACCCTCATCACAGGAGACAGAAGCCACACCCTCATCACAGGAGACAGAATCCACACCCTCATCACAGGAGACAGAAGCCACACCCTCATCACAGGAGACAGAAGCCACACCCTCATCACAGGAGACAGAAGCCACACCCTCAACACAGGAGACAGAAGCCACACCCTCATCACAGGAAACAGAAGCCACACATTCATCACAGGAGACAGAGGCCACACCCTCATCACAGGAGACAGAAGCCACACCCTCATCACAGGAGACAGACGCCACACCCTCATCACAGGAGACAGAAGCCACACATTCATCACAGGAGACAGAGGCCACACCCTCATCACAGGGGACAGAGGCCACACCCTCATCACAGGGGACAGAAGCCACACCCTCAACACAGGAGACAGAAGCCACACCCTCATCACAGGAGACAGAAGCCACACCCTCATCACAGGAGACAGAAGCCACACCCTCATCACAGGAAACAGAAGCCACACCCTCATCACAGGAGACAGAGGCCACACCCTCATCACAGGAGACAGAAGCCACACCCTCATCACAGGAGACAGAAGCCACACCCTCATCACAGGAGACAGAAGCCACACCCTCATCACAGGAGACAGAAGCCACACCCTCATCACAGGAGACAGAAGCCACACCCTCATCACAGGAGACAGAAGCCACACCCTCAACACAGGAAACAGAAGCCACACCCTCATCACAGGAGACAGAAGCCACACCCTCATCACAGGAGACAGAATCCACACCCTCATCACAGGAGACAGAAGCCACACCCTCATCACAGGAGACAGAAGCCACACCCTCATCACAGGAGACAGAAGCCACACCCTCAACACAGGAGACAGAAGCCACACCCTCATCACAGGAGACAGAAGCCACACCCTCATCACAGGAAACAGAGGCCACACCCTCATCACAGGAGACAGAGGCCACACCCTCATCACAGGAGACAGAAGCCACACCCTCATCACAGGAGACAGAAGCCACACCCTCATCACAGGAGACAGAAGCCACACCCTCATCACAGGAGACAGAAGCCACACCCTCATCACAGGAAACAGAAGCCACACCCTCATCACAGGAGACAGAGGCCACACCCTCATCACAGGAGACAGAAGCCACACCCTCATCACAGGAGACAGAAGCCACACCCTCAACACAGGAGACAGAAGCCACACCCTCAACACAGGAGACAGAAGCCACACCCTCATCACAGGAGACAGAAGCCACACCCTCATCACAGGAGACAGAAGCCACACCCTCATCACAGGAGACAGAAGCCACACCCTCATAACAGGAGACAGAAGCCACACCCTCATCACAGGAGACAGAAGCCACACCCTCATCACAGGAGACAGAAGCCACACCCTCATCACAGGAGACAGAAGCCACACCCTCATCACAGGGGACAGAAGCCACACCCTCATCACAGGAGACAGAAGCCACACCCTCATCACAGGAGACAGAAGCCACACCCTCATCACAGGAGACAGAAGCCACACCCTCATCACAGGAAACAGAAGCCACACCCTCATCACAGGAGACAGAGGCCACACCCTCATCACAGGAGACAGAAGCCACACCCTCATCACAGGAGACAGAAGCCACACCCTCAACACAGGAGACAGAAGCCACACCCTCAACACAGGAGACAGAAGCCACACCCTCATCACAGGAGACAGAAGCCACACCCTCATCACAGGAGACAGAAGCCACACCCTCATCACAGGAGACAGAAGCCACACCCTCATCACCGGAGACAGAAGCCACACCCTCATCACAGGAAACAGAAGCCACACCCTCATCACAGGAGACAGAAGCCACACCCTCATCACAGGAGACAGAAGCCACACCCTCATCACAGGAGACAGAAGCCACACCCTCATCACAGGAGACAGAAGCCACACCCTCATCACAGGAGACAGAAGCCACACCCTCATCACAGGAGACAGAAGCCACACCCTCATCACAGGAGACAGAAGCCACACCCTCATCACAGGAGACAGAAGCCACACCCTCGTAGAAGCTGGCTGAGGTGTTCTTCCGTTACCTGGATGGTGTTGACGACGTAGTATCTGTACAGGCTGGTTCTTAGCTTGTTGACGGTGGATTTGTAGACGTCCTCCAGCCGGCAGAACAAACGCCTGTCCAGGTACAGCCAGTACTCCTTCAGGCTGAACAGGTCAAAGCTCTGAACGAACTGCTGCAGCTGCTCGATGATCTTATCCACCTGAGAGCAGAAAACACGCAGGTGAGCTCCAGCCGTGTTCAAGACTGCAGCTCTTCAGTGGACTCAACAAAAGGGTGTCGGGGTTTCCACGGCTGTGCGTTCATGCCGGGATGTTGGATGCAGAGAGACTCGTTCAGAAAGCTTCCAGACAACAGCAGCTGACAGAAACCAAGTCTTCATCTGTCAGCTTTTCAGCAGTGGCTGGCTGGTTTATGCCAAACCCTCATGAACTCCCAGAATTCCTCTGCAGGACGCGTACCCTGAAGCCTTTCTCCTTATCCGCCTTGATCTCGTGATCCAGATGCTTCAGGGTGTTGGTGAAGCCGCGGTAGATCAGATACTCCCGGACGTGTTCATCCGTCCTCTCCACCGCCGACGCCATCCCGATGACCTTCTCGCCTGAAACGCATCGTCCAACCGTCAACAGTTGGAATGTAAGAATGAGCGGATAGGAAGGGAGAAGGGAGAAGGGGGGGGGGGGCTCACTAAAGCAGCTCAGAACCATCAGACAGCAGAAACAGCATTTTACAAACAGGCTCAGTTCTGCTCAGGGACGTCCCTTCTGAAGAACCGTGGCGAGCGTGTCTGGTGCCTGACGTGCCTCATTCAGATCTATTCAAATAAAGTTCATGGACTAAAACTCAGAACCAGTTCCGATCTTTTTCTGGTCCCTAAATATAACCGATGTTACGACCATAGAAGGGAAACAGGAACTATGCTGGTTCATTCAGTCCATTGTTCAAAAGCACGTCCTGCATCATGACACTACCACCACCGTGCTTCTAAGCAGATGTCATACAGGAGGTTCTGAACACCTGGACCTGATCAGATCGATTTCCTGCAGTATTAACCGCTCCTCTGAAAAAACCCTTAACGGGTGACTGAGTCACGTGACATGTCTGCTTCAGTCTTCCCGCTGTTTTCATAAACATTAAAACAGCCTGAATAACTTCACAGACAAACACAGATTATTCCAGATGATTCTTCTGCTTCGATCTGCAGCTTCACTACGAACCTTCGTCCACTTAGAAGATCCGGAGCAAATGTTCGGTTCTGGTTCTTAGAACCAAACAAAAATGATGCTGAACAAGCAGAAAAAGGACTCACTGCTGATATTTGTTCTATTCTTGGGATTTTTAGCGGTTAAAAGATGAAAACTTGGAGCAACAACAACATCCACAAAGCGGAAAAGCGCTTCCTGTGATGGTCATGTGACGGGATCACGTGACGCAAGAGCAGCATTGACTCTTGAGCGCCATCTGCTGGCGATGATGAGAAACCGGTCCACAAAACGAATGGAAAAAACATAAAAATAATCCTTTTGAATGCGGCATTTAGAATCTGAAAACTTCCAAATGATTTTTAAAAAATGTAAAGAGAAAAAACGAACAGTTAGAGTTTTTCCTACATTCCCATGAGTTACCTGTAAGAACAGAAATGACCCCTGAGCCCCACACTTCCCTCTGATGGTGCTTAAAAAAGCCCCCAGCAACCCTTCAGCAGGAGTGCTGTGTCAGACAGCTGCCTGTGACTGTCAATGAGACACTGCTATTTTCCTTTTTTCTTCCATCCATCCATTCTCAGAACCTCCTGGGTTCAGTTCGGGGGCCTGGGTTGCTGGAGCCAATCCAGCGACTGTTGGGCAAAGGCGGGTCACCCTGAACAGGTCACCAGTCTGGCGAGGGCCAAACACGGACAGCTGATGTGCTGGTGTCCTCTGACAGCTCTCTGACGTGTGAAAACCATGTCAGACTAGAGGGGCACACATCCTGGTTCTGGTACGGAGTGGACTTCAACCCCAAACCTCACTGAGCCCGTCTCTGAGGGTTCTGCCCAGGATGACGTGAACACGAGGAACGGAAAGAATCCTAACGGTTGGAACATGCATGAGCTCTGTGAACACGTATGAACTAAAGCTTGGACCCCAAGAAGAGGAGGCTGCTGACAAATCCTGAGGCCCAGCTTGTTTCTTTAATATTTGTCAAAGCAAAGATATGAAGTTGTATTTTCTCACCAAGTCCTTTTCTGTAAGACTTCATCATCTTAAAACGGAGCATTTATGACAAATGTTTCCCATGTGGATTTTCCAGGAGTCCAAGTGTGAGTGTGGATGCACCGTACAGACGTGGTGCTCACCTCAGTGTTGGATGCTTTGACTAAACACTGTGCATCTTTTTCAGGGCTTTAAGGACCCACTCCAAGGAAAACACGGCTTTTCTGACGACGGAGGACAAGTAGGAAGAAAATTAGAATGCATTTCTTTATTTACCATCAACAGTTGGGAGTCGGGAGCAAAGGAAAATATGTTGCTGGAAAACAGTGAGACACCCCCGTCTCTGGAATCTGGACGGCTGCGATACTGCTGCCATTTCTGTTGCACCGCTAAGGTTAGCTCAGGGTTGTGAGGGGCTGTAAGCTAGCAGGAGACAGTGGAAACAAAGGGATGATGGGAAGTGGGGACAGGCTCACTCCTGGCCAACGGTCCTGCCGACAACTGAGCGATGAATTTCTAATGAACTCCTGCTGCTCTGCAGAAAATAGGTCCTAGAAAAACTGAGATTCCAGAAGACCAAAGCCTGGCAGGAGCTTCGGCCTCGAGAACAGTCCAGCAGGGCCGCGTTCTGAGCAGGACCATGACGTCATACTGTCACGTGACAGTATGACGTCACGTGACAGTATGACGTCACGTGACGTCATACTGTCACGTGACAGTATGACGTCACGTGACAGTATGACGTCACGTGACGTCATACTGTCACGTGAACCTTTCCTTAGACGGTGTCCCTGCACTGATCCAATATCAGCGTTTCCCTCTGTGGTGACAGAACATGTCGGGTTTCTGTGCTGACAGTCCCGCTCACGTGTCACGTGTCCGTGTCACGTGTCAAGTTGGCTGTTGACATGTTTCGATTTTCCCTCAGAAACCTTTTGGACTCTTTTTTTATTTGAACTTGGAGCAGCAGGAACTTCCTCCACATTCAGATTCCAGACACAAACATGCGGCCCATTGGGTCCGTTTCACAAAGGCTCTTGCTGAGAGCTGATCGGTCTGTCAGCAGATGAAGAGGAGTATCGTCCCTCATCTTCATCTTTGTCCTTCTCCTCTCCCGGGTCGGGCTTTTTCCGTCTGGGCTCCTCCACCAGCAGCTTGAGGTGGTTCAGGTGATGCAGAGCTCTGAGGACGGACAGACGCGTCAGACACTTCCACGCTGCAGGAGCAGATCCAGACACAGAGCTAGAGACTTATGACATCACTATTATTATTCATATTCAGAGAAAATGACCCAACGAGTGTTTGCAAATGTAGCCATGAGTGACGGAGATTGAAAAGTGCTGTGAATGCGGATGTGTTTAAACTCGTGTTTCATCCTTTTTCAACTAACAAACTGAGTTGAAGCTCAGCAATGTTGACCGTGACCCTCACACCTCAGCCCCGCCCCAGCGGCCTCTGCTGCAGTTACCTCTGCAGCGACGGACTCCCAGGTGGACCCTGGAGCCGGGCTTCACCGTCAGGAACCTGCGACAAAAGCAGCTGGCGTCAGTCCCACCAACGCCACACTCAACCCCAGGACCTGCTGGAGGTCGTCACGGTGCCATGAGCTAGCACGGGTTAGGCCTCCACCTGAGCTCGTGGGGTCTGCGGCGTCCCACAGAGGGCGGGGGGCGCCGTCTTTTCTTCCTGTCTCTGTAGCTCCGCCTCCACAGTCTGCAGTCTGAACAGCATCAGCTTCAACGCCTCCACCGGTCCAGGATGCGTCCGGATGCAGTTTCCATGGGAACCACAGTCATCAACCTGAGAGAGACAGCAGCCGTCACGGTTCTGATCGGTCCTGCATGTCCTGAGTTTTCCAGGTGAACCACGGAGGAGGAGTCAGTGTCATGTGACGGCGTTTGAAGCCTTGCACTGGGACAAAAACTGGATGGGATGGGAAAACCAACTAAACGCATTTGGAGCGCAGACGCAGGACAGGTCTGATGGCGTGTGAGCCTGCAGTAGTGTGACCACACGAGGATGTTCTGGACCATGACAGACGGCGTGAAGTGATCCAGCCTCAGACCTACCTGGTGGGCTCCGTCCGTCTCAACCTGGGCGCACGCCTCACCTGCGGTGCCTCTGCAGGTTCAACACACAAAGCCACATGAGGAACGTCTCCACGTCCACCAGAAACCACAACCACCAGCGCTGAAGCAGTCAGAGGCTCACAGAGTGAAAGGAGGCGGGTCTTCCATGGAGACGGCGTCACTGCTGACTGAAGAAATGCAAACGTCAGGATGGATTACAAAGATGAGTTTCTCACTAAAACTGTCAAAAGCATCTGCAGCACTAAGAGAGGAATACCAGTCCAGAAACCAGACCGGATCCGACCCAGAACCGACCCAGAACAGCCAAGCCAACAGGTGCCCGACTTCAGGCAACCCAATCCCCTTGGCCTTTCACAATAAAAGCCTTGTGAGCTGTAACATGTGCACGTAGTAACTGTGTGATAGTGCAGGTTGGTGTGGATTCTAACATGATCCACGCATCACGCACCGTCTCTCCTCACATGTTATTGTTCTGGTTTGTGTGCAGAGCGCCTGGTGCATATCTGGGTCCTCTCTGGATGTCTGCACACAGACGTGAGCGGACCTACATTTAACCAGAACACGGACCGCCAAAGACCTTAAGCAGACGTTTTCTGCTCTTTCTGACCCCACTGGCATTCTGTCACACGTAACACGCATGTGCTGAACTTCCAGGACAAATGAACACGAGCCTCCTGAGAAAACGCAGAGAAAGCTGCAGCTGGACTCACGGAGGCGGGCAGAACTTCCTGCTGCCGCGGCGCTCTGGGACAGCCAGCTCAGCACGCGGTCCGCTTTGTCGATCAAAGAGCCGATCTTGTTTTCTGACGGGGAAGCACACACAGACTGCAGCAGGCGGAGGCGGAGCTTGCTACTCTGCAGGGGGGGTCTGTACCTTTGTGCAGCGCCGTCACGGCGGCAGAGCCGCTCCGGTCTGCGGCGAGCGCAGAAATCTGTTCGGCCAGCTGCAGCCGCAGACGTCGCAGCAGCTGCTGGCTGTCCACCTGCAGACATGCGGAGGTTGGATTCACAGTTTAACAGAAATCTCAGAGCCGAGGGTGGGAGGAGCTTCTGAGAGCGTTCACGCAGACGCTAGAGCTCTCATGATACACATCAGCTATGAATGCAGTTTAAAATGATGTCATCCTTTAGGAAAAGGGGACATCTACTGTAGTCACCTGCGTGGAGGCGTGGTCAGCATCATCGTCTTTCTCCAAATCAGCTACCCAGGACGGAGCGCCGGTTCTGGAAACGGCACGGGACGGACCGGCTGAAGCAAGAGCAAAGAGCCTCAGTTCAGCAGGACGTGGAGTCAAAGTCAGACGGGACGCTCAGAGGAAGATCATGTAGTTCAAACTGCAGTCAGGAAGTCAACAGCTTCACTTTTAAAAGATAAAACATTGAAATGTTAGAGAAAGAAGAACGGATGCTGCAGGACGTGTGATTGGAAAGGAGAATGCTGGGAAATTCCAGCAGCTGACCTCATGTCTTGAAGCCTGTGTGAGTATTGAATGTTGGTTACTAGCTCTAACGTCTACCATGGCCAGACAGACGGCGAGGAGGAGGAGCTGCAGACCGCTGCACCCTCAGTGCAGAAGGAGGTCCTGTGTCCCAACAGCAGTTAGACCGGCGGGACGGACTGATTTATTTATCACGTGTACTTTCACCACCATTTTTATTCTTACTCCTGAGATTTGTTTTATCTAACTGTTATATTTCCCGTAAGGCTGCTGTAGCAACTCAATTTCCCTCCAGGGATCAATCAAGTCTTATCTTATCCAGAAACTGGAGCATTTGGAGAGAAATGCTTCCTAAAGATCTCACAGGATTGATGAACACTCCCAACAAGCCACAAACCAGTCCAGCTTGTTGTACCAGCTGCACGGTGTGGCTGCACGGCGTGGCTGTGCGGCACGGCGTGGTGGTGTGGCACCGCCTCCATCCATTGGCTGGAGGTAGGATGGACTGGGAAGTCCTCCAACTATCCATTCACACGACTCCATTACTAACAAACTCAGAGAGTCTGGATCTCCTCACGTGTCATTCCTGCCCTAACCTCCACAGATGTCGGCTGCAAACATCACGGCAGAGCTGCAGACGGTTGCTAACCGCGGTCATGGCGGGGCTCGGGCCCTGAGGGCCGAGGGGCGTCGGCGCCGTCGAACAGCTGGAGCCAGGCCGGGTACATGAGGTCAGGCACGCTGCTGATGTCAGAGCAGTCCATGGCGGCTTTGTTTCTGGTGAACCAGTGAGGGAAGTGCAGCAGCGAGGAGGCCTCTGGAACCAGCGCTCTGTCTGCAGACTGACAAAAACAGACATGCTCAAGGGCACCCGGGTCAAAATCTCTCAGTAAAAGCAACAGTTATCTGGCGTAAACCTCACCGATGAGGAGTGATCCGCTGCTTTCAGAGATGACACGTCTGGTCTTTCTCTGCTCCTAAACCCAAACGTGTGCAAAAATACAAAATCTAGTAAAGACATAAATGTTCAAACCAGTCAATGTTCATAAAGATATGACATTTATCCAAATGTTTTAGCTTCAATGTTTAAAAGAGACATTTATTTTCCCTTCAACTGAGAAACCTTCAGTGGTTTAAACACATCAGCAGACAGAAAGATTAGAAACAGTAGAAACCCTCACAGCTGTCATTTCTATATGCTTCACAGTAATCAAACTAAAAGTAAATATGAAGCTTTCCACATTGAGTCCTTCAGCTGTTGAACACTGGAGGCTTGTGGGGACGATCAGGATCAGGATCAGGGTCAGATCAGGATCAGATCAGGATCAGGATCAGGATCAGGGTCAGATCAGGATCAGATCAGGATCAGATCAGGATCAGGGTCAGATCAGGGTCAGATGTAGCGCTGGAGTCTGACAGATTTGGTTTGTTCTGTCCGTTCAGTCAGAAGAGCTGCTCTTCCTGTTTCATTGGTTTGAGCGTAAATAGCCGCGTTTCCATGGGCAAAAGTAATCGGAAAGAACGCCTGATCAGAAAGAAAATGGGTCATGTAAACGCGCCGTTCGGAATACTCTGCCCCGGTCAGACTCGTTCGGATCAAACTTTCTTTCCGATCGAGATAGTTGGTTATACCGATCGTTTATCCGATCGTGATACATGTAAACGGTCATTCCGATCGTGTGTCACTGCTGCTCTGGTTTACGTCATTCATAGACGGTGTTTTGCTGAGAGAAAGCTTTGGAGCTCATACAGGACCGACCAGGAGGCCCCGCGTAAAGCGCCGCTCCGCTCTCGCCCCGCTGGCTCTCCCCTCTCTTTCACCCCTCACGAGGGAGATGCGGTGGGGATGCGTACCCACGACTTCTGGACCCGGCACCCGAGCTCTGCGTTCGGGCTCCAGTGCCAGTGGACCGAGTGAACCTCTCTGAGCAGAGCAGCAGGATTTATTAATGTGTTTGAGGGGGGGGGGGCTTTGTTACGTGTGCGTTTTGTTATTTCGTTATGTGTGAGAATTCGAACTGCGAGCCAACCGCCACTCTGGGTTAGCGGCTGCAGGACTCAGGAGGACTGAGCAGAGCTCGGGCCGTCAGCTCACACACAGCGGAGCGGCTTGGGGCGGTGTGTGAGCTTTTCAGAGTAGAAATGTTGCTCAGTCCTTAGAAACTGTTCAAAAAACCACATGGATTTGTGTTTCCAGTTGTGCCCCGACAAAATAAAGGCTGAGGTTATTCCCACACGTTTACGTGTTAAGCTGCAGATTGCAGCGTTTCCTGCATGGTTGGTCCTGGATTTTGTGTCCATCAAAAGGCTAATGTTGTTAGCCCGTGTTGTTAGCCTCTCCTAACACTAGGTTCTCCGTTTTTCCTCAAAAAAGCAGTGACCACACGGATTAAATATAAAATGATGAGCGAACAGGCGCTTCATAATATTCATAACATTAATAAAAGCCCGTTTGGAAGATCGCCTCGTATATTACTGAGCTGCTGCGTAAATATATGTGACAGCAAAGGTTTGTTTACAACGGAACCTACTTCCTCATACGGGTGTTTTAACACTACTGCGCATGCCCAAATGATTCATTCCGACCAAAACTGTGACCCATGGGAACGTTTGTTCTAATCGGAAAAGGGTTTTCTGAGCCCATGTGCACGGGTGAATTTTAACCCGACCATTGATCCCATCAAGATATTTTGCCCATGTAAACGCGGCTAATGTTTCTGGTAGGAAGACTGGGACGCTGTGCTGCTGATGATGGGGGCATTTAAAGCCCCACCCCCAATGAAAAGGCGGCTTTGGTCTTTTTAACATGTTCTATAAAGAACATTAAACCTAAAAATGCCTTTCTGAGTATTTCTTTATTCAAGCTGCCATGAATCCGCTGATGAAAGCGCGTCCTTTCCAAAAGACTTTCTCGGTCACAAAAAGCAAACGAGCTGAAGAACAACTGGAAGCCTGCGAGCAACAACAGCGGGTGAACCTGGGCGTCCGTGTGGGAGCAGAGGGCTGGCTCTGGGGGTGGGGGGCGGCACGGCTCCCGCTGGGTCCGGCACCGGTTCTGCCTGCAGGCCTGGGGGAGAAGCAGCAGGACTGGGGGGCTCCAGATGGGGTGAGGAGACCTGAACCAGCAGGAGAGACGAGTCAGGCCGGCTCAAAGGTGTTCAAGTCAGCAGTGACGTGATCCTCCATGATGCTTTCAGAAAAACGTTATGTTGACATGGAAACAGTAGAAACATCGACGTTTTTAAAGCAAAAGACTCTTAGTTGTAGGACGATGCGTTCAAAGACCATCTGACGGCTCGGCTTGTGAGCGGTGCATTCAAACACCTTGTATAAAGGCTGATGTGTGAGTGACGGGCAGTGAGCCATCGTTTGGTATGGACAGCAGTTCGTCTGTCGTCATGGAGAGTCTCTGGCGGTTGCTATGGTGATGGAGGGAGCTCACAGGAAGGTGGAGGAAGTCCAGCTCTGTGTCAGTCAGACGCTCCCTGAGAACTGCAGGTAGAGACGAAGAGTAACACTCTGAGGTCACGTGACCGGAAGGACTGATGAGCTCATGACGATAGAGCGCCACACTAATGACCAATGTGGGGGCGGGACGACAAAAAGCCCCTCCTACCGTCTCGGTTTTTGGGGGCTCCCCCCTTTTTCCTGGGCGTGGGGGGCGGGCCGTGCGGCAGACGCAGCGAGCCAGCCGTCCGACCGCTCTCCTCAAAGTCTGCGATGTAAGCGTCCAGCGCGGCGGAGGCGGAGTCATACTGCTGCGGGACAGACGGAGCTCATCAGGGCGTCTGTTCGCTTCTGAAACGACCGTCATGTGACGGGAAATGCTAAAATGGTCATGGAATGGTCATGGAATGGTCATGGAATGGTCGTGGAATGGTCGTGGAATGGTCGTGGAATGGTCGTGGAATGGTCATGGAATAGTCGTGGAATGGTCGTGGAATAGTCGTGGAATGGTCGTGGAATGGTCGTGGAATGGTCGTGGAATGGTCGTGGAATGGTCGTGGAATGGTCGTGGAATGGTCGTGGAATGGTCATGGAATGGTCATGGAATAGTCGTCGAATAGTCATGGAATGGTCATGGAATGTTCGAATGGTCATGGAATGGTCGTGGAATGGTCGTGGAATGGTCGTGGAATGGTCGTGGAATGGTCATGGAATGGTCGTGGAATGGTCGTGGAATGGTCGTGGAATGGTCGTGGAATGGTCGTGGAATGGTCGTGGAATGGTCGTGGAATGGTCGTGGAATGGTCGTGGAATGGTCGTGGAATGGTCGTGGAATGGTCGTGGAATGGTCGTGGAATGGTCGTGGAATGGTCATGGAATGGTAACGGAAGGGTCGTGGAATGGTCGTGGAATGGTCGTGGAATGGTCGTGGAATGGTCGTGGAATGGTCGTGGAGTGGTCGTGGAGTGGTCGTGGAATGGTAACGGAAGGGTCGTGGAATGGTCATGGAATGGTCGTGGAATGGTCGTGGAATGGTCGTGGAATGGTCATGGAATGGTCGTGGAATGGTCGTGGAATGGTCGTGGAATGGTCGTGGAATGGTCGTGGAATGGTCGTGGAATGGTCGTGGAATGGTCATGGAATGGTAACGGAAGGGTCGTGGAATGGTCGTGGAATGGTCGTGGAGTGGTCGTGGAATGGTCGTGGAATGGTCGTGGAATGGTCGTGGAATGGTCGTGGAATGGTCGTGGAATGGTCGTGGAATGGTCGTGGAATGGTCATGGAATGGTAACGGAAGGGTCGTGGAATGGTCGTGGAATGGTCGTGGAATGGTCGTGGAATGGTCGTGGAATGGTCGTGGAGTGGTCGTGGAGTGGTCGTGGAGTGGTCGTGGAGTGGTCGTGGAATGGTCGTGGAATGGTCGTGGAATGGTCGTGGAATGGTCGTGGAATGGTCGTGGAGTGGTCGTGGAGTGGTCGTAGAATGGTCGTGGAATGGTCGTGGAATGGTCGTGGAATGGTCATGGAATGGTCGTGGAATGGTCATGGAATGGTCGTGGAATGGTCGTGGAGTGGTCGTGGAGTGGTCGTAGAATGGTCGTGGAGTGGTCGTAGAATGGTCGTGGAATGGTCGTGGAATGGTCGTGGAATGGTCGTGGAATGGTCGTGGAATGGTCGTGGAATGGTCGTGGAATGGTCGTGGAATGGTCGTAGAATGGTCGTGGAATGGTCGTGGAATGGTCGTGGAATGGTCGTGGAATGGTCGTGGAATGGTCGTGGAATGGTCGTGGAATGGTCGTGGAATGGTCGTGGAATGGTCGTGGAATGGTCGTGGAATGGTCGTGGAATGGTCATGGAATGGTCGTGGAATGGTCGTGGAATGGTCGTGGAATGGTCATGGAATGGTTGTGGAATGGTCATGCTGGTCTTATCAGCAGTTCTAGGGTTTGTATTTACGTGTCCCTGAATGCTCTGCAGGGGCTGTAACTAACATGCATGAATGTGTGGATCACCTGCATTCTAGGTGTGTCTGCATGATTCACTGCTGCTGGCCTAAGAAAAGTGAAATTCCAGAAAATGCAGCTTGGCCTTCATTGTAAGACATTCATTTCCCAAAAAGGAGACATATGAACCTTGTCCTTGTATGTGAAGGTGGGGTTTTGATCCGAAGGTCGCAGACGGCTCCTGAGGTGACCCGAACCCGACAGCAGGGAGGTGACGCACGACTCTGGAGACGGGAACTCAGACCAACGGCTGCAGTCCATGCTGAGGAAAAGCCAAGAAAAGGAGGCTCAGTGTCACCGCTTTAGTTGAAATGATAAGCATGAGGTAAAGAAAACGGATGAGAGACCAAACGAGAAGGAAACGAACGCCCCTGATCCGACAGAAGCAACTGTTTCTGCACAACCAGGAGGAGGAGGGTGGCACACTGCACCACATCACCCCATGGACGGGGCAGGTCTTACAAAGCTGCAAAAACCCCATGAAGGCGGAAGCAATGGGCCCTGCCACAGACTGGCCACCTGTCCAGGATGTCCCCGCCTTCACCCACGGGTGGCTGGGATAGGCTCCAGCAGCCCCGAGACCCCAAAAGGGACAAAGTGGATTAAGAAGATGAATGAGTGCCGAATGTTTGGAAATCAGAAGACGGGTAAAACCAGCTTTCATTAGTCATGGACTTCAAAGAAACAGTCTTCCATCCATCCTTTCTCCAAACCCACTTATAATCCTTTCTGGGGTCCGTGGCTGAAGGAGGGGTACACCCTGGACAGGGCCACACAAGTACACCTAGGGGCAACTTGGAGTAACCAATGAACCAATGAAGCATGTTTTTGCTCTAGGAGAAGAGCCACACATGCACAGAAAAGATGCCCCCCAGGATGTGAACCAGCGCTTTCTCACAGTCAGACAAGAGGGCCGGCCGCTGCCCCCTGTGGAGCCCTCCTCCTGGAGGTCAATGCAGTCCATCTGTCACCATGATATGCACGCCGTCACCCCAAATGATCTGCAGGTTGTGTACGGCTGCATCATCCTGACAGACGGATGCGTCTGAAGGAACTAGAACCAACATTTAGATGAAAGTGTGTCTGAGAGAAAAGTTCATTTAAAATACGACAACTGTCCCTAAGTCCAGTCAAGACGATGAGGTGAGGATGTTTTCCACTGTATGACCTGCAGACAGACACAAGTCCTTCAGACTACAGCAGCATCTGATCACACTGTACTAACAACAGACAACGGCACACTTCTACACAAGTGACAGGAACACCGTAAACTTAGCTTTTGTTTTTCAGCTTTACTGAACAGAATGTTAAAGTACAAAACTCAACATCAAGGAATCAAAGAGGACATCAGCCGCAATAACCAAAGTTCCCATTCAACGTCTTCAATCACAGTGAGAGACACATATCAGAGGTAGAGCTGCTGATCAGAAAATATATCAAAAAGAGGACACCAAAAATAATCATATTTACAAAATATTTTCTTTATTAATTATCGAATAAAAAAGCAACAATTGTTCCAGTGTTACTTGCTTTGGGTGTGTTCATCTTTTTAATGTATTTAATGCATCTGTATCATAAATACAGTAAAATTTTGAGGTTTTTTTTAATTCTACACTTATGTACATTTAGATTAGAGAAGAAAGTATCAATACTATTTTCTACTTTTTTATCATCAGAATTGAAATATGTGAGGATTTGTTTGACATTTATAATAATGTCACAGTTAAATTTTTACCAAACGTTTCGTTGGTTCCGAAATGAGAAAAGGTGAAGAATCACCGTTAACTCAGTCTGACACCCTATGACGTCACCAGGGACACTTGTGGATGTATTTGTCCCGGGTTTCTTTATCCCGGGTCTGTGCTGACAGCTAGCTCAATAAACGTTTGAAGCCACGTCATTTGTTGCTATAAATCCTTTCAAAGCATCCAGTTAACTTTATTTCTCTGATTATTAGGAGAGCAGAGTTTGAACAGACCTTAAACTTTACTCACACCGACAGACAGAGCCCCCGGTTAGAGCGAGTTCCGGTCAGTAAGGCCAACCCGGGCTCACCGGTCCACAACAGCCGTCCGTTCCCGTCCAGACTTTTACCTCCGAGTCCTGGAGGCAGAAACGGAGAGAGAAGCGTCCGCCGCTGCGGCGTGAACGAGGCGGGAAGCTGCTTCACGGAGGCGGAACTGATGAGAGGGGAAGAAAAACAACGACACACACTGCTCGTTATTTTATTTTTAACTTTATTGTATAAAACGGAATACAAAACAAAACAAAATTTTACAAAATAAATTTCAGACATGCCAGGGGAGCATATATACATACATTTTACATAAAAACATTCAGGTCTCTACAACTTTCATACAGACATACAGCTTTCTGATTAATACTCTTGGAAATGTTACTGATATATAATTAAATGTGTTTGATTAAAACAGGGAAAAAAATAGAAGATGAAGAAAATTTACATTTATGAATATAAAATTTGCCAAAAATAATAATAAGATTAATTATGAGTTTTTTATTTGAGTCCAAGTTTTTATTATGAAAGCCAAAAATTATATACTCAAACTTCAGAATAAGGTTGGGGTGAATGTGATTTCTTATAAATTGTAAACACCTTTTCCAAAAAATTCTAATCATAGTACAATTCCAAAAAAGATGATTTATTGTTTCTGGATATTCTTTACAAAAAGTACAATTAGGATCAATTGTTTTAATGAATTTTAACATGAATTGATCACACACTGCTCGTTAACGCGCGCGACTGTTCATTTCATTACGTCACTTTTAAAGGAGCCCCCCCAAAAAAAAAAAAAAGAAATGTTTCTTACGAGCAGTGACTGTATATGAGAAATGGACTGAGTGAAACCAGCCCCCTGGCGTTCCAAACAGGAAGTACAGGATGGCTCCAAGAGGCCAAAATCCCATCAACTTGGGCTGTGTCCGAATTCCCAACCTAACCCCGACTACTAAAAACTATACAGGAGGCACTGAGTAAAGCCCTGAATTTTAAAGTAATTCAGACACCATGACACTACTTTGTTTTTTCAAACGGCAAATATGACATCATCGATTTCACGAGGGGGGAAATCTCATTAATATGAGCATTTTGCTACGATTATTTGAATTACACTAATGAATCCACTGAGTTCTGAAGATGAAAACTTTGATGGTTATTAAGAAAATACATTTAAATACATTTTTGGTGGCAAAAATTATTCTGATGCAATGCATTGTGGTCTATATTCACCGATCTAGTGATCATCGATGCAAACTGGTTTTTCGAAGAGACTTTGAGAAATTTCTAGGGCTCTGGATTTGGGAATTGTAGATTCGTACAGAACTACAAAATGGTGAATAGTGCTCTAGATAGTGCACTATGTAGAGCAGGGGGGGAGAACTATGACCCACGGGCTGGATCCGGCCCGCCTCCATGTTTGGTCCGGCCCACTGAACAATATCAGAGACCCATGTTTATTTATTTATTTTTTAATCTGGCCACACAATCATGACCTGCAGAGAACGTGACATTTTCTTCCCCCTTCTGCAGTCTGTGTTCTACCTGAAACCCTCTAAAATCTGTCAATCAGAACAGAAGACAGTCTTCTCTTTCTACGTCACAGTCCATCTTTCCCGGATTAGCTCATTCTTTCAGAGCGATGATGCTGCTTTTTTAAACAGCACCCTGTTCTGTGTCCTGATTGGCTGGAGACCCTGTCAATCAATCTCCTCCATGTCTCCTGTACAGAAACGTGGAGCTCTTCAGATCAGAAATCTGTGATCAATCAGATCTTTGTTTTCATTCATAGATCCTGGACCTAATTTCTATGAAGGTTTGAGGATTTAAACCAGAGAAAAGGTGAAAATGTTCATGTCTGTGTGAGAAAAGTGTATTTATCAGTGAGGAGTTTTACTGCCATAAACGTCTGGAATCATTCTCTGTGGATTTCACTGATCACAGTTATTTTAGAACATAACTCCTGCAATAAACGAGGAACTCTGTTCTGGTGAAAAGGTAACACACATATATGTGTAGCTGCAGCAGAAGACAGAGAAATGCTTTTTACTGGATGAGAAACAGACGTGCAGGACACACGTATCAGTATTTTTGTTTCTGACTTTTTGTCTTTGAAAATCACAGAGAGAGTTAATTGGTCATTTTTAATTTTATAGTGCTATTTATTTCATTGAAAGGATCATGAATTAATAAAACTTGATTATAGGGCTTTACAATAAAAGAAAGATCAAAGAAGTTTAAAGTTTGAAAGAAAAAGACTTATTGTGATCCCAGAAGAAAACGTTTGGGAACCCCACTCTAGCATCCATGTGGTGTTTGAATTTTTGTTGTTTTTCATTCTTAAGATCATTCAAACACCACATGAATGGAGCATTTCTCTCAGTTTTACACAAGGTACATCAAGTCGTTGGTGCAATTGGCTAAAAACTCTAAAATGTTCTGTTTAAAAATATAATGTTTTCATCCAGGTTCCATTTGATTTCTTTCTCACTCCAGCATCTGCTGCTGGTCCGGCCCTTCTATCCAATCTTAGAACCTCATGTGGTCCGCAGGTTCAAATGATTGCCCACCCCTGATGTAGAGAGTAGTGAAGTAATTCTGAATTCTCAACCATACAGAATCAAACAGCAGTTACTCTGACATTCTATTAGTCAGAAGAACCATTCTGGGTCTGATAGCCTACTTGTTTTTAACATGTTCTTGCTAAACCTGTTTTTTTTCTTGATATTTATTCCTTTTCTTTATAAACTGACCAATTAGATCCCTCAGTAATAGCATGTGGTCCCCACTGGCCCCCAACTACGAACATTTGAGTGACAGATTCTCCTAGCTGCTTTTAGAGGAAGGGGTGTCGACTTCGAACAAGCTTACATCTGATTGGCGATAGTAGTTGCCATAGAAACGTGACTCAGACTTACTCGGATTAATCACTGTCGTCTGGCTCCACCATGGTGGCATCCGTATCGCAGAAAAGTGGCGACTGAATTGGGTGCTGGAGCCAGAGGTAAGGTGTTTTCTAAGGGTGGCGTCACACTCGCTCGGTCCAGTTCTCTATACAGTCAATGACGACATTTTAATGTAATTCTGTTGACTTACATCTCTTTTTTAATATACAAACAGCGACCCTTCATTTAAACCTAAGTACTTCCTTCTACTGTTTCACTGTCTCTCAATTTTCTATTCGGCGATGGTTCCTGGTAGACACTAATATAATAGTATCCTTTATCATTCCTTGCTTGGGGATTGAAATTCACAGATTATGTATGTAAAACACAAACAAAAATAAGAAACCAAAAGAAAAACTTTGCATCAAACAAATTGGAGGATAAACTACAGACCCCACATTTTGTAAATGGGTTTTTCTACTTTACATTTGATATAAGCAGTAGCATATTGTCTTTTTTTATGCCACTTAATTCCATTTTTAAGTAACACATTGCTTGGAGTAAAGTCATTTACACTATTTGTGAGTTGTTATAATTAACCACTGATCAATATGCTTCTTATTAAAAGAATTCTTCATTATATTGGTTTACAGCCTTTAGGCTACTTGGAGGTTTGATGTATTCATAGAAATCAATTACCAAACACACTCCATGAAATAAGACGCACGTTTTGCCCAGGACCAAACCACTCTGACCTGAGACGGGTGTTCTGTTTCAGGTCCCCCAGCTGGGACTTGAACCAGGGACCTTCTTGCTGTGAGGTATGAGCGCTAACCACTGCGCCACTGTGCTTACCCCCAATCCACTGCATAGCAAGTATGAACATTTACCATTAGGGCGGCGCTGTCGAGCAATGAGACACAAAAGCAACAGCTACAAATGATCATTTGTTCCTACATCTGTTGCATTACTAAACAAGCCTGGTTAAGCCCTCTGGAGTCGAATACAACTAAAGTACAAACTCCTGTATTTTATTTTATTTATATATTGTCTCATGTACCCTCACAGTTTTACCAGTTTTTTTGACCTTATAGGCTGTTTTTACTTTTTGTTTTGACTTCTGATTTTATAGAATTTTTATGAACTTGACCTTTTTTAGGGACTATCTATAGAAAAAATGGGTGTTTGAAATTTCTTATATGGTTTTAACCTTTGTCTTACATTGAGTCACCGTGTAAACAACTTCTTATAAAAGAACTTAACGACATCGAGGTGTGTAACTCCGGCACAGCACACCTAACACCCTGCACATGTACGTGCACGAATGTACAGGACAGACCAAAAGTTTGGACACACCTTCTCATTCAAAGAGTTTTCTTTATTTTCACGACTATGAAAATTGTAGATTCACACTGAAGGCAACAAAACTATGAATGAACACATGTGGAATTATATACATAACAAAAAAGTCTGAAACAACTGAAAATATGTCATATTGTAGGTTCTTCATAGTAGCCACCTTTAGCTTTGATTACTGCTTTGAACACTCTTGGCATTCTCTGGATGAGCTTCTAGAGGTAGTCTCCTGAAATGGTCTTCCAACAGTCTTGAAGGAGTTCCCAGAATGCTTAGCACTTGTTGGCCCTTTTGCCTTCACTCTGTGGTCCAGCTCACCCCAAACCATCTGGATTGGGTTCAGGTCGCAGCCCCCCATCACTCTCCTTCTTGGTCCAATAGCCCTTCCACAGCCTGGAGGTGTGTTTGGGGTCATTGTCCTGTTGAAAAAGAAATGATGATCCAACTAAACGCAAACCGGATGGAATAGCACGCTGCTGCTAGATGCTGTGGTAGCCATGCTGGTTCAGTCTGCCTTCAGTTTGGAATCAATCCCCAACAGTGTCACCAGCAAAGCCCCCCCCCCCCCCCCACACACACACACACCCCATCACACACACACACACCCTATCACACCTCCTCCTCCATGCTTCACGGTGGGAACCAGGAGTGTAGAGTCTATCCGTTCACCTTTTCTGCGTCGCACAAAGACACGGTGGTTGGAACCACAACTCTCCAATGTGGACTCATCAGAGAAAAGCCCAGATTTCCTCCGGTCTGATGTCCATTCCTGGTGTTCTTTAGTCCAAACAAGTCTCTTCTGCTTGTTGTCTTTCTGTAGCAGTGGTTTCCTAGCAGATATTCTAGCATGAAGGCCTGATTCACACAGTCTCCTTTAACAGTTGTTGTAGAGATGTGTCTGCTGCTAGAACTCTGTGTTCCATTGACCTGCTCTCTAGTCTGAGCTGCTGTTAACCTGCCATTTCTGAGGCTGCTGACTCGGATGAACTTATCCTCCAGCAGAGGTGACTCTTGGTCTTCCTTTACTGGGGGGGTCTGCATGTGAGCCAGTTTCTTTGTAGCTTGATGGTTTTTGGGACTGCACTTGGGGACACTTTCAAGGTTTTCCCAGTTTTTGGGACTGACTGACCTCCATTTGTTAAAGTAATGATGGCCACTCGTTTTTCTGTATTTAGCTGCTTTTTTCTGGACACAATCCAAAGTCTAACAGTCTATTCAGTAGGACTATCAGTTGTGTTCCCACCTGACTTCTGCACACCACAGCTCATGGTCCCAACCCCATTTAGAAGGCAAGAAATCACACTGATTAAACCTGACAGGACTCACCTGTGAAGAGAAAAACATTCCAGGAGACTACCTCTAGAAGCTCATCCAGAGAATGCCAAGAGTGAGCAAAGCAGTAATCAAAGCTAAAGGTGTCTACTATGAAGAACCTACAATATGACATACTTTCAGTTGTTTCACACTTTTTTGTTATGTATATAATTCCACATGTGTTCATTCATAGTTTTGTTGCCTTCAGTGTGAATCTACAATTTTCATAGTCATGGAAATAAAGAAAACTCTTTGAATGAGAAGGCGTGTCCAAACCTTTTGGTCTGTACTGTAAATGCAGCCACTGAACCTGTGGGTCCAAGACCAATATCCTTTGGGACACTGACGTTTATTTGATTTGATGTGAAAAATATCCATATAATTCAATAACCAGATGGACAGACATTCCTCCTTTCCTTAGCAGAACCTCCAAACACAGTAAAGACAAAAATTACAGTTGGCATAGCAACATAGCTAGCAGGCTCCACTTCTGTCTGTCAGCAGGAGACGACATTTTAACATTTCATTAGAATCCCACAGACATCGTTCATTTTCACATGAAGATCTGGTCTGGGCTGTGCAGCGGCCTTGTGGTTGGTGCTCCTAGCTGGGTTCTTTCTACGGGGCGTGCATGTTCTCCTCGTGCATGCTTGGCTTTTATCCAGACACTCCGCCTTTCTCCCACAGTCCATAAATATGCTTCAAAAGTTAACAGAAAATTCTAAGTTGAGAGGTGTGTGTGCTGAGAGTGTGTGTGAGTGTGTGGCCCTGCAACGCACTGGCAGCCTGTCCAGGACGTCCCCCGCATTCACCCAACAAAAGTTGGGCTGCCTCAGCCAATCCCTGACCCCAAAAGGGATTCAGCAGGTTCTGAAGATGGACGGAGGATCAGAAGTTGATCATTGATCTCAGCTGCCGTTTGAACAGTCTTTGAATGGTCACCTTCTAAATCATTACATCCAGAGGCAACACAACGAATTTTATTTTTAGGCAAAAGTCATGACTGCACCACACACCAAACACCAGACTTACACTTAATTTATGTGCACTATTCTATGTAATATGTGCAACAGAAGGAGTCATGTGCAGAACCATTTGCTACCTGGTCTGTAATGTTTCTGTGAGGCATGCCATTCATCTAGCAGAACTCCTCTTATCCTGATGTTTCGTGTTTGTAAACCTGTCAAGTCACTTAGGTACTTCTGCCTTTTTAGAAGATTATTTACACTTTCCACTTTATCAGGTACACCTGTCCAGCTGCTCGTTAACACACATTTTATGCATGTAGACATGGTCCAGACGATCTGCTGCAGGTCAAACCCACATCAGAATGAGGAAGAAAGGTGGCTGAACGTGGCTGTTGGTTCCAGACGGGCTGGTCTGAGGATTTCAGAAACTGCTGGTCTACTGGGATTTTCACCCACAACCATCTCTGGGGTTTACAGAGAATGGTCAGAAAAAGAGAAAATATCCAGAGAGCAGCAGTTCTGTGGATGGAAATGTCTTCTTGATGCCAGAGGTCAGACTGGTTCCAGCTGATAGAAAGACAGCAGGAACTCAAAGAACCACTGGTTCCAACCGAGGTCTGCAGAAGACCTGCAACACGTCCAGCCTGGAGGCAGATGGACCACAGCAGCAGAAGACCACAGCGGGTACCACTCTTACAGTGAAGAATGTGTCCTCATTCTGTCGAGGATGCAAAGACCATGAACATATGGACAGGCTGGAAGCAGTGGTCCTGGAGTAGTATCCTGTCCAGTACGTAATATACGGAAATCTGTGAATAGAGTTCTAGAAGTTAACAGAACAGGAACCATCCTGAAACATCTTTATCCTGAAAGAGGACGGGAACAACACCTGTCCTGAGATGATGTGAGCCTGACTGAACTGCATTTGAACTTCAGTCTCTCAGCTTTCAGTCATGCTTTCAAAAGTTGTGGAATGAATGTCTGCCTTGTCAGATGCAAATGACGTTGTTGTGCTGTCGTTCCGCCTGAAAATCAATGGAAAGAGGAATTGGGTAGATGTAAGAAGAGAGAAAGGGTTGGGGTCAGGGGTCTGCTGGAGCCTAGCCCTGCTGGTAGCAAGTGACAGACTGCAGACGGCAAAGCTGCTTCTGAAAGCTAAAAGAAGCTCAAAACAGTGCTGGTCGAAGCCATTCCATGAACAATCATGGCTGTTTGCTCACAACTCTGGGGTTTTTTCATTTGCTCTTTCCTTTTGCTGACGTCAGAGTTATTCATGACCAGTGGGACATTTCATGCTCAGCTTTACATGAAACCTTTATGGGACATGAAAGACGAAGAGCAGTGGATGATGCGCGCGCAGCTTCATTCATTTCCCTGGAGCCTCGTGCGTGAGCAGGTCAGGACTTGCGGCGGCTGCGGGTCCCTTTAAAAGCGCAGCCAGTGACGTAATGAAGCATCAAAGAGTAGGAGAGGGAGGAGCTCTCACTCTGTATTAAAACACGGACATCAGTCAAAGACGAGGCAGTTTGACCAGAATATTTTATATTCTTTCCGTCTCTAATGTAACATTTGAAATGATTTTAAACTCTTTCATTGGATTTCTGTTGTCAATAAATTTAGTAAAACAACTTTTGTTTACAATGTTGACTCTGTAACTGTTAAATCACATATAAATGTATACCTATGTCGGACTGCACGGATGTGTAGTGGTTAGCACTCTCGCCTCGCAGTGAGAAGGTCCTGGTTTGAATCCCAGCAGGGACCTTTCTGTGTGGAGTTTGCATGATCTCCCTGCACACGTGTGGGTTTTCTCCAGCTTCCTCCCACCGTCCAAAATCATGCTTCATGGAAACATTGGTGACTCTGAAGTAGGTATGGGTATCGTTAAGGTTTTAACGGTACTACTACTCTTATTGGTACTGCTTATCGATCCGGTATTTTAACGGTACTCTTATCGATACTTTTTGAGGACGAAAAATAATCTATAAATAAATAACAAATTAAGAACATAAAGTGTTTTATTTCCTCATTTTGCAACAACACTGTTTTTTTTTAACAAAACATTTTACTTTATACATGATAATGTTACAGTACAAACCTGGAATGCACGTGGAAGTGCTAGACCAGGGGTCTGAACCTGAACCTCTCTAAGAGACATTTGGATCAGTTTCCCACTGAGATGAAAACACAGGGAGCAACACTAGGTGTGTTAAAAAATGTTTCTGCAGATATATCGCCAATGTTCATTTGGCAATACTTGCATTGATTCAAAATGCTGACAGGATATTTATTTTCTGGCGGACGTGGTGCAGCGGTAGAGCGGTCCACCCATGATCGTAATATTGCAGGTTCGATTCCCGCCTTGCACGCCCATGAGTCGAAGTGTCCTTGGGCAAGACACTACCCCACCATGCCTCTGGTGGGAGGCTGGTGCCAGTGTTCTGCAGTGGAGCCGCCACCGGTGTATGAATGTGACTGTAAAGCGCTTTGGGCCTTCAATAGAAGGTAGAAAGCACTATATAAGCATACGCCATTTACCATTTAATTATTTCTATTCTTTATGAGCCTGATGCTTCCTTTGATCTTTTGTCCATTTCTCACAACCTTGAATAGAATTTTCCATCTGTCAAACACCAGAGTTAAGATGAGTTCAGTGAGATGATGGAAACAGATTCACTTTGATGCAGACTCCTTTCTATTTATTTTTCTTTAAATCCAGTAAACCCAATAAATTACATTAATTTTATGGATGAGAACTATCATTAGTTATTAATTATTAGGAAGCAGCTGTTAGTTTGTTGCGGGTCTGGAATCATAAGCGGTGAGTCTAAGCCCCACCCCTCTACCTGTTTGTTGCTCCTCCCCTACCACGTTGACCTCGGTGTAACGCTCACCTCACCTTCTCCAGCTACGCTGACGACCATCCTTTCTACTCATGACCCTCACCAGAGAACAGGGCGGTAGACCGTAGCTGCATCGTCCAGGTCACATGGTCTGTACTGCAAACCTTCACGGTGTCACGATGGTGCAATGGTCTGTCATTCAGGTCAAAGCGGTGCAGTCGGATGGTTAGTCTGGAAACCAAGTACCCCTCACAACCGGTAAACGGGCCTGCAGCCGGTGGCATTTGCTATACCAGGTCAGAGGTCAGGGTCATGGCTGTGGTGTGTCACTGGGGGGACTCCACTCCTGGGTCTGTCCCAAACTCTGACAGTAGTTCTGAGTCTCGATGCAAGTCTGCTGAAGACACTTTGACAAGTTCACCTGCTAAACCTGACGGTCTGGCACCAACCTGAAGGCGCCGTGGTCACATTTCACAATGTATGCAAAGTGTTTTCTCATCGATGGCTGCATGTGCTGATCTACCCATCCATTCCATTTCCTGACCCGCTATACCCCTTTCAGGGTCACGGAGACGCCTCTCCCTGCTACTGATGGTGAAGGTGGCGTGCGCCCCAGACAGGCCGTCCGTCTGCCGCAGGGCACTCGAGCACTCCCAAACACACCAGCATGTGCACAATTTAGACAGTCTGGAGTCCGCAGTTCACCTATGAAGCCTGGAGAGAACGGAACGTGAACAAGAACGTGCATGCTCTCCACGTGCATGTAAATGAGCTGTTAGTTTGTCGGCCTGCATTCAATCTGATAGAAGAACAGTCTGTAGGCACCAATGAACAGAGAGTCTTTGGGAAATGTTTCAGAGGGTGAGTTTCTCTTTTTTGATGATCATTTATTGGTTGAAGGCTATCAATCCTTCAGCTCATTGTTTTCCTGTTTCTCTTTCTTTATCTTCCAGCCAGGACTCCCTTGAAAAAGAGATTCTGAATCTCAATGGGACAATTCCTGGGTAAATAAAGGTTAATTAAAAAAAATGTTTTTGCTGCTTAACTCCTATCATTTTTCTGTTATTTTAACCGTTCAGCTTGTGTTTCCAAGGCAGGTTAAGTTGGGAGTGGGGTCATCTGGACCCCACAGGATAGCATGAGGGTTAAAACGTTCAGCTCTTTGAAGGACTTTTGGTCATTCAACTCCTTGAACTTTTCTATTCTATTCTATTGAAACACATGGGGATTGCTTGGAGCAGAAGCTCGCGGGTTCGATACCCGGCTCTGGCATTTTTCACAGACATATCTTTGTTGTTATCATGTTGTTTTCACTTTATTTGTCTTTTTATTATCATTACCCTTTAAGTTTCCTTTTCATTCAGCAGTCAAACCTTCAACCTGTGTTTTCTTCTAGTTTCAGTTGAATTTGATCTCCTTGTCTTCATTCTCACTAAAACTGCAGTTTGACTCCTTTCAGTCTGATTCTAGTGATGAAGAAGAGCTCAGAGCTCAGTCCCGTGTCCGTGACCCCAACCCGGACCAGCTGGCGCCGTGACAGTTTGATCCTGCGCGCTGGAGGAAACGGACTCTCCGTCAATAGACGATCTTTGAGAGGTGCGCGTTCGTGTGCGTGAGGGCGCCGTGTGTGCGCGCCCGCAGACGTCACTGTCTGCTGTTGGGCCGGTTCAGTTTGGATGAGACTCGCTGTTCTGAGAAGACAGCCCGGACCAACTTGCTGTCCCGGCCCACTTAACCCGGGACCCCGCAGCTCCCCGCGCAGTCCGAACCCGGAGACTGCCGTTTGGGTCCAACCCGGTACAGTCGGACCGGGACAGAGTCGGTGATCGGGAGAGCAGCGAACGTGACGCCCGTGAGTGACGTCGGTTTGTTTCCCCCGTCTGCCGCTGGGTTTGCCGCCTCCCGGTTCGTGTCCGGGCTTTTTCGTTTGGACTTTCCTCGGGACCGACGGTCCGGACCGGGACCCAGGAGGAGCCGGTAAGGTCTGCTGATGGAGAGGAAGAAGAAGGCGGACTGTCCCGCTCTGCCGCCCGGCTGGAAGAAGGAAGAAGTGATCAGGAAGTCCGGACTGAGCGCTGGAAAGAGCGACGTCTACTACTACAGGTACCGACAGCCGAGCCGAGCCGAGCCGAGCCGGACCGGACCGGACCTGTCACCGAGCAGCTGACCGCCAGCTGTTCGGAAGTTAGTGTAAACAAACAAGTGTTCAGGCGCGAGGCTTTCCCAGAAACCTTAGGTCTGTTCCGGGGGTGTGTGCCCGGGGGAGGGGGTGGGGGGTGGGGTGGTATAAAGCGCCCTTTTCTCCGGGGGTTGTAACGAAGTGCGGTGGGGGGGTCGGGTCAAAGTTGACCATAATGAAGTGCCCCTTTGGGTCTAGGGGCTTTACGCAGTGCCTCTATTTTTCCCGTGGCGGGGTTAATGAAGTGCCCCCCATCCCCCCGTCAGCCTGACCTTCCAGCCCTCCATTACCGGCAGCTTTTGTCCTATAGAATCTCCATCATGGCAGCGTGTGTTTCCCGTTGGCTGACAAACAAACAAACAAACAAACACACAAACAAACAAACAAACAAACAAACAAACAAACAAACAAACAAACAAACAAACACACAAACATTAGTTGGAAACGCTTCGGCTCCTCCTGCTGCCTACGGGTTGGTGGCATTAAGAAGCGATGCCAAACGTTGGCGCCTTTCGCACTCACCAAGTGTGGCCGGGTCAAGGGTCACGAGGCCTCATATCTGCAGTTCTGTGCTGCAACGTGGCGTTGGAGGGAAACCGGGATCCAGCAGCGGGATCCTCAGGGATCCAGCAGCAGGATCCTCAGGGATCCAGCAGCGAGATCCTCAGGGATCCAGCAGCGGGATCCTCAGGGATCCAGCAGCAGGATCCAGCAGTGGGATCCTCAGGGATCCAGCAGTGGGATCCTCAGGGATCCAGCAGCGGGATCCTCAGGGATCCAGCAGCAGGATCCAGCAGTGGAATCCTCAGGGATCCAGCAGCGGGATCCAGCAGTGGGATCCTCAGGGATCCAGCAGTGGGATCCTCAGGGATCCACACTCGTATCTGCTGCTGGTCCTCTTTTCAAACAGCCTCAATAGGAAAAGTTAGAAGTTCAGTGAAATGTTTCTGGACGTCATCCTGGACGACTTTGGTGCATCAGTCTTCCCCCCACAGAGGACTGTGGATGTCCTGAAGGAGCAGGGAGGTGGTACCGAAAAATCCGGTGGTTCTGAACTGGAGCTCGGTTTAGACTGTGGATGCTTCTATTCAGACGTCAGAGATCTACTTCTCTTCAGGGAAGGCAGAGCAGCAGGAACCATGTAAACCCCGTACAGCAGAGACAGACGGCAAACACTTGGACGTTTTACTACAGAGTCTAGTTGGACGGGTGGCGAGGTCTGGGATCAGCAGAACCTCCGTTTCCCTCCGGTCTGAGCCGGTTCGGTGGATCTGGTGTTCTGGCAGCAGATGGAGGCTCTCTCTGAGCTTTGTCACAGTTCTGGCGTCGGCGCTCGGCTCTCAGCAGGAGCTGCAGCTTTGCAGGCCTGCGGTGAGGCTGTGACGCTGCAGAGCTGCCGGCTGCTCTCAGAGCCCCGCTTCCTGTTGTCGGCGGCAGAGGCGCGGCCCTGCAGGAGCGTCTGACCGCCGTCACTTCCTGAAGCTCTAACACCCAGGCTTACTTTCAGTTTGGTTTACATTCTGACTCATCAGTTCCAGTAAGGAGGCCCGTCAGCAGGTCACTTTACTGGAAAGGCGGTTCACCCTGAGCTGGCCGGCTCTGGTTCTGAGCTCTGCAAACCCGGTTTGAGGGCGGCATCACCCGCAGCTCAGTGGTTTTGGGTTTCAGACGCTTCTTTAGCCTTCAGTAAAGTGAAGGAAAACAACCACCGAGTGTGTCTGAGAGCACACTCCTGCATGTACACAACCATCTACTGAGGCGGCCGGGGTGTGGTGGTGGAGTGGTCGACCTCTGATCAGAAGGTTACAGGTTTGGTTCCTGCTCTGTGCCCTTGTGTCGAAGTGTCCTTGGGCAAGAACCCCACATTTTCTCCTGGTTCCGGTTCCAACCAAAAGAGGTCAATTCAGTCTGCATTTTTCCATGATTCGTCGTCCGTCACCGTGTTGGAACCAGACGTCCTCAGTGAGCAATGATTGGTCCGTCTACATTTCTATGGCAATCCAATCAGGAGTGAGCACATTAGAAGGCCACACCCCTTCCATGTAAAGTGGGCTCTGGAGAATCTGTCAATCAAACATTTGGAACGATTGACTTGAGACCACATGCTTTTACCGAGGCATCTGATTGGTCAGTTCGTAATTCAAATATGTGGGTTAATGGTAGACGAACTGTGCATTATCAGAATAAGCGCACTTTGCGGAATTCTGATAATGCACACTTGAAAGGTCATTAACCCGCTTATAACATGGTCACTTAAAAGAGAAATAGATATTCAACCAGTTTTTAGTACTTTATTGATATTTTTACTCAAAAAGCGGACTATCTTTTATGTAGTGCGGCGCGTTGTCACGGTAACATAAGAACACACCCCTTTTTCGGCTCAGCCAGCGCCGACCTCGACTGCAGCGGTGAGGAAAGCGATATCTATGCTGATGATCACGATGTGTTAAACAAAGCATCAGTTCAGAGAGAAAGTTCACCTCTAACTGCTTGTTTTTGTCCAGATGATGAAGATAAAGTTTGTTTTAAAGAATCCAGCGCAGTGATACAGAACATTTAAGATATGTGACCGGAACTACTTTTTTAGGCGTGCGGTTATTACTTTTTAACGCACAGCCAGCAGCCAATCAGAATCGAGTATTTGCTTGGACCATGGTGTAACTTGTAATAAAGAAAAAGTATCATTAAAAATAGGATCATCAAGAAGATGTTATAAAATATGTGTCCGATCCAGAACGGTTCTTCTGACCAGTAGACTGACTGAGGAGCAGCTGCTTATTTCTCTGTAGACGTCTGCAGGATTCTGGCTTCTTGGAACCACTTCCTGTTTGGAACACCAGGGGGGCGGGGTCACTCAGTCCAGCTCTCATATACAGTTAATGATACACACTCATCCCTGTGCACACACGCAGATGTCTACACATACACTCTCAAACGTGCACACAACCACTAACATGTCATTTCATTTATCATCCCGGGACAAACTGGAGGCTCTCCAAACACAAAATCTTTCATTTTGGGGAAAGAACCCCCCTCCTCCTCTCTAGTAACAAATCAAAAGCTGGCGATACCCTGAGGTGACCCCACGGGTCTGCTGGTCATGACCACATGCATACATGCAGAGTGGGATGAAGGGGGAACATGCGTGTAAGTGACGGTTTCTGCTGGTGTGCAGATCTTCTTCCTGAGTCTGTCTCCGTCTGTCGGTTCTGTTCACTCTTTAGCGGGCAGCGGCTCCTCAGCCAACAGAGAATCATTCATGACACTGAAATATGTATTCTGAGACATTAAATACAGATTGTCTGTAATCCCAGAGTCTTATCTCTGTCTTTCTTATTGCCTTCAGTCCCTCAGGGAAGAAGTTCAGGAGTAAGCCTCAGCTAGCCCGTTACCTTGGAAACACAGTGGACCTGGCATGTTTCGATTTCCGCACCGGGAAGATGATGCCGGGAAAACTGCAGAAGAACAAGCAGAGGCTGCGTCACGAAACCCTGAGCCTGGCTAAGGTAGGGATGCTGGACTACACCGTGCATAAATGACCGGGGGGGGATGATGATCAGATTAAGGTGCTTTCCTGGCGGCAAGTCAACAGTCCAGCAGGTCAGCGGGTCAAAGGTGAGAGTTTGTGGCGATGTGCTCCAAGTCTGCTGCTGAATGTATCAACGCCACAGGGATGCTAATGTCCAGGGCTCACCGGACCCCTGCTGATGCATTATGGGTCAGATGTTTCTGGGTGAGACTTGGACTGAGCGAGCCTGGGCGCCTCGGTGCCGTGAAGGTTCCCCTCAGACTGAAGCCCGGTTTGTGGTCGTCCTGAGTTTCAGTTGGTTTTTGTTTTGGAGCGAGTGAGGGAGCACAGTGAGCGTCCTCTGATGGAACCGCGGCATCTTCAGAGGTCTGACAGCTTAAGAGAAACGGCTCAGGTTCCAGCAGGGGTCCTCTGCTGGGTCCAACAGACCCCTGTTCTTTTCTTAAATGGGCGTAAACTGGTTCCATCTCCGTGAACCGGGTCTGGGATAGCTGCAGTGCAGACGGAGCCTCCGTCACGGCTCAGTGAAGCTACCTTCAGACCATGTTTTGGGAGCCTGGCTTGTGTTTCTGGAGGAAACAACGTTTTCCCGCCACTCTGACGGACTTGAACCTTCTACAGATGGACTGAGGCTTGTAGAGGCTGAGATGAGCTGAAGATGCTTCTGGTTAGATTGATAAATGCCTTGCATGTTGTGTTTTAGTCATACAATGACGTGTTACCACACCTATGATAAAAAAGGAGCATTTCTGAAGATTTGGCCTCACTTCATTGTGTCCATGATGCTGAACGCTTCCCTTCTTATCTAAGAAGACATAAGGAAGTGCTCTGAACACATGCGGTACGTGTAACACAGCGGCCGCCGTCATGTGTGGTCGGTCATGCTCGACGGCAGATGCAGAATGAGGAATCGACATGTTTCCTCGTAACACACAAAAAGCTCAAAGTGTGTATGTGTGTGTGTGTTGTGTTGACACGGTCTCCTGAGACGCTGTTGCTTTTTACACATCATTACTTGTGAGCCCACGCACTTCCTGTTGTTGTACAGTTTAAAGCACACATGCTGCCTTACATTCTCTGTCACACCAATGGGAAGGGTTAGGGTTAGCCTTCAGCGGGGAAAGTAGGAACGAAGGAACAAACTGAGACGAACGATGGACAGAGCCTGAAAGGATTTCCTTTGGTTTGAAATCCAGGGAGGGAAGCCGGACCTGAACACGGCACTGCCCATCAGACAGACGGCCTCCATCTTTAAACAGCCTGTTACCAAGGTTACAAGCCACCCCGGCAACAAGGTGAAAGCGGACCTGCAGAGAGCGGTCGAGCAGCCCCGACAGGTAAGGAACCTGTGTGCGCTTATGCACACACACACACACACACACACACACACACACACACACACACACACGGAGGGTGAGGTCAGGTCGTTGCACAACCGATAAAGGTGGGATGTCATGACAACTGCAGCCTCTAGAGGGAGCTGATATGGGAACATGGGAAGGAAGGAAGAAGAAATGCTGTATAATATCCCTTGTGCTATCCTATGGGGTCCAGATGACCCCCCCCCCTTCCATTGAGGTGTTCTCCTACCATGACAAAGGTGGATAAAGGTGGAGAGGATTTCATGTAATCCATGGACACCAGTGAAGATCACAAATCATTGAAGAACAAAGGTTCAGACTAGAGCCCTGCGCGGGACTATTTTCTTCATCCCGCTCCCGCCCGCGCCCGCTGAATTTCTGACCAATCCCGCCCGCTCCCGCAACGTATGCGTTACACTCCCGCCCGCTCCCGCAATATGTATGTCCACTCCCGCCCGCACCCGCAAAACTCAGAGAATTTAGTCCCGCACAGTAATAGAGATGCATTGATTTTGTATCGTCCCCCGTCCCGCAGGAAAAAAACACGTATTTGTATTGATATTATTAAAGAGATTCATGTCCTCCTCCAGCCTCATCTTTTCATGCATTCTTCTCTTGTGTAATGTGCAACTTAAATATTAAATATATTTTCACAAATCCTGTTCGGTTAAAAGTGTGCGTGTGTGCGCGCGCAGACAGACGGCCTGAAGCGCGCTCTTAGTAAGAGGCGGGGCGTTGCACACCCCCCAACAACAGGTTTGATGACAGAGGCCATTGGGCATCTCTACCTGGTGCTTCACGGAGCTTCAGTACGTAAGACTCCAACAGCCGCACAGCCTAACGTAGTCCGCTATTATATATTCATCCGATATTCATGCCAGCACTGATCCCGCGGGGTTTATTTTTTGCCGCCCGCTCCCGCCCGCAGCACAATCCAAACCGCCCAATCCCGCGAGATTTGGGTTGGGTCCCGCGGGACCCGATCCCAATGCAGCCCTCTAGTTCAGAGCTCTGTCTAGTGGGTCTAGATGACCCCACTCCGTAAAGGCACATAAACGTTGGTGATGGGGTCATCTAGACCCCACAAGACAGCACAAGGGATAGACTGAAGGAAAGCATATGAACATTTAGTCTTTTGCTCATAGTGTGGAGTGTTAATGTTTGGTGTTTTGTATTTGCAATATTTGTTAATAAAGTTGATTCAAATAAAGACTGAAGGAAAGTGAAGCTCAGTCTGTATTTTTGAAGTGTTTATTTTGGATGTTTAGCTTCTTTCACTCCTTTATGTGTGATATTGGATATTAGAAACGCCTTCAGAGACTAAATAATAAGTAAGTGGATGAACTGACATGACGTTTGTGTTTCCACCAACAAGCAGTGGAATAAATCTCTCTGTATTCAAAGCTGTTTTGGGAGAAGCGGCTAAAAGGCCTGCGCTCTTCAGACGTGGCAGAGCAGGTCCTGCGCACCATGGAGCTGCCCAAAGGACTGCAGGGTGGGTCTCCACGCGCACCTCGCCGGGCCCCCTTCTCACCTGTGACCCCTGACCCGACCCTCTCTGCGCGCAGGTGTCGGTCCGGACCCCAGCGACGACACGCTGCTGTCGGCCATCGCCAGCGCCCTGCACATGAGCTCGGCGCCCATCACGGGACAGACGTCCGCCGCTGCAGAGAAGAACCCGGCCATCTGGCTCAACGCGTCGCAGCCGCTCTGCAAGACCTTCACGGTGACCGACGAGCAAATCCGGTGAGAATCCTTCAGCTCCGGTCAGACGGACCTCTGGTGGGGGGGGGGGGGGGGGGGGGGGGGGGGGGGGGGGGGGGGGGGGGGGTGAGGGGGGGGTGTGCCAGAGCTGCTCTAGAATCTCTAAGGAATAATTCTTCATTTTGGTGTCTTGATTGAGTGTCTGAGTGTGGAAGTCACGTTAGCAAACGTTCTAACACTTCTGTTCATCGGCTATTTCTAGGTGCAAAGTGTAAAAAATGTGGTTTCTGATTTCAGATCACATTTCTGGCTGGTAAAAAGATCCTTTTGGTGTGGATTTAGCCCCACATGCTCCACAGGGATTGTTGATTGTTCAGGTTGTCTTTGTACCCTAAAAAGAGCGGCAGGCAGCGTCAAGTTCTTGTCAAACGTGGCCTGAAGTCCTCCTCGTCTGCGTCATGAAGGCCATGTTTAGACGTCGAGGCTTTTTTCCAGTTTTTGTCCTCCAAGACGCCGCTGGTTGAGTTTTTTTGGGCTTTTCTTCTCTTGTTTTGCTATTTCTTTTGAATTTTGAGGTAAAAACACGGCGGTGAGTTCAAATGCAATCGCTTTTAGAGTTGCTTTAAAATGAGAGGAGTTGAAATGTCATTATTTCATACAGAATTGTCGTAATGGGATAAACTAACTGCAGTTTGAGTCGACAGATGTAAAAATGTGTTTTATTGATTTAATATTTAAAATGCAACAGATTTGGTTTTTCTCCTGAAAAGTTTGTTAAACAAGTAAGATTGTAAAGTTCTTTTAACATTATTATGTTATTTAACATTTTTATAACATTGAATTCCAAATTCTTCAATACATTTCCAATTGCATTAAAATTTCAATGGAGAATTAAAAATTACTTTGAGTTCTGGGGAAAAATACTTTTAGAGGAAATATTGTATTTACTCACATTCATCAGTTTTGATATGTTTTCACATAATTGGTGCTAAAATCAGTGGCAGCTCCAGATTCTGGTGTTTTTGGAAAAGGCAAACCCGACTCAACCGACCAACCATCGACTGACTGACCAACCGTCGGTCGGTCAGTCGATGGTTGGTCCGGATCAATTAATCAGTCAATCAGTGTTTTTATGTGTGGAGATCTTACAAAAGCTGGAGCATCCAAAGTCCTGAACATAAAATCAAATATGAATAAATCCATCAAAGAAACAATAACAAATAACAATAATCAAAGCGATAAAAGTTAACAAGCGGATCCACTAGATCTGCTCGCTGGAGTGAAAACATCCAGACTTGTCCTCCTGGCTGGTCCTCAGGAGGCGACTCGTATGGTTTCTGTCAGTCAAAGAGGCTTCAGGGTTGGATGTGACGGATGAGACGGAAGACGGATGGCGTCCAACCTGCAGGAGCAGAAGCACACGCGTGCTTTAGTGTCACTCAGAGCAAGCAGCAGGTAGCATTCATGTTCTGGAGGTTAGCAGGAGCTTTGTTTGTCCTCCTCTCTGGAGGGGGGGTCTGCCCCCCCCCCCCCACTGATGAGTGAGAGCAGATCCTCGTATCAGTGTCTAGCACCCACATGCCACCACACCCAGAGACTTTTCTTTATCTTCTGCTGTTTGATCTTTTTAAACGTCCCAGCTCTTTTCTTCAGCTGCAGTTCCAGCCGTCTCTGCTCCACTTCTCCCAGAAAAAACCTGCAAGAGTCGTTTCTTCAGCGCTTCCACCAATGAAAATGTTCCTGCCGGTCAAACGGTGGTCTTTGCCGATCGGGGTTTAAAAGGCGTTCTGCTCCGTGTTGAAGCGCCGCGTCCAAAGTCTTCTCAGCAGAACGTCACGGTGACGGATGGAGAGTCGGCGACCAGCCGGTGTCTCCCTCTGACCGCCGCTTCCTTCTGCAGACAAAGGTTGGATCGTGTCCGCTCCCCCTGTTGTTTTCCAAGCAGCTCAGCTAAAAGCAACGATTTCATAGACACGCGTGAGCATTCGGCTTTAGAACCAGAACCAGAACAGAGTCAAAGCGGGCTGACACAATGCAGGGACAGCGGCATGATGCTGCAGCGAGTGGATCAAGGCACACAGTCACTATATACATTTAGTGCATGTAGCACACATGAAAACTGCTCACACGTGAACATATGTGGAAAAAGAGAGAAGTTGTGATCTTTATGTGATTTTCACAGATGTATCATGGATGAACCACATTAAAACCACAGAAGAAGTACGAAGAAACCATAAAAGAACACGTAAACCAACGAAGAACATGATCCGTGTGATTATTGCCGTTTATATACAATACATTAGTTATTTGTGCGTCAATTACATATACTGAGCGTGATCTGTGCGCCGTATACGTGAAATGTGTGTTTGTATCTCACAAAAATCACACACAATTGTGTAAGATGTATATATTAACTGCGTATAAACTATGTAAAGTACGCATAAACTGCGTAATTCTCGACCAACCAAACATTTTGAACCGCTGAAAACTGAAGTCACTTAAAGAGCCGTCGGCTGGAACCCTCGACGGACGTCTGAGCTCATCAACGGATGAGGAACGCCGGAAACACTTGGAAAAGTACATTTAGCACAGTGGTCAGAATGTGCATATTAGCTGTGTGACACGGGACACGGGTATGTCTCTGCTCCAAGTGACACTTCCGGCTCACCGCTGTCTGTCTCCTGACCGCAGACCTCGGCCCACAGTGGTCAGGTTGTGCCGGGATCCTCGTGGATCCTATGGGGTACTATGGAGTACTATGGAGTACTATGGAGTACTATGGAGTACTGCAAACACAAGTGCACTTTAGTAAAACCAGGTCTCTGGTTGGGTCTTCTCACAGCACGTTGCTTATTCCCGTGTGTAGTTGACTCCATGGACTGCGTATCCTGGTGCTGGGAAGGATCTGGTGCTGTTCTGACGCACAGCTGTCCTGCGGTTCCTGCGGTTCCTGCAGAGAGACGCCTGCTGCAGTTTCAGTACAGTTTCAGTTTCCTGGACCCCAGAACAGCATCACGGTTCTACAAGCGCAGAACATAGCGGGGAACATCTCAATGTCCATTACCTGCTCCAGTCATCCTTCAAAGTAAACGGAGACGGTCTAGATGGGAGCCCCCCACAGATGGTAATGATGGGTCCCCTTGGTTTGTCCTCAGCAGGGACCTCCAGGATCTGCTCCAGAAAGCACACAAACTCAGCTCCTTCTGCGCGATGAACCCTAATGTCTGGGTGTAGCAGACGCTTGGCTAGCTGCAGCTGCATCACACCTGTGTTAGCGATGAGTGAGCACCTGTGGGAAAATTCAAACTGAAGCAGAGTCAGGGGAATCTGCCTAGCAACACCCTGCTGAGGTATTGGCAGAGTGGAAGGAAGGATGTCCTGTAAGCCATCCGTCCCTCATCCAGATGCTGACCGTCTGCACAGCTGGCAAGAAGCAAATCCTCTTTTCCCTTTTACTGGTAAAGTCATGTATAAAACATTTACTCAAAGCTTATGTAATCTGATTACTACCGTTCATTTAGAAAACCACTAGGCTGCCTGAATACCAGTGGTTGTCAGAGGGAAACCTTGGAGTGTTGTGTGAATGACTCAATAGGAGTCGTGGCGGGAACGAAGAGGCTGGTGATGTAATCAGCTCGCGGAGTGACCCGCAGCGCGTCGGTTCGGGGACAAGCGGGCCGAGCCTCGGATTGAGACGGTATCTTGGCTAGGCAGCATGGCAGCTAATGAAACCTCCACCGGATGATTCCCTAACAAGCCTGCTTGCCAGATGAGAGGAGCGGCCCAGAATATTGTGGGCGGCGGGGTTCAGTCAGCTGAGCTGTGGGGGGGACAGAGCGGGGGGCGGGCGGATGAGAGATGGGAGTAAGGAAGCATGAGGCTAGATTGGAGAGCAGGCGACAGAAAAGATGGACGTGCGAAATTCCCTCCCATCTAGAGTCTGGGTATCATCAGGTCGCTGCTCCAAGCGATAGGGAAGCAAGCTGGGGAATAGTCTCAAGTCAGACGGCCGTTGTTCCTCACTTTGTGTGTGTGGTTTCTGACGCACGGTGGTCCTCCGTGGACCAGAGAGCCAGCAGTTAGGACCCCGCTGGAAAGGGGCAGGGCTTTAATGTCCTAGTGGTTTGTGCTGTTTGAACAGCAGTTTGCCACCTTGATGAAACCCCGTGAGGGTTTTCGGACCTGGTGAGGCACTGAGCCAGGCAGGAGGGCGCTGTGGGACGCACTAAAACCTCGCTTTCCGGTGACGGTGAAGACAGAACAGCTGGCGTACAGCATCACTGAGGAATACATTCCAACCGCAATCTCTTTATATTTGCCTTCATCCTTTGTCATCTTTTCTTTTCTTTTTGTCCGGCCCCTCCTCTCTGTGTTTTCGTTTCACTCTTCCATTTTGTGGATTCGCTGTCCTTCCTTCTTTGTCTTCATCTTACCCCTCACACATGCTGATTTCTCTCACCTCATTATTCCCTCTCAGACCTCACGGACACTTATTATCTTTTCTTCAATCCTAGTCCCTCCTCTCCTCAGCTGAATGTGCTTCTCATCCTAAATTGCCCCAC